>JAPVLO010000168.1:2400000-3600000 GCA_027257055.1 Cephalopachus bancanus | reverse complement strand
GGTGAAAACTCGACCCCCTTAAAATATTTTAAGTGATTTTTTTTGTTGTTGTTTGTGTATTGATTTGTAAAAATCATTATTTGTTCAAAAAGTATGTATGTCCTCCTCAGAGATATGCACTTTTAAGTGAAGGAAATGATATTGCTAGTAGTTTATTTAAAACTTGGGATCCTTTTTAAATAAAAAAATATAAATTTTAGAAGTTATTTCATAAAGCCATATGGTATTGACATATTTTTAAGGTAGTCAATGAGTATTTTTGAATTTTTTTTTTGAGAGTTATTCTGGAAATGTGTTATAAGCTAGGAGAATCCCTTTGAACAGTCTTTATTTTTCTTCTTAAAAATTTGTATGACTCAAAACCATTTCTTCAGGTTAAATTGTGGCATTTTAATCTGCACAGTTTATCTTCTGCCAAAAGAAAAATTTAATATTTCCTTTATATACTTGTTTATCGGGACTGCCAGTAAAACAGATGTGTACTCAATAAAAGAAAAAATAAAATAGTAACACTCTAAAAGACGAAACAAAATTTCCTATGCAGTATCATTTTTTTTTTAAAGATTATTTTGTAAGGCCAAAATCTTGAAAATAGCTAAGGGTATAATTTTGTCATAAATACTGAATTTCAGGTAGATTTACATTTACAAATACTTTAGTTTTAATGATTATTTTAGTTCTTTTATTTTGAGAAGTATCTTATTTGCTTTCTATCTTCAGCAAAGTGCAATTAGGTAGTGTTTAGTAAAAACACAAAACCCTTGCCATGCTACTTTTGCACTGATTTTTTTTTTTTTTACCCAGAGTGGTTGTATTCATGTTTTATCTTGTTTTAGAGATGATAAAATTACATCTTGGCCGATAGAATTGTCAGTGAATAGCAGAGCTTGAATTCAATCTAAATTCAGCCTTCAGTGTGCCTTGCTGCCACATTCGTTCATCATTCAGTAGAAATTGGAATGCCTAATAGGTGGCAGGTTTTGTACTAGGTTTTAGTGATAGAGCAAACCAGATATGCTCTCTGTCCTCATGGTGCTTTACAGACTGTTGAATTAAGACATTTATTTAATTACAGTGTTGCAAAGTGTAATAAATTCTCTGAAGAGAAAGTATAATTCCCTTACAAAAGTATATTATAGGGGCCTAGTTTCAGGTTGTAGTAATAGTTGAATTGGAATCCAGAAAACAAGTAGACATTAACTAGGGATAGAGTTGCTGTTAGCAAAGGAAAATATGTTTAAAGCTCCAAAAGCAGAGAAGGAGAATTCAAGCCAAAAATTTCCAAGTCTGATTCCTCTTCCTTCGGCCCCCTCATCCAACCAAATCCTGATCATTCAGTAGTTTTGGTATATTTCTGTGTCTATACCATCTGATCTAGGTAGCAAGATCTCTCACCTGTACTACCATCATGGATATGCCTGTCTTCACTGTTGCTCTACACCCACTCCCTGTCCCCCTCCCATTCTTGATGCAGCATTCAAAAGATCTTGGAAATTTTCTTTTAATTTTCAGAAACCCCATTTTCTTAGGACATTAAAAGCAGACAGAAAGTCCAACATGTTATGGTTCACATCTGCATACTCAGGCTGTGATCTGCTTTCAGCATTTCCCTCAACTCATTTGCGGTCCAGCCACACTCACCTGCTTCAGAACTGTGGAAGTGTTGCTCTCCGTTTACATCAGAGCCTTCTTTCATGGCATTCTTCTGCTGGGAACTAAACTCCACCCTGACTAAACCAGGTGTATGTTAAAGTGTGCCCTCTCCTTGCCACCCCATTATTTCCTCTTTATTACTTGTTCTTTGAACAACCACAAACTCAGAACAGTCATCACAGTTTATAATTGATTACTAAATAGTTGGGAAGTTCTGTGAAACATATGTAGGTGTGCTGCTATAGTCTTTCACTACTCTACAGAGGAAGTACTTAAACCACTGGTTGAATGAATAGGTTTTGGAGATTTTAAAAATAGGCTAAGACCTGCTTTATGCTTTCAAGAAGCACACCTACATATGTACACATTTAAGCTAACTAGTATTCTTTTAACTTGTTCATCTGAATTTAGTGTCCATGGCATTTTATTTTACTTCAGGTTTTCAGTATTGTGACTTCTGTTTAATTTGTGCAAAGCCTTTGTGCTTGCTCATAAATCACCCTTCCATGGGTTCACAACAGGAAAACTTGTTACTACTGCTTTTTACCTCCAAGTCTAAGTAGTGAAGTTTGACCTTCTCAGCTCTCCGGTTAGCCAATGCAACATGCTTCACTAACTCACTCATCCAGTCTGCAGTAAAGAAGGGCTAATGTGTACAGGGGTAGGGATTTAAATGAGACAAGCTAACAACTCACACTTACTGGAAATTCTTCCTTCATGCAGGATAACTAGCCTCCTGCCAGTATAGGATGTAAACATGCTAAGCCTGCCAGTAGCACATCTCTGGACTTGGAAAAGTTTTTGGAAGGCACTTTGGGATGCTGAAGTCCAAATGTGATTTGGTTTGGGCTGTCCAACCCCAGTATTCCCTTCAATGGGGCCAAGGAATGGGAAGCGGAGAGAGGCATTTCTCTGTGTTAGAAACCCAATTTCAACAGCATTCAGTGTGGATGCACCTTCAGACGTGGATCCTAGAAGCCCAACTGAATGGAAGAGTATAGAGTTTAAACTAGAGGGGTATAAAAAGAGGATTTGCTTAAAAATACACACTTAAAGTGGGAGGTAGAGAGGTGAGCCTTTTGGGAAAGAGCCCCTAGAGCAGAAAAGGTTGAAAATGAAGGAGAGCAATAGCTAATTACAGTTTCTGAATGGAAGAGACAATCCAGAGCACCGGCAAGTAAACTAGCAATGGGCAAAGGCAAGTCTTAACTCTAAAATGGTGGAAGGAGGTAAAAACATAAAAAGATACTTGTGGGTAGATGCGTGAACATGAGGAATACATGTCCTAAAGCCTCTTCTCCATGGAATAGGAAGAATGCCATCTTCTAAGAATGATGATCAGGAGTAGGGCTGGGCTTGAGAAGAGTGGAAAAATGCCCCTTGAAGCGTGTGGAGAGAAGGTTAATTAAGAATCAGTGGTTAGTATTGAGACCTCATCTGAGATGAGATGATTTATTTATTTAAAGTTGGAGTCTCACTCTATTGACCAGGCTATGCATTGCCGTGGCACGCTCATGGCTACCCCAGCGTTTATCTGCTGGGCTCCGGCAATCCTTCGGCCTCAGCCTTCCAATTAGCCAGAAGTACAGGCATGTGCTACCATGCCCAGCTAGTTTTTCTTGTTTTTTTTTTTATTGTAGAGACGAGGTCTCACCAAGTTGCCTGGGCTGGTCTCAAACCTGCGGGCTCAGGCAATCCACTCACCTCGGCTTCCCAAAGTGCTGGGATTGCAGGCTGAGCCACAGAGCCTGGCTGAGGTGAGATATTTAAATTTGTGGGACACAGTTTTGTGATTTCTTTTTGTCCTGGTAACACTCAACACTGGGAATAGAAACAAAAAACGATGTTGGACATATATAGTATGCATTCAGTATTTATAATGAATGAATAAATAGGTGGATTTATCTACCATTGAAGTTTTGCTGTATATGAGTAGTAAAAGAACAAAGAGACAAAGTAGTTGAAGGACTATTGGTGAGGGTGGTGGAATTGATGCAGTCTAGTCACTGGGTTGTGAAGGGAAAGTGATGGAATGACAAATACACTTGGATAACAGGAAGATATCAAGGGACTCATTTTCCAAGGAGGCTTAAGTAGGGATGGGGCAAGAGTAAGAAGAGTGAAATTCTAGTGAGTGTCTAATTCTAATCATGGTTGGAAGTGGACGACTGAAATTGAAATGAGGGAGGTGAGGGTGATAGGAATTGAGGATAATGTGTGAGGCTTTAGGTATCCTCAACAGGAAAGATACTCTGGGTGATGGCAGGAAATACAGAATGGAGAAGAAAATGGTAGTTTTGTCATGGGTATTATATCTTGTCCTTTATATTTGTGTTCCTCTATAGCAGCTGACACATGCACAGAGAAGGTAATTAAAACTTGCTGAATAAATGATTTTTTTCCTTGTTCTGGGTTTTTAGTCAATACCTAAATCACTTAGGTATTGGAAAACAGTGTGAGATATGGCCATTTAAAAAAGTACAGTAAGATTGGCAGTACATTCTTTCCTACTTCGCCTGGAAGGATATTGGGGGATAGTAAATGCCACTGGGTCTGTGCCTGAGAAAAGCAAGAGGCAAAGGAAAATGGATTTCAAGTTAGGCTAAGCTCTGAGACTAAATTCCTCCCTGTAGGATCTGCACCTGTGATTTTCTAGAACTTTGGTAATGTACTTTTATACAGACACAAGGGGGCAAAATAAGGCATCTTCTAGAATTTGCCTGGAGGAGGCTAGTTCCTGCTTGTCTACATGAATAGTTGTCTCCTAGGCAAGGGAATAGCTCTTTGCTTTTATACCTGTAAACTCAGTTTTTAATCAAACATTGAGTACATATGTCTAAGACTATGCAAAATGCTAGGGATGTAAGGATGAATAGGATGGAACCAACAGGAGTTTTAAAGAAGGTAGGAATGCAACAATCAAGATTTGTTTTTAAGAAACAACTAGTAGTAATGTAGAAGAAAGTTTGGGTGGAGACGCCTTGGTAAAAGGTTGTTTAAGAGACTCTTTGCAGTAGCTCAAACCAGGTATCAAAAAGGACCTATACAAGAACAGTGACAACAGGAAAGACTGGATTCAAGAGATTTCTCAGGTAGGCTAGGTAAGATTTGGGCACCATTTAGATGGAGATGGGACTGTAAGGAAGTCAGAAAGTTTGGGATGACCAGACTTTATTGTTGCCATGTAAAGGTTAGATGCATGGTGATACCAATATCCAAATTGGGAAATACAGGAATAGGGATGGTTTATAAGGAAAATGAGTTTGGTTTGAGATAGCTGCCTTAGAGCTCTGCTGTTCGGTATAGTAGCTACTAGCCATGTGTTGATATTGAGTACGTTAAATGTGGCTGGTAAGACAGGAACTGAACTTTAAATTTTTTTTAGTTATTATTAATTTAAATTTAAATAGCTACATGAGGCCATACATGAGTTACATGGCTGAAACCTGTAATCCCAGCACTTTGGGAAGCCAAGACAAGAGGATTACCTAAGTTCAGGGGTTTGAGACCAGCCTGGGCAACCTGGTGAGACCTCGTCTCTACAATAAATAAAAAAAATGAGCCGGGTGTGGTGGCTTGTGCCTTAGTTCCAGCTACTTGGAAGGTTGAGGTGGAAGGATCACCTGAGCCCAGCAGGTCAAGGCTGCGGTGGCCGTGAGCATGCCGCTGCACGCCAGCCTGGGCAACAGAGTGAGACTCCAACTCAAAAATAAATAAATAAAGTAAACGAGTAAATAAATAAGCAAGCCACATGAAGCCAGTGGCTACCATATTGGCCAGTGAAAATATAGAACATTTTCATCATTACTTCTACTTTTTAGTAGAAGTTACACATCCAGGTGTAGATTTCCAGTGGGTATCTGGAAATAGGAATGTGAATTTTGGAGGTGAGATTGGGGCTGGCAAGATGATTTAAGAGTCACTGTGAAATGGAATAGTATTGAGGCTGTGGGAGGATGAGATACTCCAGAGAGAGAAGGCAGAGCAGAGACGCATACAAAAGTGAGAATTCTAGGCAACATTAAAGAGGCTGACAAAGAATCTTTCAAAAGAGACCAAGGATTTTCCCCCATAGTCCCATATTCTTTCATTGCCTCTTCAGTTTTGTCTTCTGTATCTAATAGAGTGCCCTAGTTACAATGGGACATAAACAGACTTTTTGAGAGGTTAATCTTAATAATTAATTCTTGGGAGCACCTCTCTGTTACCTTCATGTGGTTATATCAAGAACTGTTGCTCTGGGTGGAGCAGGTTAGGCTGCCTCCAAAAATATCTAATGATTTTTAGACAGAATATAGGACTGGGAAGTATAATCTTTTGACCTCTATCAGTCACCCTCCTTGACTTCCCTTCATATCCAGCTGTGGTTCCCCGGGTCATGTTTAAATCACTCCCCTTTCAATATCCTCCAACTCTTTTGCTTTCCTTTCTCATTCACCTAGTTTAGGGGTTGGCAAACTTTCTCTAAAGAGACAGTAAATATTTGGGGCTTTTGTGGGCCATATGCAGTCTCTGTCGTATATTCCTTGTTTTTTTCCTAGAATACTTTTTAAATGTTAAAACAATTTTTAGCTTTCAGGCTGTATAAAAACAAGCCATGTGCCAGATTTGGCGTGCAAGCTGTAGTTTGCTCACACTTTACCTAGCGAGATTTCAATCTGGATGAACCCAACTCTTCAGTTGTGCCTACATGCATCCTAGTAAGTGTTCCCTGAAGGAAATCAGTAACTATGCAGATTGGTGCCACTATAAAAACCAGCTGTCCAGCTTCATATGATATACTACCTTAGAGGGCAAGTTTCTCTAGTATTCTTGCTCACTGTATTTGGTATAATGGCTCTTTTATACCTTTTTCTCCTCAAACCTTCCACCTCTACCACCAAATTTCAGTGTCTGGCTGGGCAGTATGGTCAGCGTAGGTTCAGACCAACACAACCCCTGCCTCTTGACCAATAATACCATCTCTAACATTTTTGTTCTTAGAGACCCTGCCTGCCTAGTTGGTCTTGACTGGTATTCTTATGTCTTCAGACATCTGATAGGTCTGCAGATTTAAGTGGCTTCGGCTGGGATTATATTGGATTCTCTCTGTGGTTTCTCATCTTCCAGCACATTAGCCTGAGCTTGTTTACATGATGATCTGACCAACTCATCTAATATAAGCAGCTCCCATTACTCCTCATCCCCTGATTCTGCTGTATTTCTGCTCACCGCACTTAATACTACGTGACATCCACTGTTCTTTCTTCTACACAAAAATGTGGTAAGCTCTAAAACTATCTTCTCCATTTTAGTCATGGTACTACCATTCTCTCAGTTGCTCCAACCAGATCCCTGGAATGTATCCTTTCTTTTTCCAATTCTTTCTGCCGCCACTCACTCAATCCTGTCTCTAAACTATATCTCAAACAATTAACTTTATGTGCTTTCCTGCCACTGTCCTTATCTATGCCCTCATCATCTCTTACTTGAGTCACCTCAAAACCAATCTAATCATCCTGTATACGAGTCAGAGGGGCTTTTTAAAAATGCAGTGAGGCCGGGTGCAGTGGCTCAGCCTGTAATCCCAGCACCTTGGGAGGCCAAGGTGAGAGGATTGCCTGAGCCCTGTTTACATGGTGATCTGACCAATTCATCTGGGCAGCTTGGGCAACTTGGTGAGACCTTGTCTCTACAATAAATCACAAAAACTAGCCAGGCTTGGGGGTGTGCATCTGTAGTTTCAGCTACTTGGAAGGTTGAGGCAGAAGGATTGCCTGATCCTAGCAGGTGGAAGCTGTGGTGGCTGTGAGTGTGTCACTGCACTCCAGCCTGGGTAACAAGAGTGAGACTCCAACTCAAAAAAAAAAAAATGTAATGAGATTATGTTACTCCTTGCCTCATATGTTACTCCGCAATATGTCATCATTGTACTTCATTTTTTTGCCTAAAGGGCCCTGTTTACATTTTCAGCTGCACTACATTACCATTTACAAAGTTTCAGCTACAAGTATCTTTTAGTTCTTCTTTCTGAGCCTTTTTGTACATTCTGTCTTCCTGCATGGAATCCCTCTTCCTGATTTTTTTGAATAGCTGATTCCTTCTTTTTCTTCAGGAATCAGCTGAAATGTGACCTGCTCAGAAAGGTATTCCCTTGGTGCTACATTGTAACAGTTTTCTTCATATCACTTCACATTTGGCAATGACTTAATTATTGGTGTTTTTACATCTTTCTTCTTCCTCCCCCAGTCAGACTTTGAAGAACATCAGGGAAGGCTCTTTATCACTTATCTCCAGTGCTTATCATAGTACCTGGCATTTAGTAGGTACAGTACTCATACATGTATTCAGTAAATTGTGCCCAGGTGAAGGGAGCACCCAAGACTAACATCTTTCTTACCATCTTGTGACACTCCCTTCCTTCTCTGGCTATGGTCAAATTTTAGCTACAAATCTGTCAAATGATTCCATTTCGGAATTCACTTCTTTCAGATATAGTCTACACTATAATTGCTGTTGTTTACTAAACCCATTGCCATTCAGGAATATGTTATTTTCCATTGGTAGCATGAAAGGAGGCATGTCTTTGCCTTTTACAAGGAATTTTGGATCTGATTTTTTTCTCAGATAAAAACCTAAACCCAGGTAGTGTCAGAGTAGCTTGAATGAGATAACAATCATAAACACAGACAAAACAAAAAACATGAAGGCAGCTGGGCATGGTGGCTCACACCTGTAATCCCAGCATTCTGGGAGCCTGAGGTGAGAGAATCGCTTGAGCCCAGGAGTTTGAGACCAGCCTAGAAAACATAGTGAGATAAAAAATTAGCCAGGTGTGGAGGTACACACTTATAGTCCCTGCTACTCAGAAGGCTGAGGCAGGAAGATGGATTGAGCCCAGGAGTTTGAGGCTGCAATGAGCTGTGATCATGTCCCTGCATTCCAGGCTGCACAACAGAGTGAGACCCTGATTCAAAAACAAAACAAAACAAAAAGGCATAAAGAACTTGAAGGCACTGGGGAAAAATCAAAAGATAGAAACTGGAGGAAATTAGACTTTTGAAAGACAAGAACTGCACTGTATGAGAGCAATTTATTGTGTGAGAACAATTTATGGAGGCTAGAATGCAAGCAGAGAGCCTCAATCATTGTGTTAGAAGATGGACCCCAGCGCTGCTAGAGTGACTGGATTTTGAGGGTGAAATTTCAGAAGAAAAAGAAACACAGAGGCAAAGCCCTAAAATTTGTAAATAATTTTTACTCAAATCTTTATCTGATCCTGAAATGTATACGTGCAGGGAATATTCCAAGGAGCCTGTGTAAGCAATAGCTGGCAGGCTGAAAGGGCCCAATAGATAATTCAACTGCCATCACAGGGAAGACAGAATTTGGAGACTGAATCCCACCAACTTAGATGAATTGGGAAATTCATCTAAGCGCACTATCATGCGTGGCTGTTGTTTATTTTTTTATTGTAGAGATGAGGTCTTGCCAAGTTCCCTGGGGTGGTCTTGAGCCGCAGCCTCAAGCAATTCACTTGCCCTGGCCTCCCAAAGTGCTAGGAATATAGGCCCATTTAATTATTTTTAACACTTTAGAAGCACAACTCACCAAAACTAATTCAAGATGTATTTAAAAATCAGAATTGCTTTATATTTAGTAAATAAATTGAATTCATTATAAAGAATCACCAAACAAAACTTCAAGCCCACATGGTTTTATTGGTGATTTCTGTTAAACATTCATGGGAGAAATATTATACCAATCTTAGACAAGCTCTTGTTTTATGAGGCTAGCATAACCCTGACACAAGAACCTAAAAGATGTATTACAAGAAAAGAAAATTACAGACCAATATTCCTCATGAGCATAGGCACAAAAATATTTTATTAAAATATCAGCAAATTGAATCCAGAAATATATTAAAAAAATGCTATATTATGAAGAAATGGGATTTATCCCAGGAATGCTGGTTAACATTCAAAAATCAATTAATGAAATTTGGTAGGTTAACAAAACATATGATCACTTTAATAGATGCAGAAACATCTGAAATATTCAACACTCATGCAATGTAAAAATTCTCAACAAACCAGTAATTAAAGAACTTTATCCATCTGATAAAGGGCATCTAAGAAAAACTTACAGCTAACATTGTAATTAAAGTGAAACATTGATCATTTCTCCATTGAAATTAGTAAAGGTAATGGTATATCAACTCTCACCTTTTTTTTTTCCACCAAGAGAATCAGATCTCACCACTTATATCCAACTTCCTATTGGAGGTCTTAGGAAGTACAATAAGAAAAGGAAAGGACATAAAAAGCATGAAGATTGGAAGGAAGAAATAAAACTAAGGAAATGAGGGTACAAAACTTGGAAAGGAAGTTAAACTATGTATTCACAAATAACATGATTATTTACCTAGAAAATTTTAAGGAATTTACAAAACAACTACCAGAACAATTATCATGCAAAAACCAAAAATCACTTGCATTTCTATGACAACAAATTACTTGAAAATGAAATGTAAAAAATGATTCCATTTATGCTAAATTGATTCATTTTAATTAAATTTGTTAAATTGTCTTCAAAATGGAATTTATGGTAGCATTAAAGAACATAAAATAGTTAAGAATAGCCAGGTGCCATGGCACATGCCTGTAGTCCTAGCTACTTGGGAGGCTCAGGTTGGAGGATTGCTTGAGCCCAGGAGTTTGAGACCAGCCTAGGCAACATAGCAAGACTTTGTCTTACAAAACAATCAAAAAATTTGCTGGGTGGGTGGTGACCACCGGTAGTCCCACCTACTGGGGAGCTGAGGCAGAAGAATTGCCAGAGCCTAGCAGGTTGAGGTTGAGGTGGCCATGAGCATGCCATTGCACTCCAGCCTGGGTGACAGGGTGAGACTCCGACTCAAAAAAAAAAAAAAGTAAGTATGGAAAACAATGAACCTTGACCCCTATCTCACGCACAACAAAATTAATCTGAGATAGCCATAGAACTGAAAGTAAAAACGAAAAACATACAGATTCTAACAGGAAAGATAGAATATTTGCACGCTTGGGGCAGGCAAAGGTCTTATTAGAGAAGACAAAAAGCAATAAACAAGAAAAAACTAATAAATTATATTTCGCCAGTACAAACTTTTGCTCATCAAAATACATCTTTGAGAAAATGAAACGTAAGCCAGACTGGGAGAAGATATTTCGAATATGTATATTTAGCAATTTTGTATCCAGACTGAATAAATCACTCCTGTTACTCCATTAAAACCACACACAAAACTCCAAAATCTAGCAAAAAAAAAAAAAAAGAATTGGAGTAGATGCTTCCCAAAAGAAGATATAAGCATTCCAGTAACCTATGCAAATGTGGCCAACATCATTTATTATATAGGAAATTAAAGCTAAAAACACAATAACATGCGATTTTACAGCGACCAAGATGAAAGTTTTTGTTTGTTTGTTTGTTTGAAGAAAAAGGCTGACCAGTGTGTGTATCTATGGCGCTCTCCTTTGCTGCGGTTGGAAATGCAAACTGGTTACAGTGGTTTAGGAAAACAGGTGGCGGTTTCCTACAGAGGTAAACGTCATACACTTACCACGGGACCAGGCGAGCTGGGAACTGCGGTTGCACGGCCCGCAGTTTTTCAAACCCACCAAATCGCAGACTTCCATTGTGCGCATTTGACTGTATCTCAACTTTACCGCTATGACAGCAAAACAAAAAAAGATGGCACATGAGACAAAAAGTCACCCCCGGGGTCCTCTGCGGTCCTCCCGGGTCAGCGGGCGACCTCGGCGCGGCAGGACACCCACGCTGCGCCACCCAGGTCCGCAACCCGATGCCCCGCCCGCGCCGGCGGCTGCTAGTTGCAGTTTCGATTTTCCCTCTAGTTGTTCAACTTCCTCGGCGGCTCCGCCTCTCCTGTTTCGTTTCCTCGGAAAGTCCCTGCCTTCCCGGCTGGCCTCGACCTCCGCCTTCTCTGGAGAGGCTTCGAAGGGCGCGGGGCGCAGCGGGGCCTTCGCGGGGAGCCGGGGCCGGCATGACCACCGAGCAGCGGCGGAACCTGCACGCCTTCGGCGACTATATCAGGAAGATCCTGGATCCCACCTACATCCTGAGCTACATGACCCCCTGGTTTAGGGAGGGTGAGTGATCCGCAGCGCCGCGCGCTCGCCCAGTGGAGCAGGAAAATAATAGAGGGCTTGTTTTCCCTCTGCTTTTAAACGTGTGGCAAGATCTCCGCGGCGCTTTAGACTAGAGATTGTTATAGTTTGAGGAGCCCTTGGAGGCCTGGAGATGGGGAAACTGAATTCCAGCGCGGTGTAGTGTCTTGCTTAGGGGTGCACATTTACGGGTATTTAGGTTCAAAGCTGGAGGAGACGTTGCCTGTTTCATTTATTTTCATTAATACTTAAGACTGCTGTGTGCTTGACTTTGAACTAGCATCGGAGATTGAGAAATAAATTGAGAATCCCTTCCTTAATGTACTTTACAGCCCAAGGTGTTGAGATGAGGGCAAAAAGGACAAATACTTATAGTACCACGTATAAAATGCTGCTCGAACTCAAACGAATTGGATGCTCACTCTGCCGGGTCTTATTTGCACTTCCGAATACTGTAACTAGAAACTTGAGAGGAGCAAGACTTCCCCAGCCGAATAGCTTTAGGCTTTAGTACTGGTGTTTCCACTTGGCTTTGAGACAGTGATCGTGGATAATGGTCATCTTGTAAATGTGTATCGAATTACTTTGTGCTAGGGATGAGCAGAGGTTTTTGTGGAAGAGGAGAAAGGGAGGTGGTGTTTGGCAGGCGTGAGAGGAGAGGGGGATGGCATTTCCTTTTCGGTTTCCAAGTGCCTGTCTTTCCTGATGTTCCCACAGATTTTGGATACTGCCTTAAAACAGGCAGGTAATGTGGTTGCTAATTGCTCTGCAAAAACAAATTACAGGTTGTGGAGTGAGGAGTTAAAGAGTACCATCAACACAAGTGGACCTCCACTTTCTAGTTGTGTCCAGAGAGAAGTAATAAAGTGGCATCTCAATGACCAGGGTAGCTTGGGCCCCTGAAGAATTGTTAAGTCATGTCTTTTAGAAATGCTCGGATGAAACACTCACTGGTGTGAATCCCATTTTTGTCATGCCCTCATGAATTGATTCAATAAACCTTAATTAAATAAAATAAGCTACTCATGTGTCAGGCATGTGTTAATGTTGGAGTTTATTTTCTAAGCACCTGTTATCTAATAGGGAACAAGCAACATGTTGGGAGCCGAGGAATCAGAGGTGAGCACAATAGAAACGGTTCCTGCCGTAATAGTGATTCGAGTGCCTACATGAAGGCAGATAACTAAATAGACAGTAAATAACAAAGTGCAGTCTCTTTGATGGACCACCATAGGGTGCTGTGGAAGGACATTGCTGGGATATCTACCTAGTTCAAAGAACACAGGCTAGGCTTCTCAAAAAACTGACAATTGAACTGAGGTCTAAAGTAGGAGAGATAAGTAAGGAGACAAGAAATTGCACTTAGAGGGCTCCTTATGTGCAAAGGTCCAAGGTGAGGGGTAAACCAGAGTGTTCCAGGTATCCAGAGACTATTAGACTATTAGTATGGTGGCAGTGGAGAGGGAGGGTGGGGAAGAGAGAGAGAGAGAGAGAGAGGAAGGGAGGGAGGGAGGGGGGAGAGAGAGAGGGAGGGAGGGAGGGAGGGGGAAGGAGAGAGGGAGGGAGGGAGGGGAAGAGAGAGAGGGAGGGAGGGAGGGAGGGGGAAGGAGAGAGGGAGGGAGGGGGGGAAGGAGAGAGGGAGGGAGGGAGGGAGGGGGAGAGAGAGAGGGAGGGAGGGAGGGAGGGAGAGGGAGAGGGAGAGAGAGAGAGAGAGAGAGAGATGGGGTTTGAGAGACAGGCAGAAATAGGATATCAATGGTTTTGGGCTTTATCCACTGAAACATTACAAGGAGAAGGGACAAAACTGTTGTAGAAAAATGACTTGGGCTGCAGTTTGAGGAATGGATTGGGTAGGGTAGGTACAAGTTAGGGAGAGAGGGAATAGCAAGTGCAAAGATGCCAAGACAGTGGAGTGGGGACCAGTTAGGAGAACACGAATCTAGAGGAATGGGGAGATGTAGATGGATTTGAGACATTTGGAATTATAATCAATGAGACTCTTGGTGGGGTACTGGGCAAGGGGAGGGTGAGTTGGTGAGGATGAGATGGAGAATGACTTCCAAGTCTCTGGCATTGACTCTTGGGTGAATGAATGATGGTGTCTGAGATAGGAAACATGGGAGGAGGGACAAGTCTGCAGGAGAAGGTGAAGGGTTCAGATTTAGATATGCTGGATTTGTGTGCCTTAGGTTCATCAGATTCTTGGCTGCATCAGTCTGCAGTTCAGGAACAAGGTCTAGGGTTGGGGAGTCATTCACTTGGAGATCCTTGCTGAAGCAATGAGAGTGGGTGAGATGCCCATTGGAGGGTGAGTAGAAAGAGCCTGGGACACAATCCTGAGAAAGTCCATCATTTAAGAGATGAGCAGAGGAAGAAAGAGAAAAGAGCAGCCAGATATGCTGGCAAGGAGGTGTCATGAGAACCAAGGGAGAGCCTGGCACAGTGGCTCACGGCTGTAATCCCAGCACTTTGGGAGGTGGCTTTGGGAGGTGGAGGCAAGAGGATTGCCTGGGCCCAGGGGTTTGAGACCAGCCAGGGCAACTTGGTGAGACCTCTTCTCTAAAACAAAGAGACAAACAAATGCTAGCTAAATAAATAAATAGCTGGTGTGAGGTAGAAGGATCCTCCGAATCCAGCAGGCCGAGGCTCTGGTGGTTGTGAGCATGCCACTGCACTCTAACCTGGGCCACAGAGTGAGACTCTGAAGAAAAAAGAAAAAGAAAATCAAGGGAGAGTAAAGCAGTGGATAACACCATTGAGTGATACCGAAAACTCAAACTGTATCAGAGCTGAAAAAAACATTCCTTTGACTTTGGCATTATAGACTTTTGGGGCCACCCACAGGAGCAATTTCTGTGGAGTGATGGTGAAGGTATAAGATGGTTGGGAAACTAATTGCAAGGGCACACTGAGGAATAAGTAGAAGGTAAGGAAGTGGGGAAAGTAAATGCAGGCAGTTCTTTTTGAAAACATGATTGCTGAATTACAAATCTAGAGGGTACAATTTGAGTACAATGTAGGTTCCAATAAAGAAGACAAAAATAAACGGAACAAATGGAAGAAAATTGTTCTTATCTAAGAAAGAAACAGGACTCTGTGTGTGAGTTCAATGAAAAAGGAATCATGTCTTTACATACACTGGTAGGATTTTCATACTTCTGGGATGAAGAAATAATCATATATACATTTGGGAAAAATAAATACGGTTGCTCAGGTTTCTGCTAATGGAGTCAAAATCAAGTTGGTCTCTGACTTCTCTATAACTCTAATGCTACTAGACAGTAAAACTGTGGGTAGAACTCTAGAAGTAAAAGCCAGGCTCGGTGGCTCATCCTGTGATCCCGTGCCTTGGGAGGCTGAGGTGAGTGAATTGCCTGAGCCCGTGGGTTCGAGACCTGTCTGGGCAACTTGGCGAGACCTCATCTCTACGATAAATCGAAAAATTAGCTGGGCGTGGTAGCGTGCGCCTGTAGTTCTAGCTACCTGGAAGGCTGAGGCGGAAGGATCACCAGAGCCCAGCAGGTCGAGGCTGTGGTGGCCGGGAGCAGCCACTGCACTCCAGTCTGGGTGACAGAGTGAGACTCCAACTCAAAAAAAAAATTTAAAAAAAGTAAAACAAAGTCCCCCGATTTTATATCCAGCCAAGTTTTTATGTGTGTAAACTAGAGAAAAACATTATTGTATATGTGGAATCTTATATAAATTTCTTATGAAATTACTTGAAACATCTCAAACAGTGAGAACTGAAAAAAAATTAATAGCTCAATAAAGGGAGTTCTTATAATTCAAGGATTTGTGAGGAATGTCAAAACCAGGCATGTAGCGTTAACTTTAAATAATTTTATAAATCTGGCTATAAAAATAAATGCAATAGTCAAACACTTAAAGATTTAAAAAATAACAATTTTAAAGTAGTAATTTGGATGAAAAAAAACTTTGTCTGTAAGGAGCTCGGGAAAATGATGATAAATATGTGTTAAATTCCTTACCTCAAAAGGGGGAAATACTTGAACGATACTATTTTCCTCTTGCTTCTATAGTTAAAAATGCTGTCTGAATGATTCAAGATAGTGATACAATAATTTAAAGGACGTTATATCCATTTTGTTCTAGAGAAGAAAAAACATATTTAGTTAACTTAAGCTAAGTAGAATATATAGAAAAGGGAAGTATAAAACAAGATAACACAAGGAAAATTAGTTACATCAGTTATGGTCGTGTAATTAGGTCAAATGTCTTTTAAATAACCTTAAATCAAGTAAGCAGAATCTAGGTTTTTATTGTCTGTCAGAGACCCATCTGCAGTAAAAAAAAATCAAAATTTCTAAAAAAGGAATAAAGAAGGAACAAAGATGTATTAAATGGATGCAGATGAAAAGAAAGCAAGAGTTATGATATTAATACTTAAAAATTGCACAGGCAGAAAGTATTAAGATAAAAGTATTAAGAGATCACAATGAAGATTTGATACAAGCACATCTGTTTACTAAATATAAGAAAAAACTTTTAGAAGTTAAGGAATGTGGGAATTGTAAGACATTCTTATGAGTATTGCTAAGCCAGATAAATGATAGTAAAGATGTAAGTGATTGGTTTAATGTGATAAAGTTGGTTTAATGGTTATATGTTGGTTTTTTTTCTTTTTCAACATTGTGACTGTATCCTCTTCTCCTGATTCTTGAGATTTGCCAAGTGGATACTATATTAGCTACAGAAAAACTTTTACTAAATTCCCAAAGCATAATTTGTATGAGTTTTATTCTCTAATTTACAGACTCTGTAATTCTGGGTGAATGTCTTAACTTCTCTGTGTCTCAGTTTTTTTCATCTGTGAAATGAGAATAACAATCATGTTTGAGTGTTTTAAGAGTTAAAGTGCCTCACACTAAGTTAGTATTAGCTATTATTCTATATCCCAGAAATTAATCATCGATTTAAAAATATTATCAAATAATTTTATTTATTTATTTTTTTGAGTCGGAGTCTCACTCTGTCGTACAGGCTTGGAGTGCATGCACATGACCACTGCAGTCTCAACCTGTTGGGCTCAGGCAATCCTTCAGCCTCAGCCTTTCAAGTATCTGGGACTACAGGGATATGCCACCATGCCCAGTTAAGTTTTTGATTTATTATAGAGACAAGGTCTTGCCAAGTTGCCCAGGCCAGTCTCAAACCCCTGGGCTCAGGCAATCTTCTTGTCTTCACCTCCCAAAGTGCTGGGATTACAGGTGTGAGACATTGTACCTGGCTCAAATAATTTTAAAATAGCATTCTTTTGAATAATTCCTAGTGGAAAAAGAAAATCTAAACAATTATAGCCACTTTCAAAAGTAAGGATAGCAATTGGCCTACACATTACATATTTTAAGAATATAGCTACACTTTTAATCAGAGTAAAATTTATAGCTGAAATAGATTCATTGGTATTTCAAAACAATGAAAACTAGTAAATTAACTTATTTGATTCAAGTAATTGCTAAAAGAACAAATAGATAACTCCAAGAGAGCAAATTGGCCAAAATAAAGAACAGAAACCAATTCCCCCAAATTTTTGGAACTAGTAGAGTTCACTCAGTCTTGTTGCAATAGTTACATAAAAGCTAATAACATTTTCATATACCAAATAAGTTAGAAGATTTAACATTTCCCTAAATGCATAAAAGATTTTTACAAATCCAGTTCAGAAAAAGGTTGAATGACTTCAACAGAAAACTGACTGTGAGATATGAGCAGGAAATTTATTAAAAAAAAAAAAAAAAGATACTGGCTAAAGGAGGAAGCAAACCCACAATAAATAACTAAGAGCAATGAAGTCTGGCCAGGCGTGGTGGCTCTCTGCTTGTAACCCCAGCACTTTGGGAGACCAAGGTGGTTGGATCACTTGATGTCAGGAGAGGTCAGGAATTTGAGACCAGCCTGGGCAACAGAGCGAGACCCTATCTCTACAAAAAAAAAAGAAATTTGTTTGGTCTGATTTTCTCTCTTAGTTTTGCAACGGTTATGAAGATTGAACAAGTTTAATAGATATTTATACACTGTTGATGGAGAGTAAATTAGTAGTTTGCCTGGAAGGCAGCTGGGCATTTGTATCAACATTTAAAAGTGTGTACCATTAAACTCAGAAATTATATTTCTGAGAACTTATTCTAAGGAAAACTTGTTAAAGCAAGTAAGGCATAGATGTGTCTGTACTGAACACATTTTAGTTACCTATTAATGAGAAATAGATTAAATTATGGTACATTTTTGTGTCATAAAACACTATAGCTTCTGAAAGTTGATATAGATTCATATTTATTGATGGGAAGCAACATCTATAATTTATTAATGAAAAAGGGCAGAATTGTAGGAGCCTATTTATTTAAAACAGTATCTTTATATATATAATTAAATACCCAGGAAGATGCTTTCCAGAGTATTATATGTGCTTGACCATCCTAGGCAACTTAGCCAGTCTTCATTTCTACAATAAATAAAAAAATTAGCCAGATGCAGTGGCATGTGTCTATAGTTCCAGCTACTTGGAAGACTGAAGCGGAAGGATCTCCTGAGCTTAGCAGGTCAAGGCTGTAGTGGCCGTGCTGACAGAGTGAGACTCTGACTCAAAAAAAAAGGAAAATATTTCTTTAAAAAAAATTTTTTTTAAATCATAGCTTTGATTATTAAAATTTTTTTTTTATTTTAAAGATGTGGAGTACAATTCAGATTTCTTTTATTTTTAACTGTGCTTGACCCTACTATCATTGTTACTGATGCCATGGAATGGTCTTGTCCTCACATTTTTTGTGTGTGTGTGTGTGTTGGAGTCTTACTCTGTCACCCAGCCTGGAGTGCAATAGCATGCTCACGGCCACTGCAGCCTCAGCCTACTGGTCTCAGGTGAGCCTTCTACTTCAGCCTTCTAAGTACCTAGGACTACAGGTGCACACCACCACACCCGGATAATTTTTTGATTTATTGTAGAGATGCAGTCTCACCAAGTTGGCCAGGCTGGTCTTGAACCCATGGGATCAGGCAATCCTCTCACCTTGGCCTCCCAAAGTGCTGGGATTATAGGCATGAGCCAAGGTGCCTGGCCTGTCTTCATACTTTTTTAGGTCAGCAGTCAATAAAAGCTTTTGAACAAAAAATGTCAGAGGAAACATTTGTTCTTCCACCTAATCCAGTCCTACCATAACTTCTCCCTTGTTGCAGGGAAACTTTTTCACATATCTCGAAGAAACTCCTTTTCTAGAGTGTGTTCTCAGACTTCCACACCAAACCAGAAGAAACTTCCAGGGAAGTTTCCAGAGAAGGGTAGATTGGTGAAAAATGGGCAAATGGGCATGTCAGCCTGGGCAGAGAATTTACTGCCTTCCTCAATTTTCTTCTAATGCTGTGACTTGTTACAATCCCTATCTCCATTCAGGAAGATCTGGCATTCCTATTCTGTTTTTTTCCCTTAATAATTAGTAGTTCTGCAGTTTGATGAGCCATTCTTGTTTCTGTTTGTAGATGAAATGCAATGTATTCAGGCTGAAAGAAACAACAAGGGACCCACGGAGGCTGCCACACTTTTTCTCAAATACCTGTTGGAGCGCCAGGAGGAAGGCTGGTTCCGTGGATTTTTGGATGCCCTATCCCACGCAGGTTAGTTCATTCTCCTTTTTCCCCCACTTTGGGTGAGAAAGAAGGAGTTTATTAAGAAGACAGAAGAACTCCCAAGCAGGAGGGGACCTGAAAGAGGGTTGCCCAGTTCATTCTTCTTACTCACAAGTCGGAGTCTATCACTTTGATGTTTGAGAATGCTATAAAAGTAAAAAGCTATTAATTTTGAATTATCCACTAATAGTCTATGCCTCTTAGTTTGAGGCAACGTAAAGACTATTTTTGGGCAGATGATGGAATTGTCTATCTGAAACATTCAAAAGAATCTACAGAGATGTTATTGTAACTAATGGAAGAGTTTAGCAAGATTATTGACTATAAATCAGTATACAAAAATTAGCTTCATTTCTATCCACTGGAAGCAAATGGAAAATGAAATCCAAAGTGAAATACCATTTATGATAATAACAAAAATTATAACATATTTATGAATAAATTTAACAAAAGATATATAAAGTCTGAATGGAGAAAATGATAAAATGTTATTGAAAGATATTAAAGAAATCCTATGTGGAGAAAATATCATATGAATTCACATCATACAAATATCAGTTCTCCCTACATTGATCTACATATTCAACAAGGGACCCAGCCTTCCTCCTGGAGCTCCAACAGGTATTTGAGAAAAAGTGTGGCAGCCTCCGTGGGTCCCTTGTTGAATATGTAGATGTGTTGATCTACATATTCAAAAAAATTCTAACAAAAATCCTACATGCTTTTCCAATGAGCTTGACAAACTGACTCTAAAATGTATATGGAATGATTATGACCCAAGAATAGTCAAGATACCCCTAAAGAAAAAAAATATGGTAGATCTGGGCTTTCCTCCTTCTATATATTAACATTTATTATAAAGCTATAAGAATTGAGATAGTGTAATGTTGGTCTTAGCATTGACAATCTGACCAGTGAGACAGAATAGAGACCCATATTTATTGATAAAAACTTGATGTATTAGAGATAACTGGCAAAGGAGGAGCTAGTCATTAAATAGCAATGAGTCATTATACACAGAAACAGGAGAGTGTTAAAAACCAAATAACCCCAAGCCAGGTGTGGTGGCAAGTGCCTGTAGTCCCAGCTCTTCAGGAGGCTGAGTCCAGAAGTTCCAGACTGTGGTGAGCTATGATGGCACCACTGCACTCCAGCCTGGGCAACATAGCATGACTCCATCTTTAAAATCAAGCAAACAAATCTTAGCTTTCATATCCATGTGGATACAAATAAGTTTGTATTCCTTACTTCATCCAATTTTTTTCCTCTCCTCCTTCTCTTTCTCTCTCTCTCTCTGTCACACACACACACCATGAATTTTTTTAAAAATTAGAATTAGTTATAAAAGACAAAATTGTAACAATTTTAGAAAACAATATAGAATAGTATTTTTGGAATCTTGGTGCCCCAAGACTTATGAAAGAAAACGTTAAAATAATCAAAAGAGTCAGAATCTAATTTTAAAAGAGCTTATTCAAGCATAAAGTGTGAGGATGAACCACCTGGAAACACCATCTCCAAGAAATGGCATCAGTGTTCTGAAGTGGGAAAGTTAGGGTTTTGTTTATATAGGCAGAGACAGAGGGGTTTTTAGCAGGTTTACGACATTATTTACACAAGGTTGGCACATAGTTACAGCAACTTGATTGATTATAGGCAGTGTTTGGGAAGGATACTTTGAACGGTTTTTTGTTTTTTTTTTCAGAGAGTGTAATAATCATGATTTTTCTGTCATCTGGTCTAAGCAAAGCAGAACAAAGGGGAAATTAATCTACAACAAAGGTCACCATTTAAGAAGTCAGGAGACTTTTGTCCCTGAAATCATTTAATTCTCTCTAGTCATTGTATAGAACAAGAATAATAAGAGAGTGAGTTCATCTATTATCTGAGAACAGAAGCTGTATCTGCATGTGGCTCAGGTCACAGTCACATCTCTCTCAAGGCTTAAAGTGTTTTGGGGGGGTTCTAACAGCTTTTACATTTTATTTATTTTCACAGACTGTAAAGGAAAGGAAGGTTGACACATTTGATGTGTCCATCTAAAAGGAAGAAGCTGAGGCAAAATTAATAGAGTTTATTTGGATCCAAGTTGAAGATTGCAGGTTGGGACACACTCCCAGGTTGTCTTGGAGAATGCACTAGACAAAAAAGGAGAGGCTCAAGTTTTTTTTAAATTTTATTTTATTATAAAGACGTGGGCTACAATTCAGGGTTAGATATACACATGTTGATTATGCAGATACCTTTGTTGATGAGGTGTGCCCCTCCCTCCCCAGCAGTTTCCCTGAACTGTCAATCTTACCCCCCAACCCATGACAGTTTCCCACTACTGCCAATCCCTTTCTTAAAGTAGTATAATTGTTCAAGGTCTGCTTATGAGTGAGAACATATGGTACTCTGTTCTTTGTTTCTGTGATAGATCACTGAGTATGATTGACTCTAAATCCTTCTAAGTTGCTATGAAGTCCATATATTTGTCCTTCTTTATGGCTGTATAATATTCCATTGTGTCTATGAGCCACATTTTTTTTATCTAGCCCAGCTTCGTTGGCCAACATGGTTGGTTCATGTTTTTGCTATTGTGAATAGAGTTGCAACAAACATACGTGTGCAGGTATCTTTTTTGTAGAATGATTTGAGTTTCTCTGGGTATATTTCCAATAGAGGAATTGCTTGGTCTCATGGAAGGTCAATTTCTAGTTCTTTGAAAAATCGCCACACTGTCTTCCAAAGAGGTTGCACTAGTCTGCATTCCCACCAGCAGTGTAGAAGTGTTCCTTTTTCTCCATATCCTCACCAGCATCTGTTGTTCGTTTGTTTTATTAATGATGGCCATTCCTACGGGGGTTAGGTGGTATCTCAGTGTGGTTTTGATTTGCATTTCTCTGATGATGAGTGAGGCTGAACACATTTTCATGTGTCTGTTGGCTGCCCATATATCGTCTTTTGAGAAGTGTCTATTCATGTATTTTGCCCACTTTTTAATGGGGCTGTTTGTTTTTTTCCTTTCAGCACATTTGAGTACCTTGTAGATCCTAGACGTTAGGCCTTTGTCAGATATACAGTTGGCAAATATTTTTTTCCCATTCTGTGGTCTGTCTCCCTGTTCTCTTGATGGTTTCTTTTGCTTTGCAGAAGCTTGTTGGTTTGATGAGGTTCCACTTGTCTATCTTATTTCTTAAGGTATGGGCATTTAGGGTTCTGAATAGGAATTGGTTGCCAGTTCCAATTTCCATAAGGGTGTCTCCTGTATTATCTAAGATTCTCATAGTTTGTGGTTTTACATTTAGGTCTTTAATCCATTTAGAGTTAATTTTTGTGTATGGTGATAGGTAGGGGTCCTGTTTAAATCTTCTGCATGTGATCAGCCAGTTTTCCTAGCATCATTTACTGCATAAGTTCTCCTCTCTCCAGTGGTTGTTGGTGGAGGCTTTGTCAAAGATGAGTTGGTTAAGAAATCGAGGTTTTGCTTCTGGAATCTCTATCCTATTCCATTGGTCTATATGCCTGCTCTTGTACCAATACCAGGCTGTTTTGATTACTGTAGCCTTATAGTAGAGTTTGAAGACTGGGAGTGTGATACCTCCTGCTTTGTTTCTTTTGCTAAGGATTGTTTTGGCTATTCATGGATGTTTATGTTTCCATACGAGTTTCTGTATTGTCATTTCCAGGTCTGAGAAGAATGATATTGTAACTTAATGGGTATTGTGTTGAATCTGTAGATTGCCTTTGGTAGGATGAACATTTTAACAATGTTGATTCTTGCTATCCTTGAGCCTGGAATATTTTTACATTTGTTTGTGTCTTCTTGGATTTCTTTGAACAGTGTTTTGTAGTTCTCATTGTAAAGTTCTTTCATGTCTCTGGTTAGGAAGATGCTGAGGTATTTCATTTTTGTGTGTGACTATTGTAAATGGGATCATGCTTTTAATTTGGGTCTTTGCCTGCTTGTTGTTGGTGTACAGGGATGCAACTGTCTTTTGCACATTTATTTTGGACCCTGAGACTTTATCAGTGTCCTTTATCAGTGCAAGCAGGTTTTTGACAGATTCTCTTGGATTTTCAAGGTATAGGATCATATCATCAGCAAAGAGGGATAACTTGACTTCCTCTTTTCCTATTTGGATACCCCTGATTTCCTTCTCTTGTCTAATTACCCAAGCTAGGACTTCCAACACCATGTTGAACAAGAGGGGTGAGAGTGGGTAGCCATGTCTTGTTCTAGTTTTCAGGGGAAATGTATCCAGTTTCTATCCATTTAGCAATATGTTAGCTGTGGGTTTATCGTAGATGGCACTTATTATTTTGAGATATGTTCCTTCTATACCTATTTGTTTGAGGGTTTTTATCAAGAAGGGAGGCTGGATTTTCTCAAAAGCCTTTTCTGCATCTAATGATGTAATCATGTGGTTCTTGTTCTTACATCTGTTGATGTACTTAATTACATTTATGGTCTTGCAAATGTTGAACGAGCCCTGCATCCTGGGGATGAAGCCAGAATTGCTAGAATCTTGTTGAGGATTTTTGTATCTATCTTCATAAGCGATATTGACCTGTAGTTCTCTTTTTTTGTTGGATCTTTACCTGGGTTGGGTATCAGTGTGATGTTAGATTTGTAAAATGATTTGGGGAGAATTCCATCTTCCTCAGTTACCTGGAATACTTTCAATAGGATTGGTATCAGCTCCTCCTTGTACGTTTTGTAGAATTCTGCTGGAAAGCCATCTGATCCAGGGCGTTTTTTGGTAGGTAGTTTTCGTATGACAGAGTCAATTTTCTGGGTTGTTATTGGTCTATTTAATGTCTCAATGCCTTCTTGTTTCAACCTAGGCAGGTTGTGTGATGTCAGAAAGTCCTCCATTTCATTTAAGTTATCAAGTTTGTTTCCATATAGGTGTACATAGTCATCTCTGATAATCTTTTGTATTTCTTCGGGGTCCATTGTGATATGATCTTTTGTATTTCTGATTGTGTTTATTTGGGCTTTTTCTCTCTTTTTCTTGGTCATTCTGTCTAGAGGTCCATCGATCTTGTTAATTCTTTCAAAGAACAGCTTTTTGCTTTGTTTATGTTTTCTATGATATTTTTGTCTTCTATGTTCTGTATTTGGGCTCTTATTTTGGTGATTTGGATTCTTCTGCTAAAGTTAGGGTTTTGGTAATCTTCTCTTTCCAACTCCCTTAGGTGATTTGTTAGGCTCTCCACTTGTGATCTTTCCATTTCCTTGAGTTCTCATAGAGATATAAATTCCCCTCTGAGAACTGATTTCATGGCATCCCAGAGGTTTTGGTAAGAAGTTTGTTCATTTTTATTTGTTTCCAGGAATCTTTTAATTTCTGCTTTGATTTCAGTGATGACCCAGTTGTTGTTCAGGATCATGCTGTTTAGTATCTATGTCTTTGCGGGCTTTGGGGACATTTTGTTGGTGTTGATATTTATTTTTATTCCACTGTGGTCTGAGAATGTGCATGACAAGATTTCAATCTTATGGAATTTGTTTATGCTTGATTTATGGCCAAGGATGTGATGGATCTTGGGGTACGTTCTATGTGGTAATAAGTAGAATGTATATTCTGTGGTTATTGGGTGGTATAATATGTAGGTATCTACCAAGTCCATTTGGTTGAGTGTCAAGTTTAGGCTCTGGATCTCCAGGTTGGTTTTTTGCCTCGATGATCTATCTAGGGCTTTAGTGGGGTATTCGAGTCCCCTGCTATAATAGTGTTAGAGTCAATATCTTTTTTTAGTCTTCTTAGCAGTTGCTTTATAAATGCTGTTGCTCCTGTGTTGGGTGCATATACGTTTAGGATGGCTATTTATTGTTGATGGATTAAACCGTTTATTGTTATGTAGTATCCTTTTGTATCTTTTTAATTTTTGATAGCTTAAAGGTTGTTTTTTCTGATATTAAGATCGTGACTCCTGCCTTCTTTTGTGATCCATTTCCTGGAAACTCGTTTTCCATCCTTTAACTTTGAGTCTGTGTGCATCCCTTGTGTTGAGATGGGTTTCCTGGATGCAGCAGATAATTGGGTCATGGTATCTTATCCTTTTTGCCATTCGGTGTCTTCTCAGTGGTGCATTTAGTCCATTCACATTCTGGCTGATTATTGAAATGTGATTGTTTATCCCTGTCATAAGGTTCTTATAAAGTTTTTTCTTTGCTTGTTTTCTTTTGGCTTTGGAGTTGATGTATGTATGTGCTTTCAAGTTTCTTGCTGCGCTGTATTCTCTGTTGATTCTGTGTTCTCCTCTTCTCTTGGGAAGTATGTGGTCATTCTTTTTTTTCTTTCTTCTGTGCTTAATACCTTTTTAAGTGTCTCCTGTAGAGTTGGTCTGGAAGCTGCATAATCTCTTAGGGATTGGCTGTCTTGGGAGAATTTTAAATCTCCATTACTGATGAAGCTGAGCTTGACTGGATAAGAAATTCTTGGTTGAAATAGTTTATCTTTGAGGACTTTGAATATAGGACTCCAGTCCCTTCTTGATTGTAGTGTTTCTGCTGATAGGTCTGCTGCTATTCTGATTGGTTTCCCCTGGTAGGTAGTCTGACCTTTCTTTCTTGCCGCCTTTAGGAGTTTTTCTTTTGTGCCTACTTTGTGTAGGCGAATTACTATGTGTCTAGGGGTTGCTCTTCTCATTTGATGTCTTGTAGGGGTTCTCTGCATCTCTTGTGGTTGGCTGGTCACATTTCTAGTGAGATGGGGAAAGTTTTCTTGGATTACCTCCTGGAATGCTTGCTGCAAGTTGTTCTCCATTTCCCTTTCTTCTTCCAGGATACCAATCAGGTGTAGGTTTGGCTTCTTGATATAATCGCACATTTCTTGTAGGCTTTATTCTTTCTGAGTCTTCTTTCTATGTTTTTTACAGATTCCATGTTCTGGTCTTCAAGTTCTTCAGCTAGATTGATTCTGCTTTTCATGTCATCTTGTTATTTATTTCCTGGATAAAATTTTTTATTGCCAAAATCTCTGTTACAAGTTTTTTTAGTGTTACATGTTGTCTTTCTTGAGTCTTATTCATTCTTTCCATCCATTCCCAATCCCTGTCATATTCTAGAGCCAGTCATTGGTGATGTCCATTGCTTAGGCACCAAGGTCTGATTTTTCAGGAGTTTTCTCTTTGTTACACTTGAAATTGCCTGTGGTATTCCTTTGGTTTTTCCTCATTTGTGACAGATCTCTTGTTTTTCTCTTTAGTTCTGTTATTTAGTGTGAGTGGGAGAGGCTTTCCCTTCTGATGTTTGCTCAGCCCTCTATTCTTCCCTGATCTGTGCTCTGGATTTGTTCTATTTTGAAATAGGATGGTAGATGGGAAGCTTTGCTACCTCTTGGAGTTTTTGAAAGTTGAATAAGTAGGAAATGGGGTGCTATGATTCAGAAACTACTTGCAAATTACAAAGTTCACTTACTATGGTATATGTTCCCCAAGACCCACTCCTACCACCACTCTATATGATGATGCAAAGCAGAAACCAACACAAAAAACAATTGAACACACACACCCAGACATACACACACACCCCAAAACAAACTGGAATAACAACAAAGTGAAACAAAATAAACAGCAACACCAAAGAAAACAAAAACAAAAACAAGAAAACTGAAACACACACACACACACACACACACACACACACACACACACACACACACGCCTAGCACAAATTGAATGGAGAAGAAAAACGTAAACACCAGGGGGAAAAAAAAGGGAATTCAGATCGAACCCTCACACATATATTGACATACACCTTGAACTATAGAAAATGTATATAAATAAAAAAAACCCAGAAGAACAAAAGAGCAAAAACCACCCAACAACAAAATTGAATGATTAACACTCAATTGTTCACATACACACATTAAACAGAAAGCAACAAATAAAAGAAGAAGGAAACAGAAAAAGAAAAGAAAAAAATTGGGGGAATGCAGATCATACCCTCACATACACATTCATGCACAAAGGAAAAATATTTAAAAAACAGATGAACTAACAAACAGGCAAAACATTCTTAAAAACTGAAACAAATTAGAAATTAAAAAAAACAACAACAACAAACACCTGCCCTCTGTAATTGTTTCTCTAATCAGGTCTCTCCTGGAGAGTCACCTCTTTTACTCTCTCCTCAGTGTCCTGAGCAAGGAAGTAGGAGAGGCAGTAGAGGTGAGTGGGCTGCATTCCTCCCCTCCCACTTTTGTATGGTCAGGGAGATCTCCTCCAGTGGGGAAGTGCAGGATTGTTGCTTCCTCAGGTATGTATTCATGGGGGGTGCCCCAGCCAGGCCTATCCTGGAATAGAGTTCTCCTATTTATGACATTGTGCTCTGCCTGGGTTGTCCCTCTCAGTTGTGGCCCAGCTGTGTGGGTCTGGCGTTCAGGAAAAGGGGGTTTGGTTCAGCCCCAGACTCACCACTGATCTATTTGGAGTCCTTCCTCATCCTTTTCTGGCTACACCCTTTGTCCCGTGGCTGGATCAGGGTAGGCAGGGGGGTGCCTGGAACTTAGCACTCATCAGGTCCCTCTGAAGTTTGTGCTTTCAGGATATTTCCTCTGGGTCACGATCAATCCTGAGTAGTTGATCCACCAGCCACAGAGATCAGGTGTGCTGCTTCCCAGCGAGCAAGCTGGAGTATCTTCCCTCCCCACCTTCAAGATGGTGGCAGCGTGTCTCTCCTGTCCTACTCCATGGGACTCCACCTCTGGACTCCCTCCACAGCCCCCGCTGCCAGTGTCCTGCCAGGCATTGAAGTGGTGGGGCAAAGCCTGGGGCATAATTTATCCACGTGCTTCTTTTGTCCATTAAAAAAAAATGACGCTTGGCTTCTGTGACCTGGGAGGAGCCAGGGACCAAGCAGAGAAGCTGCAGCACCAGCTATTGCACCTGGGCCCTGGCCACTTGCTGGTGAGCTCCCACTTAGTCAGTCTTTCCAAGCATTTTCTTCCCAGGAAAGGTTCTATTGATTAAAAAAAAAATGGCGCTAGGCTTCTGCATCCCGGGAGTCGCTAGGGCCCAAACCCAGCAACTGTGGCACCAGCCCCTGCACCAGGAGATCCCTGGCTGCTAGCTCCCTAGCCCTCACTCAGTTAGCCACTCACATGCCCACTTGCTCACCAGCACATACACAAAATTTTTCATACACTCAGTCACTCACACTGGGACTCGCATAATCTGACTGGCTCAGCTGCCGTCTTCCTGACTTCAGCTCAAGTTTTTAAAGGAAAAAGGAAGAGTCAGGAGAGGGGTCAGTTTCAAAAGTTGTTTATCAGAAATTCTCATTGGTTCACAGAAATAACATTGGTTAGTGATGCTATACTTTGTTGAGCTGTAGGGTGTATGGCATTTTATGGCTACTTAGCATCAGTTAGTATAGAGGCCTCAGAGCAAGTTGCCTGGAGCAGTTAATTATTAGCTCAAGAGAGAGTGACACGTGACTGCTGTTACATTTTAAATGCTTCTCTGGGCCTGATAATTTAAAAGGGTTCACCTTCCTCAGATAAAGTTTTGTTTTGCTTTTTCTTTCACAGATGAGATAAGAACATCTGTTTGTCAAAAAGACACTATAAAGAAAGTGAAAAAAAAGTTACAAAATGGGAAAGAATATTTGCAAAATATATCATCACCAGAGGATGAATTTCCAGAATATATTTAAAAGGTTTTAAGATTAATTGGAAAAAGAAAACACCCATAGAGCAAAAGATGGGAACAGACATTTCAAAGAATAGGAAACGTGAAAGTTGAATAAATACATGAAAAGATTCTCTGCCCAATTGACAATTTGGGAATTGCAAATTAGGAACACAATAAGATAATGTTTTTATAGCTACTAGATAGACAAACTTATGGTATGAAGAGGATATTTAGTGGAAATCTTAAATATCACGGTATGGAGTATAAATTGATAGAACTAATTTGAAAAATAATTTGATGTCATCTTTAGAGTTCAACTCTCAGGTATCTTTCTATCCAACAGTTTCACTCTTAAGTTTGTGCCCTAGAAAAGCTCATATGCATATATGTATTCCAATGTATACATACATGAATGTTCATAGTGTAATTGTTTGTATTAATAATAACAAAAACAAGCAAGCAAACAAAACTGGAGGCAACCCCAATATTCTTCAAGAGGAGATGGGTAAATAAATTTTATAATATTTACACAATGGTTAATTATACTACAATGAAAACGTGTGAACAAGCCGGGCTCGGTGGCTCAGCCTGTAACCCGTGCCTTGGGAGGCTGAAGTGAGTGGATTGCCTGATCCCGCAGGTTCGAGACCCGCCTGGGCAACTTGGCGAGACCTCATCTCTACAATAAATCAAAATTAGCCGGGCATGGTAGCGCGCGCCTGTAATTCCGGCTACTCAGAAGGCTGAGGCAGAAGGATCGCCGGAGCCCAGCAGGTCGAGGCTGCTGTGGCCGGGAGCGGCCACTTTACTCCAGTCTAGGTGACAGAGTAAGACTCCAACTCAAAAAAAAAGAAAGAAAATGTGTGAACACAGCTATAGACAACAGCTCAGGTGAGTCTTAGAAATGTAATATTAGGCCAGGCTTGGTGGCTCAGCCTGTAATCCTGCGCTTTGGGAGGCTGAGGTGAGTGGATTGCCTGAGCCCGTGGGTCGAGACCCGCCTGGGCAACTTGGCTAGACCTCATCTCTACAATAAATCAAAAAATGAGCCAGGCGTGGTAGCGCGCACCTGTAGTTCCGGCTACTCGAAGGCTGAGGCGGAAGGATCCCCGGAGTCTGGCCAGTCGAGGCTGCGGTGGTCAGGGGCATGCCACTGCACTCCAGTCTGGGTGACAGAGTGAGACTTCAACTCAAAAAGAAAAAAAAAGAAATGTAATATTAAATGTTTAAAATGTCATCAGGAAACTGAGGCTGGAGGATCGCTTGAGGCCAGGAGTTTGAGGCCGCATTGAGCTAGGATGACACTACTGTACTCCAGCCTGGGTGACAGAGTGAGACCCCATCTCTTAAAAAAATAAAAGTCAAATAAACTTACATATTATAGGATATAATGTTTATAAAGTTCCAAACAAGCTAAACTAAACATATATTGTTTAGGGAATCAAATATATACCACATAAGTAATGAAAAAAAATCAAGGAATGATATATCAAATACAGGATAGCCATATTTTTGGCAGGGAGACAGGGATGAGAAAAAAACAAGACATACACAACTATTGGAATATTTTAGTTCTTAAATTTTAGTGGGTTAACATATGTTATACTCTTTATTATATATGTGGCAAATCTTGTTATGTGCATCAACTATCACGTAATTTTTACATTTCTGTTTTCAGAGCATTGATGTGTTCTTTGGTCTCTACCATTTATAGCATACAGAGTCAGTCTCTTCTACAGATGAAAGACATAGAATCCATGTAGTCCAACCTCCCTTCTTCTGTACAGGGGGAACCAACACCTGGAGAGGAGTAGGTGATTTGCTCAAGATCACACATTAATTGTTTATAAAGCTTGAACCAGAACCTGGGTTTTCTGAAGGAGTTTCTGTTTTGGGATAACTCACTTCATTGATAACATCAGAATATGATGTCAGACATTGGATTCCAATGCCAATTAAGCTACTTACTATCCAGGAATTTTGGCCAATTACTCTGCCTCTCTGATGCTTCAGTTTATTTTTTTGTCAAAGAAGCAAAAGAAAAATATTCTCTCAGTGTTGTAAACAATGAATGAGAGGACATATATAAAGAACTTAGCACAGTGCCTATATGAGGCACTAAAGAAAACATAGCAGTTATCATATTATCTTCATTGTAGTAGAATGATTTAAAAATGGACAAATTAAGGACAATTTGCCAATGCTACAGGAAAAAAAATTCTACTGATACTAGGGCATCCTTTATTACCATCATGTTTAACACAGATATATTAAACTAACATGATGTTAAAGCAAACACTACCTTTCTTTTGCTGACTGTCATCTCTAATGCATTTCTTGTATTTTTGTTTGTTTTGTTTCATACCCATATACAGAAAGGACAATGCAAGACAGGTGTCAAATTGAGATTCTCCTAACAGAATTCAGGGGTTTTCCCAGCCCTCTGAGCCATTTCTGCATGTAAAAGCTTAGGAATAAACCCCATTCTCATCCTAGCCTAATGAAAAGAGTGTGAGTCTTAAATTCAGACAAGTCTGGTGATTTTGATAGGAACTTAGAGTGAGACGTTTTATTTTTTCATTCATTCATTTATTTAGAGTCAGGAGCTCACTGTGTCACCCAGGCTGGAGTGCAGTGGCATGATCACCACTCACTGCAACCTTGACTTCCTGGGCTCAGGCAATCCTTCCACCTCTGCCTCCCGAGGAGCTGGGTACCACTATGCTTGGCTAATGTTTTGATTTTTTTGTAGAGATGATGTCTTGCTATGTTGCCCAGCTGGTCTCAAACTCCTGGGCTCAAGCAATCCTCCCATCTTGGCCTACCATTGCCCAGCAGAATGAAACATTTAAAAATTACTACAGCTTTAAATTATTTTTCCTTCTCAAATTTCCTATTTACTTAATATACTTTGCTTGTAAAAATGTCAAAAGAAAGTTTCTTAGGGGCATAAATTAAGATTTGTATTTCTTTTTTGCCTTCATTGCTGCTTTCCACTGAAGATATTTAATAAATATGAGGACTTTGGCTTATTTAAAGACAAATCAAAGATTGCAGGTAAAGTTCATAAGGTTTTATTCTAAGACCAACTGTAAGACTTCATACTTTTCCCAAGAGATATATAAATATTGCTAGAAAACCTAAAATGTTGGGTGACTAAAATAAATGCTGTTTTCTTTCTGAACAATCGTTATAGCTGGGGTATCTTATAGATATTTCTTGAGTTCTGTCACCATACAAACACGAATTAATTAATTAATCTTAATCTCAAAGTATTTTTCAGTTGGTCTCATAAAAATCTTCATTTTCTTCTTTCTTTTCAGGTTATTCTGGACTTTATGAAGCCATAGAAAGTTGGGATTTCCAAAAAATTGAAAAGTTGGAGGAGTATAGATTACTTTTAAAGCGTTTGCAACCAGAATTTAAAACCAGAATTAATCCAGAAGATATCCTTCCTGAAATATCTGAATGTTTAATTAAGCAGGAATGTGAAGAAATTGTACAGGCAAGTTAATTAATATAAAATACTAAATCTGGGGGAAATAATTTGAACGTGGGAAATGTCTTCTGCTTTGTCTATTGTTTTAGACCTGAGAGAGATCATTGAAACCCACAAAAGTTTTAAAATCTAAGGCATAATTACCTAGAATTGTACTTTTAATGTTAACCGAGTAATTTTTATGGCACACATTTTTTTCAAGTTTGTCCTGCTTTCAGTTAAAATTACTGTATTTTGTGAGTATTGTTTTATGCAAATTTAAGTAAAATCGAACACTTCAGCAAATAAAAAGAGAAAAGACTACAGATACTTTTTTTTTGAGACAGGTTCTCCATCACCCAGGCTGTTGTACAGTGGCATGATCCTAGCTCACTGCAGCCTTGATCTCCTGGGCTCAAGTGATTCTCCTGGCTTGACTTCCCAAGTAGCTGGGTCTACAGGCATGTATCACCATGCCCAGCTAGCTTTTTAGGACATTTTTTGTAGAGATGAGGTCTTACTATGTTGCCCAGACTGGTCTGAAACCCCTGGGCTCAAGTGATCCTCCTGCTTTGGCCTCCCAAAATGCTGGACCATGAACCTCCATGCCCAATCTAAAAATCTATAGTTCTAGCAATTAAGTGTTTAGGTTCTGGACAAGAATAAGTTTTATTAGAATCCCAGCTTAACCATTTACTAGTAGTGCAGTCTTGGGCAAGTTCCTTAGCTTCTCTAAATATCTGTTTCTTTATGCATCAAATGGGAATAATAGTGACTTATTAACATGGTACAGTATTTTTATGTGTTAAATGAGGTAATATTTGTAAAGTGATCATATATGCCTGGCATGTAATAATACATACATAATAAATTTTAGTTATTATTATTAATAAAGTCATGTAAATCCCTGAAAAAAAATTTGTTAATAATTTGGCATATGCTTCCAAATATTACTATATGCCAGTATACTTATATTGTGTATGGTTGTTAAATGGATTTCTTATTTTCCTAATATTGCCAGTGAGGATAGGAGGTAAGAAGGCTTGGCTTGGCATAATGACATTATGTGTAAAGGACAAAGGTGAAGGAAAAAGTATCTTTTTTCTTCTTTTTTTTGGTTGGTGTCTCACTCCATTGCCTAGGCTGGAGAGCAGTGTCAAGCTCATGGCCACCCCAGCATCGACCTGCTGGGCTCCAGTGATCCTTCTGCCTCAGCCTTCCAAGTAGCTGGAACTACAGGTGCATGCTACCATGCCCGGCTATTTTTTATTTTATTGCAGAGACAAGGTCTTACCAAGTTGCCCAGGCTGATCTCGAACCCGCAGGCTCGGGCAGTCCACTCGCCTTGGCCTCCCAAAGTGCTGGGATTACATGCTGAACCACCGAGCGCGGCCTGGAAAGAGATTCTTAAAAGACTGTGTTGGATGGGGCAAAAATAGTAATGAATAAGACCCACTGAACTATAATGTACAATGATTATAAATCGGGTAATACATGAACTGTCATTTCTTCAGTAGAAATGGATAAAGGGAAAACTTTTGAAATTATCGATCAATAAACTGCAGTTGCCTTGCTTAGGTTTGCTCCAATAAAGGGACAATGGCAGGTGCAGAGAAAATGGTGGAATGCCTTCTCAGATCAGACAAGGAGAACTGGCCCAAAACTTTGACATTTGCTTTGGAGAAAGAAGAAAGCAGGTTCAGTGAACTGTGGATTGTGGGAAAAGGTAGGACATTCCAAGCAAGAGCCCTGAAGAGTGAAGGGAGAGGGTCTGAGAGGATGTTGTGCTCTCCTTGTGCTCCACTTAGGACTTCCCTCATCCCTGCCTGTCCTTTACTTTCTGTCACAGGACTACATCTCTAGTGCGAGACCAGCATGAAGGTGGATTCTAAGAAGGAAGTAGCTACTTGCCTGGGGAATTAGTTTGGTTGCATGTAACCCCTAAATAAAGACCCTGCCAGAATTAGCCCATCTGGCCCAAAGAATTTGGGGGAAGCAAAATGATAGACGTTGCCTGGTTCTGTCACCAGGAAGCTATCTGGAACTGAACCAGAATGGGGTCAAAGAAGAAGAGTTGGTTGTGATTAAGTGCCAAGCCATCATTTGGCTTCTTGAAACTAACGTCTCAGAGCATTGCTTTAAAGGCTGAATTTGGTAAACATCTGAATGTCTGGTTTTAGCTTTGCCTAGACGTCCATAGAGCATAAGTTGTTCCAGAAACTATATGAATACACATCTGATTTCTTGAGTCAGGAGTCAGTCAGAAATGGAAGACATGAATATCTGCTAAATCATGCTTCTCTTCTTTATTGTGCATATGAATCCCCTCGGAGGTTTTGGTTCAGAAAGGGCAACATGTTTCACACTTAGAGGAATATAGTCCTAAATGATATTGGAGTTCAAACTCCAAACTGAGGCTTTAAACTCAAAAGAATTCTTTTGTTTTAAAAAGTGAAAGGGGGTGGTTGTGAGAAATCTTAATGGAGGTTTACAATTTTAGTTTTATAGCCTTTTTTGTGGGGTTTTCACCTTCAAAACTATACTCAGATTATGTTGCGATTGTAAGCTGTTTTTTGGTCTCATAAAGGTATAAAAGATGCTGAAACGAAAGACCTTGAAGATGAAAGGTTGGAAACCTCTGAAGTACAGATTTTCTACCAGGAAGATCCAGAATACCAGAATCTTAGTCAGAATTCATGTCTGCCTTCAGGTACCTGACAGTGTTTGTCTTTTTCCATAATGGTACTCTTCAGGTATGTTGTAGGAGGATATGTTAGGCAATGCTAAAAGTCATGGTCTTGTGAAAAGGTTTCTTTTTTTTTTGAGTTGGGGTCTCACTCCATTGCCCAGGCTGGTGTGCAGTGGCACACTCACAGCCACCCCAGCGTCGACCTGCTAGGCTCCGGTGATCCTTCTGCCTCAGCCTTCCAAGTAGCTGGAATTACAGGTGTGCGCTACCACGCCCGGCTAATTTTTGACTTATTGTAGAGAGAAGCTCTTGCCAAGTTGCTTGGGCTGGTCTCGAACCCGCAGGGTCAGGCAATCCACTTGCCTCGTCCTCCCAAAGTACTGGAATTACAGGCTGAGCCACCGAGCCTGGCTGTGAAAAGGTTTCTAAGGAAAATTAAGAATGAAAAGAGAATTTATGATAATATAGATATTTTTCTGTATTAGAAATGCCATTCTCTCTTTCTATAGCTGCCTCTTCTACTAACTTCTTCTTTTACCACTAAGAAAGTATGTGCATATCTACATTGGAAACACAAGTAGAGTCCTCTCTGAAACTCAATGTCATGAAATCCCGTCAGTCTTGCTTTCTAAAGAAACCCTTCTATTATTTGTGAGTCGCTTGCTCAGTTTCCTTTTAAGATCTCAAGCCGCCATGCGAGTTAATAGTCAGTGAATGGCACAGATGAGCCCGGCTGAGAGGTTGAGTAGGAATTGAGATCCAGCCTGTGCTGTCTGCCCAGCAGTGCGCTATTATTGAGATAAAGCCTCTGATTATTTTTTGAAACTTCTAGTTGTGTTGAGAGCAAATAACATGTGACAGCCTGAAGTATTACAATGCATGGCTGCTCCTTAATAAACAATTGCTTTAAGAACCCAATATTAACAGTTTGTTTTTTCCCCAAAGATCTTGGGAGGATTTGTTATTGTTTTGTTCCATGTAGCATTTCTGACCGTTTTGTCTTACCCTGAATTGGGCTATTCTTGTTTTAGTTTCTCTTCATCAGGCTTCCTTGGTTGTTAAATAATTTTTTTTTCCTTCTTGCCATCAATACTTCATCACTGAGAGAAATCTGTAATTCAAATTTAGGGAGAAGCTGGAATGGTTAACAAGACACCAAATTCTAAACTTTCTCCAATGAGGCCTTCTTGCTAGAGTTGGAATTTGTGTACATTGAACTGTGGCTTTTACTATGATTCCTCAGAGCAGTAACTATTCGGTAATTTTGTTCCTTTTTTATTACAGAAGAATCTCATACTAGCTGGCACAGCCCATTTAAGCCAAGAAATTATCAACTAGAGCTTGCTTTGCCTGCTAAGGAAGGAAAAAACACAATCATATGTGCTCCTACTGGTAAGCCAATTGCTGTTACTTATGTAGTTTTTCTGTTTGCTTCCTTTTTTCTTTTATTGAATACTGGGACAGAATGGGCAAGTTTCAGTTCTTTACTTGTTCCATTGTCTATTGGGAGAACTATCCTTTTAATATAATTTTAATGCATTTAAGGCACATGATAAGGGAAAAGAAAATGCTTTCTTTTAGCTTGCTTTAGGGTCCAGGCAGCTTACATGTTGTTTAGGGAGTAGTTTGAGATTTTCTTAAATATAGCATAAACTCTGTAATTGTCAACTTATCTAAATTATCAATTTACTAGTAAGCATGGTGATATTAGAAAGACCAACAAGAAATATCTTTCTATAAAATATCTAATATAATATTAGTTACATGTTTTCTTTCTTCCCTTTATGTTAAAAGGTTGTGGAAAAACCTTTGTTTCACTTATTATATGTGAACATCACTTCAACAATTTTCCACAAGGGCAAAAGGGAAAAGTTGTCTTTTTTGCTAATCAGATTCCAGTATATGAGCAGCAGAAATCTGTGTTCTCAAAATATTTTGAAAGACTTGGGTAGGTATAATTGTCCAATCTATTTTTCTCTGTCTTCATGTAATTGATGTGTTTTCTGTTTTGTTTTTGATAAGCCACAATTAAAATAATTTGTAATAGATCCACCTTTTATATAATCTAGAGGTAATTCCTTCAAGGATTAATTCCTTCATGGATTCTTTTTTGTTAGATACACCAGAAATCCTAAACTTTCCTGGTTTGCTCTTGTACAGTAAGCAAGTGATTCAAGGGATAAGTCTGATATTTAAATGACACATTTAACTTCTTTAATTATTTTATAACTTATTTGATATCACTCTTTAAGTACTCTCTTCTCTTAGTGACTTGAAAGACTTAATATATGCTACTGTAAATTATAACTCACTTGCATTTACTGATCACTTACCGTGTGTCAGACTCTGTACTAAGAACTTAACTGGTGTACTGCTATATTCCTTTTGGACTTAGGGAGAGCTCAGTCAATTAATGATCTAGCATTTCATCTTGTGGTTCCTTATTCATGTTGTGATTGGTAATAGGGAATTTTTGTTATTTCCCAGGTACAAAGTTACAGGCATTTCTGGAGCAACAACTGAGAATATCCCAGTGAAAGAGATGGTAGAGAACAATGACATCATCGTTTTAACTCCACAGATTCTTGTAAACAACCTTAAAAATGGAACAATCCCATCACTGTCTATCTTTACTTTGATGATATTTGATGAGTGCCACAACACCAGTAAACAACATCCGTATAATATGATCATGTTTCATTATCTAGATCAGAAACTTGGAGGATCTTCAGGCCCGCTGCCTCAGGTATCCCCAAAGTCAGATGAATTCCTTGGAAGAGTCATAATCTTCCTAAATCCTATTTACTTACTCTTATGGCCACACTGAGGATGTACTTCTCAGGTTCTAAGTCTATATTGTATAACTCATTGATTAATTTTGATTCATTCACTCATTTGTTCACTTAACAAATATGTATTATGTGCCTCCTTGAGCCATGTGATGTGCTGGACACTGGAGTTACAAATATAAAAGGATATCCTCTTTGTCCTCAAGCAACCTAAGTTTCTCAAAGATCTAGATATGTAAGAATTATGTCACATCCTATCATGATGGCTTGCTATGGAGATGGGTAGAAGATGCAGTTGGAACATTAAGTAAAACACTCCTAAGTGTGCTCTGGAAGTAAGACAAGACCTAAGAGAAGTTAGGTTAGGTAAAAACTTACAGATGTTTACCATAGCTAGATGGTTTCAGTAAGAGGGCACTGTGTCCAGAGGCACAGAGGTGTGAAAGAACATGGTGTGCTCAAGAATCTTGAAGCTCTTCAATAGTACATGAGTGAAGAGTGTGAGGTAGGGAATAGCATCAGGTGAGGCAGGATGGCAGAGAGCAAATGGTTGAGAGAAGAAGGTGCCCAGAGAGACTAGAGGGCATGGGGTAAGTAGGTGAGCAGATGGATTAGTATGGGAGAGAAGATGGAACAGCATTTTTGGTGTCATCAGAGAAGAGGAGAGGGGAAGAGTCAATTCAGAGAATAGTTCTCAGATGAGGCAGGAAGGGAAGGGAATCCCTGGTATATAATGTCTCTTTTCTCTTGAGTGTAGGAGAGGTAGGGATCATTTGCTTAAAGTCATCAATATGGGAATGGGGAAGGGAGCTTGGGGAGGGTGAAGAGGATTTGAAATGGGAGGGAAAACTGAGAGGAAATCACTGAAGGATTTCTTGATCATATTGGTGGCCCACATGGGGTTGGAAACCATGAATTTATTGTATACTATTCTGTACATTTATGTAAAGTTTTCCAGCCCTAATAATTGCTAACTTAGGAAGTGCAGGTTAGAAGAAATTCAGTATGGTGCCCACAGACAAAAAAGTACTCTTCTGTAGCAATTGTATTTCTTGTAGTTTTTTTCTATTGAATAAAATTGGTAGTCAACTCGATTCCTTGCTGGTCAATGATTCAACAATTATTAAGTGATTATTGGAGGGAGAAATGAATATTTATTAGGTGACTATTAAGGTAAATTTTTTATGTGTTATCTCACTGAATCTACACAGCTACCATTTTAAATAGCTGTTGTTTCTTAACTTTATAGAAAGCTAAAAATACTTGTCCAAGGACACACAGCCAGCATGACTTGACTGAGACTGGAATGGAAGTGTGTCTAGTTTAAGTCCCTTTCAATATACTGTTCTCCATTCCATGGGGGACTCAGAAAAGAGAAACCCTGCCTTGAAAAGGTTCCCTGCATCCACTTGTATGCTGATGAGTTGTGACTTCTGCATATATTCAGTGCTTTGCCTAATGGGGACCTTTCTATTAGCGATGTCATAGAGAATGACAGGAAAAAAAAATAATGTTCTTGTTCTTTATCTGAAGTTATTAGTAAAACATAAAAACAAAAACCCTACTCTAGTAGGAAAGGGTTACATGCAGGCTTGTGGAAGTGTCTTACAATTTCTCAGATGTCTAATGACTTGGAATGCTCCTAACAGGTCATTGGGCTGACTGCCTCCGTGGGTGTTGGAGATGCCAAAAACACAGAGGAAGCCATAGATTATATCTGCAAACTGTGTGCTTCTCTTGATGCATCAGTGATAGCAACAGTCAAAGACAATTTGGAGGAACTGGAACAAGTTGTTCATAAGCCCCAGAAGTGTAAGTGGTACTTCCCAAAAGCCCTTTGGGATTTTGCTACTTTCTGCTATCCCTAATCCACAGCCATTTGGAGGAATGCTGCACTTTGACACCTTTTCTGTTTAGTAGAAAATATTTAACCACAAACTTGAGAAATAGTCACATTTCCAACTTCTCTCCCAAACTGAGCTTTCTTCCCAAGCAATGGAGAGACCTCAGAAGTGGGCTGTAGAGAGCAAACATTCTTACTGTTTGGTTCCAAAAAACTCATATAAATATGCCAGTAGTGCAAAAGAGGTGATGTGAAAACCTAAGCATGCAGATAACCAAGGGTTGGGCCTGGCTGTTCCCTGTGCTCCATGCCTCCGTGGTCACCACTGTTTGGATGTGTGACCAATCATTTTAGTTGAAATGAAATGACTTGAATTCATCATATTGTCCCTCAAAAGATCAGAATATAATTTTAAAAATATGATTGACTAGCACTTTTTTTTTTTTGAGCTGAGGTCTCACTCTGTTGCCCAGGCTGGAGTGCAGTGGCATGACCCTGGCTCACCACAGCTTCTACCTCCTTGGCTCAGGCGATCCTCCCACCTCAGCCTCTCATGTGGCTAGGACTATAGGCTTGTGCCATCACACCTGGTTAATTTTTTAATTTTTTGTAGAGACGAGGTCTTGCTATGTTGCCTAGGCTGGTCTCAAACTCTTGGCCTAAAGCTATCCTCTTGCCTTGGCCTCCCAAAGTGCTTGGGTTACAGGTACGAGCCACTGCACCCAGTTGAAAATGTTTACTAATGTTGTTATTATACTAACTCTGCAAAGAAGAGCGTGATATAGAAGATAAAAGTGACTTCATCCTTGCTTTCTGAGTAGCATATGACTGAGTGTAAGACAGAACAAACTCACATGAAATAGAGAGGGGCACAGCTCAGCTTCATTTAGGGGGTACCCATAAAGAATTTTGAAAGGTACCCAATCACAACTTTTTGGTACCACATATAATTTCTTTATGATCCCATTTCTCTGGTCTGCCGAACTTCTCATCTCAAATCCTGTAAACCCAACCATATGGCATTCTTCTGGGCATCTCAAACATGTCATGTGCTTTCTCTCTCAAACTTTTGTCCATTCTGTCCTTTGTACATGACTGCTCTTGCTTCTTCCTTTCTTCTTCTCATATTCATTCTACAATACTGACTCTGCTGGAAGAATTAAATATTCCTTTCCCTGTGCTCCATGGCACCTTGCCTGTACTTATGTTACAGAACCCTGCTGGGATTATTTGGCGCTGTGTCTTTCTCTCCTCTAAGAACACAGGAACCCTCTATGGAGCATGGATTGTGTTCTTTTTAACTGTCTATAATCAGAGCATGGCATATAGTAGGCAATTAATAAGTTTCTGCAGAAAGAATACAATGATAAATGGTAGGATCAGTGTGAACACTCTTGGGGAAAGAGTGGGGTACTTGCAGGGACAGGAGGGATACCAGCCTTGTCAGAGCAGAGGTAACAGGTAAACCAGAGAGAGAAACTGGATTAGACCCAGACCATAAAAGGCAGATGTTAGAATCAGTGCAGGAAGCAATAGGGAGAAACTGTGAGGGTTTTGAGCATTTGTTATATCATTGAGTGCAGGACCTCAGGCTTTCTGGAGGAAGTAACAAAAGCAGAGAAGGGTTTGGACATGGATACTTAACTATGCTCTGTCCTTCCTGAAAAATATTCACTTTGCTTTGATGGCTCTAGTTTTCAGGAAAGTGGAATCACGGACTACTGACAAATTTAAATGCATCATGTCTCAGCTGATGAGGGATATAGAAAATCTGGCAAGGAGCATCTATGAAGACATTGGTGAGACCTCATATTTTGTATCCTCTCCATTTGGGAATAGCATATATTGTTTACCATTTTCTGTTTTCATTCTCTTTAGTTCAGACTATACTAGGTCAAGAACATATCCAGAGATTGATGTTCTTGAATGTTGGTTATATATGAGTCCTCCTTTATTCTCCCTTGCTTTTTTCTTTATAAATCCAAAGTAAGTTCATCTGGACATGCACACTTAAACAAAATACTATATTCAAAGCAGTTCATCTCTTTTTTGATCTTCCAAATCAGCTTTCTACCCTAACTTCCCTATTTATGTGAATGAAACCATCATTCCCCTGCTGGCTCAGATTCAAACCTAGGAGTGATCTTTGATTCTTTTTTCTTTTGAAACCCCTTCATGCAGTCATCCATTTGGTTCTCCTTTTTATTCATTCATTCATTCACCAATAGTTATCGTGCCAGGTGCTCAGTTAGCTAGTGAAAATACTGTGATTAAAGACTTAGTTCCTGTCCTTGGAAAACTCACTGTCAAATAATGGGAATCATGTGGGTAGTTTCCATGTGGCAGGTCAGTCACACATTGGGTGGCTTGTGGGAGCTTTGAGCTGATATTTGAGACACATCTTGAAGAAGCCAGCCAAGTTCAGAAGGAGGGATTCATATGAGGTTGAAAAGGTGGCAGGCGTACAGGTAAGAAAGAGCATAGTAAGTTTTAAGAACTGCAAGCGTTTCATGACATGCTAACCTGTGAGTTGTGGAGAGGAGTGAGACTAAAGAAAGAGGGGCCAGGGGCAGTCAGTGAAGGGCCCAGCAAGCCAACTTGGATTTGAACTTTATCCTAAAATCAGTGGTAAAAAAACCTTAAAATTTAAAACTGATTAGTGATGTGATAAGGATCCCAGTGAATGAAAAGGACCAAACAGAGGCAGTGGAGATGGATTGGAGAAGGGGGGAGGCGTGTGTGAGATACTTCTACCTGGAAGTATTGAGAGTGAAGGGCTAACTAAATTTGGGTGGGAGTGAGAGAGGGGAGAGCAGGGTGACTTCCTCCCAGGCTCTGGCTTGGGCACCTGAGTATATGCCAGTAGGGGAGGTTCCAGGACCAGTAGCAGGTTTGGCAGGTACAAGATGAGTTTCAGGTTTTGGAGATGTTGAATTTGTGATGTCTGCAAGACCCCTCATGCTGTCTCTCCTCCTCTTGAACTTATTTTGCTTTTTTTCTTTCACAGCGTATTTTCTATTCTAATTTTTATTTTTGTTTTAGGTCTGATTATTATCATTCCCTTTTTAAAAAATTTTAAAGATGTGGGGTACAATTCAGGATTAGGTATGCAAATGTTCATTATGCAGTTACCATTGTTGATGTATTCTAACTTTTCTATAAGCCTTCTAGCTGATTTGCCCCCTTTACTCTCTCTTCCATTCAACTCCTCATTAACGAATACCAGTTTTATCTTGCTGCAATCCTGCTTAAAACCCTTTGTCTACGGGGTAATCTTTAAACTCTCCAACCTGACAGTGTGAGCTTTGCCTGAGCAATCTGGTTCTACTTATCATTCTTACATTTATCTTTTATTTCACTACCTGAATCCTTGAACATGTGCATTCATTTATCCATTCACTCAGTGCTAGGAAATGTGCTGGGTGATGGGAATACAGCATGAACCCTGAGGCACAGCCCCTGCCCTCAGGGAATTTCCAGTCTAATGGTAAAGCCAAAATTAAACAAGTAATAATAAGGCAGATGGGGGTGGGGTGGGTGGGTGGTGGTGATGAGGTGTGTTTCAGGCAGAGGGAACAGCATGTACAAAGACCAGGAACTAGAGAGAGCATGGGTTCTTCTATTAGTTCTGTGAAATGCAGGAAGGGTAGTGACTGGACAGGAGAATCAGGAACGAGCAGAGGCCAGATCACAGAAGAGGAGCATAGGAGCTGGGTAGGAGTTTGACCATGCTACCCCACAAAAGGCTTTTACCCAGTGGGGTAGCATGGTTTCTCATCTACGATTTTGGAAGCTCCCTCTAGCTGCTGACTGGGGAATAGATGGGAGGGAACAAGGCAATATGTAGGGAGGGGATTGTCATATTATCCAGGAGCTCAATGATGTGGTTGGAATTGGGGAAATGGCAGGAGGATGGAGAGATGGTGATGAAAAGTCACTTGAATTTTGACTTTCTTACTTCTCCCGCCTCAGGTATCCTGCCTCTAGCTTTTCACCAGTCCAAATCCTGTCAACTGCTCATTTTCAAATTTCTCAGGTTATTTTCACACCTACCTACATTCAATAAATACTTGTTGGTTCATCTTCTGTACTGCCAGTCGCCTCATGGTAGCTGGGGCTAGGAAAGAAGCGAGCTGATATGGTAGCCTCCTTTGTTCCTCTTATTAGGAATGAATGGGTAAGGGGAGAAATTAAACCAGAAATACAGTTCCTGCCTGTGAATTTTATTGTGCTGTGCTCTTCCCGAGGAGCTGCAGAGAACTGATACTAGGGCTCACAGACTAAGCTGCTTGAGAGCAGAGCTGTACCGTCCTCATTGTTTTTATCCCCGGAGCCCTGCACAGAGCCTGGACCCTAGCACACACTCCAGTTTTGAACCAAGCAACAGAGGCTTAGCTTAGAAGATGCACACGTCATTAACAAGGGTACCTGCATAATAAACATTTGTACACCTAACCCTGAATTGTACCCCACATCTTTAAAATAAAAAAAATTAAAAGAAAAATAAAAAGGAAGATTCACACATCCAGAAGCATTCATGCAAGTATCCTTGGAGCTATGCTTGGCCCTGCTCTGGAGATCAGATGGCCTAAGTTCACAGCAGGGCAGAATAGACTGTTCTGTGTCCTGAGTCCCCTGCCTTTATATATCGTCTTCTGATGAAGCTCTTGAGATCTATTATTTTTACTCACTGCTTTTTTTGTTTTTAATGGCAAAGTTGGATTTTTCATGTCTACTGTTTTACCTTTGGGCTGCTTTGATTGTCAGCTCGTAGAGCCAGTAGAGCTTGGGCATCTGACATAACTGGCTTTGAATTCCTGTCTTCTCCCCACATACTTGCTGTGTGACTTTGGGTAAATTATTTAGCTTTTCTTTTTTTTTTTTTTTTTTTTTTGAGTTGGAGTCTCACTCTGTCGCCCAGACTGGAGTGCAGTGGCCGCTTCCGGCCACCGCAGCCTCGACCTGCTGGGCTGCGGCGATCCTTCCGCCTCAGCCTTCCAAGTAGCCGGAATTACAGGCATGTGATACCACGCCCGGCTGATTTTTTGATTTATTGTAGAGATGAGGTCTCCCTGCCCAGGCGGGTCTCGAACCCGCGGGCTCAGGCAATCCACTCACCTCAGCCTCCCAAAGGCGCGGGATTACAGGCTGAGCCACCGAGCCCGGCTTATTTAGCTTTTCTAAACTTCTGTTTCCTCATCTGTAAAATGTAATCTGTACCTCATGGGATTGTGAAAATTAAATAAATTACGAATGCAAGGCATTTTAATTCTTGGCACATAGTATTCAGAAAACAACCATTTATATATGTATATACACACATATGTACACACATATACAGATACGTGGCTTAAAACTTAGACTATTTCAGGAAGAATACCCTGTTTATAGAGAGTAAGAAAGAAAATGAGAGGGTGAAGCATGTTTGGAACCTGAAATGAATGACCATATGGCACAGTGAAAAACTTTTTTTTTTTCCAGAAAGCCTGTCTCAAATTAAAAATAGGGAATTTGGAACACAGAAATATGAACAATGGATTGTCACAATTCAGAAAGAATGCTCGGTGTTTAAGATGCCAGACAAAGATGAAGAAAGCAGGATTTGTACAGCGCTGTTTTTGTATACTTCCCATTTGCGGGTATGTTCCTCCTTATAAAGGCATATTTTAGTCGTAGCACCTACTGGGTGCGGCGCTGTGGCAGCTGAGAGAACATCAACTTCTCATGCTATCCCCCAGAGCTTGCTTAGGAACCTTTTCAGAAAGTTCTTATGAAGCAAACTCCAAAGGTTGTTCTGTTCAGCCTCATCTTAGTTTGCTTTCTGAAACTTTATATTGGAGCCCACAGATTCTATGTCATGTCTCCAGCATTAATTGACATGGTTGAAGAAAAATTGGGTGATGATGAGAGAACATTATTCTAGATATGTGACAGTGACAGCTATCCTTAAGTTCAACAAGTGGGTTCTGTTGCTATTTCCTGTAGCCTGTTTTCTTACTTTTGGTAAATCTCCATGCTTAGAAATCCAGGGTCTCTAGTTAACCAAGAAGTTAAGGAACAGCAGTGACAGCCATCACCTCTGCTTATCCTGCCTTTGAAAATCTTTTTTTTTTTTTTTAAGTTGGAGTCTCACTCTGTCACCCAGACTGGAGTGCAGTGGCCGCTCCCGGCCACCGCAGCCTCGACCCGCTGGGCTCCGGCGATCCTTCCGCCTCAGCCTTCCAAGTAGCTGGAACTACAGGCACGCGCTGCCACGCCTGGCTCATTTTGATCTATTGTAGAGATGAGGTCTCGCCAAGTTGCCCAGGCGGGTCTCGAACCCGCGGGCTCAGGCAATCCACTCACCTCAGCCTCCCATAGATACGGGATTACAGGCTAAACCACCAAGACCGGCTTGAAAATATTTAAAAATGCATTCAATTAGCTTGCCTTCGTAGGATTTTAATTGGCTTAATTATACTTTTGGTGTAGGTGTCCAGGACCTTCATTTTGAAAGGTGTATTGACAGTTTAGTGATGACTTCGGGTGTATAAAGAAATTAAATGGAATATTTGGAATGTGAGGCAGGTTGATGTGGAAGTTGATTTAATTAATTAATGTTTCTAGCAAATTGGGATTTTTAAAATCAGTATTTGGTTTTGTCACAGAACAGTTAGGGGGCCACTCATCTTAATAAAACTAAGTCGGAATGGATTTAAAAGGAAAAGTGTCTTAAAACGAATTCCTTATCTACAGCTAATTGAACTTAAGTACAGTGAATATGTTAGACATTGGAAGCATATTTAAACCCAGTTTTTATTTTAAACAGAAATATAATGATGCCCTCATTATCAATGAACACGCACGAATGAAAGATGCTCTGGATTACTTGAAAGACTTCTTTAGCAATGTCCGAGCAGCAGGATTCAATGAGATTGAGCAAGATCTTACTCGGAGATTTGAAGGTGGGTGGTGTTTTCAGAGGAGGAAGCCATTGGAGTCTAGTGACTGGAGTGGCAATACACACATGTATTGTATTTAGTGTATATAAGTTTGGTGATGCTCAGGGAGTTATCCTGGGTGTAAGAAGATATTATAAATGGTAGGACTACTTAACTTTGGTTAGATCTAGTACCTATAGAGAGATTTTGTTGCTTATATGATTTCCTACTCAGAAGAAGGAAAAATAATAGGATTTACAAAGGGTACTTCCCAAATAGTTGGTAGATAGTAGCATTCTTATTGTTTAACTTTTAGCAATTTTATAAAGATTTTAAAAATGCAAAAAAAATTTTTAATGGTATTAAAAAACTACCATTTATATGCACTTAATATATAAGAACAACAAAAACAGTGCATAATCTCAAAGCCCTCAAATGATTAACAAAAAATATAGAAAGATATTAAACAAAAAAGATAATTTTCCTTCTCCCTCTCTTGAGTTCCTTTTCCCAAAGGTAATCATTGCTAATAATTTCAGTTTGTTGGCTATACTCAAGTATTTACTATATGCACATGTAATAGTGGTGTTCTGGTAAATATTTAACAACCAGCTTTCTGGGGGAAAAATATATGCATATGTACATACATAAGTTTATCATAATTTTATTGATATAGAAGATGTATGTAGCTCACAATTTACAAATAATAAAAATACAATACTTTTTATTGTAGATTCCATATAGCCAATTAATTCTCATAGTATATTTTTGGTGATTTTTGCAGAACTCTTGTATCCATAGTCAACCAAGGGTTGCAACTGACAAAGAAATGCAGTTCTGATATGGCAGGTGGTATATATTATCATCAATGTTAGAATTAAGATAAAAATAAAACAACAAAAACATATGTTGGAACTTCACTCATTTGTGCAGTGATGAGCAGCTTTTAAATGAATTGTATAATAGTTTTTCAAAAACTTGGAGACTATTTCCTCATTTTTTTTGTACTATTCATGACATAAAAGCTAAATTTAATGTGCATTATTCTATTTAAATCACTCTCATAAGTCTAGATTATCAACAAAGCAATAAATTAAAGCACTTTAATGTGTTTTTTTTTTAAATTTCCATGGTGTAAATGCTTCTACCATAGTCGATTTTAAGCCACCAACATGATGTCATTGAACTAGTGTTAGAAAGGATGGACAGAAGCACATCATTCTAATTTCTACCACACATACAATAGATGTAAATAACCTTAAGAGCATTAATAATAGTTAAAAGTAATAAAATATTAGGAAATCATGAATTTTGGCTATTTGTACTTTTTTATAATATACATAATTGAATTGTAAGTCTATTTTATTGAATTTTTAACAATGGCTGTATTTAAAACTGGCTCACTTAATTCTTTAATTTAACAGTTGGCTGTCATGGTCTGGTATGATCTGGCTGTGGCACACCACAGTTTTATAACTTCATGTTTTTAAAGATGAGATCATACTGAACACACTGTCCTATACCTTGATTTTTTTAACTTTAAAGTATCTTTGAGGTTTTTACATATCATGATATATATGGCACCATTATTAACTTTGTTTTGTTTTGTTTTGAGTTGGAGTCTCACTCTGTCGGCCAGGCTGGAGTGAGTGGCACGCTCACGGCTACCGCAGCCTTGACCTGCTGGGCTCAGGGGATCCTTCCGCCTCAGCCTTCCAAGTAGCTGAAACTACAGGAATGCACCACCATACCTGACTAATGTTTTTGATTTATTGTAGAGATGAGGTCTTGCCAAGTTGCCTAGGCTGGTCTTGAACCTGTGGGCTCAGGCAATCCTCTCACCTCAGCCTCCCAAAGTGCTGGGATTATAGGCGTGAGCCACCACACCCGGCCCCCTTATTAATTTTAATAGCCACATCATATTAACATTGTTTGCATAGCTCATGATCTATTGAACTGCTTCCCTCTTATTGGGCATTTAGGTTGTTTTCTATTTTTCTTTTATACGTTAAACAATTGTATAGTGAACATTTTTGAAGATCTCTTCTGTAATTTTCTAAAAATAACTGTCTCAAATTATTGGATCAAAGGATATGTGAGTTTTATGTTTTGGTAGATGTTGCCAAATTACCTTCCTAAAAAGTTATACCAATTTAAATCAATAGTTATCACTCATAAGATTCTGGTCCAAGATTGAGAAATTAACTGTTTGAACTTTAGCTAAAGATCACGGAGTGCTCTACATTTTTAGAATTTGTAAATCATTTATAAAACGTTCCTTATTTGCAGAAAAGCTGCAGGAACTAGAAAGTATTTCCAGGGATCCCAGCAATGAGAATCCTAAACTTGAAGACCTCTGCTTCGTCTTACAAGAAGAGTATCACTTCAACCAAGAGACAAGAACGATTCTCTTTGTGAAAACCAGAGCACTTGTGGATGTGAGTTGGCTTTCTCCTTCTCCTTTTTTTTTTTTTTTTTTAAAGGCAAGGTCTCACTCCGTTGCCCAGGCTGGAGTGCAATGGCACAATCCTTTCCTCACTGCAGCCTCCACTTCCTGGGTTCACATGATACTCCTGTCTCGGTTTCCCGAATAGTTAGGACCACGTCTGGCTAGTTTTTCTTTTTTTTTCTTTTTTGCAGAGACGAGGTCTCACTCTGTTGCCCAGAACTGGTCTTGAACTCTTACTCTCAAGCGATCCTCTTACCTTGGCCTCTCAGAGTGCTGGGATTACAGGCATGAGCTGCCACATCTGGCCGGCTGTGGATGACAGAGTGATGCAGCACCACTCATTGACAAGACTGCCCTTTCCCCACTGTTCTGCAGTCCATCCATATATGTGTGGGTCTGTTTCTGGCTTCTCTGTTCTGTTCTAATTATTTATTTGTTTATTCTTACACTACTGCCTCAATATCTTGATCATTCTAGATTGTAAGTTTTGATATCTGTAGAACAAGCACTTCACCTTTTATGTACTTCTTTTCAAATGTTGAATTTTATCAATTCTGTGGGTATGTAATGGTATCTCACTTGGGTTTTAATTTGCATTTCACTAATGACTAATATGGATGAGCATCTTTCATATACTTATTAGCTATCTATATCTGCTTTGGTGAGGTGTCTATTCAGATTTTTTACCCATTTTATAGTTGGTTTGTTTATCATCTTATTGTTGAGTTTCTGAGAATTCTTTTTCTTTATCTTTTTTTATTTTGAGTTGGAATCTCACTCTGTCGCCCAGGCTGGAGTGCTGTGGCACACTCACAGCCACCCCAGTGTCACCCTGTTGGGCTCAGGTGATCCTTCTGCCTCAGCCTTCCAAGTAGCTGGAACTACAAGCATGCACTACCATGCCCGGCTAATTGTTCACTTATTTATTTTAGAGACGAGGTCTCGCCAAGTTGTGCGAGCTGGTCTTGAACCCGTGGGCTCAGGCAACCGCTCGCCTCAGCCTCCCAAAGTGCTGGGATTACAGGCTGAGCCACTGAGCCCAGCCTCTTTTTGTTTTTTTTTTTTTTTTTTTTTTTTGAGTTGGAGTCTCACTCTGTCACCCAGACTGGAGTGCAGTGGCCGCTCCCGGCCACCGCAGCCTCCACCTGCTGGGCTCCAGCGATCCTTCCGCCTCAGCCTTCCAAGTGGCCAGAATTACAGGCAAGTGCTACCACGCCCGGCTGATTTTTTTATTTATTGTAGAGATGAGGTCTTGCTGCCCAGGCGGGTCTCGAACCCGCGGGCTCAGGCAATCCACTCACCTCAGCCTCCCAAAGGCACGGGATTACAGGCTGAGCCACCGAGCCCGGCTTATTTTCTGATTTAAAAAAATCATCTGTCCAAAATGTGATTTGCAAATATTTTCTTCTGGTCTGTGGCTTGTCTTTTCATTCTCTTAACAGTATCTTCTGCAGGCTGAAAGTTTTAAGTTTTGACAAAGTCCAGTATATCAATTTTTTATTTTGTCGACTTTTGCCTGTATTATATCTGAGAACCTTTTGCTTACCTAAGGGCACAAAGATTTTCTCTAGGTTATGGAAGTTTTATAGTTTTGCATTTTACACTTAGGTCTACTATCAATTTTGAATTCATTTTTGTGTAAGGTATGAGGTATGGATTGAGATATTTTCTTTTTGTATATGGACATCCAGTTGTTCCAGCACTGTATGTTGAAAAGCCTATCTTTTCTCTGCTGAATTGCCTTTGCAACTTAAAAAAAAACCAATTAACCGTATTTGCATGGATCTATTTCTGGAATCTCTACTCTTTTCCATTGATCTATACATATATCTCTTCATCTATCCCATGCTATCTTGATTACTGTAGCTTTATAGTAAGTCTTGAAATAGAGTAGTATGAGTCCTCCAACTGTTTTTAAAAATCATTTGTAGCTATGCTCCTTTGCCTTTCTATGTATATTTTAGAGTCAGCTTGTCCCCATCTTTGAAGAAATTTGCTCAGATTTTATGGAATCTATAGATAAAATTGGGGAGAAATGACATCTTCACAATATCAAGTTTTCCAATCCATGACCATAATATCTATCTTCATTTGCATAGGGTTTCTGTATTAGTCATCTATTGCTGAGTAACAAATTACCCCTAAACTTAGTGTCTTTTATTATCTTACACTATCTATGGGCTAGAAATCTGAAAACAACTTAACTGGATGTTTCTGGCTGAATATCTCAAATGAGGCGCAGTGTTGGTATTGGCTGTAGCTCCAGTCATGTCAAGGTTTGACTTGGGGAAGGTCAGCTTCCAAGCTCACCTAACATGACTGTTCATAGAAGAAATGCATCTGTGTTCACTAATGTGAGCCTTTCCACAGGGCTGCCTCACAGCCTGGCTGCTGGCCTCCCATAAAATATGCAATCCCAGAGATTGAGAAAGAGTGCCTAATCATCTTGAAAGTAATGTCCCATCACATCTGTTCTATTTTATTCATTAGAAGTAAGTCAATATGTCTAGTTCATAGTCAGGAAAGGGAATTACCCAAGAGTCTGAATACAGGAGGATGGAGATCATGGAGGGCTATCTCAGAGGCTACCAATGTTTTGTCATTTTTAGCATACAGATTCTGTACATATTTTGTTAGAATTATACCTAGATATTAATTTTTTGATGCCACTGTAAATGACAGTTTAAAACTTTTCAAATTCCAATTGTTTGTTACTCATATGTAAAAATATGGTTGATTTATGTATATTGTTCTTATGTTCTGCAATCTTGCTGGATGAACTTGCTTATTCTACTTACTCACTATTCTGAACTTCACTTTTTAAAAATTTGGAATTGGAGTCTCACTCCGTTGCCCAGGCTGGCCACCCCAGCATCAAACCTGCTGTGCTCTGTGATCCTTCCGCCTCAGCCTTCCAAGTAGCCAGAACTACAGGTGCACACTACCATGCCTGGCTAATTTTTGATTTATTGTAGAGATGAGGTCTCGCCAAGTTGCTCAGTCTCGAACCTGCGGGCTCAGGCAATCCACTCGCCTCAGCCTCCCAAAGTGCTGGAATTACAGCTGAGCCACCAAACCTGGCCTGAACTTCACTTTTATCACTTGAAAATATATTAGTGTTTAAGCCATACCAGATCACAAAGATCTATACCGCTATAGTTAATTATTGCATAGCATTCAATTCTAAGGAGCCTTTTCCTTCATGTTTGTTAGTCTGAAAACTATATGTATGCTAATATAAAGTTTTTTCTTTTGCATATATTTCAATATTGAATTACTATAAATGGTTTACAAGTAGTGTCCAACTGATAATTGCCTTTCATTTTCAGGCTTTAAAGAAATGGATTGAAGAAAATTCTAATCTCAGCTTTCTAAAGCCTGGCATATTGACCGGACATGGCAAAACGAATCAGAACATAGGTATTTACATGTAGTGAATTAGATTTAGTATACTGTACTAGAGATTATACATGTATACAGTATGAGTCTTATGAGGAACTATCTTACACAGTTGAGCTGGCAAAGCAAGTCTGAAGTCCATAAGGCACACAGTCAGGAAGGGAATATCAAGAACAGGCTACAATCCCACAGGCATGAGCTGTTTGGAGTCTCTGAGTTCAGGAAAGGCCTAAGCCCTGTATTAAAAAGGCTCACCTGATTAGGTCAGGCCTACCTAGAACAAACTCCCTTTTGATTTGACTTAAGGTCAACTGATTAGGGACTTTTATCACATCTACAAAATCCTTTCAGAGCAGCACCCAGATAAATAACTGGAAACTAGTTCAGCCTAGCCAAGTTAATGCATCAAAAGTCCATCACAATGGTCAAATACTATACCGACTGTATTCTTTTTCCCTGTAAACATTGTCTCCTCTCATGTGTCCTGCAGACAAAGCCAAGATTGTTTTTCAGGCTCTGTTTGAGCGCATCACTCTCCTACTCAAATTCTCAACCAATAGATTAACTAGAAATAGAAATGTTCTGTTTCTATTTTGTTGTTACTCTTTAAACTGCAGATATACAGCTTTTGTGTATGTTATATATTTTACAACTTAAAAAAAGTCCAAGCTGACAATTCTGAACTCTAGCTAGGCTGGTTAAAAGATGAACGGCTGCTTCTGTTATCACCCAAAAGGATTCCAGGAAGCCCACCCTCATCCTGACATTCTCACCCCTGTGCTCCCCATTCCTCAGAAACCGGAAGTGACAGGTCTTCCTTTAGGTTTTCCTATTTAGTGCTGATTGTAATAAGCAGCCCCCCCTCATACCCATTCTGTCAGTCCTCAGTCATCACCCTTACACTTTCCCTTCATGCAGTTTATAAACTTCATAAGTATGAAAAATAGATTGAGATCTTTAAAAGTGGCTTATCAAATGAAGTCTAACACCACATTCTTGTAGTTGGAATTCAAAGTTCTTTGCAATCTGACTCCAACATGAGTCTGGCTTGATTTTCAAACTTTGCTCTTTCCTTACAAGTAGATACTCAGAAAACATTTTATTTGTTCATTCATGTACTCATCTGTCCATTCAACAGCATTTATTTAGCACTTACTCTGTCCCAGGCATTGTGCTTCTGCCAAATGGCCTTCCTCAGCTTCCAAAAACTGGTAGAGCGGGGCTTCCTCTGCATCCCATAACATTCTTTCTTTGCTTATCACACTGAATGATAGCTTTCTATTTATATCTTTCTTTCACAAAATATAAGCTCCTTGTGGATAAAATGACCCTTTAAACCCTTATATCCTTATCTGACAAGCCATAATTGCTGAATAAATGTTTGATTTATGAATGAATGAACACATTTAGGAATTAATGAAGTATGATGGCTATTGTGGGGATGTTTATTGTTTAGTACAATATGGTAAAAAAAAATTTTGGGGCCTTAGGAAAATTTACCTCAAGATTTTGACTGGCAATATATTAGAAAAAAATTGGAACTTTTATAAATTGCATTAATTCTGCAGACCACTGAAATTCAGTGTGACAGTGTGAGCTATGGCTTTATCAAATGGATTAAACTTATTTTACCGGGGAATGAAGATGATTTTAACTGAAGTTTTTTGGTCTGCTCCTCTTCCATTCACACTTAAACTAGAATAATTGTCTGTGAACTTTTACATAGCTGCAGGTAAATAGTTGCAAGTTCAGTTTGCTATGTTTAAATATTTCCAAGTTTTCGTTTTAAAATTTTCTATTTTGTGAAGAGGTGGGTTACCTAACCTTTTTATGGCTTACTTTCTTCATCTGTGAAATGAAAACAAATAGTGCCCAGTTCTTAAGGTTAATGTGAATAGCAGAATCTGACTCACTGCCTGCTTTTGAGTGATTCTTGAGCTAAGAATGATTTTTGGTTGAACAAAATCAAAAGAATATTTCATGACTTGAGAAAGGTATATGAAATCCAAATTTCAGTGTCCATAAATTTACTTTATTTTGGGGGGAGCATAGTCATGCTCCTTCATTGATGTAGTGTCTGTAGCTGCTCTCACATTATAAGGGCAGTGCTGAGTAGTTACGACAGTATGGCCCACAGTGCCCTAAATATTTACTACCTATCCAGACCTTTGCAGAAAATGTTTGCTGGCTCTGGCTTAGGACAGTCCTGACCCATGTTGAGTTCTCAATATATGTTAAATAATAGTTAATATATACATACAGTATATATGTAGTAGTCCCCATATTTGCTTGTTTGGTTTTGATTTTACTGAGAATACATGGAATCAGAAGGAATAGAAAGCATGTATCTTAAATTTAAAAAGAAAGAGTATTCTGAATAAAAAAAACTCAAAAGTAAAATCAAGATAATATTTAGGGATTGATTGTTAAACAATAAAATGCAACAAAAATAAGATTGCCGACTGGGTACAGTGGTTCATGCCTGTAATCCCAGCACTTTGGAAGACAGAGGCAAGAGGATTGCCTGAGTCCAGGGATTTGAGACCAGCCCAGGCAACTTGGCGAGACCTCGTCTCTTCAATAAATCAAAAAATTAGCTGGGCGTGGTGGTGCATGCCTGTTGTTCCAGCTACTTAGAAGGCTGAGGCAGAAGGATCACCTGAGCCCAGCAGGTCAAGGTTGTGGTAATCATGAGCATGCTACTGTACTCCAGCCTGGGTGACAGAATGAGAGTCAGAATTTTAAAGAAAATTTTTTTTGAATTTTTATGACTGAATTATAAATAATTCAAAAATCATAAAATATCTTTCTCAAACTCTGAGAACTCACTGTGTGAAGAAAAGTGTTACCTTCTACTGTCTGAGATGGGTCTGCTTTGTGAACAGTGAATGGAGATCAAAAGGTGATTCCACTAATACATAAATGTAGATGGGTCTTTGGGACCCATAACGTTTGAACTTTAGTGTGCATATTCTATGAGCCACAATTTTGGGTGTTTGCTGTGATCACACAAGTGATTATCACATCCTAACTTCACTCTGTGTTCAGAAATTTTAAATTTAGTCTCCATAATGATAGAATATTAGAAGACAGGATGTGGCTGTTTAGTTAAGATCTTTTTCCCCCACGATTAACAGAATCCCACTTAGGCTACTCTAAGCAGAAGGGAGGGCTGGCTGTAAGGATAATCAAGTCTGCCATAGAAACCATGACCAAAAAGTGCACTTGGGCTTCACAGACAGTTGCAACTGGAACTGGAAAGTCTTCTGAAAATCCTGTATATCTGCTTTATCCTTTTCCTTTTACAGATTGCCCTTTCTGCTTCTCCATTCATGACTTTCATCACCCTCCTGATTTACTACCTGTCTCCAAATTTCAGGTTACAAGAGGAAGAATCTGATTTGCCCAACAGTATTTGGATGCTTATTTAAATCCAGTAGCTTCAGCCAGGAACAGGCTCTGTGTAAATCAGGGTGATCTAATTGCTCTAACAGACAACCCCACAATTTGGGCAAAACACAATAAAAGTTATTGCTCACTTACATTCACAGTTCAAGTGTAGGTGGGAGGGGGACTGTGCTCCATGCACCTCCACTTATTTTAGGGACTCAGGTTCCTTCCTTGTTGTGGCTCTGTCATCCCAGGGGGGTCTCCAAGTCCCCCACTATGACCTTGTTATTCCTTATGCAGAATAACAAGAGCACAGACAATTTTTAAGGGTGGGGTTAGAGAGAGACATGCATGACTTCTGCCTGCTGCATGTCATAAGTGAGAATTTAGTCATAAGCCCCTACCTAACTGCAAGGAAGGTTGGGAAGTATAATTTAGCTTTGTGCTGAGCGAAGAAACAGGGTGTGGTGAACAGATAGCATTACCTGTTTCATAGAGAAACATAATATAACTATAGCTACCCAGGGTTTCACCCCTGTGTTTATGGCCAATATGACTCTTAGAGAATAGAGATGTGTGTGTGGCAGTGGTGAGACACCTCAAGAGTGCACACCATTTGGGTCTTGGACTTAAGTTCAAGGCCTGACTCTGTTAATAGCTAGCCTGTTAATAGGACCTCAAGGGCCTCATCTTAACTCTTGAACCATTGACCTAAAGGGGCTTTGTGAAGCTCCAGTGAGTAAGAAGATGTGAAAATGTTTTGTTAGCTACACACTTGTATATACATGTAAAGAGGTTACAATTAGCTGTGGATATGTTTGCAAAAAAGTCAATATTTCTTGGGATAATATGGCTAATGCCACACAACAAGCAAGTGCCAAAGCTGGGATTTAAAGTCAGGCAGCCTGTGACAGAGTCCAAGCTGTTAGTTGCCACCATAAATGTCCTCTCTAAAGTGGGCGTAGGAATAGACCCCACTGTCTACGTGTGTTGTGAGATCATGTATATAAAGTACTTATCACAGTACCTGACATGTAATAAACATAACATAATTAGTAGCTATTTTTTTATGGGGGAGCTTTCCTTTTTTGATGAGTTGTATAATGCCCTCTTACTCTGACATAGGAATGACTCTCCCAGCACAGAAGTGTATACTGGATTCATTCAGAGCCAGTGGAGATAACAATATTCTGATTGCCACCTCAGTTGCTGATGAAGGAATCGACATTGCTCAGTGCAATCTTGTCATCCTGTATGAGTATGTGGGAAATGTCATCAAAATGATCCAAACAAGAGGTGAGAGAAGCTTTGGTTTCATTCCTACAAGACTTCCATTTTGTCTGATTTGCGAGTGTGTCTGTCATTCTAGCCTTAAACTTACTAAGCCAAGGTTGACCTGGCATAGCAGACCTGGCATCATTGCCCTAAAAGGTAGCTTGTTTGGTCAAGATTGGGTGGTTACACTTTTGTCAACTAACATAAACCCTATTTTGATTCTTGTTTACAACAATACTACTTACTTGCCCAACATCGACTGATGTGTTTATGGAAGGATAACTCCAACTTAATCGAGGCTTTGCCAGTCAACATGTGGCCCTTTCATGGTGGTGCTTGTGGGCTGGTGGGCTCCATGTATTTCAGAAGTGATACTCCAGAGTTCTTCTATCTCACCTGCACTAGATAGTCTCCTAACTAGTCTTTCTTTCTTTTTCCTTTCTTTTTTCCAACTTCCCTAAGAACAGCTGCCACATTACTTTTTCTGAAAAATATTTCTGAGCATTTCACTTCCTTATACAGAAACTCCAGTGGTTCCCCAATTTACCTGTTGTCAAAGAGTTTTCAAAATGTAGCACCCTCTCATCTTTCCAACTTTATTTCCCATTCTTCCCTGTTGTTCATTATCTACCTCAACCAACCTGACTTCCTCATTTATTGCTTGTTGAAGGAATTGCTTATATACTGCTCTTCATTTCACCCCTTCTTCTGGCTTCATATCCCCCAACCCTAATTTCCTCAGCTGGCGATAATCTCTCTTTTGAATGCTTATAACTCTTTGTATCTATCTTTGTAATAGCACTTATAATTTTCTGCCTGTGTTCTGCTGGTTGTGAACATATCTTATTTCCCCATTGCCTAGAAGGCTCTTGAGGGAGAATCTATTTATTATTCATCTCAGAGCCATCACAGTGACATACTGAGGGTTTGTGTAGGATTATCATTAAAGCACTGTTTCTGATAATATGGCTGTTCAGTCACACTGATGTTGTGGACATGCTACATTGTTGGAACCCCTGGGAACACCAGTTAAGGTGGCTCCTATTTTTAAAAAAAATTTTTATTTTAGAGATGTGGGGTACAATTCGGGATTAGGTATACAAATGTTCATTATGCAGGTGCCCTTGTTGATGAGGTGTGCCCCTCCATCCCCTGGCAGCTTCCCTCAACTGCCAATCCCGTGCCCCTCCCCTGGCAGTTTCCCACTACTGCCAATCCCTTTCTTATAGTGTTACAATAGATGTTCAAGGTCCTCTTATGAGTGAGAGCATGTGATACACAGTTCTTTGTTTCTATTACAGACTTTAAGTTCATCCAAGTTGCTGTGAATTTCATCAATTTGTCCTTCTTTATGCCTGTGTAATATTCCATCATGTATGGATCACATTTTTTTTATCCAACCCTCTTTTGATGGGCAACATGTTTAGTCCCATGTTTTTGCAATTGTGAGTAATGCTGCAATAAACATGCGTGTGCAGGTATCTTTTTCATAGAGTGATTTGAGTTTCTCTGGATATATTCCCAGTAGGGGGATTGCAGAATCTTATGGGAGGTTGGTTTTTATATCTTTTAGGAATCGAGGTAGCTCCTATTTTATCTACAAGTCTAACGTGTAGATGCTCACCTGCATTTGAACCCACTCTTTTAACAGCTCAGCTCCCCTAGAAAGCCGGATTCAGTGAATCAAAGTTGAATTTTAGGAATATTTCTATACATTTGTTTACCTATTCTCAGGTGATATCAGAGCTTCAAGTTAAGAACACCAAATAAAATATTTATTTTCTGATAGGCAGAGGAAGAGCAAAAGGTAGCAAGTGTTTCCTTCTGACTAGTAATAATGATGTCATTGAGAAAGAAAAAATAAACATATGCAAAGAAAAAATGATGAATGACTCCATTTTAAACCTTCAGAAATGGGATGAAGCTGTATTTAAAGAAAAGGTAAGTCTGTGTTATTCTTTCAAAATCTGTCCATGAGTAACAGGGAATGTGAGCATGGTTGCTTTATTTTGTCATATTGCTCAGAGTATTTTGTTAGAACAATAAACTGATGCTTAGATTTGTCTTGCAGTGAACATTAAATTCATTCTGTTTTTAAGTGTCAGTAAGATTAAAATAGATTTTACTGTTGGTAATACCTGTAGTTATGCTTTTAGATCTAAAAGGCAAACTGAGCTAGAAAATTGCTCTTAAGTAGATGGTTCATATTGAGGTCTATCTTTTAACACTGCAAAGAATAGCTCTTCTTAGTCTTTTCCTCGAATCTCTCTTTACCATCTATAGAATCCTCAGAAAAAAGCCTCCAGATCATTGGAGGATACTGTAGCTATGGACAATAATGTATACCTTGGAGTGGCAAAACTGTTCAGATCAATCTCTTGGTAGTGGCATTCATTATATTGTAATTTCCTTTATAACACAGACGCATAAAATCACATGCATACACACTCACACTTTCTCCAGACCCTTTGCAGAGCTTTTCCTCTCAGAATACCTGGAAGCATTGAACACTACAGGGCTAATGGAGAGGAGGGCTTTAACACTGAATTTGTGGTTCAAATCCCACTTCTGCCACTTGTAAGATATGTGACCTCAGTCATTTACTCTGTCTTTTAAATCAATCTCCTCATTTGCAAAGTTGGGAAAGTAATGGTATTTAGCTCACAGGGCGGTTGCGAGGATAAAATGAGATGCATGCTTTGCCTAGAACAGTGCCTGCTATAGAATAAATGCTCAAGAAATGAGATCCATTGTTGAATAGAGGCATGAGACATAGTTTAACTTCATGAAGATGAACCTTACAATTCGGTAGACTAACTCCATAGTGTCCATAATTTTTAAAAAGTTATGATCTCTGTGTTCCAAATCATTGAGAAGCAATGATCTGAAGCAAAATTATAACTTTTGGGACAAAATTATAACTTTATGCCAGTGTTTACTCATTAAAAAAAAAAAAAGTCTTCCTGGGTGACTAAACTGTCTAAAACTACTTCCTCCACATTTTCAGTGAGAAGAATTACTGGAAAATTTTTCAGTTCCACCCTTGGTTTTGAGAAGAGGGTTCTTTTCTCGCTGAGCCACCACCTGCTCATTTTGTAGAATATTGGGATGTTGCCAGTAAAGACTTTAAAACTGTGGCATAGTTTTTAATCTCCTCCACTGGGTGACAAGTTACTTAGACTCGTAGATTGAAAGTCTGTGGAAGAACAGGGGGCCTGGAACAGACAGACATAGGCATTTTTTTTTTGGAGCCAGCACACCCAGACAAGGAGTGGGGTGAGGAGGAAATGGGTTAAATATCTGTTGAATTAAGCAATGTAATAGCATTTGGGGCTCCCCCAACACCCATAAATAGATGAGAAGAGATGGTAAAGAATAAGAGGGAGTCCAGAATGTGTGTAGCCAGGTGTGACTGGCAGCTACGAGTTTTGTTGTCATCTCTGTCCTATCAGAGATGACTATGCCCAGCTGCTCTGTTGGAAGGAGAAGGCTTTGCTTTCAAAGGTGTAGAAGTGGGATGGGGTTGGGAAAATCTTATGTTCCTAAAACTAAAAGTAACTATGATTCTTGGGGTGAGACCCCCTTCTGTGGTGTTTTGATAAGGGCTTGAGGTTTGGATATGAGTATCCTTGTCCCTGTCGTTGGGCTTTAATGAGAGAAAGGAACTCCACAGAAGAGAGGGGAAAAGTTGGGCGCTTTTAAGGTCCATCTGCAGGAAGATGGAGCGAGAAAAAGACAAGCAAGAGTGCTGTGAAACTCTCTGCTTTCTTCCCAGCTGCACTGTCCACTGTTTGTGGCTGCTGTCACTAGAGCACTGGGGCCCCCATGGGATAACCTGATCACTTTGCAGCCATCTTCATGTGTTAGACAGTCCAGAGGTATCTGAGAACTGATTTCCATGATGGAAGCTTCAGGATTTGGTAGCATTTCATTCTGGAGGGAAAAGGTATAAATAGTGTTTTTGACAGTTGTGTTTGTGAGGTGTTATCTAGAATCAAAATGAGGAAGCCTGCTTTTCTTTTCTCATGGAGCAGAGAACAAGACAGGAAGTAAAAGTTCGTTTTGAACAAAGAACTTCCAACATATGTACCCATGATTGCACACCATCAGGATGCTATCATTTGCTTTTCTCTATCCCAGTGTGTGGAGTGAGACTTCTTTGTCAACCTCAGGTTGTGGGGGAGGGGCAGCGCACCATATGACTTTTATCCAGTTATTGATTTTTTTTACTTAGTTTTAAGGGTAGCAGTAATAGTTTTAACTTGTTAGGACTTATATCTATCACTTATAGTTATATTTAAAATATTTGCGATGATTAGTATTTAACTGAGTTTTAGTATATTATTAAATGCTGCTAGATATAAGTGAATTTTTTAAAAGATTGGATGCCCAAGGGGCAAGCTTATATATTTTCCCTGTTTCTTACCACATTTTCTCCACCCCCATCCTGCCTCAAGTAAGAATTAGAACCATATCAGAAAAAAAGAAAATTAAAATTGCTCATAGGGGAATGTATATCCTGTAACCCAGGAATTTCAGTTCTAGAAATTGATCCAAAGGATATAATGGAATAAATACACATAATATAACAGTTTTGTCACATGAAAAACTGTATTGAGAACAGGAGGCATAAACACCCTTTATTTTACAAAAATAATGAAGATAATTTCAGGTAGGATAGGGTCAGGCAATGGAGGAGGAAAAATAATATTTGGCTTTTTAATAGAAGCATTCTAGGTCTAGCTGGTTGTGATGGCTCATGCCTGTAGTCTCAGCTACTTGGGAGGCAGGAGGATTGCTGAAGTCTAGGGGTTTGAGTCCAGTCTAGCCAACGTAGTGAGATTCTGTCTCTTAAATTATAATATTAATAGTAAATCTAAGTGTCCCAGGACGGCTTGAGCAGTCATAAACTCATGTTACCTCCTAACAGTCCATGAAGTAGATGCTGCCATTGTTCTCATTTTGTATTTCAGGAAACTAAGGCACTTTCTAAAAATCATGCAACAGGTAAGGGGCAGGATTTGCACCTAAGCTGTCTGGCTTCACCTGGGACATTTGAAAATATAATCTACTACAGAAGAGACAGTACCACAAACCAGTGGGGCAGGCAGCTTCTTCCGGAAATGATGTTGATGAAATCAGCATGCTCTTTCTTCTTTTATGATGTTTCAAGTTTCCTTCATTTATCATTTCCCTCTGTTTAGAAAACTTACTCCTGCCATTCTTTTCGGGTAGGTCTGCTGGTGACAAATTCTTAGTTTTTCTTCATCTGAGAAATGTCTTGGTTTCTCCCTCTTTTTTTTTTTTAAAGTTGGAGTCTCATTCTGTCACCCAGGCTTGAGTACAGTGGCACAATCACCACAGCCTTGACCTCCTGGGCACAGTCAATCCTTCTACCTCAGTCTCTCGAGTAGCTGGGACTATAGGCACATGCCACCACACCTGGCTCATTAAACTTTATTTTTTGTAGGGGTGATGTCTCACTATGTTGCCTAGGCTGGTCTTAAACTCCTGGGCTCAAGCAATCATCTTGTCTCAGTTTCCCAAAGTATTGGGATTACAAGTGTGAGTCACTGTGCCCGACTCCCACTTCATTTTTGAAGGATAAATTTTCTTAGTCTAGGGTGCTGGTGTGACGATTCTTTTTTTTTCTGCACTTGAAAAATATTGTGCCATTTCTAGTTTCTGATGACAAATCCACTGTAAGTCAGATTGCTTTTCTTCCTGTAGGTAAGATGTCATTTTTTTTCCTGGCCGCTCTCAAGACTTTTTTTGTTTGTCTTCAGTTTCCAGAAGTTTTATTATGGTGTGTCTTATCGTGAGTGATTTTCTTCAGGTTTATCCTGTTTGGGATTTGTTCAACTTTTCGAGTCTAAGTTTATAAAGCTTGTTAAATCTGGGAAATTGTTGAACCATTATCTCTTTGAGTACTTTTTAAGCCTCTTCTTCTTGTAGGACTCCAGTGACATGACATATTTTTAAATTTCCACTTCGTTCTTCATGTCTTCCATTTCTTTGTTGAGCATATTTTCTCATGTTTCAAGAGTGTTTATGATTACTCACTGGAGCATTTTTATTGTGTATTTTATAATCTTTGCACATAATTCAGACAACTTTGTCATCAAAGTGTTGGATACCATTGATTGTCTTTTTTTTCATTAAGTTTGAGATCCTTCCTGTTTATTGGTAGAAAGAGTGGATTTTTAAAAATTAAAACTTGGATATTTTCTTATAATGAAACTCTAGATCTTATTTAATCTCTGTGTTGTCTGGCTTTTTCTAACACTGTGTTGGCAGGAGAGGTGGGGATGCTGCCTCTTCATTGTCAGGTGGTTATACATCCAGGTTCCCCACTCAGCCTCTGTGGATACCAGCATGGGGAAGCCTCTTTAATACTGCTGGGTGGGTGTGGGAGTTCTGGTTCCCCATAAGGTCTCCACTGATACCATGGGTGGGGGTAGGACTTGGGGGATATTACATTACCAGGTAGCAGGGCTGAAAGTCCTCGTTCCCCACTTGTGCTTCTCTGACACTACCAGGTGGGAGTGTTGGGGTGCCTCATTCCAGTTCTGGGAGGTGGAAACCTGGTTCTCCACATGGCCTGTGCTGGCATGGGTGGAGGTTGGGCCACAGTTGCTTTATTTGACTGGAGTAGAGAATAGTTATTGTCTAAAAGTTCTCTGCCTCGCTAGGCTACCCCTTTCCTGGTTTTTTGGCTAGTGACTGCAGGCCTTAGTTGAGGTTCTCTTTGTACCCACAGGCATTTCATATTTCCAGCTTCTTTAGCTCCAAGTCTGGGATACATAAGGTGAAGGGAAACTCAGGGAACTCACTACTGTGTTGTTCCTAGGGTCTTGAGGTTCCTAGCTGGTCTGCCTTCCTCTCGTCACCCTTCAGAATCTTATGTTTGTTTAATATATAACGTCCAGGGTTCTAAGTCCTACATTTTGAATTAGAATACAGTGACACTATACATGTGTTTAACTTTACTGGAGTTCAACAATATTCTCTGTGGTCAAAGGGGAGAGAGGAAATATTTTAGACTGGGTGAGGGGGGACTCTTTTGCCTACTATTCTGTCCAATGGGTGTATGCTTGAAGTGGACATAATTACACCTGAAACAGTGAGTGCATATTATGTATCTATTTGTAAAGTACTTTTAAGGTTTTATAAGCTACTAAATAGAATGCACGACTATTTTATAGACAACCTTAGTACTTTTATGGGCATTTTGATGAAGAAATTGAATGGCTAATTAGAGGCCACAGTTAAATGTTGATCAATATTGAGTTAGAGAACCGTAAAGTCTGGAAATTATGTGTGAATGATTATATATGTGTGCATGCATATGTATGTATGTGTACAGATCTCTATATATTTCTGTTAGTTATACTCAAGTTACATTTGAGGTCTTTCTTTTTGCATTAGATTCTCCATATACAGAATCAGGAAAAACTCCTCAGAGATAGCCAAGAAAAAGTAAAACCTATACCTGATAAGGAAAATAAAAAACTGCTCTGCAGGAAGTGCAAAACCTTGGCGTGTTTTACAGTTGATATAAGAGTGGTAGAGGTAAGCCACCTTTTCTCAGAGTACCCTGCCATTTTTTAGCACTAAAGTGTACTGTCTGTTGTTTAAATGTTTATAGTTATCATGGCCATGATCTATGTATTTAAAAAAGCTAAAAAGTGAAAAAAAACCTTAACTGTTCAACAATAAAGAATTAGCTTTTAAAAATTGGTGCCCAGCCACTTGCTTATATATTATACAGTCATCAAAAACAATGGTTATTGTAAATGCAATGTAGTGTGCTGGATTAGATTCTGGAACACCTAAAGGATGTTAGTGGAAAGAGAGGTAGAATCTGTAGTTCAGTTAATACTAATTTCTTGATGTTAATTTCTTGGTTTTGACAAATGTACTGTGGTATGTAAGATGTTAGCATTAAAGGAAACTAGGTGAATGTACACAGGAATTTTCTGAGGTATCTTTGCAACCTTTCTGTGAATCTAAAATTGTTCCAAAGTAAAGTTTATTTTTGAAACATGATTATGAGGTTTATGCAGTATAAAAAAAACTGATTACAAACTAATGGTAACAATAGAAACAATAACCAGGATATAAAATTGTAAATATGCTGTTTCATAGCTGTGTGGAACAACAGCAGAAATACCACCATCACCATCACCGAACAAAAGCAATAAACCTACCTTTGTACAGAAAAAGGATGAGAGGAAATATGCCAAAAATGTATTAATATTTTGGGAGTGAGATTCTATGATTTTTTTCTCCTCTATTCCTACTATTTTATGTTTTTCAAACTTTCCTTTTAGGATATGGATCACTTTTTGTTTTGTTTTATTTTTTTGATTAAATGCCATGAATTTCTTTCTTTCTTTTGTCTTTTAAAATTTTCAATAGCTTTGGGGGTACAATAGTTTTTGATTATGTGGATGCATTGTACTTGTATAGTGGTGAAGATGTCTGGGCTTTAAGTGTACCTTTCACCCCCACCTGTGCACATGGTACCTTATAAATGATTTTTCATCCCTACTTCCCTTCACATCCTTCCCTTTCTGAGTCTCCGATGTCCATTATGCCATTCTCTATGCCTTTGCAGATCCTTAGTTTAGTTCCCACTTATAAGTAAGAACATGTGGCCTTTGTTTGCTATTCCTGCATTAGCTAACTTAGGATGGTTTTCTCCAATTCCGTCCAAATTGCTGCAAAAGACATTATTTCATTCCTTTTTATGGCTGGATAGTAGTCCATGTTACACATATACCACATTTTCATTATCCACCAATCAGCTTATGAACATTTAGGTTGATTCCACATCTTTGTAATTGCGAGTTGTGCTGTGATAAACATATAAGCACAGATGTCTTTTTTGTATATTGACCTCTTTTCCTTTCGCTAGACACCTAGTAGTGAGACTAATGGATTGAATGGTAGATCTACTTTCAGTTCTTTGAGAAATTTCCATACTGATTTCCATACAAATTCCACTAATTTTGTTCATTCCCATCAACAGTATATAAGCATTCCCTCTTTATCACATCTGTGCCAACATCTATTATTATTTTATTTTTTAGTAATGACCATTCTGACTGGTGTAAGGTGGCTTCTCGTTGGTTTTAACTTGCATTTTCCTGATGAGTAGTGATGATAAACATTTTTTCTTGTGTTTGTTGGCCATTTGTATATCTTCTTTTGAGAGATGTCTATTCATGTCATTTGTTTACTCTTTAAAGAAGTTATTTGCTTTTTTCTTACTGGTTTGTTTGAGTTCTTTGTAGAGTCTGGATATTACTCCTTTGTCAGTATAGTTTGCAAATATCTCCTCCCATTCTGTAGGTTGCCTGTTTACTTTGTTGATTATTTCTTTTGCTGTGCAGAAGCTTTTTAGTTTAATTAAGTCCCATTTATTTATTTTTGTTTTTGTTGGGTTTGCTTTTAGGTTTTTAAACCATAAATTCTTTGCCTAGACCAATGTCCAGAGAGTTTTTCCTAGGTTTTCTTTTAGGATTTTTATGGTTTTAAGTCTAACATTTAAGTCTTTAATCCATATGGACTTAATTTTGTATATGGTAAGAGGTAGGAATCAAGTTTTATTTTTCTTCATGTAACTATCCAATTTTCTGGCATCACTTGTTGAATATAGAGTGTCCTTTCCCCAGTGTATATTTTGCCTGTTGAAGATCAGTTGTTTGTAGATATTTGCATTTATTTCTGAATTCCCTATTCTGTTCCATCTGTCCACATGTCTACTTTTGTACCCGTACCATGCTGTTTTGGTTACTGCAACCTTGGAATATAATTTGATGTCAGGTGATGTGATGCTTCCAGCTTTGTTCTTTTTGCTTAGGATTGCTTTGGCTATTCTGGCTCTTTCTTGGTTCCATATGAATTTTAGGATTTTTTTCTAATTCTGTGAAAAATCACATTCATTGTTTAATAGGGATTGTGTTAAATCTGTAGATTGCTTTGGGTAATATGGTAATTTTAACAATATTGATTCTTCTAATCCATAAGTGTGGGATGTTTTTCTATTTGTTTGTGTCCTCTACAATTTCTTTCATCAGTGTTTTGTAGTTCTTATAGAGAGGTCTTTCACCTCTTGGTTAAATATATGCCTAGATATTTTAATTTTTGGCAGCTACTGTAAATGGAACTGAGTTCTTGATTTCATTCTCAGCTTGGTCATTATTGGTATATAGCAGTGCTTCTGATCTGTGTGTGTTGATTTTGTAGCCCAAGACTTCACTGAGTTCATTTATCAAGTGTAGTAGTCTTTTGGAGGAGTCTTTAGGATTCTTTGGGTATAAAATAATATCATCATCATACAGAGATGGTTTTACTTCTTTTCCAGTTTGGATATCCTTTATTTTCTTCTCTTGCCTGATTGCTCTGGCTAAGATTTCTACTACTATGTAGAATAGGAGTGGTAAAGTGAGTATCCTTGCCTTGTTCTAGTTCTGAGGGGGAATGCATTCAACTTTTCTCTGTTCAGGATGACATTGTTTTTGTTATTTTAGGGATGTTACTGCTGTGTCATCCTAAATTTTGTTGAGGGTTTTTATCCTGAAGGGATGCTGGATTTTATCAAATGCTTTTTCTGCCTCTACTGAAATGATCATATGATTTTTTATTTTAATTCTGTTATGCGATGGATCACATTTATTGACTTGCATGTGTTGAACCATCCTTGTATCCTTGGGATAAAACCCACTTTGTTGTGGTGGGTTATTTTTAATGTGCTGTTGAATTTGGTTTGCTAGTATTTTGTTGATGATTTTTGTGTGTATGTTTATCAGGGATATTGGTCTGTAGTTTTCTTTTTTTGTTGTATCTTCTTCTGCCTTTGGTATTAGGGTGATACTGGCTTCGTAGAATGAGTTAGGGAAAATTCCCTCCTTTTTAATCTTATGGAATAGCTTCAGTAGATTAAGTACCAGGTCTTCTTTGAAAATCTTTGAAAGGTAGAATTTGATTTAATCTTGCTACTTGTTATTGGTCTGTTCAGGGTTTCTATTTCTTCCTGATTCAAGATTGGGGTTGTATGTTTCCAAAGATGTATCCATTCCATCTAGATTGTCTAGGTTGTTTGCATAGAGGTGTTTATAATAATAATCTCAGATGATCTTTTGTATTTTTGTAGTATCAGTTGTAATGTCTCCATCTTCATTTCTGAGTGAGCTAAGCTGAATCTTCTTTCTTTGTTTCCTAATTAATCGAACTCGTGACCTATCAATTTTGTTTATCTTTTCAAAGAAACAGCTTTTTGTTTAATTGATCCTTTTAATGTATTTTTGGTCTCAATTTTGTTTAGTTCTGCACTTATCTTTGTTATTTCTTTCCTTGATAGCTTTGGGTTTGGTTTGTTTGTGTTTTTCTAGTTCCTTGCGGTGTGATGTTAGGTGATCTTGTAGTCTTTTTAATGTAGGCCTTAAGCACTATAAATTCGCCTCTGAGCACAGCTTCATCTCTGTCTCAGAACTTTTGGTAACTTATGTCATTGTTGTCATTCACTTAAAGGAATTTTTAAATTTACATCTTGATTTTATTGTTGACTCCAAAATCATTCAGCAGATTTTTAAATGTCTGTGTATTTGTTTGATTTTGAAAGTTCTTCTTGGAGTTAAAGTTGAGTTTTATTCCACTGTGGTCTGAGAAGGTGCTTGATATGATTCTGATTTTTTTGAATTTATTGAGACTCGATTTGTGGCCTAACATATGATCTGTCTTGGGGAATGTTCCATGTGCTGTTGAGAAAAATGTATATTCTGCAGTTTTGGGGGAGAATGTTTTGTAGATGTATGTTAGATTCACTTACTCTAGGGTCCAGTTTAACTCCAAGGTTTCTTTGTTGGCTTTTTGCTTTCTTGATCTGTCTATTGCTATCTTGGGCTGTTGAAGTTTCCCACTATTATTATATTGCTGTCTATCTCTTTTCTTAGATCTTCTAGAATTTGTTTTATAAAGCTGGGGAGCTGTGGTGTTAGATGCATATATATATATATCTTCTTGTTGGATTGATTGATGTAATAACCTTCCCTGTCATTTTTTACTGTTGTTAGTTTAAAGTCTGCTTTATCTGATATGAGACTGACCACTTCTGCTCATTTTTGGTTTCTATTTGTGTAGTGTATTTTCTCCAACCCTTTATTCTGAGTATATAGGAGTATTTGTGTGTTAAGTGGGTCTCTTGAAGGCATTGTGTTTTTTAATCCACTCTGCCAATCTGTACCTTTTAAGTGGAACATCAAGACTATTTACATTCAGGGTTAATAATGATATGTAAGGTACTATTCCATTCATCACATTGGTTGTTACCTGATTGCTTTTTTTAAATTGGTCTCTATTGTGTTGATGTTCTACAATCCTGTGAGCTTCATGATTTCCAGTGTTTTTTTCTATTGGTGTTTTTTGACTTTTTGTTTCAATATTTAGAACTGCTTTGAGTATTTCTTGTAGAGCTGATCTGTTGGTGACAAATTCTCTCAGCATTTGCTTGTCTGAGAAGGACTTTCTCCTTCATTTATGAAACTTAGTTTTGCAGAATACAAAATCTTTGGCTGACTGTTATACTGTTTGAGAAGATTGAAGACAGGGCCCCAATCCCTCTGGCTTGTAGAGTTTCTTCTGAGAAGTCTTCTGTGGGTCTGATAGGTTTACCTTTGTAAATTAGGTTGATGCTTTTGTCTTACCACTCATAAGTATTTCCGTCACATTAACTTTCCATAACCTGATGACTATTTACCTTTGTGATGACCTTTCTGCATTGAATTTTCTAGGCGTTCTTTCGACTTCCTGTATCTGGATGTTTAAATCTTTAGCAAGGTCAGGGAAGTTTTCCTCAATTATTCCCTCAAATAGGTTTTCCAAACCTGTTGCTTTCTCTTCTTTCTCAAGACCTATGATTCTTAGGTTTGAACACTTTGCATAATCTTACATTTCTTGGAGACTTTGCTCTTCTTTTCTTTGTTGCTGTCTGTTTGGGTTGATTCAAAAGTCTAGTCTTTAAGTTCTAAGATCCTTTTTTCTACTTGTTCTAGTTTACTGTTAAAACTTTCCACTGCATTTCATACTTCCCAAAATGAGTCTTTCATTTCCAGAAACTCAGCTTTTTTTGTGTCTGTCTCTTTGGAGAATTTTTTTGTTCATGTCCTGATAGTTATTTCTTAGTTGATTTTCAACTTTCTCCTGAATCTTATTGAGCAATTTTATAATCAACCTTTTGAATTCTATGTCTGGAATTTATTTCTTATTTATTTATTTACTTATTGTAGAGACAAAGTCCTGCAGAGGTACCCAGGCTGGTCTCAAACCCCTGGGCTCAGGCAATCCTCTTGCCTCCACCTCCCAAAGTACTGGGATTACGGGTGTGAGCCACTGTGCCTGGATTTGGAATTTCATCAATATCATTTTCATGAAGGTCTGTTGCTGAAGAGTTAGTGTGTTTTTTTGTGGGTGTAGACGAACTCTGTTTTTTCCTATTGCCAGAATTATTTTTCTGGTATCTTCTCATTTGGGTAGACTATTTCTTCCTATTTGAGTTTGGTAAGGGAATGATATAGACATTGTAGGGTTCCCTCGTTTATGTATAGCATTGATGTGAATTTCTCAGTTGTCAGCTGTGGTGATGCTATGCTGGATACCTGCACAGGCTCAAGGCATCCTGAGTGGCAAGGTGGCTTAGATAGTGCTGTTAGCTGGAATCTGGGATCAGACCTTCCCAAAAGTTGAGATATTATACTAGATGTAATGAGCTGTGCCAGTTGACCTCCAGTCAAGACGTGGTGCTTGTGGGAGAGAGCCAACAGCAAAGGCAGCTGTGTGCTTTCTGCTTGGCCTGTGCTTCCCCAAGGATGAACATAGCTGACCTAGGCAATGAGTGGGGCTGTGGAAACTACCCAAGTCACCTGTCTGTTTTGAGCCTTCAAGGGGAGCACAGGGGAACAGTGCTCATGCTCCCCACCTGTGTGCACAGTTGACTACCCTAATCTGGATTGGGAAGGAGTCCCTGGCTCCTGTGATAATGCTGCCTGTTGTGCAGAGGCTACAAAGAAGAGTTCACGTGGGGCGTGAAAGGTTGCTAGGGCAACGAGTTACATCCAGCTCTCCAGCCTCAGCTCAGGCAGTTTGGCTTCAGAATGAAAAAATGTACTGACCTCAGTCTTCGTATAGGAGCTTGCCCTATCCAGGAACTGCCTCCCATGGTGGAATTTTCCATTGGGTCAAATCCTGTTACCGTTCAGGCCATTCCCTCCCAAGCAGTCTAGAAAGTAGCTATCAGCAAGTTGAGTTCCCAGGAAATAGTGGTTGGAGCATGGGAGAAACCCACTCTAGCTGCTTCTCATAGGCCATCGAAATCCTGTCTCCTATGGGTCACTTTTATAATGAAAACCAAATATCCTCAAATTTGTAAACACAACACCTGCAGGTTAGCCTTCCATATATATGGGACCCCCCCCAAAAAAAACCCCAGAATTATCTTTTGGAGGCTGGGCCCCTTGTAGTACAGGATTGCTCTGCTAGGTAAGTATTCTAGGAACCCATCGGCAGCAGTATACTAGCTAGTGTTGTTTGAAAGACTGTGATCAGCTTCAGATTCTTTCAGTGCATTTGCCCATTTCATGATGGGTGATTTACATGAACAATCTGCCCACACCTCACTGAGTGTTCAGCAGTTTTTGACCCAAAATGGCATGACCCCTGTGCACCACCCTTTCTGTTCTCTCCCAAGCAAGCTAGAAAGCAGTCATCAGCAAGAGTTGAGTTCCCAGGAAAAGGCAGCTGTTGCTGCTGAGGACTTTTTTTGCTGTACTGCTTCACATGGGTTTCAGTAAAGCACAGCTGTGGGTAAGGTAGTTTCCTGTGAGTGACTAGTTTCCTGTGAGGCTGGAAAGCAGCTGTCAGCAAGGGTTGAGTTCCCTAGAGTCTTTCGGGGACTTTGTTTCCTCGGAGAAAAATGCCTCAAAGGGGAAAACGTGAGTCGTGCCACCTGGCTCTCCTTCGCCAGCACCATGAGCTTCACTCCCTGTTCCACCACTTTCTCCACCAACTACTGGTCCCTGGGCTCCATCCAGCTACCTAGCCTCCAGTCCACCAGCAGCATGGCCGGCATCTATGCAGGTGCCGGTGGCTCGGGCTCCTGGATCTCTGTGTCCCACTCCACCAGCTTCTGGGTGGCTAGGGGTCTGGGGGTCTGGGGAGCATCCGCAAAGAGTAGGAGACCATACAAGAGCTAAACAACTGCCTGGCCTCCTACCTGGAGAGTGTGAGGAAACTGGACACCAAGAACTGGAGGCTGGAGAGCAAAATCCAGGAACACTGGAGAAGAGGGACCCCAGGCCAGAGACTGGGGACATTACTTCAAGACCATCGAGGACCTGAGGGCTCAGATCTTTGCAACTTCTGTGGACAATGGCTGCATCGTTCTGCAGACTGACAATGCCTGTCTTGCTGCTGATGACTTTAGAGTCAAGTATGAGGCAGAGCTGGCCATGCGCCAGTTGGTGGAGAGTGACATCAGTGGGCTCCGCAAGGTCATTGATGACACCAGTGTCACCTGGCTGTGGCTGGAGGCAGAGATCGAGGCTCTCAAGGAGGAGCTGCTCTTCATGAAGAAGAACCACGAGGAAGAAGTAGAAGGCCTACAAGCCCAGATTGCTTGTGGAGGTAGATGCCCCCATATCTCAGGACCTCAGCAAGATCATGGCAGATATCCAGGTCCAGTATGATGAGATGGCTCAGAAAAACCAAGACAAGCTAGACAAGTACTGGTCCCAGCAGATTGAAGAGAGTGCCACAGTGGTCACCACACAGTCCACCAAGATCGGAGCTGCTGAGATGACGCTCACAAAGCTGAAACGTATAGCACAGTCCTTGGAGATTGACCTGGACTCCATGAGAAACCTGAAGGCCAGCTTGGAGAACAGCCTGAGGGAGGTGGAGGCCTTCTACGTCATGAAGATGGAGCAGCTCAACGGCATCCTGCTGCCTGGAGTCTGAGCAGGCATAGACCTGGACATGGGCCAGTGCCAGGCCCAGGAGTAATTAGGCCCTGCTGAACATCAAGGTCAAGCTGGAGGCTGAGATCGCCATCTGCCGCCACCTGCTGGATAATGGGGAGGACTTCAGTCTTGTTGATGCCCTGGATAGCAGCAGCTCCATTCAGACCTTCCATATGACCCAGCAATTCCCCTATTGGGAATATACCTGGAGGAACTCAAATCATGCTGCAAAAAAGATACTTGCACATGTATGTTTGTTGCAGCTCTATTCACAATAGCAAAAACATGGACGCAGCCATGCTGCCCATTGAAGCTGAACCGGATGAAGAGAATGTGGTACATATACACAATGGAATATTATACAGCCATAAAGAAGGGCAAACATATGGACTTCACAGCAACTTGGATGGATTTAGAGTCGATCATACTCAGTGATCTATCATAAAAACAAAGAACAGAATACCATATGTTCTCACTCATGAGCAGACCTTGAACAATTATCAATATTATAAGAAAGGAATTGACAGTAGTGGGAAATTGGCAGGGGAGGGGCAGGTGAGATTGGCAGTTTGAGAGAATCTGTTAGGGGAGGGAGGGGCACACCTCATCAACAAAGTACCTGCATAATCAACATTTCTATACCTAACCCTGAGTTGTACCCCACATTTTTAAAATTAAAAAATATATATATTCTGCAAAAACAAAAAACAAACACAACAAAAAAACCAGAAGGCCACTACCTGCAGGATAGTGGATGGCAAGCTGGTATCTGAGACCAATGACACCAAAGTTATGAGGTGCTGAGGCGGTGGGAGCAGGGTACCCTTCAGAGACGCAGGAGCCCAATAAAAAGTTCAGAGGTAAAAAAAGAAAAATCCTCAAAGGGAAATGTTTTGCTGAAGTAGAAGAGGTGAAACAAAAAAGGGTAAAAGCACTAAAACACATCAGAACTGAGGAGTTCAAAAAACATTTTGAGCAGTGGAAAAAGTGTCTTAACAGTGTATTGCATCAATTTGAGTAGTGGTTTGAAGGGGGCAAGGTTCATGGATCCTAGTCTGGATTTCAGGTGAATCCATATTTCCTTCTTCCTCAGACTGTAAAATAAATGAGAGTCACCTGAACTTCGTTTCAGATTATTAAGTTTTCTTTTTTTAATCACAATTATGTACTGGTTCTCATTTTCTCTTTTTGTGTTGTTCCTTCCCTTCATCTTTAGGAAAGCCATTACACTGTGCTTGGAGATGCTTTTAAGGAATGCTTTGTGACTAAACCACACCCCAGACCAAAGACATATATGAATTTTGAGAAAAGAGCAAAGATATTCTGTGCCAGACAGGATTGTTGCCATGACTGGGGAATCTTTGTGAAGTATAAGACATTTGAGATTCCAGTTATAAAAATTGAAAGTTTTGTAGTGGAAGATGTTGCAACTGGAATTCAGATGCTGTACCCAAAGTGGAAGAATTTTCATTTTGAAAAGATACCATTTGATGCTGCAGAAATGTCCAAATGACGGGAGGGCCTCAATCTTCAGCTATAGCAAATGGGTGAATTTGGGAGAAGAAACCAGCCCAGCGAACATTATGGATCACTTGCATTTACCCAAGGCTCATACTGTATTATTTATTTTACTTTCTGTTTACTGTTTTCAATGGTTTGTACTATATTATATATGCAAAGCATGAGTAAGTGAATCACAGCACTTAATGTTTTGTAGTCCAACTCATAGTACTTGGGAAAAACTTAAAAGTTTTAACCTATTTCTGTCCTTCTCTTTAGAGCCAACTGCCAACGAACACACAATAACTATTCTTTACACATTGGGATGGATGAATAAATGAAGGGCATGTTGAGAGGCTTTTTCCACACCTTTCTTTCTTTCGTTAACCAGTTGTAAACTGGATTTTGCCCTCAACTATCTACTGAAATTGTTCAAGGTTACCGGTGACTCTGGTTTCCAAATCCATTGGGTACATTTTGGTCTTTTCTCTATTTGACCTCTGTGTTTTTGGCTCTGGTAAGCACTCCTTTCTTGAAACTCTCCTTGGCTTCTATCCCTTCTAGTTCTATCCCCGGCTTTTTTTGTTGTTGTTGTTTCTCTTTCCTCTTTTAAGTCTTGATAATGCCATGGGCTCAATATATACACATATATATGTATACACATGTGTCTATATACATATATGTATAATGGTTCTATATACTTATGTTCTCTATGTAGAAGTGTGCATTATGGATCTTAAAGCTGTAGTGAACAGTTTTTAGTAGTCGGGCTTAAAAATCATAATAGACTTCCTGAAGAAATGGTTTCTGTTCTTTTAGTTTACTAAACATTTTGCCCTATTAATTTGTCTTCTTAACCTCCATTGTTCTCTTTGATCATCTGAAGCCATTTTCCAATAACGGTTGATGTTCAACACTAGAATTGTTCTCAGATCCTTTGGGTGATACTGATGATGAACTTTAATTTGGCTGTCCTTTCTACTTAAAAAAATTAGACTATGTATCCAAGCAGCATTCCTTTGTAACAACTTAGCAACGTTTGCTGATGCTTCAGAGAGCTTAGTTTGGAGTTTTCCCAAACATGGGGCCAGGTGCCTGAGTTTTGCTATTTCCAACCAGGCCAAGGTATTTTGTGTTCAGTTCAAGGAATTCTCTACAGTAATTTGTGGAGTCTGTAGTGATTTAAATATCTTCTTAAAAGAGATTCAGATGAGTTGTTTGTAATTCACTAGGACCATTCATTGCATAAATAAAACTCCAAAGATCATAAAATGTTGGCAATATTTTAACACATATGACCACATAACCCTTTTAAAGCATTGTCCTCTGAAGGCTATTTGGAGACTACCCAAATTCACCCTGAAGATTAATGGGGTGAGGTCCTACAGCCCCCTCTTGCTCCATGTAATCTGATGAGCAGTGGTATGAACAGGTAGACAGAGAAACCTGCTAGGTACATGGCTTCTCTTTGGCTTTTCTTCATCTGTAAGACAAGGATAATCCCAGACTGCAAGGGTTAGTGGAGGGTTTTTATATTAGGAGAGTTTTCAGTTAAAAGAAAGTATGAAAAATACATGATATATAATAGTTGCTTGATGATATAGTTACTATTAACAGTATTCTTAGTAAGACCCAATAAAATGGATTATTTAAACCAATTTGCTGAGAGCTGTTTTTTTCCCCATTTTCCATTGATATTATTAGAGTATCTCTTTTAATATGTGATTGGTTAAGAACCTCCAATAGGATGTGTAAAGCATCTACTATAAATCTATTTCAGAAAGTAAAAGTTCTTTTAAGTATCTAAATGGTTCAGTTTGGATGAAGGTGAATGATCCTTCTTCAGCCAACACAGGAAGGCAGACTAAAGCAAAAACAACAAAAATAATTTCCTTGTTTGACTTTTAATGAAATGATGCCATTGCCAGGCATGAACCCTGGAACAGAGTAGGCACTTGGTTAATATGTACTGAATGAAATAAATGAATAGGTAGGGTTTTAGGAAGTGCAAACTCTTAACTGACATCCAAATGCTAGTCACTGGATTTCTATATTGAAGGCCACATGTCAGAACCAATGGGGAGTCTTTTTCACGGGCACATGCCCAGGCCCACTGGAGCATCCTGGCAGGGTGTCCAGTTATGTGCATGTTCTGAAGTTCCTCATGTGGTTCACATATAACCTATTATACAACTACACACTCTGTCGTCTCTATGATCCTGGCCTGTGTTGACACTTTGATGTTTTCACCCTGAAATGACGTCATCTTCAATCAAAAACCTGATTGTGCAACAAGGTCAGTCAACTCTGATTCCTGTCCTTAAGACAGATTCATTATTTGAATTTTAAACAGCCAAACAATCCTAGGTTGATGTTTCCTCAAGCACATCCTGTGGAGTACAGTGCTATGAGATGCCCAGAAGAAAGCAATCCATGGTCAGATAGGTTTCTGTGCTGTGTGCTGCTATGCTTCTCTGCAAAGAGACAGCACACACCATCATTGTGTCAACTCTACAGTAAAAAGACCCATTTAACCCAGTAGTTCCCAAATGCACTGACCCTGGACTTTCTTTTTTTTTTGAGTCAAAGTCTCATACTCTGTCATCCAGGCTGGAGTGCAGTAGCATGCTCACGGCCAGTGTCGACCTGCTGGGCTCAGGCGATCCTTCTGCCTCAGGCTTCCAAATAACCAGAACTACAGGCATGCACTATCATGCCTGGCCAATTTTTTGATGTAGTGTAAAGATGAGGTCTCATCAAATTGCCCAGACTGGCCTTGAATCCCTGGGCTCAGACAATCCCCTCACCTTGGCCTCCCAAAGTGCTGGAGTTACAGACTAGATTGAGCCCAGCCTGGACTTTTTACTCAAGAGATACTGTTAACATCCTATGGAAGCATGGTAGCAGGTATCTAGCCTGTATACTGACCAGACAACCAGAACCAAATCTAAATATTAACTTCAGGATCATTTCAGTAACTGTTTTATTACACCATAAAATAAAAACTACTGATTTCATTCAACAAATCTGTATTTAATATTCAGGGTGAGCTGTTAATGTCAGCCATGATTAAACTTTTAAAGGCTATGATCATGTAATCTTTGTTCATAATAATTAGCTGTCTGGGTGAACAAAAACTAGCTGGGAGTTAAATGCCATAATCATTTAGGAATGGAGAATCTAATCATTTGCTAAGAAGGCAGCCTGTAGAATCTTGGTTAATATTTTTCAGAAGTGGCTTGACATTGCTCCTATATATTCCACACTATCCTAATACAGCCCTGAAAGGGAAACTCTGCCGGAAATATGGTTCTTCATTTAGGTGACTAGGAATGCCCAATATTTTTACCCTAGGGGATACTGAAAGACAAATTTATATAGTCATAATAACTGTCACCCTAGGGCCGCTGGTGGCCATATCCCCTGCCACATGGAGGAGCCCAAAAGAATGAGACCATTGCAGGTGGCCACTCTGTTGCAGAGGCCAACAGAAGGTAAGATGGGAGGGGGAACAGAAGCAGGGAGCCTGAGTTTGAGTCACTGGATTCAGTCAGGCCTATGGCCATGGACACCAATGTTTTTCAAGTTCTAGGAGCCAATTATTATTTTGCTTAAGTCAGTCTGAGTTATGCTTCTACCACCAATATGAAGAGTCATGACTAATACAGTCTTCCCCTAGATCGCTCCCTATGCTCATGAAAACATGATGTATCTATGCATCCCATATTCAAAAATGCATGTACTTATTTGCTGCATTAAATGTTTGCCAATTAACTGACTGTGGCATGACTGTCAATTAATTCCCTGTACCAGAAATACCTTTTTCCCTATAAGGGAATGGGAAGCAATGTGTTTAGAAAACTATAAGAACAAAGGTGGGAATCTTTCTTATCAAAGAAGACAGGGAGGTACCAGCAAGAGCAGATCTCTAATTTGGATAGTAAGAGGACCAGCCCTTTCCTGAGGAACTAGGTAAAAGAGATTTGTTTGTTTAGCCTTGTTAGGGGCAAGGTTGAGACACTGGTCAAGAGACTTTGTTAATGAAACGGACAAAGGGTATATTTGGTGGTAGAAGAGGGGAGTCCAGAAGTGAAGGAACCCAAATCCAGAAGTCAAAGCCACAAGAATTTGTTTCCTCATAACCACTGTCTTAGTCTGTTTGGGCTGCTATATATCAACAACTGGATGGCTTACAAACAACAGATTTATTTCTCACAGTTCTGGCTTGAAGTCTAAGATCAAGGCACTGGCAGATTTGGTGTTTAGCGAAAGAAAGACCACTTTGTGGTTCATGGATGGTGCCTTCATGCTGTGTCCGCCCATGGTAGAAGAGATGAAGGGTCTTTCTTGGGTCTCTTTGAAAAGGGCACTAATCCCATCCAAGAAGGCCCTTCCCCCATGATCCAATCATCTTCCAAAGCCCCACCTCCTAATACCATCACTTTGGGACCAAGGTTTTGACATACAAATTTTGGGGGCGTGCAAACATTCAGACCATATAGCGACCACTGAATGTGGGAGTAATGGAGAGCTAACAGGGTAAAGGTCTGTTTTCTAAATTTTCTTAGTGTTTTTGTTCAAGGACTAATACTTGAGGGTCATAGACTTTTCTGTACAATTGTGTTGTTTGCAATTTTTTTTTTTTTTGAGTTGGAGTCTCACTCTGTCACCCAGACTGGAGTGCAGTGGCCGCTCCCGGCCACCGCAGCCTCGCCTGCTGGGCTCCGGCGATCCTTCCGCCTCAGCCTTCCGAGTAGCCGGAATTACAGGCACGTGCTACCACGCCCGGCTGATTTTTTGATTTATTGTAGAGATGAGGTCTCACTGCCCAGGCAGGTCTCGAACCCGCTGGTTCAGGCAATCCACTCACCTCAGCCTCCCAAAGGTGTGGGATTACAGGCTGAGCCACCGAGCCCGGCTTGTTTGCAATTTTTATTTGTGAATGCAAATTATATCTCCAGGACCTAAGAGGCAGGGATGCTAAGTAACCTGTCTAGATCTCTTATCTGGCAAGAGGTGGCAAGATTAGATCTCGGGTGTTCGAATGACGAGGGCATATGCCCTGAGTGCTAAAGTTGAAATTAAAAATTCATTATAAGGATCATGCCCTCTTGTCTTTGGACATTGGAGCTTCTGGTTCTTGGGCCTTCAAACTCTGAGACTTAAATCAACGTTCCCCATGCCTCTTCCCAGGTTCTTAGGCATTTGGACTCCAAACGAATTATACCACCAGCTTTCCTGGGTCTTCGGCTTGCAGATGGCATATCATGGGACTTCTTGGTTTCCATGATTGTGCTTATCAAGAGATGGTGAGACTCAAGCAAGGTGGCTGAATAAGGCTTTCCAGCTCTCCCCCTTCTCTTGGAAACATCAATTTGAGCAATTATTCATGCACAAAAGCTAAGGAAACCAGATGAGAGATTATAGCACCTGGATGTAGCACAGAAATAAGGACACATTGAAGAGGGTAGGAAGGATAGTTTTACATTACTTGCATCACCCTTCACCAACTTCAGGCAGCATGGCATGAAGAGAAATACCTTGGCTTTGGGGGAAGGAGCAGAAAGTGAGTGCCAAACTTTGCCTCGGACACCACATCGTACCCATTCCAATAAAACACAGCATTGGGCAGGCCCCCACAGCTCCAGGCCTGCCTGGCAGACTTGGTTTCTGAGTCTGCCCCAGCACCAGGCCAGTTCCCACAGACTCAGGCTCCAGACTGCTCCTAGCAACAGACTGGCCCACATGGCCCCAGGCTTTAGGCCTGTCCCAGCCCTCCACTGGCCCCCTGTAGTGCTAGTCATCAAGCTAGCACCCATGGATCCAGACTCCCGGCCTACTCCAGGTTGCAGGCCAGGTCAAACCACACAGCTCCAGCTTCATGTACACCCCAACTCAAGAATGGAACCCTTGGCTTTAGGCACCAGGCCTGCACTCACCAACACAGTCTCCAGGCTTGCCTAGTACCAGGCCAGCCCTGTAAATACATGGTCCAGGAGACTGATGCTCCAGTCATATTCTCTAGACCCAGGTTTCAGGACCATTCCTAGAGCTAGGCCAGTTTCCATGGATCCATGCTCTAAGACTGTCCCTGTGACTCCAGATTCTAGGCAAGCTTCCACATACCCAGGTCAGCCCCTGCAATCCTAGGCTCCAGGTCTGTCCCTATGGCCCCAGGTGCCAGGTGCCATTCCAGGGCCAGGTCTATTCCTGTGGATTCAGACTTCAGGTCCAACCTTGCATTTACGGGTGCCAACCAGGCCCACCAGCCCACCCAAGGACTTCAGTAGTAAGCTCATCTGTGGACCATACCAGATTGTCTGCCCAGAATCTCTGGATGGGCTGACTGGTAAAGGGCTTTCCTAGACAAACCCAGCCTGCAAAGACAGGAATAAGTGTCAATTTCTTCAAATGTGCAGACACCAATGCATGGCCACAAAGATCAAGTACAATCAGGAAAATACGACCCTACCAAAGAAACAAAATAAAGCATCAGTCTAACATTAAAGAAATGGAGATTTATAATTTGCCTGACAAGTAATTCAAAATATAGTTGACTGTCTATATCCATGGGTTCTGCATCCATGGATTTGACCAGGTATAGATCAAACATATTCAGAAAAAAAAAAAAAATTGCATCTGTACTGAACATGTATAGACTTTTTTTCTTGTTATTATTCCCTGAACACTACAGTATAACGACTACTTACATAGTGTTTACACTGCCATTAGGTATTATGAGTAATCTACAGATGATTTAAAATATATGGGATGATGTGTATAGGTTATATGCAAATATGCCATTTTACATCAGAAATTTGAGCATCTGCATATTTTGGTATTCATGGGAGGTTCTGAAACCAATCTCCCATGGATTGAGAAATGACTAGCTGTTTTGAGGAAGCTCGGTGAACTTCTATAAAACACAGAAAAACAATTCAATGAAATAAGGAAAACAATAAGAAATTTAACATAGAGATTGAAATTATACACATATGAATGTATACTATATGTATGTATGTATGTCTATAACATCAAACAAATTTTGGAGCTGGAAATTACAATGAGTTAATTGAAAAATGCAATAGAGAGCATCAACAGCAGAACTAATCAAGCGGAAGAAAGAATCTGTGAACTCTAGGATAGTTACAGCTTACTGGATTTATGGGACAACACCAAAAGAACAAACTGAGTTATAGGAATTAAAGGAGAAGAGAGAGACGAAGGGGTAAAAAGCTTATTTAAAGAAATAACAGTAGAAAATTCCAAATTTGAAGAAAGACATAAATATACGGGTACAGAAAGTTCAAAGGTTTACAATAAGATTTAATCCAAACAAGACTACTTCAAGACATATTACTATAGTGCTCCCTCATCTATGATTTTGTCTTCCATGGTCTCAGTTACCTGTATTGAGCCTCAATTAGAAATTATTAAATGAAAAATTCCAGAAATAAATACTTCATAAATTTTAAGTTGCACACTTTTTTGAGTATCATGATGAAATCTTGTGTTCTGTCTCAAACAGGACATGAATCATCCCTTTGTCCAGCGTATCCATGCTGTATATACTACCCACCTGTTTATTACTTAGAAATTGTCTTGATTATCAGATCAACTTTTACAGTATCGCAGTGCTTGTGTTCAAGCAACCTTCATTTTACTTAATAATGGCCTCAAAGTGCAAGAGGACCATGCTTAATTTATAAATTAAATTTTATCATAGGTATATATGTATAGGAAAAAACAGTATATATAGGTGTTCATAAATACCAGACCTATCTTACAAAAAATGCTAAAAGACGTTCTTCAGGCAGGAAGAATATGAGGCTAATTAGTAAAAAAGAAAACATATAAAAGTATAAAACTCACTGGAAAAGTAAGTACATAGTCAAATTCAGGATACTCTAATATTATAATACTGTTGTCTAAATTACATCTTTAGTATAAAGATTAAAAGATAAAACTATTAAAATAATAATGGCTATAATAACTTCTTAAGGGATGCATAATAGAAAATGATGTTAAGTTGTGATATTAAGAACATAAAATAAGCCAGGCATGGTGGCTCACGCCTATAATCCCAGCACTTTGGAAGGTGGAGAGGAGAGAATTGCCTGAGCCCAGGGGTCTGAGACCAGCCTGGAAAACTTGGCAAGACCTCATCTCTACAATAAATAAAAAAATTAGCCAGGTGTGGTGGCATGTACTTGTGGTTCCAGCTACTTGGAAGACTGAAGTTGAAGGATCACCTGAGCTCAGCAGGTCGAGGCTGCAGTGGCTGTGAGTGTGCCACTGCACTCCAGCCTGGGCAACAGAGGGAGGTTCCGACTCAAACAAACAAAAAAAATGAAACAAAAAAATACATACCCAAAACCCCCATAAAATGTGGGGAAGAAGTGAAGTAAAATTGTAGAGGTTTTGTATGCAAAGTTAAGTTATCAGTTTAAAATAGCCTGCTGTAATTGTAAAGTGTTTTATGTAAACTTCATGGTAATGGTAAAGCAAAAACCTACAGTAGATACACAAAAGATAAAAGAAACAATAGCATACCACTAAAGAAAATACCTAATCACAAAGGAAAACAACAAGAGTGGAAAAAGGAACAAAGGATCTACAAAACAAATAGAAAACAATGAACAAAGTGGCTGTAGTAAGTCCTTACCTATCAATCATTACCTTAATGCAACTGGGTTAAGTTGTCCATTTAAAAAACACAGAGTAGATGAATGGATCCAAAAAAATATAAGACCCAACTATAAGCTACCTACAAAAGATTCACTTTACAATACACATGGACTAAAGTGAAGGGATAGAAAAAAGATATTCTTAGCAAATGGACACTAAAAGAGAGCAGGAGAGCAGGGGTGGCTATACTTATATCAGATGAAATACACTTTAAGTCAAAAACCAGAAAATGAGACAAAGAAGGTCATTACATAATGATAAAAGTGGTAAATTCCCCAAGAGGCTATAACAGTTGTAAATATATATATACCACCAACATCAGAGCACCTAAATATATGCAGCAAATATTAATAGAGCTGAAAGGACAGACTGCAATCTAATAATAGTAAATGACTTCAATAAATCAGACATCCAGACAGGAAATCAATAAGGAACCATCAAACTTAAATGAACCTAACAGACATTTATAGAGGAATCCACTCAATAGCAACAGAATACACATTCTTCTTAAATATGTATGGAACATTCTCCAGGATAGATGATATATTAGACCAGAAAACAAGCCTTAACAAATTTAAAAAGACTGAAATGATATCAAGTATCTTTTCTAACTACAACAGTATGAAAATAGAAATTAGTAACAAGAAATTTTGGAAAATTTACAAGTACATGGAAATTAAACATGCTCCTAGGCAACCAATGGTCAAATACATTAAAAGGGAAATTTAAAAATACTTCAACATATATAAAAGTGAACACACAACATACAAAAACTCATGGAACGCAGCAAAAGCAGTTCTAAGAGGAAAATAGCAATAAACACCTACATTAAAAAAGAAGGAATCTCAAACAACCTAATGTTGTATCTCAAGAAACTAGAAAAAGATGAACACTAAGCCCAAAGTTAGTACAAGGAAGGAAATTAAGATCAGAGTAGAAGTAAATGAAATAGACTAGAAAAGATCAACAAAACTAAGTTTTTTTTTTTAGGAAAAAAAACAAAAACAAAAACAAAATTGGCAAATGTTTAGCTACACCAAGAAAAAAGAGAACACTCAAAATCAGAAATGAAAAAGGAGACATTACAAGTGAGATCACAGAAATACAAAGCATCATAGGACACTACGATGAACATTATATGCCCAAAAGTTGGGTAATGTAGAAGAAATGAATAAATTTCTAGATGCATACAACATATCAAGACTGAATCATGAAGAAACAGAAAATCTGTTCAGACCAATAATGAATAAGAAGATTGAAAGAATAATAAACGTTTCCCATCAAAGAAAACCCTAGGACCTGAATTCCACTAAATATTTAAATAATTAATACCAAACCTTTTCAAATTCTTCCAAAAAAGTAAAGAAGAGACAATACTTTCAAAACTCATAAGGCCAGTGTTATTATCTTAATATCAAAGCCGGAAAAGGCCACAGCAAGAAAAGAAAGCTACAGGCTAGTATCCCTGATGAACATAGATGTAAGATCCTCAACAAAATACCAGCAAACTGAATTCAACAGCACATTAAAAAGATCATTCTCCATGAGAAGTGGGTTGCAAGTCTACTAAAGTGCCATACTACATTAACAGATTAAATACAAAAATCATAGGATCCTCTCAATAGAGGCAAAAACATTTTGACAAAATGTAATATCCTTTCACGATTAAAAAAAATCTGCTTTTAAATCCTGGCACTTTCATTATTAGATCTATGATTTGTTATAATGTATCTCTGATACATACAGTGGAACAAATACTTGTCCTATTTCATGGTATTGCTCATGGTATTGCTCATCTCATACAAAATGCGGATGATAAGTTAAAAAAATTAATTGCAAGGAGATGTATTTGGACTGAATGTCTGTGTTCCCCAAAATTCATATGTTAAAGTCCCAGTCCCCCAGTGTGGCTGTATTTGGAGACAGGATCTCTAAGGAAGTAACTAGATTAAGTGAGGTCATAAGAATGTTGACCCTGATCTGATAAAACTAGTCTCTTTATGAGAGACTTCACAGAGCTCATTTTCTCTCTCTCGTCCCAGGCATGAACCAAGGAAAGGTCATGTGAGGACAACCGAGAAGGTGGCCATCTGCAAGACAGGAAGAGAGCCCTTATCAGAAACTGAAGTGGGTGAAGCTTGATCTCAGACTTCAAGCCTACAGACCGGTGAGAAAGTAAATTTTGTTGTTTAAACCATTCAGTCTGTGATATTATATAGTGGCAGCCCAAGCTGATGAAGACAGCTCCTAAAACAATTTCAATGATGAAAATGAGTAGATAAATTTCACAATACTAAACAGCTATGATCTCTTTTTACTTACTTATATACTTGGATCCTTGCCCCTGCTACCAGTCTGTTCTTCTTGTCTGCCCCTCAACAGGGCAGAGAACATACTGATTCCTCAAAACTTTCAATGTACTTGCACAGTTCTGATGTTGTTGTAAAAATGAGAGAATAAGGTCGTTCAGGCTTCAAGATGATGTGGTCTGAGGCTCACTTTGCTCTAAATAACCCCAAACTACAGCCATACACACACCAAAACTCAATTCCAAAGTCAACAAGTTTTCATTGAAAATAGATTTAATCTTATTCAAATGAGAAATGTTCTGTGTCTCTTTCCCAAACCACCTCCAAACAAAGGTCTCCTTCTGACAAACAAAAGATTTTCTGGGGAAAAATTTTAAAAATAGTAAAGGAAAACTTCACATTTCTTTTTATGTCAATCAATCAGAAGGTCCATAACCAAAAAAACGTCAACGTCTGACACATCCATGAGGCATTTGGATCATTCATTCTGAAGGAAAAGTGGGGAGGAGAGAGAATCACACCATTACTATGATTTGAAGTGTGAGAAGTTCTCATCTATCCATGTCAGTTAACACTGGTGTAATATGGAACGGAAAACGACCCTCAAGGGTCAGTTCATTGAGCAAAGGTTTCATTGAGCAGAGAATAAGAGAGGAATAATAAAAAGGGTAGAAGATACTTTTGAGAAGACCTGCTTTTGTTCAGCTGAAGATTAATAGGTAGGAGTGAAAAATCAATGTCTTGTGATCAGTAACTTGAAAAACAAGCTCGGTTCTCCCTTTCTGGCACTATTGACATTCCCATCACTCCAGCTTCTGAATTCTAGAAAAAGATAAGGAGATTAACAAAAATATAGACAATGGAGAAACTTCTGGTGTTGTGTCTGCATGAATGGCACCAATACCCTAGCGCCCACTTGCTCCCTTGGCAAGGCAGCACCCCTCTGTGGAGCAGCGAAGGAGGCTTCCCCACCAGGGTCTTGGCTGGCTGGTGGCGCGGCTTGCTCCCTGGGTGCAGCACCAAGTGCAGGTCTCCATAGAAATGGGAGCCTACTTGGCCATTTTGCGGATCATGTAGTTGAGGATGCCTCCGTTGTAGAAATAAGTGAGCTCCACGTCAGTGTCGAATCTCATGATGACCTGGAAGGTCTTCCCAGTATCCAACTGCGGCACAAAGAAATAGAGAAGATTGCTAAGGGAGAGAGTGAGACAGTTCTGCCAAGGAGGAGATTCTGCCCAGCCTGCTCTCCAGCCTGGCCCTGGAGGTATGACAGTTGTCACACCAGCAGCTCCAGGAGCACCAGCAGCACATGGAGACATGCCAGGGCTCTGGTCCAGCCCTGACCCACTAAAGTAGAATCTGCATTTCAGTAAGATCCCTGGGAGACTGATCTGCATGTTAAAGTTTGAGAAGCACTGCAGACTATAAATTATGAAGGGGAGAGGCACCTGAGAACTAAAAATAGCTTTTCAGAACAGCAACTAGTAGTGACATTGGGATGATATTTCTTTTTTTTGCGTTGGAGTCTTACTCTGTCACTCAAGCTGGAGGGCAGTGGCACGCTGCTCACGGCCACTGCAGCTTTGACCTGCTGGGCTCAGGCGATCCTTCCACCTCAGTCTTCCAGGCAGCTGGAATCATAGGCATGCGCTACCATGCCCGGCTTATTTTTTGACTTATTGTAGAAACAAAGTCTCGCCATATTGCTCAGGTTGGTCTCAAACCCCTGAGAATCCTCTTGCCTCCGCCTCCCAAAGTGTTGGGATTACAGGCTTGAGCCACCGTGCCCAGCTGGGATGATTTTCTAAACCTTTTCTGGGGGCTCCCTGTGGACAGAAGTATCTTGGGTTAGCAGACGTTTCATTAAGGTTGTCTCTTAGGCAGCTGACCCAGCTGCTCACTCTGAGACACAGACCTCAGGAGTAGCCTCTGCCTGGAGGGCTGGATCCCCCCTTGGGCAAATAGAGGCCTGGGGCTCTATGCTTAGGGAAAGGATGAGTGTTCGTTGCTCACATTTTTTTTTTTTTTTTGAGTTAGAGTCTCACTTTGTCACTCAGGCTGGAGTGCAGTGGCACACTCACGGCCACTGTAGCCTCAATCTGCTGGGCTCAGGCGATCCTTCTGCCTCAGCCTTCCAAGTAGCTGGAACTACAGGTACCTGCCACCATGCCCAGCTAATTTTTTTTTTTTTAATTTATTAACTTGGTGAGATGAGACAACGTCTCACCAAGTTGCCTGGGCTGGTCTGGAACCCGTGGGCTCAGGCAATCCTCTCACCTCAGCCTCCCAAAGTACTGGGATTAGAGGCGTGAACCACCGCGACCGGCCAACATTTTGATAATAAAAGTGTTTAGTAGGCAATGTGAAAATGTCACATTCCTGAACATTCATCATAATCCTCTGGGCAGGAAGCACTAGGAGGAACAGAAGTAAGTGGGGGCAGTTAGGGTTGGGAGTAAGAATGAAAGTGAGGATAACTCTATGAATAAACAGAGAAATAAATAACAAATCAACAGGTATCATCTATGCTGTGGATGCAGGTTGAAAAGGGGCTAGGACTCCCAAATGTAATCCTACCAAGTGACGTTTTTTTTTTCCTTCCAAATCTCAGTAATTTCCTTCTAACAAGACAGAATACAAGCAAAGGGACCTTTTTGGTGGGGCCTGACATGGAGACACTCTGGCTTACCTTGACCTGGACTTTCATTCGGGGTTTGAGGTTTTCTGGAATGATGATAGTGTATCGTTCCCGCCCTGTGAGCCCCAGGGTGTCTGCATTCTCACCAGGAAGATATTCAAGGGGGATCACCCCCATTCCGACCAGGTTACTGCGGTGAATGCGCTCATAACTCTCGGCCAGGATAGCTTTGATTCCCTGATGAACAGAGAGAGAAGTTTAGACACAGTTCCAATCTTTCCTTTGGATGCATACAAACTTTACAAAAAGCTTTGCATATCAGAACTGTTTTCATACCTAACTTCTCTGTAAGTATGTTAGTCTTCTACATAAAATATGTACTTTCTAGTTATAAATAATAGCTAGTGTTATCTGACTGTCTGCAACGTAGGGGCACTAAAATGATTCCTCTCATCTTACCCCCCACCAGCCCTGGAACGTAGATGCTATTACTGTTCCCCTCCACACAAGGGGTTAGTAGTGACATCTGGTATATGAACCCCTGCAGGCTGACCATGTGATACAATATCTCTTAGCAAACCTCCATTGTATCTAGAATCCACAACACAGAACAGCATAAAGAAGATGAGTTTCTTTCCCTTGAATTTTTCTATTATTGTAGGTGTATCAGCAGGCCCAGAACATACTAGAGATGAAGTAAATGATTACCTAATGTGAACTGCTTTTATACTTCCTGTTTCAAGGATCATACTGTGTTGAATATAGTCTTGATAGTAATCCTCTATAAAGTATTGATAAACACCAATAATCAATAAAGCAGGGAGTTTAAGTAACTAGAATTCTCCATGTATTAATCATTAATGTTAATTATAATATTAAGATACCTAAAAGGTCTCCTGATGTCTAGGGCACACTTTTAAGATGCCCTGCACCAGGGTCATTTGGGGTACTTGTTAAAAATGTGTATTCTTGGGTATAACCCCAGATCTATGCATCTAAATCTCTTGCAGGGAGCATGGGGTGGGAGAAGGCTAGGGTGATCCTTTGTAAGTTTTGAGAACTATGGCTATAGAGCGGTGGCACTCAAACTCTGCTGCATGTTAAAATCACCAGGGGAGATTTAAAAAATTCTGATATTCAGGCCTTTCTCCTTACCAACAAACCAGGATCTCTGAGGATGAGATCTGAGCATAGGTATATTAAAAAGAAAAAAAACCCAGCTGGGTGCAGTGGTTCACGTCGGTAATCCTAGCACTTTGGGAGGCCAAGGCTGGAGGATCGCTTGAGCCTAGGAGTTTCAGAACAGCCTGGACAACACAGTGAGACCTCATCTCTACAAAAAAACAAATTAGCTGGGTGTGGTGGTGGCACATGCCTGTAGTCCCAGCTTCTCAGGAGGCTGAGGCGGAAGGATCATTTGAGCCCAGGAGGTTGAGACTGTAGTGAACTGTGGTCACACTACTGTACTCCAGCCAGGGTGACAGATTGAAGCAAACCCAACTCAAAAATAAAACAAAACAAAACAACAAACACACACAGAAACAAAATCCCATAGGTGTTTCCAGATCTGAGAACCACTGCTAAGGAGGAAGGCAGATTCTTTGGGACAACAGATTTGTATGCATGCATTTTGGGGAAGTGGAAAGCTTTCTAAACATATACTATTTATGTCCCTAGGCTGTGCTGCAGAAGCTGCAAATCACAGCTGTCTATTCCTCTCTGCCATATGTATAGTCCAGACTACTGACTACTGGCCAGACTATTGGCCCAGCCTGGGCAGCTACAAGATGGAAGGGTGTATGGTTTTCTGGGCAGCCAGAGCTCAGCGGTTCTATAGAGAAGGCTGGACTCCAGAGAGTCACTTCAGAGCCAGTTCTCTTTCTCTCTATCAGATCTTCGAGTTCCCCACAAGAGTGTTCATTGCCCAGCTCTCATTTCTATTACTAGCCCTCAAACCTCTTTCTAAAATCCTGTCCTGTATTTCTCCAATTCTCTATAGCAGTTTCTAGAAAAGGCAGGTCTTTGACCTATTACCAATTAATCAAAGAACATTTTTTCCCCCAGAGAAAAACAACCAATTAAAACAGTAAGGTTGATGTTCAAAGGCATCTTCAGAAGCCTGGATGTCTGGAGGACTGCCTGCCTGACAATCACATTTTTTTACCGTATTTGTGGATAGCAGCTGAGCATTTCCTAAATTCATTAATTGCTCTTGCCATAAATGCCTTCAAATGGCATTGGCTAAGCTGTTTTTGCTATTCCCTGAGGATTAAAGCTGGGCAGAGCAAGATTCTTCTCTGCTTTTAGCGTAAGCAAATGCTCAAGAGGTAAAAAGTTCTCTGCTCTCTGCATGGCCCCTTCTATGGAAACACCTTAAGAGGTGGAGCACTGAGATGGCTGAAGTTTCCAAGGAACTGCCTGGCTACGAGCAGTTAGCTTTCCTTTCTCACTGAGAGTATGTAAGCATATTTTCACAGGTGATGAAAAGCAATTGTAAAAAGCGGCTCTCCTAGTTTACCCAAGAGACTTGGAACCCATTTTCACCAAAGTAACTCCTGAAAAAGTTCAGGCTCCTTACTTTTTCCCTTCTGTGAACCTGACAGATGATAAAATAGCCCTGGCTTATTCCTCACATTCCCCTGGGACAATGGCCTTAAATAACTGTTGTCCTCAACGTCTGAGGATGTTATAAAACTATGAAACTTTTCCCTATAAAAAATGACATGTGATGGCTTAAACCTTTAATTCCAGCACTTTGGGAGGCCGAGGTGATAGGACTGCCTGAGCCCAGGGATTTGAGACCAGCCTGGGCAACTTGGCGAGACCTCATCTCTTCAGTAAATCTAAAAATCAGCCGGGCGTGGTAGCACACACCTATAGTTCCAGCTACTTGGAAAGCTGAGGCGGAAGGATCACCTGAGTCCAGCAGGTCGAGGCTGCAGTGACTGTGAGCATGCAACTGCACTCCAGCCTGGGTAACAGAGTAAGACTCTGATTAAGAAAAAAAATAACATACATGTACACTTCTGAATATATTTTCAGAGACTACAGACCCTCCTTCCAAACTGTTCTAACGAGGTCCAGTGGCTGCCAAGGTATGAATGAACGATAGAGCCAATTCAACTGTAGATTACTCTTCACTGAGTGAAATAAAGGCAGGTCCACCAAAAAGCAGGAAATGAATAAACACGACATGCTTTTCTAAGCTTGCTTTTCCATGGAAAGCAAAGCAACAGAACTGATCCTTGGGCACCCTCCCAGTTTCCCTTCAAGTTCAGAGGGCAGCTGCCTGCTGGGTGTCTGCCCCATACTCACCAGTAGGAAAGGGCCCTTTGCTGCCCAGTCTCTGGAGCTACCCGAACCATATTCTTTGCCAGTCAGAACAATCAGGGAAAGGCCTGCCTGCTGATACCGCTCAGCAACATCAAACACATCAAGCTGAGGAAGAGAAAAGAAAGGTTTTACAGATGCAGCAGAGGAAAAGAGGGGGACACAGGCTCTGTGTGTCCTGGTGAGGCCAGGGTCAGAAGGGCCTGCGGATGGCAAAGTCAGCTCGAGGCCTACTGGCATATAAATTCCCAATTACTTTAATCATTTTACTTCTACCACATCGAATTTTTTACTCTTTGGATCAAAATGCCTGTTGTTGGTTTTATAAAAACATTCAAGTTCTTGAACACTAGGGGATCAAAAGAAAAACCCCCAAAAAACAAAAAAACAAAAACAAGACAAAACTAGGCCAGATTTTTTTCTCTGATTAACTAAACTATTTTAAAACTTAAGAGCCAGAATCCCATCTAAACCTGGATTTTTGACTCAGTATCCACAATAATGTAACTTGGAGTGAATCTTTTAAAATTATTTGGGCAGGCTGGCTCAGTGGCTCTGCCTGTAATCCTGCACTTTGGGAGGCCAAGATGAGTGAATTGCCTGAACTCGCGGGTTTGAGACCCACCTGGGCAACTTGGCGAGACCTCATCTCTACAATAAATCAAAAATTAGCGGGGCATGGTAGCATGCGCCTGTAGTTCCAGCTACTTGGAAGGCTGAGGTGGAAGGATCTCCGGAGCCCAGCAGGTCGAGGCTGCGGTGGCCGGGAGTGTGCCACTGCCCCCAAGCCCGGGCGACAGAGTGAGACTCCAACTCAAAAAAAAAAAAAAAAAAATTATTTGGGCATTCAGTGAGCCTACTCAATGTGAATTCTCAGATCATTCAGTTGAGGGAATTTTCCATGCACACATGTGTACGTGTTTTTAATAATTTCCTCTCTTCCATTTTGTCTGTTCCCTTTGTAGCACCTTTATTCAGGTACTGGGCCTCCTGAGTTCAGTTCGTACATTTTTTTCCCCTCATTTTTCTGTTATCTAGTCCACAAAAACTTCTCAACTAATCAACTTTCCTTTTGCATATTTTTTAAGTTAAAAAGTTATTTCTTGTCTTCTGATTGTTACTTTACAGCAACAGAAAATTAACTCTTATCTCTGAGGATGAGATTTTTTTCTTCTGCTTTTTATTGTCTATTTTCTTTCTTTTTTCTCCTCTGTTCTTCATCTTAGGTCTGTCCTTCAAGTTTAAGTCTTGGCTCAAATGTCTGTTCATCCTTGACTCTGTGTCCTTACTTAAGATTTGGCACTATACATCTGAAGAGAGGGACCATGTCATGGCAGGGCTAGTGATAAGTGAGGTACACTGTGATAGTTTATTAGGGGCTCCCCAATATCTGTAACTGTAAGTCCTTCTCCTTGGTCTCTTGTTATTCCATCACTCATTATGTATCTTTTAAATTTAATAGTCATATTATCCCTGTTAGTCACTGAGGAGTCGTCTACTGGGGCTAGGTTCTGGTGATCAATGATTACCTATGAAAGAAGAGTTAGCTTTACAAAAATAGAATCAGTTAAGAGGGAGGCAGTTCATGCAGTGGTAAAGAGTGTGGACTTTGGAGCCAGACTTTTTGGGTTTTAATCTCAACTTTTCCACTATGCAACTTTAGGGAGTAATTTGATCTCTTTATGCCTCAGGTTCTCAATTTAAAACACAGATAATTACAGTCCCTACCTCCAAGGGTGCTATGAGCATTAAATAAATGAACATATGCAAAGAGCTTAGGGAAGAACCTGGAGTGTAGTATGTGTCATAGAAATATTAGCCACTGTTATTCTAAAATAAATCAGCAGGGTTATTTCTCAAGCAGGTTAAACAGTTTTCAGGCAGTTTCATAGGATTCAATGGGAAGGGAAGTGACACTGAGGACCTACGACATATGCCAGGTACTATACTAAGATGTAATATCATTCCATTTCATGTCAAGCCTCAGAGCCTTATAGGGTAGGCATTATTTCTACCTCACAGGTAGAAAAAATGAGGCTCAGAGAGGGGAGTAACTTGCTGAAGACTCCACAGCTTGCAAGGTGGAACTGGGACTTACACCCAGTCTTGTCTGAGTCAGAGGCCTCTTCATCTCTTGTACACTTCCCATCTGTGAACAAACGATCCCAGCTGTAACACACCAACTCCAAGGGCTCCCACTAGAATGCAAGCAGGCTTCCAAGTGCCTCTGGACTCCTTCTCTTCATAGTGGATACAATGAATTAAATTCCATGCTAATAAATAGCACTTCTTGATAAATATCCTCTAATTTAACCCAGATTTTCTCCTTAAAATATACTTCTGATGACATTTCACTCAAAGCCTCTTTAAGCCCAATTCCCAAGAAAGGAGACTAAGCTAAACAATGGTACAGAATCTCTAACCAAGAAGAAGTTTTGATCTCTATCAATAAACTCCATGCATACACTTGGCAGGAGGTACTACAGTCACAGCTAGGATGGAACTGTGAAGAAAAACTAACGTCAAAAGGAAAGTAACTGCAATGCCCAACCTTCCAGAGGATGACAACTGCTGGTTTCTGAAGGAAGCAGAAGAGACAATACTCACAATTTCTCCAGAAGGCAGATGTATCGTCTGTGGTGCCTGCTTGTTCAGGAACTTATTTAACAAGCGAATGTTGGCAAACGTTCCCCGTGCCATGACGGCATCATTACCTCGGCGGGAGCCGTAGGAGTTGAATTCTCGTGGAGTCAGGCTAGTAATGCAAGCAGGAAAGGAGCGACTTTAGTGAAGCAAATGAAGATTACACTTAGTTTACACTGAGAAAAGAAGAATAAAAACACAGACATAAGCCTAGCTACTTCTCTGAATCTACTAAGCATGTTCTTAGTTACATGCTGTTCCCAAAGCTTCAATAGAGGGCAGGCAGAGTGAGAGGTGAGAAGTGGGTGGTGAGAGGTGGAAATCTCCTGAGGTTAACTTAGGGTCTTTCAAGTTAGGGTAGAAAAATCAGGAGAAACTCTCAAAAAGAGTACTGTTTTTATTCAGTGGGGTAGCCTATAAAGCCTCATAGAAGGTAAAAAGCTAAACTAAAAAATAAGTAAGGAAGCTGGGTGTGGTGACTCAGCCTGTAATCCCAGCACTTTGGGAGGTCAAGGTGAGAGGAATGCCTGAGTCCAGGGGTTTGAGACGAGCCTGGGCAACTTGGTGAGACCTCATCTCTACAATAAATCATAAAAACTAGCCGGGCGTGGTGGCATGCATCTGTAGTTCCAGCTACTTGGAAGGCTGAGGAGGAAGGATCGCCTGAGCCCAGCCCAGCAGGTCAAGGCTGCAGTGGTCTTGAGTGTGCTATTGCACTCCAGCCTGAGTGACTGGGTGAGACTCCAACTCAAATAAAAAAAAAAAAGAAAGAAAATGGAAGCAAAGAAAATAATTAGGGTAGGCACAGCAGATGGAATCAAGAATAAGGGGAAACATAGTATGTTCCACAAATTTAACTAGAAGTAGGTTTTTAAATCTGTCCCTGAATTATTAGGAACTCCATACAAAGAGGAAAATCTTGTCTGTGTGCCCCAATGAAAGGAACTTTGTGATGTCAGGAACAATATCTTATAATTAACACAATAACCAGTTCACTGGTTAAAAATACAAGGAGGAGGTGTATTAGTATGACTTAATGGTTTGATGTAATTTAAAGACTAGAAGAGCTTAATGGGCTTCGGGAGCAGGGGAGCATGTCTAGGAACCCCCGAAATTGTACCCAAAATATTGTGGTAACGTGCATTTTTCTGGAAAGGCATTATACTTGCTTTCATTCAATTCTCTAAACAGTTTATATTCTCCAAAAGGGTCAAGAATCACTAAAAAATGTCTGGCTTCTGTTTCTCAAATTTACTCTCAGGCCTATCCCTGAAGGAACTGATTCAGGAGATGGGGATAGGAACCGGGATTTTTATCTCCTCACATGATTCTTAAGTGAGAAAATCAGATTGGGGAATCACTGACCTCAATTAGTAGTAATATATCTGATAGTAGTAGATATTGGTATACCTATTAATATCAGCACAAGACTGAAGAATTGGTGAATGAGCAAGTAAACTGCAAATCCTCATAGCAGTTCTCTCATTAAGTCTCTCAACCAGGGCATGGCAGTGCATTTCAGGTTCTACCACTGCCCTATGCCTCAGGCACAGCCAGGCTCTGCCACAGGTGAAGAGCAGAGCCTTATACTTTATGGATCAGCCAGACTGGGGGCAGAGGTGACAGCTGGGCCTACTGTACATACTTGCTCAAAATGAAGGTTCTCTTCCCCTTTCCCCTGATGGATTCTCCCGTGGAAGCTGTGAAGCAGCAAACAGAAATGACAACTGATTTCTAAGCCCCAGGGATCAGTGAGAGCCCAGAGTCTGGGGACCAGGTGAAAAAAGAAACCATGGGCTCATTCACTCCATTTTATGCCTCTAGTCTTTCCTGCCTCACCCGTACTTACCCTCTGTTAGTTAAGTATCGAGCAGCAGGACTGTTTCTCGCAATATTTCCAGCTGGAGAGATGTGGTCAGTTGTTACTGAATCTCCCAAATTTAACAGCACGTAGGCATCCACTATAGACTTAGGGGGCTGAAGATCCAAAGTCTAGCAAAGAACACAAAACGTCAGTGTTGGCCGAAGTTTTCTCAAACAAGTCACCAGGTGGTCCACCAACCTGAACTGAGGACAGCTCTCCACATCAATACACAGAAAACTCTAGTGTTCTGCTTTTTATCAGGGTTGCTAAGAAAAGTAAGGTGTTTACTCAAAACATTCATTTCTCAACCCTAAAGAAAAGGCGAAATCTTGGCCCTGTCCCCTCAAAAGCAATAGAAATGCAGCTGCAAATGACATTCTTTCTTCATACCCCGGAACTCCTCAGATACTGAGGACTACTAGAACCTTTTTTTTTTTTTTTGAGTTGAAGTCTCACTCCATCGCCCAGGCTGGAGTGTAGTGGCACGCTCATGGCCACCCCAGCATCGACCTGCTGGGCTCAGGCGATCCTTCCACCTCAGCCTTCCAAGCAGCTGGAACTACAAGTGCGCGCTACTATGCCTGGCTAATTTTTTGGATTTATTGTAGAGATGAGGTCTTGCCAAGTTGCCTGGTCTGGTCTCAAACCCGTAGGCTCAGGCAATTCACTCGTCTCGGCCTCCCAAAGTACTGGGATTACAGGGTAAGCCACTGAGCCCAGCTGACAACTAGAATCTTGATGTCAACTGCCATCCTCTTTCCACAATGACCCATCCAAAGGAGCATGGATTTCTTGATCATCAGTTTCAGAGAAGTTGATCCTCATTTTTTTTGTAGAGACAGGGTCTTGCTCTGTCACCCAGGCTGGGGTGCAGTGGGGTGATCAGACCTCACTATAGCCTTGATTTTCCAGAGCTCGAGCAATCCTTGCACCTCAGTTTTCTGAGTAGCTGGGACACAGGCATGTGCCACCACACCAGGCTAATTTTTTAATTTATTTTTTTGGTAGAGGTGGGATCTTGCTATGTTGCCCAGGTTGTTTCCTCATCTGTGATGGGCATAAAATTCAATATAGCAGGCGCTGGGGAAGTTCTCCTGGAATACCCTACAGATTCTACTGCGTCTAAGTCAAGGTAGCACCTGATCACGAGGGTGCCTGTGCACAGCTGTGCAGAACCCTTGCACAGAGAAACTGTAGGACAATTACAGCCAAATATTCCAACCTCCCCAAACTCTCACCAGCATTATCTGCTTAGGTTTGCAAAGGCTTTAGTGAAATGTGTAGTCAGAGCAAGGGTATAAGGCTACAGTAGAATTTACAAGGAAATACATTTTTTGAAAAACTTGCTTTATTAAAAAATAAAAAAGCATACCAGGTTTTCAAAGAATGGTGGTGACTTAATGTACGTGGATTTGGGATTCCAGAAATATAGCTTATCTGATGGGGCTGCCAAGGCATTCCAACTTTCATTCACAGTCTAAAAAAAAAAAAGGCAGATCTAATCACATTCCAATCTTGGGAAAATTTAATACGCATAAACAAAACATTCATTCAAGCTAAAAGGCACAATAAAAACTGTTTTTACTCTCAATTGTCACACAAAAGAGCTCCTTTACACTAAAATTATGTCATGTTAAATATCTTAAAAACACATCTGCACTGTTGTGGGCAGTCTCTTAGATGGCAGGAATGATGCTGCCTCCTGGGATTCACACCCTTGGGTGTCCCCCAACCCTGCCCTGTGAGTGTAGCTGAACTCAGTGACTATCTCCAAGACTAAGGTATAAGGAGATCTTCCCTCTGTCCTCGCCCTCTGTGAGCTGTGGAGAGACCCATGTAGTGAGGCACTGGGGGAAGCTCCTGACTAACAACCGTGAGGAACTGAGGACTCCAGTCCAACAGCCCAAGAGGAACTTGACATGTCAATAGTCACATGAGTGAGCCTAAGGGGACCCTCCTCTAGAGACTGCAATCTCAGATGTCATTGTGGCTGAAGCCTTTGTGAAGGCAGAGGCATCCAGTGAAGCCGTACCTGGATCCTTGACCCACAGAAACTAGGGAAATAAATATTTGTTGTTTCTACTCAGTAGATTTTGGGGTAATTTGCTGCACAGCAATAGATAACTTACATATACATATATATATATATATATATATATATATATATATATATACACACATAACTTAGGAAATAATAATTCAGATTTTACAAAAGGGGAAATTACTCTTGGAATGTTTTGGGAAGGGCTTTCCAGATTACATAGACACTGGGGAGCAAATGATAGCTGCTATGCATTATAAAATTGGCTTGAATTCTGTCCACAGGCCCATTAACTCAGCCTTTGGAGAAACACCCAATGCCTGCCAGGCTCCTTAAGACCGTTTCCTAAAGAGTCGCTTGTGAAGGGTATAGTGCACCAATGTCACACCCACGTCATCCTCGCCTCAGAGAGTTCTGCTCTCATTTAAACCACCAGCCCCAGCCAGGAGCTCTTGGGTCATCTGAATGTAGAAGGTAGGGAAAGGAATAACATCAAAGAGTCTCAAAAATAATACTGAGCCCCATATATTTTCTCCTATTTATAAAATGCGCAGGAAGTTTTCTTTATTTCACCAGTTTGGTGCTCCCTACAGAGTGGCCTTAGTTTTTTTTTAAGCATCCAGATAGTGCATTCTGGAGGTGCATTCAACCAACTGACTCCACTACAGTGATACAACCACCAGGGGTCCTCATCACAGTTGAAACACACACCAGGGCATCTAAGAAAAGGGTAGAGTTACGGAGCTGAACAGGAAGCCTTTCTTCTTGAGGCTGTCATGTACTTGTCTGACTCTGGGAACATATGGGGGATGCAGAGTTTGTAAAAATGTTAGTCACAGGAGAAAAATGATTGAGAACCACATCCTCAATTATCTGAAGAAACAAATGTTACTTTTTATAGCTTATACCCCCATCAGCCTCAAGGTCTGCGAGACAGAACACACAGGGTTCCCTTAGATCTTTGGGGACAGGAAGTACGGTGTGGGACCTCACCTCTATTTTCTGATAGACCTCCTTAAACATCCCAGGGATGACATACTGACGCTCCACCTCCTGAATCTCATCTCTAGTTGGCCAGATATCTTTCAGAAATACCTGTTGTCCTTTTACATTTACTCCTGGGGGGAAAAAAGGTTTATAAATGAGAAAAACCTTCTAATATCCCATTTTCACTATTACACATAGTCAAGGCTTGTTCTTCCCAGTAGTTATGTGCTAGAAAGCCTGTGGGGACACTGAATTAGTAAATACTGGATCATTGCCACTAGGGAAACACAAGGTTAGAAGTTCTGAAAGCCTCTGGTAAACACTTTTGTCAACTGATTAATATATAACCTAGCTTCATGTGTACTTCTGCTTAAAGACACCTCATTTATATGTATTGCTGACTCATTAACATTGAATTTATGGCCAACAGCACCATAACTTGCCTGAACAAAGCCTATCTAAACACAAATCACATCACAGTCTTCTTGTACTTAAGAACACCAGAAAGCACTTCAGGACGACACTCAGGGACCATTTTAACAGTGAAATCACCACAAAAAGCACACAAAGTGAAAAGTATGGCACTAATAGATCAAGAAACGATATGTGTTTATAGCATGAGAGCTGAAACAAGACAGCAGAGTACTGTTTGACTTCAGTGTGGAACATGCATGTTGAGTAACTCAGAGTTTTCACCCTCTATGCAGTCTGTGAATGACTGCAAATATACCACAAGTATTGATTTGGGTGTTCAAAAAAATATATATACATACACATATAATGTACATGTATGTATATATTTTATTTATTTTTAACTTATTTGAGTTGGGGGGTCTCACTCTGTCGCCCATGCTGGAGTGCAGTGGCACAATCATGGCTCACCACAGCCTTGACCTCCTGGGCTGAAGGGATCCACCCTCTTCAGCCCCCCAAGTAACTGGGACTATGGGTGTGTACCACCATGCCTGGCTAATTTTTTTAATCTTTATAGAGATGATGTCTCACTATGTTGCCCAGGCTGGTCTTGAACTCCTAGTCTCAACCAATCCTTTCTCCTTGGCCTCCAAAAGTGTTGGGATTACAGATGTGAGCCAACACTGAGCCTAGCCTTTAAAATATATTTTAGTGAGTAGGTAAATTTGCAAATACAGAATTTACAAGTAACAAAGATCAACTGCACCTCTAAGGTTAAGATTTCCTAAAGGTAAATTTAAGAGGCATTGTTTTCATGTCTCTAATCTGCTTAGAATGGATTGAATAGGGTACAGCTAGCAACAAGGCCAGAGGAAAGAGGTCAATGCATCATTTCTTCTGAATTTTGAGAACCTGAAATATCTGGAGCATGTTCTGATGGAGCATATATTAAAATTATGCCTAGTTTTAAATTAAGCAGGAGCTGGAAAGGGAGGAACCAGAAGAAACCAGAACAGTAATGTTTCTTACTTTTGGTATCAATTTCCCTTTTTCATTCCTTACCCTTAGTAGATTCTTGTTTAACTACTTCAGCTGTGTTTTAGCTGTGTATTGAAGAATAAATAAAAGATTCTTCTTTTATCCCTGGAGGTTCTATGCTTCATTTATTAAGGAGAGCGGTAGCTTTTTCCTAGTAATATTTTTGAATTCACTGGAAAAAAAAAATGACGGACATAAGAGTGAAATCTTACCCAATGGCTCTTTCTCAAAGTCGATTCTGATGGTCCCAGCAATTGCATATGCTATTACTAAGGGAGGAGAGGCTAAATAGTTGGCCCGGGTGTTGGGGTGGACTCGACCTTCGAAATTTCTGTTTCCGGACAGTACTCCAACAGCTATAAGGTCTCCCTGTGTAAGGCAAGAGAAAAGTTAGGCGACAAAGAGAAGAGATTGACTAGGCTTCTTGTCTAAGATCGTTTGCAATCATTTTCACATCACATGGATATGGTTCTTTAAGCTGCCCTTTCACCTGGCCCTCTCCTACTACATGGGGGAAGGGTACACAGGAGTGTGGGAGAGACGCTGGGTCAAAATAAGCAGAGACATGTTCAGCATTTCTGCCCATAAGAAAATACTGGTAGGTTAGAAGGCGACACCCTAGTTATTGCTGCCTGAGGCCCAAGAACAGGTAGGAAAGACTAAAAGTTGACAGCTAAGGAAACTACAATGGCTTATACAGACTCTATAATTAAAGCAAAGCAAACAAAATAGTATTTTTTTCAAAACTATATAATTTGGGGGAGAAAAATCAAGCCAATGCAATTTAGTTTAAATTTGTTTGTGTGGAGACTTGTGTGACTTTAAACCAATTTTCAAATTACCTATAACAAACAATGCTGTAGCCCACTGTAGTAAAAAGTAGCATTGAGAAGTCTGGGAAGCTCTCCATCCATATTTTCTTTCTGAATATCATTGGAGGCATAAATGTGGTCAATGAAACCTATTTTTATATGTACCTATCTACAAAATTTGTTCTTTTAAAGGAAAAAAATATGGGCTGAGAGTTAGAACTGGTTTTGTGACCTACTAGCTTTGTATCTTGACCAAGCGACTACAATTCTGTTTTCTTTACATCCAGATTAACTAACAAGCTTGTTGTGAAAATTAAATAGACAATGGTGAAAAGATAATGTCTGGCATATAACAGTTTCTCAAAAGTAGCACGTATTGAGCACTCACTTGTGTGCCAGGCACTGCACTAAGTGTTTTATGTTAATCATCATTTTAATTCTCACAACTGTATGAAGTAGATACTATTATCATCTCTAACTTAAAGTTATTGAATTGCAGCTACAACCAGGTTAATTAACTTGCCCAAGTTTACATGGTTCATAATTTTAGCTCAACTTCAAAGACCATGCTCTTCACCACATCCCCTGCTTCCATGAACCATCTTGAAAATACTAGTATTTTTGTCACATATTATATGAAAAGAAACAACAGTTCTGAATACCTACAGGCTGCTTTCTAATTACCTGTGTGATGGCTTCCACCACAGGTTCTGGTAAGGGCCCACTGTTGCCAATGCAGGTCATGCAGCCATAGCCCACCACATCAAACCTAGGGGCCAAGAGAGAAGCACAAAAAAGGCAGTAACTTGCAGTAAGTCCTTCTGCTGGCAACGGTTCCTGGAGATCACTGACCAAAAAGGCACTGCAGCGCATCAAATTAGGTTTAGCACAATGCTACTTCTATAAAGCTTTCATTCTTTTTTTTTTGAGTTGGAGTCTCACTCTGTCGCCCAGACAGGAGTGCAGTAGCCGCTCCCGGCCACCACAGCCTCGACTTGCTGGACTCCAGTGATCCTTCCGCCTCAGTCTTCCAAGTAGCCGGAACTACAGGCGCGTGCTACCATGCCCGGCTAATTTTTGATTTATTGTAGAGATGAGGTCTTGCCAAGTTGCCCAGGCGGGTCTCGAACCCATGGGCTCAGGCAATCCACTCGCCTCAGCCTCCCAAAGGCGTGGGATTACAGGCTGAGCCACTAAGCCCGGCTAAAGCTTTCATTCTTGAGAGCATTCTGATACAGCATATCTAAGAGGAATCCTATTCATATTTTATTTACTTATAAAAAGGGGTCAAACTGAACAATCTAGGATTTTTAAAAGTTGAAATCAGATGTGCAACTTCATGTCTCCATTCACTACTATTATTGGATAATCCCAAGGATTAAACACAGGAATAAAATGGAAATTGAAGAAACTATATTTGGCAATGAATACAGTGATGAGATGCATAATGATGTTTTTGGTAAATGATGGACAACATATATGACAGTGGTCCCATTGTGATGGAGCTGAAAAACTGTCACCTTGTGATAGTGTAGCTATCATCATATCGGGACAAGGGGCATTGCTGATGCATTTGTGGTGATGCTGGTGTAAACAAGACTTCTGTGCTGACTTTTTATTGTTATTTTAGAGTGTACTCCTTTTACTCATTAAAAAAAAAGTTAACCGTAAAACAGCCTCAGGAAAGTTCTCCAGGAGGTATTGCAGGAGAAAGCATTGTTACCACAGGCAACGACAGTTCCATGCTTGTCACTGCCCCCAAGAGCCTTCCAGAGGGACAAGATGTGAAGGGAGAAGACAGTGATACTGATGATCCTGACCTTATGTAGACCTGGGCTAATGTGAGTTTTTGTATCTTAGTTTTTAACAAAAAAGTTTACAAAGTAGAAAAAATAAAAATGTTAAAAATAGTAACAGCTTTAGGATAAGCATATTAAAAAACAAAATAATTTGGTACAGCTGTACAATTTTAAGCTAAGCGTATTATAAAAGGGTCAAAAAGTATTTAAAAAATTAAGTTTATAAAGTAAAAAGTTACATAAGCTAAGGTTAATTTACTATTGAAGAAAAAATGTAATAGTGTAGCCTAAGTGTACAGTGTTTATAAAGTCTACAGTAGTGTGCAGTAATGTCCTAGGCCTTCACATTCACCACTACCTGCTTACTGACTTACCTGGACCAACTTCCAGTCCTATAAACTCCATTCATGGTAAGTACTCTAAACAGGAAAACCATTTTTTGTCTTTTATACTGTATTATTCTGGTACCTTTTCTATGTTTACATACACAAATACATACCATTGTGTTATAACTGCCTACATTATTCAGCTGTACAGACCTGTAGCCTAGATGCCATAGGCCATACAATATAGTCTAGGTGTGCAGTGGGCTATGCCATCTAGGTTTGTGTAAGTACACTCTATACTGTTAACTCAAGGACAAAATTGCCTAACACCATTTCTCAGAATGTACCACTGTCTTTAAGTGATGCATGACTGCAACTAACTTGCCTCAAGAAATTAGAATGTTTTTCAGCCACTTTAAATAATTGTTCTCAGGTCAAAAGACAGATTCTTGGTTGCAGAATTACTACTAGTCCATAGTATACCTTGGTGCAACTAAGAAAAGGTATCCCCTCTGCCAGGAGAGTACAGCACCGTATCAGAGCACAAGGCTTGCTAATCAGAGCACAGGCTCGATTTTAGCCCCTGCTCTGCCCTTAGAAGGCATCCTTGTATGACGAACAACCAACACAGCTGTGCAGGAGGGTCCTATGTCATTGAAATATTAGGGTTTAAGTCTGTCTACGATCTGATAAAAGACTATGCAATTAGATACCATCAGAGAAGCTCACATCTGTTACAAGTTGACAAAGCCAGGATACAAATGAGGAGTAAAATGCAACAGAAGCAATGATGTAAAAGAAAACTCTCTCAGACTGTCCCTCACCCAAGCTGAGAGAGATAAGGCATGACTCCACTTTCTCGCAGGTAGTAGGTGACCACACCACTTCCAGGAGACAGGCTAGTTTTGATGTAAGGCTTCACGTTCAGACCAGCGTCCACAGCTTTCTTTGCTAACAGTCCTGTGAAATGATTAAACACAGACAGTATGGGTGGTTGCCTGCTCTAAGTGCCAGGCACACTTCAGGGAAGAGCCCAGATTTTCAGTCTGCATTTCCTGCCACCGCCTGATCAAGCCCACTTCATCAAGCGCCATGTTGGTGCTTTTGCCATTTCTGCAGCCTAACAGGGTCAAAAGGTCCATTGGCCCACAGTCATTTATACTCATGTAGTGAACTCAAAATTTAGTCACAAAAATGAAAAACGAGAGGTGCTTGCATTTTTTTTTTTAGAGAGAGATAAACCTAAAACAATTTGGGACTATATTACAGAATGAGTTTTTAACTTTTAGGGGGAAACTGATCTTTCTAATTATGTTTGATTTGGATGAAAATCATAATGTAGGGGCCCTTTCAGAAAGCACTCAATTGTATCCCAATGGTAAGGAATAGTTAGCCAAGAAGTAAAAATCTAGTCTTCAGATATTCCTTGAAGTGGAAGATCAAGAGCTCTTGGGCCGCTGGACTTTGGGCAGATACAGAGACTGTTACTGGAACACTGGGTACTCTGACTTAGGATGTAACACCAAAGTAAGAAAAAAATGAGGAGGGGGCTGGGGGCATAGAGGAACAAAGAGCTGTGGACAAGCTGGTGACTTGTTTTCAGAAGACTGATTTGCTTCACACAAGGAAAGCGTAGGTAGTAACAGACTCAGACAAACAGGATTTTCCCTATACCCATGTCTGCTTCATAAAATAGAGCAGCTGTTGACACTGTTTGATCTGTGAACACAAGAGGAGCTTTTGGGGATGACTGAAAACTTGGAAACTAAAGCGATCTTATATGAGTGGAGCCCTGCTTGTAAATATTAACTGCTTAACCAGGATTGTGTAACAGCTCAGGCACACCAAGTCTGTCAGTCAGTGCCCTGTGACCTAATTCATACGCACCTCCCAGCATCCAAGTCTGAACTCAACTCTGCTGCTCAGGTTTTACAGATAAAAACAAAGTCCATGACACGACTCCAGTTATTTTTTTTTTTCTTCCAAGGTCTGACACAAGCTTCTAGGTTTTACCAGAAATTCAGCTTCTTTTGCTTTCCTCTACTTATTTTCTGTGTTAATTTTCAAGAGAAAGACTATTATGTATTATATATTCTCTTTTAAATATTTTGCTTTGGACACTACTTATTCTGTAGATATCTCTGGGCCTCTAAATTTCTGTATCTGAAAAAGACAAGGCTCAGGGAATTACATGTAGAACTCAGCTAAGACCCTGGGCTTATCTCAGGAAATTTCCACCTACGTCCAAATGACCATGGGGCTGGAGTCAAATGCACTTACCTGCTCCTAACATCACAGATGGATTACTGGTGTTTGTGCAGCTTGTAATGGCAGCAATGACCACAGAACCATGAGAAAGGGTGAATTCATTGTTATTATAGATAAATGTCTTATGGTCATTATGGTGTTCCGGAGCAACTTGGAATCCTTTAAATCCTTGCTATAGGAAGAAAAAAAAATATATATATATATTACATAGGAAAAAATATTTGTAAGATATATATATCTTGCTATAGAAAAAAAATATATGGTCCAAAGTTCTCATTTTGGAAGAAGGAATACATTGGTAAGTATAATTTTAAAAGCCAATGTATTTTTATTTTTTTACTTTAAAGATGTGGGGTATAATTCAGGGTAAGGTACATACGTGGTGATCATACAGGTAAAGTCTGGGACTTCCTTTGGTCCCCACTTCACCAGGTCTGAGATCGGGTACCCTAATTGATGTTATGTGCCCACCCCGCCCCAGCAGTGTCCCACTACTGCCAATCCCTTTTTTATAGTATTATGATAAATGTTCAGGGTTTGTAAAAGCCAATTCTTAACAAAGCATAAATATCTCTGCAAATAAATTCTGAAGCGCTTCAGAAAACGTAGATGTCTCTCTATTCTTTTTAAATCTTTACAAAGATTTTTAACAAATCTTTTTACAAAAGGCAGTAATAATTTCTGAATCTTACCTCTGCATTGACATTAGTAACAAGTACTTCCTTTCCACCTTAAAAATAGAAACGCTAAAACTACAAATTTAGTTCAAAGTTAGTCTAAATAGAACTAAATGGCATTATTGTGCAGTTGAAATGACACAAACGGACCACCAAGGCAACTGATTCTAACCTTATGGAAATTTAGAAAGAGGTGCCATTTTGATCAGATTCTACCAATCAATAATTTAGTCAATAATGCAAACACGGTTGGTATAATACTGGTGTCCCATAGATAAAATCCATCACATGTCTTAATCATTCCTTTGGGAAATGTTCATTGAAAATGCACTGCATGTAAGACTTTATGCTAGGTACTTTGAGGGGTACCAAGGTGATTCAGACACAAATCCTATTCACAAACATACAGTCCAGTAGAGGCAATTATCCATGCAAATAAAGTACCAAATGCAAGTTAAAGAATATGGAATGCCATCAAAGCATTTCAGACCAAGTGCCATGAAGTTTCAAATGCGAGAAAGAGGGCTTTCTCCTATGAGACTCCAAGGCCCTGTTGCAGAGGAGCTGGGATCTGAACCAAGTTTTATGGAGTTGACAGAATAGGATGTGACTAGATGGGGGAAGAGACATACAGGCAGAGAGTGTCATGAACAAAGGCACAATGGCCAGAAAAGCTTGGGTAAGTAGAGCAAACAATGGAGTGAGAGTCATATGAAAAGTACATATGGGGTGTGTTTACGAATGGTCACATGCTCTTAGGAAGCTGCTTGGCCCACTGCTTGGTCCATGGCTAATGGGGGAATCATCAAGGACTTTAGAATGGAGAAGAAACACCCTCAGCACCAGGCTTCAGAAGATTCATCATCGAGTGGGGTAAAAGCTTGGACATTAAGAAACCAGGCATGGGATAGAGTCCAGAGGACTTCATACTCCTTTCCCAGGCCCCTACCTTGGCTCCAAGGCAGCTCTCAAAGTCCTTTTTCATGTCAGACACGGCGACTTTGTCCTGAGGCCTTTTCGGTCCACTGCAGCAAGGCACTACTGTTTTCAAATCTAATTCTACAACCTGTTCATTGAAAATAAATTATACAATTCAGATTATACCTATAAAGAGGAAACATGAGGCATGCCAGAAAATTTAAAACATCACAACAGTAAAAATAAGCGAGTAAGCAAAACTACCACATTTGAAAACAAGGAAGCCGATGCTTGTCTTAACACTTAAATGATTCATTTTCCAAGATCAAGATAGGCACTTGAGTAGCGTGCATTCAGGGTGGATGCTACAGTTGCTGCCCAGTGTCTTCCACTAGTTCATCCTTGGAAAGTAGTTCACACATGCTTCGTATTGTCTAAGTTAGGTTGAAGTGGGTTTTCTATTGAAATGATACAAAACTGATATACTTCTAAGGTGACTTGGGAGGGATGCAGTCATTAAGTTATCAATGCCAGGAAAAGGGCCTTAGTCTAACTGAGTATTTCCTTCCCTTAAAGTAATATGAAACAAAACAAGGTCTAGTTTACCCTCTATTTCGGCTCTCTAGAAAAATGTGGATTCAGTTTACACCCTAGAAAACAAGGGTAAGTCATTTGAGAAATAGAACTAACTGAGGTGTTTGTACCTTCACTTCTTTCCAGGTCTATGCTAATGATGAGCTTAGCCTTAAATAGCTTCAGCTCCTCTAGTAAAGTCTTTCAACAGTCTTCCAAATAAGAGGCATGAATCAGTAGTTCAAAAAATGGGAGCATGCTCAACTTATAATGGTTAGGCCAATAGGAATGTAAGAAGTTATATTATTCTATTATGTTTACAATTTCCTGATCCTTTTGACTTTTTAGACTTTTAATACTCCATTTTCCTGCAATGCCTCAGCAGTGACTAATTTCCTACAAATGTACCTTGGCAAGAAAAACCACATACAGCTAAAATGACAACCTTGAGGAAGAGGAAATGCCTGCTCAGTAGAAGGCGGTCTCATACCTGGGTGAAGTCTGGGTCTTGAGAAGGGTCACCGAAATCGCGAAACATTTCTACAGCCTGAAGATATTTTTTAATGTGCTTTACTTTATTTTCATCACGACCTAAATGGCATATTAAGGAGTAACAAGTGACATATGTTAATATTTTCTGGTTAAAGACTATAAACTAATACTTCCATCAGCAATTATACAAGTACATAGTATATATTTCAGTTACACACACACCAACTTCTCAGATATTTCAGGCTAACAGCTTGACTCTCCAGCTGATGCTGCTTTTTATTAGGGGCTATGAACAGATATGTTGTTCCTTTCAAAGTGACGATTTTCTGAAAACAATTCCAGGTTTACCTATCGATACTCCCCCCTTTTTGATTACAGCCCTTGATTAGGAAAATCCTAAGTCTGAGCTAATTGTCAAAGCACTATGTGTCTACCTTCAACTGGTGATAAAGACTCAGAATTACACACAATTATTGTTCAAATAATAACCCACCCCACCCCCATCCCAAACCACCAGCTACTGAGCATTTTCTGTAGCCTGATAATGTATGCTAAACGTTTTAAATGCTTTACCCTCAATTTCTAATCCTTTATCAAGAGATAAGTGCAATTATTCTTCTCATTTATAGATGAGGAAATGGTGGCTCAAGAAGACTGAGCAACTTTCCCATGGAACACAGTCAGAAAATGGCAGAACCAGGGTTGGATTCCAAAGTTCAAAGTCTTAACTCACAATGCTGTATCACCAGGAATATGACCCGAACCCTCTGCTGTTTAATTGTTATCAAGATCCTGGTATAGGAGATAATATTCGTGAAGTATGCCCAGTGGATATGCAGTCCACCCATTTCTCTGACGGTTAGGCGAAATTGAAAGCTTGATCCTTGGGCCCACCACAGATTGGGATTTTTGTTTGTTTGTTTTAACTGAATTATAAAGGTCATCAGCTTTCAGCATGGATCTCATACAAGATGGCTATAAGAGCCTCACTATCATGACCTGTTGTTGAGCCCACTGTTCACTATACTGTGTGCCAGTCTCTACAAGAAGATGAACAGAAGATTTCTCTTAGCGTTTTGAATGAGAAAAGATTGTAGGTTTCTGAAGCAATATGTTTTTTTCAATATAAGAGTAGTTACAAATTTGGCATCAGATCACTAAAAAGTTTTGTGGCCAGCTTCAGCACCACAGAAACTAGCTTTTCCTCTGAATACATTCTGCAGCTTTTCTCCCTCAGCACACCATCGCTTCCCTTTTCTTCTTTAGGCTGACTCCTGCAGTGATTTAGTCTGTTCTTTTAGTTCTACATCTATTTCACTTCAAAGCCTTTGGAGAACAAGGACATGTTAATTCCCATGTGGTTATACTTAATATGCACATTTTTAAAAATAAACTTTTTCATGAAAATTACTATGCCAGAGGGATTTCCTCAGGCTACCAGTGAAGACTTGGATTTATTTGGGGTCTACAAGATTCTCATGAACTGGGCATGGTGGTGGCTCATGCCTGTAATCCCAGCACTTTGGGAGGTGGAAATGAGAGAGAGGATGCTTGAGCCTAGATGTTGAAGACCAGCCTGGGTAACTTGGCAAGACCTCGTCTCTACAGTAAATTAAAAAAAAAATTTAGCTGGACATGGTGGCGCATGCCTGTAGTTCCAGCTACTTGGAAGGCTGAGGTGGAAGGATCACCTGAACCTAGCAGGTCGAGGCTGTGGTGGCCTGAGAGTGCACTCCATACTGGGCAACAAAGTAAGACTCTGACTCAAAAAAAAAAAAAGAAAAATGAAAAGAAAAGACTCTCATGAAACCGTTCCCGTGGCTTGCTCCTTCACTTCACTGGAACATCTGTTCAAATTCCACCTCAAAAAGCTCTTCCTATATGTCAAAAGCACTCCTGGGGTATTTCAACCAGCTCCCCAGTCTGCTTTTTCATTATCATACTTACACATTTGTTTCCTTTTTCACTGTCTTTCCCCCTTTCTGGTATGTAAGCTCCATGAGGGAAGGGACTTATCTATCTTGTTCACCACTATATCTTTGGGAAATAGACCAGATATTGATAATTTTTTAAATGAATGGCTGAATGGATAGTTAATGTTTTAAAACAGCTTTCTAGGAGAAAAGTTAAATTCCTAAACAAAAATATACAGAGTTAAAGATCTGTTGATATGTCAAAATGTCTTCATATGCGGTCTCTCATTTCAGCTTGTGGACAACCCTGTGAGAGACACTACAGAGTGCCAGCCCTGTATGGAGGTAGGCAGCTGCAGGTTTGGATTCTGCCTCCACTATTTATTAGCCTTGGGTAATAACACCTCTCTGATCCTCAGTTTTCCCTCCTAGTAGTTAATTAGCTAAGTCAATCAGTCTACCCTACAGATCTGTGAAGAGGATGATAGAAAATGCATACCAGGCACCTGGTACAGAGTAGCTACCTCATAGACAGCAGTTACCATGACTAAGATAACTTGTTTCATCTCAAATGGCTAGCAGCATACCAGTATAAATATCCAGGCTTCTTGAGTACCTAAGCTCTTTCTACTGGCCACATCATCACTATCTCATATCTCCTTAAATCCCAACAACTCACTTTGACTCCACAGGCACCTAGTGCCTTCTCTTGGGTGGAGGCAGAAGGCAGTGCTCTTATTCTCTGTGTTCTATGAAAGTTTTACAAAGACCCCTCTGCTTTCACAGGACTTCACTTACCTGTCTGCACCAGGTACTTGATACTAACTTCATCAACTGGGAAAAAGGCAGCAGTTGCTCCATACTCGGGACACATGTTAGCAATCGTAGCTCGGTCAGCAATGGACAGCTGGACTACTCCTGGCCCAAAGAACTCGACAAATTTGCCCACTACCCCAACCTGGCGGAGGTGCTAAGCAGCAGAAACAGTAGGAAAGTTTGAGATTTGACAGCCCATGTTTAAAATGCAGAACTACCATCTTGTTTTTCTTATAAACTAGCCGTGTTAGTAAACCTGAACAATAAATTTACATAGCACAACATATTTTTGGTTACTTTTAAAAACAAAACTTTAAAAAGCAATGCCAACTAAATGCATGATATGATCCTGGTTTAGAGCCTAGAACAGAACAGGGACATTACTGAAAAAACTGGTGATGTCTGTAGTTTAGTTAAGAGTGCCATACCAACATATGTTAATGTTTTAGTTTTGATAAATGTGCCCCGGTTATACAAGATGTTAATGTTATGGGAAGCTGGGAGAAAGATAACAGGAGTGCTCTGTACTATCTTTGTACCAACTCTCCTATAAATCAAAGATTATGTCAAAATAGTTCTTTAAAAAATAAAAGTATGCCAGTAATACAAATAACATTAATACAAATTATTTTTAAAAAATGAGAAAGACTCTCCTTTCTCTAATGAGATCATTTCAAGTGCCTAAATATTAAATGCCTTCAACCTAAATAAACTATTACTTGCACTAGTTGAGTAAGAAAATGACTTGTTTTCAAAGATGTAATGAACAAAATTCATGCTACAGGTACAAGTCAAATGTAACCAAAAGATCCCCATTTCTGACTCCACCTATCTTTTCCACACAAGCCATTAGTTAGGAGTGAGGCCCTAGGGACTGACTTGGCCCTGCATGAAGCCAGTTTCATGGACTATGCACAGCCACATATTAATAGACAGGCTCTTTGGACTACATGGGATTCTGGCAAATTTTGTAAGCAAGTCCTATATTATTCCACATCTAAAGAACAGTGCACAGACATTTGTGATAAGCTACAGTGTTAAATAATCCATTCCAAATTCCACAAAGATTAAGTCAAAGAGAAACTTATTTTGCCTTTTAACAATAGAGTATACATGCAAAGGACCCTGAGTATCCAAACTATCAAACCAGAAAACATTATGTTTGTGATTAAAAAAAAAAAAAAGGTGATTTCCTATAACAGCTTGAAAACAAGCTAGTATTTTCCAGCTTGGAGAAACATCTGTTACAATAATATAATCTGCAATACAGAGGAGAAAATTTTAAAAGTCAAACACTAATCATGAAACTAGGAACTAATTTGCTATTTACATATTAAGAAGAACCATGTGGAAAAGGTATAGTAAAAGTGTAAATACGTAGATGGGAATGATTCTTACAACCTCCAGATATTATTTCTGGAGAAATGGAGAGTATGACTTTAGCCATAAATATATTATTTCTTTAAAAATATATAGAGGGAAATCTGAAGCAAATATGGCAAAATCTTATTATCTGTTAAATCTAGGTGGTGGATACATGAATGTCATTTTAATTTCTATGTATTTAAACTATTTCACTATTGAAAAAAAATTTAAGAAAAAAATCCATGCAGCAACAGGAGAGGAAAATGAATATAATTATCTAAATGTAACACAGAATGCTCTCCTTATCTCACCTCCTTTAAAAGTAATCAATATAGTTTCCTAGCAATTGTAGAACACGTGGAAACTAAGTGAGAATCCATTATGTATCTCCTCTCTGTCACAGTGACTTTCCAAGCACACAGAAGAGGCAGCAAATTGTTACCTTGGTAATGGTGAGCACGATGTCAGTGGATGTTACCAGAGGGTGGGGTTTTCCCATCAGCCTGTAGCCAATCACCTGGGGAAGCACCATGCTGATCGGTTGGCCCAGCATGACAGCTTCTGCTTCGATACCACCCACACCTGCAATGAATGGCATGGCCAGAGTAACGCTTTCATTATTTCTCACTATATTTCTCAGATATAAATTCAGTGTCACTAATAGGTAATAAATGCAGTTACAATGTTCAACTGGTACAGAGTTGAATTATGCTTCTATAAAGAGTAAAGAGCCATTATTTTTTTCTTTATCTCCCTCTATAGAATTTTTAACAAGTTTTTCTCAAAGTGTGGGCCCTCAAATATCTATATCAAGCTCCTCTTGATGCTACACCCAAAGAAGAGTAGGCTTTAGGAGTCTAGTTCTAACAAACATCCCAGGTGATTTTCATTTATGCCAAATGTCCCTAACCCCCTTTTCCATTTCATTCTTCCAAACAAAATTATCTAGTGCCAACTAGGTGCAAAGTGCTTTTCTGGGCACTGTAAAAACAGCAATGAACATAAAAGACAAAAACATCTCTCCAATACTTGTTGTCATGCAAATTCATGCTTCTGGAATGTAATGGCATCATAGCAAATTAGGTATATGCCCCAGAGCAACACATATGGAAGAGAATAGCATATTCCTGGAAGAACACTCACCCCAACCAAGAACGCCCAAACCATCAATCATGGTGGTGTGTGAATCCGTGCCCACGAGGCTGTCTGGGTAATAATATCCATCCTGATCAAATACCACTCTTGCCAAATATTCCAAATTCACCTGGTGGATGATTCCTGAGCCAGGGGGAATAATCCGCATGTTGTGAAAAGCCTGGGAACCCCACTTGGAGGGACACATGGAAAGAACATCATGAATATGTGAGGTGCTTCTACTCAGCCCATTCCCTTGACACCTCTCCCTCACACCCCACATACACAGAAGACCAAACAATGGAACCAAACTCTGCCTATACCTTTAAAAATTCAAATCGTTCTCTATTTCTTTCAAATTCCAGGTCTTGATTCTTCTGTAAGCTGTCCGCCCTGTCAGAGAGAAAAACTAAATGTGTAAATTTTGAGGCTTAAGATGTTGCTGGTCAAATTTATTGGTGATGAATAAATGAAATGGAATTGCATCTGCAGGCTTGCTGAGTGGTATTAGGAATTTCACTCATGATTATTACAATGTAGAAAAGAAGAGGTGACTAGTGAAAGTAAAGAATAATTATTGTTTGATTTAAGTGATTCCTACAATGTCTTTAAACATGGTGGACAGAAAGCATGAGCAGAATTCGAGTTAAAATTAATCTAATCATAAAGTCTGACTCTCAGGAACATACTCAAGATATTTATATGATGATCACAGCTTAGACATTTAAAGAATCCTTGTTTCTGTGCCCCTTTCTCATCCATGGCCTCATTAAGACACTTCTGAGTGGAACTGTGTCTGGGGTGCCATTTTCATCTGTCTGTGTTGGAAGACGGAAAACCAGCGATAATGAGAGGCTCAGTCATTAACAGAACCCAATCTCCCATCTGTCAGACAGGTTTATGAGAATGTTGCCACCCAAGAACATCTGTAAATCACAGATTATATGCTGAGATTTACTCAAGGTCAGTAAGTCCATCAGGCAATATGGGGCCTCAAGAAGATTTTTCCATGATTTAAAAAATCAAATTGCATTTTTTTGAGTCAAGGTAGAATTTTATAGTCAGAAGTTTGCTGAATCAGCACACAGTAGGTGCTCGCAAATTGTATATCAGAGAATTGAATGAACACAGAAAAAAATGAAAAAATTAACAGCTAAGACTGAAGTCAGACTTTATTAATTAATATAACGGTTAATACTTACTGACATTATGAGGAACCAGCCACTATTCTAAATGCTTTACAATAATTTTCTCAGTCTCCACCATAACCCTTTGAGTTAGGTGCACTAATAGTCACATTTTTCAAATGAGGAGACTAAGACACAGAGAGGTTAAGAAACTTGCTCAGAACCACACCAGCTAGTAAATTGTGGAACTAGAATTGAAACCCAGGCAGCCTGACTGCAGAGTCGATACAGCCCTCTTAATCTCTATACCATTACTGTCTCCCCGTCACAGTACAGAGACTGGCAGTCAAGATGGCAATGGTAATAACCACCACCAGCACAACAGTAACAGTAGGAGTTAAAGGGCAGCATTATGTTACAGGCACTCATCACTCACACACACAAACTCATTCTCATGCAAATACAACTTTCATCCTCAAAGTACAGAAGCAACAGCTGAGACACAGAGACTGGATAATTTGTCAAAAGTCAGACAACTGGTAAATTATAGCAGTGTCTTCTGAACTCAAGTCTGCCTGACTCTGGGACCTTAACCATTGTTCTCTATTTCTTATCCATTCCTACCCCTCCCTTTGCTTATTATCCTGAGAGCCTGTCATGTGCCACATGCTGGGAATGCAACGGTGCACAGGCTGCATGCTCGCTGTCCACCTGGAGCTCAGAGCTCAGAGATACAGGGAAGGACCAGGCAATTATAAAAGAGTGTGATCGTCAATGCCTGATACGGGAAGTGCAGGGTGCCATGGGAGCACCCAGAAAGGGCCATGGGCTGAGACTGGTGACTCGTGCCTGTAATCCTAGCAATGTTGGAGGCTAAGGTGAGAGGACTACTTGTACCGAGAGTTTGAGACCAGCCTCAGCAACACAGTGAGACATTTTCTAATTCTCAAAAAATTATCTGGGTGTAGTGGCACATGCCTGTAGTTCCAGTTACACAGGAGGCTTAGGCAGGATGGCTTAGCTCAGGAGTTTGAGGCTGCAGTGGCCTGTGATCCTGACATTGCACTCCAGCTAGAGTGAGACTCCAACTCAAAAGGGGGGGGGGCATGAGCACAGGTGGGAAGGGTGGTGATACAAGACCTTCCAGAAAAAAAAGGCACCGAAGTAGTCTGAAGGATGATGGGGAGTCAGCTATGGAAAGATGGGTAGGCACTCCTTGGGATGAAAAGGACTGAAAGCACACATTATTTGCCTCATAAAAACCATCCAGTTGCCATACTCATTTTTTTCTCTCCTTTTGTCTGGATATGAATAGTCTCCTAGACAAGTGTGGGTTGATTTATTGGGATCAATTCCTGAAACTACCTTATAGGAGGGGTCTACAAACTATAGCCCATGGGTCAAATTTGGCCCAATGCCCATACTAGGCCCTCACACACAAAAAATGATTTTTAAATTTTTTATTTTATTTTTAAAATTTCTTGTATTTATTTATTTGTTTACTTATGAGACAGAGTCTTGCTATGTTGACCAGGATGGATATGGATATTTATGTATGTATGTATTTATGAGAGAGAGAGAGAGAGAGAAAGAGAGAGAGAGAAATTTGCTATGTTGCCCAGGACGGTCTCAAACTCCTGGGCTCAAGTGATGCTCTCACTCTGGACTCCCTAAGAGCTGGGATTGCAGGTGTGAGCTGGCTGATTTTTACATTTTTACAGGCTAGGGAAAAAAAGAATTATGTGACAGAGATAGTTGGCCCTTTGTAGAAAAAGTCTGCTGATCCTTGACTGAGAGAATGGTGTGTGAATGTGCGTCCACAGTAGAGAACAGCAAAAGAGAGAGAAAAAGGAGACACACCTTAGTGTAGCAGAACAAGGCAGGACACCAGTGCAGATACCTGGACAAGACGTGACTAGTTCTCAAGACAGTCATTGCCTCCTTCTTCTCAAAAAGATGCTGAGGGCTCCATTCCTCCAGCTCCCACCTGTCTTTTCCGGTCCAGATCTATATTTCTAGCATATCTTTAGCATCTGCTTCAGGAATACTTAAGGTGCCACAAACTCAACAAATCAACCCCTAATGCTTGGCCTTCTTTCCTAAATCTGTTCCTCTTCTTTCTATCTGTAAGTCATCTAATGACCTCCTCTCCTACCACACTGTACCTAAGCTATTAAAGTATTCCAGAAATAACCTCCCAACTAGTTGCCCTGTCAATGCATTCAACCTTCCTGCTGTACTGTCACCTGAATCAGTTTTCCAAAATATAGATCATAATGCCCCAGCTCAAATCTGCCAGTGGCTTCCCATTTCCTAAATAAGTACAAATCCCTTGTTTTAAAAAATCACGTCCTTGAATCTGACCACAATTGTTCTTGATATGCACTTTCCTATCCTCCAGTTCAAACTCTCAGCTGGGGTCACCCTGTAGCCCTCACTCTCCCCAGCCCCACTTTCCGCATGCCTTTGGACACTCTAAGTAGAATGCCTTTCCCGGAGCTGATCTCCTTGGTGAATGTGCTTCAGGATCCAGATCAAGTGATGCTCCTTGAGAACCCTCTGGCTCCCTAAGCCGGAATGATTTGCCCTTTCTCTATACCAACTGCATGAAAGTTGTGTTCACTAACCTCTCTCTTCTTCTAAACAAATCTGCTTCTTGAATAAATACTGGCATATAATAGGTTTGATAAATGGATTTAATTTAAAAAAAAAAAAGATTTCTACCAGTGTAGGTGGTAGAAGGGGCCACATGTAGCCCCTTGCCCCTGGAGCCCCCATCTCATGTGCTATACCTTGACTACTTCTAGATTACTTGTCACTGTCCCTGGTCCTCCCTCCAGAACCAGAAGGATGTCAGAGCTTCTCACAGTAGAATCAGGATTGTAAGGGGAGCTTTTGCCCCAGAAAATGCTAGGGTCGTCAGTTTGATGATAAAATCAACACGTTTATAGGATGAGCAGAAGCCAGAAATGCTTAGGCTGTTTGGTTTTTTTGTTGTTGTTGTTTTGGGTTTTTTTGAGTCAGAGTCTCACTCTATTGCCCAGGTTGGAGTGCAATGACATACTCACAACCCCTGCAGCCTCGACCTGCTGCACTCAGGTGATCCTTTTGCCTCAGCCTTCCAAATAGCTGGAACTACAGGCACGCACCACCAAGCCCGGCTAATTTTTTAAAAAATTTTATTTATTGTAGAGACGAGGTCTCTCCAAGTTGCCCAGTCTGGTCTCGAACCCATGGGCTCAGGCAATCCTCTCACCTTGGCCTCCCAAAGTACTGGGATTATAGGCATGAGCCATGTGCCTGAGGGCTGTTTTATAATATGGTAATTCAGGTAAAAACCTATTTACTCAGGAAAACAAAACCTCTATTATGTTAAGTGAGGTTCAATTAGCATAGCTCTAGTTATTGGAATGAATAATACACCAAGAATTCAGATTTTTCTACCACTCAGAACTTTACTAAATTAGCTACATTAGTGAATTTTTAATAAGGTCTCTGAATGTGAATGGCCTCATAAAATACATTTCTCCTTTGTTACTTAATTTTAATTCAGATTTGGATGTAGTTTAGTTTCTGAGAACTACATTTAGTGGTGCTCCAGAAATTCATAGACAGTATTACAGAGAAAATAGTTATCATACTCATGAAATGTGATCAGAAACAGTTATGAAATTCTTGTTGGAGAAAAAGTTATTTCTGAGATAACTCTGTAACACATTACAATAGCAAGTTAGTTAGATTCTCAATTCCTAAAGATGGTGTGAGGCCAATTAATATTATTCAAACCAGGCAAAAAGCTTAGAATAAATTTACCACTCTACTACCCCTTGACCAGTTTTTCTAGCTGATTTCTTGAAAAAGAGCTAGAAATAAACTCATAGTACACAGTTCCATAAGGGTTAAGACACATCATATTTAATTCCTTACAAAAATGAGGAAAGAGTCATGAAGAGTCATGAGGTCAAATTGCAAAACCACAACTAAAGAAATAAAAACAAAATACCATCAATGAAAACACTTCTAACAGAAATGTTCTTTCTAATTTTATATATATATGTGGGCTTGCTAGATATGTATATCAATCTGGGTCAAAGTCACCACTAGACTTTGCTATTTTCATAATAATGCTTTCAGTACATGGCATAAATGAAAAAGATCTATAAAAAATTGAAATCAGAGGTGACAAAAGTCAAGGTCTAAAGGAATAAAACATTACAGTGAACTTGGCGATGACCCAGATGCATTCACAGTCATGAGTTCTTTGAATTTTGAATTGATAGATTTTAGACATAAAAACAATTACAATTCTGTCCCCCCCATACTTTCAGGTTCCAGGTCAGTGAAATGAAGGCAAATCCATCAATATCAATGAGGGTGTCCAAGAAAAGATGAAGTTGGGCATAATTTTGTGAGGCTTCTTTTGTAACTTCTGAAGTGGGGCTTTATCCTAACTCAAGTAGGGAAACATTTCATACATATATTTTAAATTCTTCCCTTTGTAATCAAAACATTAAATTGAGGTCATGTGATTTAGGGGAAAAAAAAAAAAGAAAGAAATGGAGGAGACATGTTGCCTAAGACTGGCTTCAGTCTAAAGGAAAGGAAAGATTTGGCAAGTATCCAGTCTGCTTGTTCTAAGAACCAGGGGACAAAGTAGATTTTCTCTTTATGCTTAATGTATCTGGTTTGAATGTTGGCAGTATTAATTTGAGAATGACTATTTTCTAAATTTCTTTTGAGGCTGAATGGAACCCACTTAAATCCCCAAGGAAGCAAATAAAGGTGTTTTTGTTTCTCTTTGAGTGGTTTAATTCATATTCTTAAATGATGTCAATTGTAAAAATAAGAGCTTTTTATTGAAAAATAAATATTTGAGGCAGTGGTGAGCTGTAATCAGGCCTCTACACTCCAGCCTGAGTGACAGAGGGAGACCCTGATGGATTTGGAGTCGAACATACTCAGTGATCTATCACAGAAACAAAGAACATAAGTGGACCTTGCACAATTATTATAATATTATAAGAAAGGGATTGGCAGTAGTGGGAAACTGCCAGGGGAGGGGGGGTGAGATTGGCAGTTTATAGACACTGTCAGGGGAGGGAGGGGCACATCTCAACAACAAGGGTAACTGTATAATCAACATTTGTACACCTAACCCTGAATTGTACCCCCACATCTTGTTAAAGAAACCAAGAATAACAAGTGAAATCAGAAGCCAGAATGAGAGAAGGAATAAGGGATGCTAAGAGAATGTAAAAATTCAGCCCTGGAGTGAGAGAGAGAGATGAAAGAAAGAAGGAAGGAAGGAAGGAAGGAAGGAAGGGACAGACAATTAAAACCCAGAGATAACTCTTTTCAATCCTTTAATCTCTGCATAACTTTCTATGTAGCCAAGATCACTCCATAGTCATGCACTGTGCACATGCACTGTGGTATCTGGCTCATTGACTTTCCAAGTGCTATCAAGAAGTTTATAAATAAAACTGTGAAGGTTACCAGTAGTGCGCTTTAGGAATGTATCATAATTTAATAAGTCATTCTTCTTTGTTGGACATTTAGAATGTTTTCAGGTTTTCATTTATAAATAATGCTTTAATGAACATGATCAGTTATAAAGCCTTTTCTGAATTTCAGCTCTTTTAAGGGTATGCTTAGAAGCAGAAATTCCAGGACTAAGGATATAGAAGTTTCTAAGGTCTTTATACATAGTGCTTCCATCATTTTTAATTTACAGTGCTATCAGCAGTGTATAAAAGTGTCTCCCTCATAACACTTTCATAATTAATGTCTATTTTCTAATCTTAACTATATTGATAAGAGAAAATTATATCTCAAATATTTATTTTACTTTTTTATTACTTGCAAGATTGAAAAGGCTTTATATATATACTGTTTACTACTATTTGTGCTCCCTTTTATTGTGAAATGCCACATTCCTTTGCCCATTTATCTGCTGGGTCTTAGTATTTTTCTAAATGTATTACACATACTCTTTATACATTAAAGGTGTTAACTCTTTGTTATAATTGTTACAAATATTTTTCAAGTTATTTCCTTTTAACTCTGAAGTCATTAAATCTAGAGTCCCCCCCGCTTTTATTGGTTTCATTCAGTGCTTCTAAGTTTAAAAAGGTCTTTCTCATCAAGACATTTGATATAACTTATATTTTCTTCTAAAGTTTTTAAGCCTTTATGCTTTAATTCATACAAACTTCTCCCTCCACCAAATAATTAATTTTCTCAGCATCATATACAGAAAAGTTGTTTTCTCCATTGATGGTTGATAACTTTATGTAGTCATACTTCTAGGTTACAATACTAGCCTCTTAACAGTATTTGATTGCCTTTCTTGTATCCAAACCCTTGTTGTATAATCTTGCAGTTATTTCTACAAAAGAGGGATGGCCTGTACTTCCCTCCTCCACAACTTTTGGCCCAACCATGTGACCTCTTTGATAAGAGGCACCATGAACAGAAATGATCCTGTCTGGTCCTCAGCTGAGCCTTAAGAGATACTGCATGTTTCTACTTACTCTTGAGGCTCTGTGATCACCAGATAGCTGCTTTTTCCTTCAGCCTGGGTCCCCCCAAAAACACAAATGAAATGGAGTTGCCCTAGATGCCCTGTAGATGTTTGGTTCAGTGTAAATAGTCAACCCAGCTACTGTAGCATAAAGCAGAGCTGCTCAGCTGAGCTCCCTTAGATCAGCTGACCTCTCAATCAACTTGAAGATATGGAAGAAACAAACTCTTATTGTTGACTGCTACTGAGATTCCAGGGTTATCTGTTATATAGCAATAGCTGATTTTTACACCTTTTATTTTATTTTTTTAGAGATAGGGTCTTCCTCTGTTGCTTGGGCTGGAGAGCAGTGGCATGACCATAGCTCACTGCAGCCTTGACCTCCTGGCTCAGTGTCCCACATAGCTGGGAATACAGCCATGTGTCACTATGCCCAGCTAATTTTTTAATTTTTTGTCGAGATGAGGTCTCACTATGTTGCCAAAGCTAGTGTCAAACTCTTGGTTTCAAGTGATCTTCCATCTTGACCTCCCGAAGTTCTGGGATTACAGGTGTGAGTAAGCACACCTGGTCACAAATATCTTTACATTGAAATTTTCATGGTTTTGGTTGGTACAAACTCTGCCTTGCACAAATGCTGATAGTTTCTTCTTCATTCCCATCTGGCTATACGATTGATTCAAAGGGCAATGGTGACTGGTTTCTTTTTTCTCTATTTTCATGAGGTACTCTTCTGGGCCCTAAACAATATTGGATTCTATCGTCATACATCTTTAATATTTACTTAATATCTTCTATGCCTTTTTGTATATTTTACAGGGGGCTGGGGATGGATTATGTTTAATATCCTGATGCCATTTTTAACCCAAAGATTCACTCTTAATGCTTCCAACTCAAAGCAAAGGCTTTTGGAGAATGAGATTTAAGGATAAAAGCACATTAAAATAAATCGAGTTAGGAAAACTGACCACTACTACTTGACTCTTAGTCTCTCATAATTTAGACAGTTATCTCTTTCATGGGCTAGGATTAAAAATTCAACATATATTCTGCTTAAGAATTACTTACTTTTAAAGTTTGTTAAGAGGTCCAGCCTAGGTTGCTAGTTCACAACTACATATTAACATGTTCCATTTTTTTCTTTGTAAAAGTTTTTGTTTTACTAAGACATTTTAATACTCATACCTCTGGATGCCTATGATGTGGGGATGGGTATTGAAAAACAAAACAAAAAACAACATCCTCAGAGATTTTGTATTTTCCCTTCATAAAACACTACAGCTTAACTTAGCTACCAAGATTCTCACTTAACCCAAGGATAATTTCGAGGTCATCTACTTCAGTTTATTAAGTGCCTTATATTCAGGGAGCTGACAGTCTACTTACCAAGGCAATTCAAGTGACAACTTTCCTTCAAGGGCCACAGGCCGCTAAGGACACTAAGTCTTCTAGCAAATTAAAGAACAGGGAACTTGGTAGGCTGGAAAGTGATGGATTCCTAACAGAAGCAGATTTAAGCTGGCCTTGGAGGATTGGTAGAATTTTGGCAGGAAGAGAGGAGAGGATATCCCAGACAATAGAATAAAAAAACAAAAAGAAAGGAATAGGTATTATGGAAACCATGGGAAAAGGCAGAGATTGCCAGATATGTAATAGTTACTTGGGAAAAACAAAAACAAAAAGCCAGTTACTTGGGATCAAAAAAGAAATAAGGTTCCAGTTGATGAAAAAGAATTCAAACTCCTTTAAAGTTGAACACAAACTTGTACTAACAAGTTCTCATGGTAGAACTTCATGTGTATGTGTTTTCACCCAGACTTCAAGCTGGATTCAAACACAGGTTGCTATTACCCAAGAAGTAAAAATGTTAAAAAAAATTTTAAAAAAACTAAAAATCCAATCCCTCCTCTCCTAAAACATCTTTATTGGAAAATCTATATTAAGCTTAATTTTTTCAGAAGATAACTTTTAAAGATTGTTGTCTTTCATTTAGCCGCATATGCTTTAGAAAGACTTGTATTTCAAGATCTGCACAAAGCAGAAAACCCAAGTATTTGTTTTAATCTCTCACCTTCTGTTGAAATCAACCTGGATAGAATGGTCAATGACAAGATCAGCAGGACAGACAGGGTTTATTTTCTCTGGATCTCCTCCTAACTTTTTCACAGCATCACGCATTGCAGCAAAGTCAACCACAGCTGGCACACCTCTAAAAAAAGGAAGACAATGAGGCAGAAAATAAGCTTTAAACATGTGTATTGAATTTTTCCTCCACTGATAATATTGACAAGGATCTATCTCATCAGAGGCGCTAATAATGGGTGACTGAGAATAATGAAAGTCTCTAAGCATACTTCCTTCAGCAGAAATCACATGTTAATAGGTAATAAGTACCATCCTTATGTATAATGTTACCATTATATTAAATTTAATGGCAGTGATAGTCTAAACAGAGAAACTAAGGGAAAGCTGGCACTTGAAAACTCTGGAACTTTTACTGTGGTGACTGCTTCCCAGTCACATGGTGGGTTGAAAAAGTCCTGGCTAAGACATTCAGATCACACCGTCAACTTCAGACCACATTTAAAGAAATAAGTATCATTCAGAAAAGTAGGCAGTATGTCAAATTTATGTCAAGTGTATCCTTTCCTCTTATCATCTTAAAAGTATTAGATCTGGGTGATCATCCACTAGAAAAATGCAATTCAGTCTCTAAGAGAAATAAAATAACATCGTTTAAAAATGGAAAGATAGTGTCTCAAAAAAGTGGCTGGGGTGGGGAGAGCAAGTATTCTTAGGAATAGCTGGATGTGAGCCGAGGCTTAAGAGAAACCATCAGGTCTGCATTATCTCTCCTCTGCAGATAGTATGCCGGCATTTCAAGTTTGAAACCTGGTTTCCTGGATGGTAGCTCGGCTCCATGCTATTTCTTTCACTTTAGACCAAGGACAATGACTCTTGCCATTGGAAAAGGGGTTACTATACATCACAGTTTGGCTGAGACAACCTCAGTTTACTCTTGCTGCAGGGAGCACCAGCTTCCGTCAGCTTTCAAAAGTGTCTGGGTGATGAATTATACTGTAAAGTGTTTTTTGTTTGTTTTTAAAAAAAACTTTCTTGAAAGGCTGACAAAGGGGATAGAGGAGAGTGAAATGACATTAGGCTCACGTAAAGTCCTGCAGGATGACACGGGCAGGCTTAAATGGTACTTCTATGTTCTTTTGCTGTGTGACATTCCAATTTAGGATATTTTCTATGTCATTTTTCTTCACCAAAAACTCATCACAGTTCCGAATAGCTGCCTCCAGGAGAACTCTGATTGAAAATGGTAAACGTCCTAGGAGTTAAGTAGAAAGCATGACAAAACAGAAAAAACCATGAGACATCGTATTATAAGTGTGCTTTTTAAAGCCAATCTCTACATAAATTTGATATGAAGCATCAGACTATTCTTTCAACAAGAAAAGAGGGTAAAGTGATCAACAGGTTAAAATATATGAATATTGAATGGGTTGAAGAGATATTCAGTAGAAAATACCCATAGTCTTGGCAAAAATAAAATAATAGCTTATTCTTACATATTAAATGGTTGCCTTGCCTTGGATTCCAATGACAAAAAGTTTCCTGCAAGTCATCACATATCACCAACAGTCTAGATTTTTACTGTATTAAGTGTTAATAAGTAACATATATTTGTATATACACACACATAGAGTAACAGTTCAATTATTGTAATTGAGACCAAGTTTTGGCGTATACGTCTTTCAAAGGAAACAAAACCCCTAAACACTATGTAGCACGGCCAGTGGTGACTGAAGTTCCTAGGACAAAACAATGGTAATTAATAAGAAAAACTATTTTGTTTATTTATAAAAGTTCCATCTTGAGACACGAAAATTATTCATCAATATTATCTGGAAAAAAACAGTGCAAAGATAGAAAAAGTAGAGGATTTGGAATTTAAAAAGACTTGGTCTTTTTTTTTTTTTTTTTTTGAGTTGGAGTCTCATTCTGTCACCAGGCTGGAGTGCATATCGCCTGCTGGGCTCAGGTGATCCTTCTACCTCAGGCTTCCAAGTTGCTGGAACTACAGGCATGTGCTACCACTCCCAAATTATTTTTTGATCTATTGTAGAGACAAGGTCTCACCAAATTGCCCAGGCTGGTATCGAACCCCTGAGCTCAGGTAATCCTCTCACCTTGGCCTCCCAAAGTGCTGGGATTACAGGCTTGAGCCACCCGCTCAAGACATGCTCTTGTCCTCTTCTTCTGCAACCCACATACTTGTGTGATCTGAGCTGTGTTATCGACTCTCTCTAGGCCTCAGGTTCCTCAGGACTTCTTATATTTTATAAACGTGACACCATAGGATTGTTATTCATATTAAATGATATAAATGTACCAACAATCTATATACTGCAAAGTGTTAAATAAATGTTACACGTATATAATCATTACCTGCTTAAAAATGACTTAGGTGAGAAAGGTGTGTTCGTGTGTTTGTGGGCTTAACCCAAGAATATTCACCCATTTTCTACTACTCCTTCTTCCAATTCTTTTATGAGAAAATTAATTCACACAACTAAGTATTATGCAAATGAATTCCAATTGCTATCAGAGCCATCACAGAACCATTATAGAACCATCACGGAACTATGTACCTACCATATCTTGAATCCTCCAATTTATTCAAATTGAAGAATTTTTTTCCTGGTTGTGCAGGGTCCAATGGCTCAGCAAGGTGTGCAAATGGGTTGCTCATGATTTCTGATGGCCACGTGTCCCTGGGAAGGAAAAAGAAGGATAAATGAAGATGGACCGCATTTATCCTGAGGAGTACTCACCCTTTTCAATAATTTCCATACACATTCACTTAAAGAAATCACTTGCTATCTTTTCAAAGTAGGGAGATGGTGGGGCATAAATGAATACAGAATGGTATTCTTAGTAAATAAAATGGGCTTAGTAAATAAAATGTTGAAAGCTAACATCTGCCTCTCAAGAAAAGCATTAAAAATCCAAATTTCTTTTGTCTTATTTGTATAACTTCCCAGCATCTTTCCACCAATAAGCTGTAGGAAAAAGGGAAATGAATGATGCATCTCATGGTAAATCTTGAATACATGAACAGACCTCTAAGCTAAATTCATGTCCTGCTTGGCAGGAGGTTACAAGTCCAAAGCAAATGACATTATGCAATTGTATAAAACTTGAACTTTGGAAAAGGGGATATGAGAGCAGTCGTTTTTTGGTACTGTCCTGTGAATTTCCCATTGAAATAATCTCTGTGGCATTTTTAATAAACTTGAACAAAGTATAGTTAGAAGTCTTCCTGATTTACTTTTGCAGTTGGTGGCAAAAGGTATTGACATCAGAGAATCTTTAAAGTACACTATGGTAGCATAAAGGCCCAAACTCCCCAGATATGACTGGAGGGTGCCCAGTTCTGATCAGGACTTCTTATGTATCTTTTTATAAACAAGAGATGACACTGTTCTTAGCCCCCACCACATAGATAAATGGCTATTTAAAATAATTTAACTATACAACTTACAGCAAAACACACTGGGGTAAGAGCCAGAAGACTTGCTTTCTGGTCCTACCTTTTAGGCAAAAAGTCCTTTTATCAATCCATTCCCTAATCTTATTTCAAGATATATTAGAATAGCTAACCTTTCCCTATTTAATCTACCAGAGTTTTTATGAGTAAATATTATTTCAATATTCAACATATTTATGGAATGACTGATATGGAATGATTACTATGTTACTGTAAAATGAAAAAGTACCATGTATAAGGAAAGAACTGTATGTGGGGATAAAAAGTTCCAAGTGTGCCTGTCTCTACAGACATATCTTCATTAGGATACAAAGGGGCTAGGGTTCCTTTAAGAGGGACAGGTGCCTAGCAATCAGGACCAGGAAGAAGACTTAGTTTTGATTGTATTTCTTTTAGTATTGTTTAACTATGTACATACATAACTTTAAAACATAGTTAAAACCTTAAAAGAAATAGATGTTTGCATATCTCCTTTGTCCAAAGTCTGGTACTAGGTAGTTTTGGGGAGAAGCTGTTGACTAGAAGCAGGCAGTCTTCCTGGATTACTAGTGCAGGAGGTGACAGAACAGGCTACAGGCGCCTATAACAGGCACAAGATACCAAAGAGGAGACAGCAAGGTTCCTGGGAACCGCTTCTCTTCCCTAGTCTCACTCAGTGTTTGCAGCAGCTGTCATCTGATAGGAAAGAGGAAAGGTGTCTCATCCAATCTGGCCCAACTGACTTCCTTCTCTAGGAACTCTGAAAACTAAAGAACAGCTAACACGTGCTGCTGGAACAAGTTAAAACTATTTCTATAAAAATGTATACCCTAGGCCATCTACATAAGAATTATCCAGGGATCTTGTTAAAATGCAGATTCCTGAGTATCCCCCCCTCCCCCCGCCCTTGAACTACTGTATGGAGGAGGGGCAGGAATCTCTTCTTTAACATCCCAGGTAATTTTGACACATGTTCAGTTTGAGAATCATTGCTGGGCACTGTGGAATGCCAGGTGAGACACTTACATTTAATTCAGGAAGCAGAGAGACAGTACTGAAGATATGGGAAAAGGGAGAGGCGTGTTCTAAAATGGAGCCCTAACCAAAATGCCTCCAGGGCTCAGGAAGAAACCTATGCACGTGAACCAGGCTGCACAGGGATTAGTCAGCCTAGGTGATCTGTGCCCAACTAAGGAAACCCAGGCTACTTGACTCCTGCCAAGAGCGCTTGCAGAAACAACCATACAGTGTTGAGAGGTCATTCCATTTTTCAAGTGAAATATGGATTTTTACAAGAACTTTCTTAGTTTCTAAAATTTGGCCGCTAAATTGTTCTAAACTAACTAGCTGTCTGAGGCACGATGACCAAACCAGACACATCTGTAGAGGGCCCTATTTGACCAGCGGGTGATAGGTAACCTGGGAGGGCAAGTAGATGATAGAATCTGAAATGGAAAAAATAGGTGGATTAAAAGCTCGAGAGGCAAGATGTAGAGAAAATGGCTGCTGAATGAATGGAAAATGATTTATGGGGAATATACATTCCAGGTATGGAAACTGAAGGCTCCAGGGCTGCTTTGGGTAGAAAAGACTGGGTGGCTTTAGTTTTGAGGTGAGGGTACATCTAAGATAAAGTGTCACAAACACAAATGATTTATGATCAATTCCCTTTAAACAAATTTCCAAAAGGGGGGACTATAAATACTGTTTGGTAAGAAACATTCTAGCTTGTCTGCAGAAGAAATCTGTAAATCTGTGGGCTCAGAAAATGACACTAATAATTCCATTGGCTGGGATTCTGAAGAAGATATATATTTTAGAGCAATGGAAATGCTACACTCATTTTGATTAGTCACCCATGCTACAACCCCCAGATAACTTTTCCACCCCAAATAGTAGCAACCGCAACAGTAAAACTGCCTCTATGCCTGCCTAAAAAAAATGGAGCAACAGAAGGATATCTCCACAGAGGCTGTGGGACGCTTCAGAGTCTCTGCGGCCAGGGGCAGTGGTGGGAAAGTCTCACAGGACTGAGCAAGATGGGTGAATCACCTCTTTAAATGGCCTTAAATGCCTGAATCATCATTAATCCTATGTCAAGTCCTAAAGGGGCCAGGTGCTCCAAGTCTGCCTAAATCCTGTGGTTATGCCAGTTGCTAAGTTGTACCCATATCTGCTATTATGCAGGGGGGACCAAATGTGTCAATGTACCTCCCTGGAGCTTACAAATGTCTCGGTACAATACTGGAAATCTCATTTGACTCCTGTTATTTCTACTAGCCTACAAAGCCAGCTGGTGTTTCGAGATGGATATAATGACCAATACAGTGGCTCTTGTAGAAAATGGCTTGTTTGAAAGTACACTACCATTTGCCCCCTTTTTCCTCAGAAACTGGATAACTGTCTAGTTTCACTATACTAATGAAGCAAATTCTACTTACAGAAGCAAGGGGAGAGAGGAATCAGCTACCACTTACCAAGTACCAGCAAATCTTTACACCATCTCCTCTATCTGGCAATTTCTCCATTATTCCCATTTTACAAGTGAGGCTATTACAGCTCAGAGGGATGGAAAGATTTGCCCAAAAGCATACATCTAGTGAGAGGCAGAGCTAGGTTTTGAACCCTGGCTCCTTCCACCACGTTACCTCACCTCTCTAGGTGCAGCAACCCCTGCTCTGTCACGAGTCCCTAGAATGGGAGACGACCACAAGACTCAGTTGTGAATGCTGGCCTTGCCTTTACCTCTTTCAGAGGGCCTCCAGAACCTAGGGCTTAGCCAGGCATTGTCACGTGTCCTCTGCCACTTTTTCTATAGGTTAGTAGAAAGTCACAGCTGCCGCATTTCGTCAACCAAGGACTGGTTTTGTTTGGAAGTTTGGAGACAGCCCCTCCAGATAAGCCTGGAGGATTCTGGAATTCCAAGCCACTCCAAAATTCCACCCATACTACCACTTTTGCCACAGATCTCCTTATAGGAGTTCCCGGTGGTTTAGTAACTCTAAGACAACAGCAAAAACATTTCAAAGAGGGTGTGAGGAAAAGACCTTTGGCTGCGGAATGGGTCCAGGTCCAGAGCAGAATCTAGGCATCATCATTGTCTCCTAGGTCCACCTTTCCCTGGCCAGAAGCCTACTCCACTCCTAATCCTTGAGTGTTACCACTGGCCCTTCAGACTCCAAAACCACCCAAGATCTGGGGTTCTGTCTAGGAACCACAAATGATCAGGTAGTCCTATCTATGTCCCACAACTACATAAATGAAGCGTAGACCCCTCTGTGTCAATTCCTTTCTTTTCTTAACTCCCGCCCTCTCCTCTAGCTTTTTTCTTCTTGCTTTTTTTCTCTATTTTTATCTACCCCCATTCAATAAGAAAAGAAATGAATGAATGAACAGGGAGATAAATGTGGATTTTTTTGGGAGGCAGTATAGTGTTATCTAAATATACAGCATTTTTCTTTTTTGAAACAGGAAAGAGCAACATCACAATATTTGGGGTTGTTGCCTTTTCTGTTCTATAGAAAGAAATGAAGCTGCGTGGGGAAAAGAGGGGAAAAAAGCAAAAGGAAAAGAGAAAAACGGGAATAAAAAGGAAAGGAAGGAGGGGGATATGTCTTTTAAACAGTGAGGCAGGAGCAATCATTCATAATTTGTCCCTCCTGAACACCTGTCAGAATTACTTAGGACTGCAGAACACTTGGCCCTGGCCACTGAAGCAAGTAAGACATGTGAACAGTTCTTAAACAAAAGGAATTTAAAAGGAGACCTGCACTGCATCTGAAACTCTTCGATACATCTAGTTCACATTCTGAAAGTCCAGATAAGTATTTGGTCGAGAAATGGTGTCTTTCAAAGGTAACTTATCCTGAAATACCAGCTGGGTGATTTGAACAATGTTGTGATGAACTTGGGTACACTTTGTGCATAGAAGGTTGGGGCTAGGGAGGGAAGTGCCTGAACACCAGATTTTTTACGTAAATCACTAAAAAGTAATAAATATTAGGCACAGGCAGGCAGATCTGAGGCAAGACATTTAACAAATGAACTATGATCCCGGTAAAATGGTGGGGGGAGTTCAGGGTTGGGGTTCCCCACCACCACAGTCTAGTTGCCCACTGACCTTTAGCTCAATTCAGGACACCTACTGGTGCCTTGGAGTGGCACCTTCAATGGCTCTAGCCTATCAAAGACGCCCCGGGGACAACGTGACCTTAGATGCTAATGAGGTAAGGAAACACAATCAGAGAACATTCTCAGCTACCTTAAGGAATTTTACAGATCATTCCCCTGAGGAGAAAACAGAAGCCCTGAAAAGAAAGTGTCTAGGGTCACAGACGCACTAGTGGTAGAACCAGGGAAAAAAATATATAGTTGATTTTCCCGCCAAGGAAACGCAAATTTTCTGCAAGAAAAAAGAAAAAAAAGCTTAAAATTCGTCATAGAGAGAGTTGGAAAAAGGATCAATTAGGTGTATCACAGCCTTTGGTCTTTTTGTGAAGTTGGTTCTATAATCATTTATTGAGTCTTCCAGGTGACTCAAAATTCCAGCGAATTCTGCCTGACAGCTAAACTTTAGAAAAACAACTTATGGTTAAGCTTTTGGCAATTTGCCCTGAATGCCAGTTTATTCCAAGAGACACAGTAAGGCCATATCAATTTTATCAATATAATACTCAATATACAATCCCTTACTGAAAATCAACATATGAGATATGATCAAAGACATTAAGTGAATAAGTGAAAATTTTAAAGTTGCAGAATAATATATATACTAGGATCTGATTTAAGTTAAAATAACTTCAAGACTATAGTATATATTTACTCATACACACATACCATTGTATATGTAAATGCACACAAAACCGAAAGATACAAAGTTAACACTGATTATCTGTAAATAGAATAACGCATCATATAAAAGAGAGGCTTTTAGCTTTCTATGTCCTATACCTCTGTGTTATCCAAATTCTATTTCTGATAAGCATGCAATCATCTACTGCTTACTTTTTTAAAAACCAGAGCAGACATTTTAACTTCGTACATAATACCTATATTAGCATCTCTATAACATGAGAAATTGACATCATCAGCAATGTCCTTTGAAAGGAAGATAAAATGGTTCAAAAAGTCCCTAATCTACAACATGCAGGTCTTTCTTTAATGATGTCTGGTTAAGAGGTACTTTAAAAGTACATTTGTGACTATAACTCTATATAAACCTACTTTGCTTATCTACGAACAGACAGAATCCCAGAGTATCCTCACATTTAGCTTTAGATGGACAGTCGAGAACTTCACCAGTTCAAATACCCTAACCCAAGCCAGTTCCTCCCTTCCCATCCCATCTCTAGCTCCCTTTCCAATATCAGGACACTGAACTTGTTGCTGATCCACACCTTTGTGGGTGGTGAAAACTTTAAAAATATTACACTAAGAAAAAGATGCTCACTGTAGTAACAGCAGAAAATACAGGCGAACAAAAAGAAAAAAAGTAAAAGTCCTTTGTAAAGTCCCATGGTTTAGCGTTTCATTTACTATGACTTTAAAATGCATTTGATTTTTTTTAATGCATTAGACCTTACGTTGTTTTGCAAATTGCTTTTTTTCCATTCAGCAATGGACAGCAAATATCTTCATAAGGCAATCATGTAAAATTTTATAGCACTTTTAACTATACCATACAAATCTAATCTTCAGATATATAACAAATTACTTGAACTCTATTATTAAAATACTTAGGTTGTTTCCAAGTATTAGTATTCAAACAATGATGCAACCATATAGTCACATCTTTACTAGGTCCTTAATCCCTTTCTTTTAAATAAATTTTTAGCTTTCGATTCCTAGAAGAGAGCTGAATAAGAGTCTGTACCTCTTCATTTTGTTATATATCACCAGGATGCCTGGGAAAGGTTGTACCAATTTTATGATCCTTCTCTGAAGCAGTGAGTAGAGGTACCCAAACCAGGCAACAGAAGTCATATTTTGACCTTTTGCCAAATTGAGAGATTAAAAAAGCCAATCTTGGCATTTCTTTAATAGCTAGTTAAGCTGAATAATTTTCCATTTGTCTATTAGACATCTAAATTTTTCCTTTTGTAAACTGCCTGTCTGCCAGATAGGTCAAACTGAGTGACACTAAGATGACCTTGGGTGACCAAATGTTCTCATCTCCAAGGGGACTTGACTGAGCTATAAATGTGGATACAACTCAGCACTGTAACTCTGGAGGGACTGGGAGCCCTTGGCCTCTATCTGGTCTTGAAACACAGTGTACCAGATTTTCCTTTACATGAATGAAAGACAGTTCTAAAATCTGTTGTATAATTTGACCCCATGCCTGGGTGAATTGTAAGCCTACCTGGTTATGGAAAGGTAAGAGGCCAATTACCTTATATCAAGGGCAAAATCCCATTTGAGTCAGTGAGTTGTGCTTGTGTATAACCCTAGATTGGACTTCCAAACCCAGGCAGAAATCTTGTAAAGGGATTTTGTACAGAGCTGAGCACAGCATATGGATGGATGCTAACACTGGACCATACACCCAGCTAACAGTGAATGATTCAACACTGGCATTAGCACCCAAGAGGGATGACACAAAATGATGTTTATCTGTCACAGCCAGATTTATAGAAATGTTTGGAATAGTCGACTTACTTTAGCTAACGCCAATGATTAGAAAAAATAAGATTCTCCTGTTAGAATCTCTATGCAGCCTTTGGAGTATGTCAATCTATGGTTTTGTTGCTTCTGTTATCTTCCCACACCTTTCTAAATATACTCATTCTGAATTTTCATGACTTCCAACTCCAAAATCAAAGTACTAACATTGCATCTAGGGTTTACTTCAGTTCAGTTCACTACAAGGATTGGCCATGTTTCATTTCTTTCTGTTTAAAGAGAAATTAATTGGTCCCACTCACAAACTGTCTGTTGTGTATCTAAACATCATACTACTTATAAACAATTTTTAAAATTTTTTACCAAAAGTAAGATTCCAAGGATGTCTATGTGAGCATAAACAAAATTGAGGTCAGAACTATCCAGGCCAGCAAAATCAACATGGCTTGTCAGCTTGGTTCTTTCCTAAAGAGATCTAGATATGTTAATTCTTTGTTTTATTTGGTGTGGATGCATCTGGGAAACAGGGCTAACTAAATATCTCTGAATTTTCCCAGAGATCAAGTCACCTCTTTGAAACTTTTAGCTGTTCATAAAGGTGACTTAAAACAAAACCTCTTAAAACAAAACCTCTTTTAGTTACAAGTAACTAAAAGAACTTTGAAGGAGAAGCCATAAGGGCAATGATCTATTTTGGAACAGAACAGGAAAAAAAAAAAAAGAGTGGTCCAGAAGGAATGGATTTAACAATACAACCAAATCTGTCACCACGTTTTTCCTGTGCACTAAGTAAGTGCAAGGTGCATTACATGCAATGGAGGTGAGCAAAACTTTGCTTTGTGTATCAGAAAGCTTTGCCATCACAGAGTAATTTGTCTTTTCTTGATACATTTTTAAGTTATTGATGTATTAATCAGTCTTCTGTCCCTTCCTGGATAACTGACCAGAATGTTTCACACATGTCAAGATTATTTTTAAAGCTCTAATGGTTTGTAAATAATTTTATTTTATTTTTAGTTATCCATATTTTCTGTGCCTCGGTTTCCCAGTCTATAAAAGAAAGTTGGTTACAGATCCAAAAAGTTCTTTTTAAGTGAAAAAAAATGATATGGTTCATTCATTCATTCACATATATTTATGATAATTGTCAAATATGTACCGGCAACTATTTTAGGTCCTGGAGACATACCTGGAAACCAAAGAGACAGAGTCCCTGCCCTTATAGTACTTCCATTTTAGTGGAAGGAGACAGACTACACAAACAAACAAATAGATATACAAACAGAATGCCAGACAGTAAGTGGTTCTATGAATAAAGCAGGGCAAGAGCAATATGGTACAGGGGCTGTGTGGGATGACCGTAATCAAAAGAAGTCTCACTGACATGGAACCACTTGTGCAATCTAGGGAAGAGGTAAAATCATGTGAAAAGGCTCTGCGGTGGGAGTATTGGTGGGTCTAAAGAACAGCAAGGAGGCCAGAGTGTGTGAGAACAAAAAAAGGAGAAGACAGAAAGGGCAGGAGGGTAGCAGAGGCCAGACCACTTGGAGCTCTGTTGTCCACTGTAAGGACACTGATAAAGACAAACTACAAACTTCTAGCTGTATGCCCAGTTTAAACTGTAGATTCCCAACATCAAAACTGGTTAACATTTGATAAGAAATTAACTCATATATGAAAACAGTAATTGAATTTAAGAAGTGGTTACTTCCTGAAAAGTTTCTTTAAACTTTATTATTAAGTAACACTGGAAATTCTCAGGATGCATCACAAAAATGATCATGATTCACTTGGCAGATGTGCACAGCCACTGCCAAAAATAACCGCCAGGATTTTGGGGACTGGGTCCATGCCATAGCAATGCTGATTAAGCAGCCCCTGCCTCTTGAAGGTTCCTCTACTTCTGGGCTCACTGGCCAAAAGGGAGCACTCCCAAAGAGAAAGACTTAACACACATCCTTGAAGCTCATTTTAAGCTAACTACAGCAGCACAAACCCAAAATAACAGAAATATTCATATTTACTTTTTTAGTATCATTAAAAGTCCTCATGAACTTCAGCATTTATAAATTCCAGAGAGGAGCTGAGAAAAGAAAGCCATCGTGGGGTCATGAAACATTTGGCCAGAAAGTGAAGGAAGAAGTGGGGGCAGGACTCCACAGAACCTGACATCAGACCCAGTCCTCTGCGCCTGACCTCACCCTCTTCTCACTGAGGTCATCCTCAGTTCCTTCTGGGAATGTGGGTCCCCCTCCCCCGACAGCTCCCCACAGCCACCAGTAGGGCATAGCACATGACACCTGAGGAGACCCCCATCTAAGTCCTACTGCAGCTAAGTCTTGAGAGGAGGAGGAGCAGAGGGGAGCTGCGATTTTTTAAAAAAGTATTACAGAGCAGGTCTAGTTGAGACGCACTCAAGAAAGTTGCATGATTTCCCCAAGCTCCTTAACGCATTTCATAGGTCATGGCAACGAACTTTTCTAACTTAAACTTTAGGAAATAGGAAGAAAGGGTGTCACCACAAAAGGCTGAGTGTCTGGCTGCCAGAGATCTCATAGGGACGCCTTTATCTGTGGATTTGCCAAGTTTCTGAGCTCAACCTGGTTTCATCAGAACCATCTGGACTCAGGGATGATGACTCATGCTAGTACATTCCCAGAAGTTGGGTTGTGAACTCATATATCTACTGATTTTCCCTAAGAAAGGCAACTGCCAGGAGGATCTGATGCTCCTGTTTCTGACAAGCACATTCCTTCCCCACAGCAGGATAACAGCATGGTTAGGAGCTGGACATCCAAAGCAGATGCAAGCATGTTGTGGGGGCAGGGAAGGAGAGAACTAGAACTCAAACTCAAGTCCATCAGATTTCAGAGACTAGCTCTTAAGCAACTAGTTCCATCCTAGTGATTTACACAGTGGCATGGCTTCTATACATGACTCCCATTTCATTGGGTTGAAGATGTGATAAACAGTAGAGCCGCATTAGACCTTGACACATCTGGTACCCGGGACCCTCTTGCCTGTTTAAGGGAAAGGACTGATATGGACTCATTTATATGTTTGACATTTTTAGACCTGTGATGAATAGAAGTTCTCACCCCCCTTCAGTCACTCACAGACTGAGAAGGGAATCTAGTCAGGAGCATTCAGAGTATACGTGGTCCATGCAATAGCCACGGAGGATAGGGTGACAAAGAAGTATCAAGGGAAAGCACCTAATCCAGCACTGGAGGGCATCACAAAAGCCAATAGGGAAGGGTGACACTATGCATGAGTTTTCTAGAATTACACAGAGGTAAGGAGTCACTGAAAGAATATCCTAGCAGAGGAAACCAGCTATTAAAGGCACACAAGTGTGACACTGTGGAATCATAAAGTAGTTCCATGGGGATGAGGTTCGGGGTACACACTGGGGAGGGCTAAGAGAAAAGTGAAAGGCTAAGGTCTATTGTGAGGGAACTCGCTGAGAAATTCGGATTTCTACTAAAGATAAGGAGGCACCACTCAAGGATTCAGAGCTGCCATCTTCAAAATCAGATTTGATTTTCAGAGATCACACTGGTAATGGTGTGGACTGACACTGTGGAAGAATGCTAGAACAGTGTCAGGGAAGCAGGTTACAGTGCTATCCCAGTCACGAGACAGGCAATGAGGAGGTACAGGAGGGAAGAAATACCAGTGAGAGTTATGAAAGCAAGATGGACTGGGATGGGGAGTGAGGACGAAAGAGAGGTCTAGAACAGCTCCTGTGTTTCTCATCTGGGCAAAGTGGCAGAGCCCATGAACAAGATGGGGACTGGGATATTAGTTTTAGGCACAGTGGATTTGAGGTAAAGATGCTTAGTGGGCAGCTGTCTATGTGGGCCTGGATCTCAGGAGGTTGGGCTGGGACAGAAGTTGGGAAGAACAGCAGCAACATGCAGACATCATCCTGTGAGTGCCACGTCATTCCAGAAGCACTGTGGCCTGGAGACATGTGCCTGTGGGGTGCCAGGCACCTCGCCCACATCTTCAGTCACTGTGGCAAAGGCCTCACAATCCCCTTTTACAAGTGAGAAGACAAGATTGGAGAGGTTAAGTACCTTGCCAAGGTCTCATCACTGGTATGTGACCAAGCTGGCAGTCAAACTCAGGCTCCTGACGCCAGAGTCAATTCTCATGCACCATGCTCCTCCCAACAGGCAGCACAATTGATACCATTTTATAGCACTAAGACCCAAATTAGCCATATGGATTTAAAAATTAATCTGACTTTAGAACAATCTACAAGGTTTAAGGTACACGTAGGAGGACCAGACAGTCAACCGAAAGTTCCCCCAAATATCCTTGATTTTGGCAAAATTTGTATGATAGATAACTTTTAAAGGATGAGTTGATGCAAATAATATAGTCATTACCAGCTCTTAGAATGTAACTGATTCCTTATCTAACAAAATAAGGGTTTTGTGAAACAACATCCTTACAACTGATCCTGAGGCTAGTTTTGATTCCACCATTAATAAGAACTGTACACTTCGTAAGTCTACCCCAGCATAGCTCTTGCACATAGCAGATTCTTGGCAGATTCACCTCTCCCGAACCAAAAATTCAAACCTGGGGATCACATGGGAGGATACGTTTTTAAGATTGGCATACAACTGTGCCATAACTTGTGCCTAGCTTTGTAGTTCTACAATAACGGTCACAGAAAGGATGTTGAATAATCAAGTACTCCATACATGTCTGCTTGAACAATGGCCCAGACAAATCACGCCATCCAAAGATGGGCTTGCCCAGAGTTATCCGTAGGTCAAGGTAAGAGAATGGGAGAGAAACACACCAGCACTCATGCATAGACAACCCTGTGAATTCACCTAAGGTGGATGAACTTTGGACAACAAGACTAAAACAGAACATGAGGAATCTGAGCAACAAGTGGTTCAGAAAGTGTGGTATTATTTTAGTAGTTCTATGGCACTGGGGGGTACACGAATCTGTTCTGTCTGCCAAAGACATGCTTAGAAAGATGACTTTGTAGCCAGGCTCGGTGGCTTAGCCTGTAATCCCACGCCTTTGGGAGGCTGAGGTGAGTGGATTGCCTGAGCCCATGGGAGATCCACCTGGGCAGCGAGACCTCATCTCTACAATAAATAAAAAAATTGGCCGGGCGTGGTAGTGCATGCCTGTGATTCCGGCTACTTGGAAGGCTGAGGCGGAAGGATCGCCGGAGCCCAGCAGGTTGAGGCTGCGGTGGCCGGGAGCGGCCACTGCACTCCAGTCTGGGTGACAAGAGTGAGACTCCAACTCAAAAAAAAAAAAAAAAAAAAAAAAGAAACATGACTTTGTGTCTTGCATGTTTGCAACATCTAGTCCCAACCCCCTTTAGTTTCTAATCTACACTTAAAATCAGACTCTGCCACTTAACTGCCACAGACAAGTTTCCCTCTGTTCCTAAACCTCTGATTAGTTTTTGCAGATTTACGTTAACAATGCCTGTCTGCACTGCTGCCCAGATGACTAGGGCTGCTGGGATAATTAAATCAGGTAACACATGAAAGCACAGTATACGCTGGAAACCATATCCTGGCAAGCTACCATAATTCTTGAGATTGTTATTGACTTACTTCATGGGGCATGGTGGACTCTAAACATTGTCTGTTTCTTTTCCTAAAGATTTAAATCCACATTTTAAAACAACAAGTATTGAGAATCACTCTGATCTAATGTAAGTGACCCAATACTGTTTAGTTTTTTATTTTTCATTTAAAAAATTTTTTTACTTTTAGGTCTTTTTTCTAGGGGGAAAACAAAGCATTTTAAGGTCAGAGAAGACCTAAAGTCTCCAGATATACATGTGAAAAAAAGGACAAAAGATCATTTAAAAAAAAAAAATTTCCTGGGGGCGGGGGGGAAGCCACCTTTTTACACTGGCTCAAATCAAAGACTCTCTTTATCAGTATTCTTTAGAATCCATACAGGTGACAGAACATGTAATTGGTCCTTGGTGAATATGTACTTGAAAGTTTTTCTTTTGATGAGTTTCTTTTATACTAAATTGATCAATGAACTTGATCAATTCAAATTAACTTAGCATGTATTTCCTCAATATCTTCTTTGCATTAAGCATTGCTTAGTACCATAGGAGAAAGGAAGATAAGAAAAACATTCCTTTTTTTAATATGAAGATTACAATCTAACAAGGAGATGAAGATAAGCCCACAATTACAAGATGATAAGGACCATAAGAAAGGTCAAAGAGAAGAAACATCTACAGCTGAAATTCAAGAAAACCTTCACAGAGGAGAATCAGGAAACGGAAGGATGAATTTAGACTCACAGGCAGAGGAAAGAGCAAAGGCAAAAGTAGGGAAAAAGGATAACACAGCAAGTGTTCAAGGACCTACGCTAAGTAGTTCAGTTTGGGTGATGTCAGGGGTGAACAGTTTAAAGATTTTTTGCTACAGCAGTTACTACACACTTATCCTTGAAATGACATAATGAAAAATAGGGGGTGTTTTTGGTTGTTAATTTGAAAATGAAAATACCAATTCCTAGGGAAGTGATGTTGAGGAAAAGTATAGAAGAAACAAAGCTGACCAATTATTAATATTTACAGTTGCTGAAGCTGAGGGTTTATACTCTCTTCTCCACTTTTCATGTCTGAGATTTTCCATTAAAAATAGCTAAAAAAAAAGTGAAGGCCAATCAATCTAGAGAGATAGTCAGTTGATGGCTCCTCGGGTGCCCGGTGCTAATCCTATAAGGACTTTCTAATGTCTGGGTCAACTGAAGAGAGAGGGCGGGCAGAGGTTAGACAGAGTTCACAGGGGAAGCAGACACAGCACAATCTGGTTCCTTACATTCCTCATTTGGTTTTCCACTTCCCACTGGGAGAAATGGAGTGGCGGGGTCTGCTCCCAGGCAAGCTGGTGGTAAGACAGGCTAAGAAAAATGGAGGCAACTATCTTCAATGTACTATGTGTAAAAATAAGTCTAGAAGTTAATTTCAGTCATGTCAAATTTAACATTTGTTCATCCTTGAAAATGCTGATAAGCAAAGTGAAGAAAATCTCAAAAGCAACTATGCTCCACTTCCAAGAGAAAACTGCTCAACGTTTTGGCATGTCCGTGCAGGTACACCCTTATATACATAGGCACGTGCCCTCTCTCAGAAATACAGGATCATAGGGAAATATTCCTATGCAACATGCTTTTTAAAGACTGTACAACATAATTTTACTATACTAGTTTAAGAGCTGCATAATAGCCCATTAAAAAATAATTTGATCTAGTACTTCTAACCTTGGACAAGACTTTAAGTCAAAACTTTATAAAATGTTTTGACTTGAGAGTTTTTCCTCAATATGATTTTGAGTTTATATACGTTAGAGTTATACAGAACTGTGATATGATAATTAAAGCAATTTGTTTTACAGGGGGAGGAGGGTGGTAGCAACATTCATACCAGAGAAATAACCCTATCTTCCTTTTAAAAGTAGAGGTTATTGGGATTTTAGTTTTTTGTTTTGTTTTTCAGAAGTAAAGGCAATATATGAATGTTGCAGGAAAGGCAAACATCTGGCATTCCCCAAAGTAACAAGTACAAGTTCTCTGCCTTCCTTCCAGCACCCAGAACTGGCTGACTATTGCTAAGAGTTTGCTATGTCTATCTTCCAAACATTTGTGATGCTACTTTCAATGCATGGAATGTGTAATCACATATGCACACAACTTATGTAAATATGTAAACAAATATGCGTATATACACAAGTACACACACTCAAAGTGTTCATATACAATGTGTAATATACATGTATAATGAGGATGCACCTTTCTTTTTCACTATTTCCTTTGTCCCTGGCCCCTGGAATCAAGATAGCTGTTAGATGCTACCGGTTTTTGCCTAAGAACACCCAAAATTCACACACTGGGTGAGACTATAGGTCTGTTTATCCATCTCAGCATAATGTCAGAGATGGCTCCAGAGAGGTAGCTGGGAATAAAGACTGGGCCATGGCGATGTCCTCAAAACTTCAGCATATATGGCCTTGCTTTAAACAACCTACTATGGATTCTTCTAGATTGACTTTGGATCTTTCAGTTACTACTTCCAGCTGTATCTGTTTGGGAGATTCAAGTCCCTTGTATTCATGCATAAAGTCCAGACGAGTCTGCTTTTCCATAAAACTACCTCCTAGAAAAGGTCTTGTTCCGATATTCTACAACAGGGGTATGCAAACTATGGCTAGTACCTGCTTTTGTAAATAAAGTTTTACAAACCCATGTTCATTTGTTTGCATATTGTCCATGACTGCTTGCATACTACAACTGCAGAGCTGAGTAGGTGCACTAAAGACTGCATAACTATAACCCACAAAGCCTAAAATATTTACTGGTTGCCCCTTTACACAGAAGGTTTGCTGATCTAGGACATGGTAAAAACAGACTTTTTCCCCCTATCAAAAATTTTGGACTACTTGAATCACAAACTCTATACCCAGTGTCTTTGTCTAGGCTACAGAGCCGGTTTACTATCATAAAAACAAACAAACCAAAGGCACCTTGATCTGATGACAGCAGTGGTGTGCTAGTAAATGCTTAACAATTTTCTCTCCAGGAGGATTAAAAAGCCCTGATTTGTAGCATTTGCCAATTTCCATGGTATAAATATTCCTCCTGCAAGGCTTATTTCAATCTAAAAAATGTGCTGCCACGGACCATGGAGTTGGGAAAAAAATTATGCACAAAAGCTAGTGTAAACCAGCTCCAGTAAACCACCGGTTCCTTGGGTTACTTGCTATCCATGGCCTAACATCTCACTTTAAAGTCAAAGACACTGAGGCCCAGAGACAGAAAGTGTCTTACGCAAGGCTAGCCCCATGACTGTCACCAGGCTGGAGGTAATTTCCCTGCACAGAGTCTGGCTCCCTTACAGGAAATAATTTCCTCTTGCAAAAGGAAGATGGAGGAAAGAAGTCAAGGAAGTTCTTTGTCAGGCACGTGGCAATAAATGTTGGTTTTATCACCAACTTCACAGTGTGGGACTCCTACTTCCTTAGCATATGCTTCTGAAGCACGCTTCTGCTAGGGGGCACTGTTATTCACACAGGACCAAGTTTCATGTAAATCCTCTGACAATGGACTGTCTCAATTAACCAGCAGTTACCCAAGCTACTCGATTGTAAGTTCCAGAAAGACAGGGACTTCATCTTTTGTGCTCACTCCTTTCCTGGCTTCCAGTAGATAACTGAACACATGATGGTCAATAAGTATTGAAAAGATGAAGGAATGAGACCTCACCATCCAACTGGAATTTTTATACGAATACAGCAGGTGCTCAGAGTTCAGATCCCACTCCCTTCTCCCATCTGTAACCTGTACAACACACACAACATGCTCATGTGTGTGCAACATTTCTAATGTTGGTTGTGGCATTTGAGCTGCTCCATCAGAGCATAAGAGGTTATGAGAGGAGGAATAAAAGGGAGAATAGAGTTAGAATGTTTTTTTGCTCTGATGTATATATGCATGTGACATCTATCTTGAATTTGTTCTGACAGAGCATGAAGCCAAGGAAAGAACCAGTGAAGGATCCCACCTACCAGACACAGGAAAGTTGGCCACTGCTTTCTGGCAGGAGCTGAGGAAGGACCATTCACAATGACACACCTCCAAAAGTAGAAAGTAACACCAAGATTGGGAATTATATTCCAATAAACTCAAGCCTCGCAACCACATGAACGCAAACAGAAATGAACATACAGAAGGGAATGCAAAAACATGACCCCTGTTCTTTTGAAAATAACTTCTTGACAACTTGGTAACTCTCACATAAACCCCCACACACTTGGCCTGGTCTCCCCGTAGAGAACCCACAGGTCCTGTTTGCCATATCACTGCTAAAATCCTGACGCACTGACAGGCCAGCTATGCAGGCACAGAACCAGTCAAAGGCACGCGTGAGCTCTGCTGAGTTTTGAGGAGGCCAGCAAGATTCACCATTGCTTCGTGAGGGGACCTAATACTCAGTTTCCAAAGTGAGCTCAAGCTTGGTCCCAGACCCCAGAGGTTAACAATGTTCACAACATGGGGCGGTGTGTGTTCCTTTCAGAGGAAGAAGGATCAGAAAAAGAAGCGGGCCTAATGAATTAAGCCTCTGAGGCATTTCCTACACCCGTGGTCCTCAAAGTGTGGTGTAGACAACTCCTAGACATCTGCAAGGTCAAAACCAACTTCACAATACTTCTAAGATGTTACTTGCTTTTTTCACTCTCACGTTTTCAGGAATACACAGTGGAGGTCTCCAGAGGCTATATGATATGTGCTACTGCAACAGAATGAATGCAGAAGCAGATATAAGAATTCAGCTGTCTTCTGTTACGCCTGACATTAAAGAGATTTGCAAAAAATGTAAAACAATGACACTCTTTTGAATAACAGCCATTATGTTTAGATGAATTATTAAATACAAATAAAAATTCCTCAGCCTTATATATGGTAAATATCAATAGATATAACACATAATCAAAAGCTCCTTAGAAAACTAATTTTTAAGAGTGCAAACAGGTAATGAGTTCCCCAAAAGTTTGAGGACTTCTGTCTTAGAGTTTGTCCTTTTGTGAGCAGGGTTATGTGTGTTGCAGGAAGGGAAATGCCATTATGAAGTGCTGGCTAAATCTGGAAAGGCAGCCCAAGCTCCTTCCTAAGTCTCTGGATCTATCAGGGTGGGCTCTACGTCCAATTCTTCCACTGAGGGACCTCTTTCTTCTCATCCCATTTTCCCTGTACTTCTTGGAGTGGATTCCCCGATCTGCCTGCACAACTCTGGTAAGGATTTCCCTATCCAGCCAGCCCGGCCTGGGCGAGCACACCCCAGCGCGGGCCGCACACCATCGGGGCCAGGACTCCGGCAGCCGGTCACACACCCTAGGCAAGGATCACCGCTCGCGGCACGCATGGCCGAAGCTGAGAAGGGGCCAGGAGAGACATTTCCAACCCTGGTCGCTGTCCCCCACAGGCCACGGGCTGGGGACAGGGCGGGAAGTCAGTCCCCAGAAACAAGTCCCCGATTCTCCCCTCGGTCTCCCCCGGCTCGACCCCCTCTCCCCTGGGCCTCTCTGCCTCGGGCGCCGCAGCGAAGGCCCGCAGCGACTCCGCCGGGGCACGAGGTGGCCGGCACGCCCGCCTGGGGACGTCGGTCGGGCCGAGTCGGTACTCACCGCGGACGGCACGGTGGGGCGGCCGCGACCGGCGGGCCGGGACCAAGTAGCGGGGCGCGTTCCCGAGCGCTGCGTGGCTCCAGCCGCTGCCTCCGCGCTCCTCCCCTTGCCGCCCCGGGGCCGCCGGACGATGGGCGGAGCCGGGGAGGGGCGGGCAGCGGGGGCGGGTGCCGCGGGCGGGGAACCCTGGAGGGGGCGGGGCCTGCCCGGCGTCCCCGGCCCCCACCGAGCCTGGGGAACTTCGCCCCGGGAGGCTGCCGAGGGTTTGCTATGGTTCAGCGGCAGGAAGGGGAAGGACTCCTCCTTCGGCCTGCTGCTCGGATCTGGGCGCCTGTTGCTCACACTTTGGAGTGTAGGGTGTGCCTGCCCAGCTCGTTAGGAAATGACCGAAGGAGTGGGGAAGAAATGGAGCCTTTTAATTATTTTCCCCCCGAATGATTTGGCCTTTTTTGCTGAGGCTTCTTTATCTGGCTGGCTTGGTACATGTGCTCACCTCGCCACCGCCCCTCCCTCCCCGTCCCTCCTCCTCGCTTCTCTCCTCCCCTCCTCGTCCCTCTTCCCACCTCGTCCCTCACCACCTCGCCCCCCTCCGATCCTTTGCGTAAAGGGTGCCAAGTGGGCACCGGGATCACGGTTTCAGGACAAGATTTCCACATTTTCTTGGCAAAAGTTATATGTGTAATTTTTTAAAGTGTAATAACACTTTATAATGCCTGCCTTCACCGGTCTGAAGTCATAGAAATGGCGGAGATGGCATCGAGTGGGTCTTTTTAAAAAATTTTTAATTTTGGTCTTTTTTTAAAAAAAATTTTATTTTGGCCTGTTTTTGATGTTGGTTGGAGTTGTGCCTTCTCAGGTGAATGTGAGTTCACAAAGTGATAAGATCTTTTTAGATGAAAGGTGGTAGGTTTTTCTGCTCAAATTATTTGTAAAGTTACTGTAGTTTTATGAATAAACAGATTATAGGATGAATAAATAGCAGCCAGTACTAATGCCCGCTGCTACTATTTACCGTGATCCTACTCAGCACAGTCTTAAGATGGAATCTTTACTTTGTCACTCAGTTCAAACCCTTCCAACCGCCCACGTGAAGGATATTACCCTCTTTGCAGTTGTGCAATGTGCCATAGCTGGAATTTAGTCCCCTAATGCAGTAACCCCAAATCTAAGAGGGCTTGCACCTAATGTTCACCTATTCTGAAGAAGTCACCCGCAGGCCCAACAGAGGAAGACGCCGGTTTACTAGAACTTATAGGAAGCACCCATGGCAGGAGGTCCGTGAAGAATCCGTTCCTAGGGCAGTATAGCAAACAGTTTTATAATCTAAGTAATCAGGTTAATCATTCAAATTGCTATCTGGTGTTTACAGTTACATTGATAAGGAGTGATGGCTACATTGTTTTTAGTTTTGTTTAGTTCTCAGTCTTGCTCCACTCCTAAGCCCACATCTTCATCAAGTTACACCACAGGGTACATTTATCCCCTAGTTTTATTTAATTTTGAAAGGGGGAATAATTTATATTTCCAATATGAGAGGAGACTTTCTTCCCACTCACTTCCTAAATTACTTCCACACACATTAGTATTTGAACACATTTTCCTTGAGTGTCCATTATGTGCCAGAGGTTCACCACAAACTCAGAAAAATAGTACTTGAGTCCCCTTAGGAGTTAGGGAGGATAGGGAGAAGGTGAGAGTGGGTGGAACATTAGGGAATCAGGTGAGAACACATCAAGCTAAATTTGTATTCTTACTAGTGCATCTGTTCAGAAAACAAAATTTCTTAATGTTCAATGACAACATATAATGTAACTGAAAATCCTTGACAGAAAATAATTAAAAGAGGCTTTGCACAGTGGCTCACACCTGTAATTTCAGCTCTTTGGGAGGTGGAAGAATTGCTTGAGGCCAGGAGTTTGAGACAAACCTGGGTATAGTGAGGTCCTCTCTACAAAAAAAAAAATTAAAAAATTAGGTGTGGTGGTGCATGCCTGTAGTCCTAGTTATTTGGAAGGCTGAGCCCAGACGTTTGAAGCTGCAGTGAGCTGTGATTGCACAACTGCACTACAGCCTGGGTGACAGAGTGAGACCCTGTATCTTTAAAAAAAAAAAAATCAGAGCTATAAAAGGGAATATAGGTTTATTAATAAACAAGTTGGCCAAAACCATGAAGCAAATAGTTCCACTTTCCTCCACTCTGTTGCTCTTGGACATATCACCAGTGATGTGCAGATGGGGCGTCCAGTGGCCCTGCTCCTGTTCTTGTTCTTGCAAACTACTTTGGTATTTGACACCTGTGATTAGTCTTTCTTGCAATTTTAACCTCCTTTTGAGTTTTAGGCCCTTTGCTGTCGTGATTCACCTATTCCCTCTTTGATCCCTCTTCTTCAGGCCCTTTTACTGCATTCTTTTTTTTATTTTTTGAGTTGGATTCTCAGTCCATCGCCCAGGCTGGAGAGCAGTGGCATGCTCATGGCCACCCCAGTGTTGACCTGCTGTGCTCCAGCGATCCTTCTGCCTCAGCCTTCCAAGTAGCTGGAACTACAGGCGCACGCCACCACACCTGCCCACCATGTTGCCCAGGCTGGCCTTGAACCCACAGGCTCAGGTAATACTCTTGTCTCGGCTTCCCAAAGTGCTGGGATTACAGGCTTGAGCCACCACGCCTGACCTCACTACATTCTTTCTCTTCTTGCTTTGCACGTCACTCCTGTGCACTGACATGTTTTCTTCGTCTATTTTCTCACTAGGCACATTCCTTGCTGCTTCCAGCCGATACCCACTACCTCTCATTGTTGGTCTTAACCTTCTTCCGACCTCCACACTGTTTGCAGCCATTTGTGGCATCCCCACCTGGATATTCCACAGGCACGGGTCATTTGTCACTAAAATGAGAATTTGGTGTCTTCTCTAATCATCTGTCTGTCCCCTCCATTCTACTCAGTTTCTTCCTCAACCTGAATCCCGTACTCTGAATTTGGATCTCATGGTCTGTTGAGAAAGCTACAGTTTTAAGGGGTATATAGGTATGGCATATTACTGTGCTCACACAGAGGGTCTGCCTAATAAATATTTCCATCATGATACAAAAGGCTCTTCTGCTAGTGGCCTAGCAGAAGATATATAGTATAGACTATATATCCTCTTCTGAGAGGAACCCACCCAGGCATGTAACTAACTACCCAGGTGCCCCAGCTCTGCTCTAGGGCCATAGGCAGAAGAGCCTCCCATTGAGGTAACAGTACTGGTCTGTCAGCCTTAACTGTCAGAAGGTTCTGCTACTATGGGAAGAACCACGAGGATTCTGTCAGGGACCTATTAGGCTTTGTGGAATGTCTCATTGTATTCCACACTGACTTCAGCTACTTATATAAACTGGGCTTTCTTGGTTTATTGAAAGGTGCTAAGAACTATATCCAATTAACTTTGTATCGTGCTTTGCAGTTTATACCGCACTGCCATTCACAATCATTTAGTAGAAAGGAAGGGGTGTAAGAGAAAGACAGTCTAGCATAATGCTTCTCAAACCCCAGGGCGTGTTGAAAACACACATGCCCATGCTTCACTCTTAGGAAAGCTGAGTTTGATATGGGTGGTCAGAAGCCCACCCTTGGGAAACACCAGCAATGACTCTCAGAACTTACGCATTTCTCAGAATCACCAAGGAACACTCATTAAACGTCTAGCCTCTTGTGACCCTTACCTCCAAGAATTTCTGGTTCATTAGGTCAGGGTTGGGATCTGTGTTCAGCTTCTAAGGAATCTAAATTTGTACTAAACGGGATTCTGCTCTAGCATGTCTATAGATTGGCATAAGGGACCTATTACTTAGAAATATACACTCCATGAAGGCAGTGGACCATGTCAGTCTGTTCATCCCTTCCAACAGGTAGCCTGGAGTATAGTAGGTGTCAGCAAAGGTTTGTTGACTCTGACTTCTTTCTGTTACCTACTCTTTTGATCTTTGTTACCCTGTGTGCTGTTCAGGGTTCTCTAGCATGTCGCAGAGGACATCTGCTTGGCAATGAATGACATATATGATAGTCCTCCTGAATGTTTTGAGGGGATTCTAGAATCCCTAAATTCTTCACTGAATGTATGTCTTCTTAATACCAGAGAAAGTTTGAAATTAATGATTTTTGTTCCTCTTAAAAAAAAACCCTATACTGTATTCATAATAAGGAAAGGTAGGTTTTAGTCTCATCTTGATTCTCCACAAAAATCCAAATGCTACCTCCTCACTCCTCCTCCAGCCTCCCCTGCATCACACCTGCCATATACTTGTTTCATGCTCTCTTTCTTACTACCTGAGTCGGTAGTAAGCCTCATCCTTGAGCTACATTCTCAGGGGACCTGGCTCCCCTGGGCAGCTGCTTACAGTTTAGCTTACATTTCCCTCAATATAGCTAATAATAAAAGTCAATGTCATTAAATGTCCCATGTAATCTTCACAATCATCTTTCGAGGCTAGTAAGATTACTGTTGTCATTTCACAGATGAGGAAACTGAGACTCAGAGTAGTTATACAACTTGCTTTAGATCACAAAACTTGTAAATGGTAAGTGATCCTGGGGTTTTGTTAAAGGTTGGTCACACTCCAGAGCTTGTACTTTTAATCTTTATGCAACAAAATCATCAGAAACACAGAAGTTATAAATTATTCATTCTTTGCAGCAAAGAAGAGGGACTTAAACATTCTAGGAGGGAAATTTGTGCTATTACCATGTAGGCTAGAATTCCTTATTCACTTATTTTAGGGCTTGTTCTCCCTGATTATAGTACAAAGATCTCTGTTGCAGCCTTGTAATTTAGGTGCATCCAGGTCAAGATAGTCCTTATTCTTAGGGATAGGCGTATTGGAAATCTAGGTCAGCTTGAATATGCATTTCGGGATTGGCACATACTTTTTTTTTTTTTTTTGTGTTGGAGTCTCACTCTGTCGCCCAGACTGGAGTGCAGTGGATGCTCCTGGCCACCGCAGCCTCGACCTGCTGGGCTCCAGCGATCCTTCCACCTCAGCCTTCCAAGTAGTTGGAACTACAGGCGTGCGCTACCACACCCGGCTAATTTTTTGATTTGTTGTAGAGATGAGGTCTCATCAAGTTGCCCAGGTGGGTCACGAACCCGCGGGCTCAGGCAGACCACTCACCTCGGCCTCCCAAAGTGCTGGGATTACAGGCTGAGCCACCGAGCCCGGCCTGGCACATACTTTTTTGTTGTTGTTGGAGTCTCACTATTCGTTGCCCAGGTTGGAGTGCAGTGGCATGCTCATAGCCACCGCAGCCTCGACCTGCTGGGCTCTGGCAATCCTTCCACCTCAGCCTTCCAAGTAGCTGGAACAACAGATGTGTGCCACCATGCCCAGCTAGTTTTTGTGATTTTTTGCAGAGACGAGTTCTCACCAAGTTGCCCAAGCCGGTCTCAAACCCCCAGGCTCAGGCAATCCTCTCGCTGCCTTCCAAAGTGTTGGGATTACACCACACCCGGTCAGGCACATAATTTCTAGGTATCTATTACCATCTTTCATGTATGTTAATTTGCTGGATATTTTTGAACATATTTTTTTTTTTCAGGATGGAGAGGGAAGTATTCTGCAGGATTGGTCCATTCCATCTATTTAGGTACACAGAAAAAATAAAACATCGTGCTCTGAGACTGCTGCTACTGATCAATCTTTTTAAATGATTTGGTAATTGACAAATGAGAGTAAAGAAAGAAAGCAAATTTGTCACTGATTTGATTCATTTCTATTTCCAGTTTATGAAGAGATTACTTTCACATGTCAGTTTAATTGCTTAGTAGAATAGAAAATCCTAACTTTCTCTCCTCCTTCCCCCCATACTTGGTGAGAGGAAACAGCAACAAACACCAACAACACAGAAAAGTACGTTTTGTCTGCTCCAAGTTCAATTTTGAGAATCCCATGTAGACTAAGTAAAATGATGGTGAGTGGTGAGTTACTGCCCTCTGTTGATAGAATGTGAATATGCGCTAAACACATTGTCAACTTAAAAAGTTGAGAGAATGGTTAGCATTGAGAATAAATATTAAGAAGAAAACATTAATGGATTAAGAAATCTGTCCTTTGTCCCTTATTTTCACATTGACTGAATGCTCTAGAAGTTAGAGTAAAGGGCCGAAACTTATTCGGTCAATAAAGTGGCTCTGCTAGGATCTTGGTGTGATGGGTCCAAAAATGACTATGATGAATTCATACTCTGAGAGCCCTGAAGATTTATCATTTTACTGGAGCTCTTTTGATATTATTTTAATTTATTTTATTTTATTTTTGAGCTTGAGTCTCACTCTGTCATCCGGGCTGGAGTGCTGTGGCACGCTCACCGCCACCGCTGCCTCAACCAGCTGGATTCAGGCGATCCTTCTGCCTCAGCCTTCCAAGCTGCTGGAACTACAGACATGCTCCACCATGCCTGGCTAATTTTTTGATTTATTGTAGAGACGAGGTCTCACCAAGGTGCCCAGGATGGTTTCGAACCCGCGAGCTCAGGCAATCCTCTCGCCTTGGCCTCCCAAAATGCTGGGATTATAGGCATGAGCCACAGCTCCCGGCCCTTGATACTATTTTAATGTTTACTCAATATATTAAATAATTCATCTTTTATATATCAAAATCTAATGTAAATTTTTATTTTTATCTTTTCTCTGGATAATTCCAGGTTCTTACAGCATTCTGTTTACATTTACCCTATTTTTGATTTTTTATGCCACTTGTATTTCTAGTTATAGATTCTAACTCTTCAAGGAAATATTAATATTGTTTTATAGAGTCAATATTTTGCCATCTTTGTTGTTCTTCATTCCTTCTTGCATGTTCAGTTTGTCTTCTGGCATTATTTTCTCTTGCTTGAGTAATACTCATCTAGTGTGAATCTGCTGGTGAGAAATGTCATTCTTTTGCTGTTATTCTTTTTTTTTTTTTTTTTTTTGAGTTGGAGTCTCACTCTGTCGCCCAGACTGGAGTGCAGTGGCTGCTCCCGGCCACCACTGCCTCCACCTGCTGGGCTCCGGCGATCCTTCCGCCTCAGCCTTCCGAGTAGCCGGAATTACAGGCATGCGCTACCACACCCGGCTAATTTTTTGATTTACTGTAGAGATGAGGTCTCGCTGCCCAGGCGGGTCTCGAACCCGCAAGCTCAGGCAATCCACTCACCTCAGCCTCCCAAAGGCGCGGGATTACAGGCTGAGCCACTGAGCCTGGCTTTTTGCTGTTATTCTTAAGGACTATGTTTTCTGTATGTTAAATCCAGATTGGCAGTTGTTTTCTTTCAGCATTTAAAAATACAAATTCATGTCTTCTGCCTTCCATAGCTTTTGTTGAGAAGTTGTTGTCAGTGTAAGTCTTCCTTCTCTGAAGATAATCTGTCTTTTTCTCTGGCTATTTTTATAATCTTCTATTGTCTTTGGTTTTCAAAAGTTTGTGTTTTCTATAAATTTATGTTTTTCTAGTATTCATAGGACTTTTTGAATCTGTGGCTTAATGTATTTCAGCACTGTTGCAAAAGTTTAACTATTATTTCATAAATTCTCTGTCTCTTTTCCCTTTGGGATTCTAACTTTACATATGTTAGACAGTCTTACTACAACCTCTATGTCTCTTATGTTTTAAATTCTTTAGTCTCTTTGTCATTCATTCTGGGTATTTCTTGCTGACATGTTTTTTAGTTACTATAAAAGCAATGAATTCTTCAACCTCATTTTTCTCAGCTACAGTGCAAACTCACTCTATGCATAGCATTCCACCTGGGCCCATACCTGTTGTTTCCATGGGACTTGGGGACAGGGGGAACAGATGCAACATTATTTTCATACTACTTACTATGCATGAATAATAAAGTACTTTATCTTTGACTCAATAGCCTTATGTCTTCTGCCAACATCCATGAAACAGTAACAGTATAAATGATTAGCTTGCATGTAAGGTAAAATCCCAGACCCTGACAGTTTCGATGACGAGATGGGATGCTGGCAGAGATGTGCTTTTTTTGAAGATCCTGTGAGCTGTTTTAGTAGATATGAGAAGACTCTCCAGGATCTAGAGCAAATGCCCTTCCCCAAGTAAGTTTCTCCCACTCTCTTACCTATTAATAAATGTTTACAAGCTAAACTAGCAGAACTGAGACAATCTACTCAAATGGTACTTTGATTTTGCTTATTCTTAGGAGCAGGAAAAAGGACATTATGTGACAATAAGGCAGCAAAAGTGGGGCAGCCAAAAGTGGCTGTATTTGCTGAGTCCAGGGGTCCCTACGCTTAAATAAATGATGTCATCTATAAGTAGATGGTGGACCAAAGCCAGGTGTTCGTTTAGATGAGCCCAAACTGCTTGTAGCTGCTTGAAACAGAAAGTTGATGCAGACATTGCTTACTGGCATGGACCTGCTATTTTCCTCCACACCTCCTGACCCTTCCCTTCTTTTGTACCCCAGCCTTAGCTACTTTAAGGAAAAAGCTGAGTATGATGGGAAATTTCAGGGAGTAGAGGAACTCAAATTTTTTAGCTCAATATAGGTATCCCAGTTATAATCCTTCCCAATTTCATGGATGGAAGGGGGTATTGGGCACCAGGGTGTCTAAAGGCACTGAAGACTATGGGGTAAACTGCAATGATGGGTGCAAGGGAATTCACATTGAACCTGATTTGGAGAAACAATGAATTTTTAAAAAGCCATATTCTTGTCTCTCCACCTGCATCCTCTTTTTAGCAGCTATTGCTAGAACCCTTGATATGCTTGTTAGACTTCTTGGTTTATGTTTCCATAGGGTGGTGTTTCTCAACCAGGGTGATTTTCTCCCCTTGCCCAACCCAGGGGACATGTGACAATGCCTGGAGACTTTGTGTGTATGTGTTCTGTTCCCTAGGCTGGAATGCAGTGGTGCAATCTTGGCTCACTGCCATCTTGACCTCCTGGGCTCAAATGATTCTCCCATCTCAGCCTCCTGAGTAGGTGGGACTACAGGCATGCACCACCATGCCCAACTAGTTTTCTGTCATTTTTGTAGAGATGAGGTCTCACTATGTTGCCCAGGCAGGCCTTGAACTCCTGGGCTCAAGCGATTCTCTCACCTTGGCCTCCTATATTGCTGGGATTACTGGTGTGGGCCACCATGCCCAGCCTGAAGACATTTTGATGGTCACAACTGGGGAGGGGGGTAGTTACCATTTTGGGGAAACTATTCCCATTATAGTGCTTGAAGTAAGGTCATTAGCTCATTGGGACCCTTGATTCACAGAGGTTACCTTAATTAGTGCCTGAGCCTGATTTACTGATGGTTTGGCTAAATTGAAATCTGTTGGTGTCTTCTGGGCTGCTGTAGCTGTCAACTCCTGCTTTATATACACCATCTTTAAAATTGATGTGCTTGTCTACTCAGTGGGAAGAGCTCAAGTCATTCTTACAATTCAGTGTTCCCCATGATAAAATATATATTTTTACTGACTCTTGGGATATTACCAATGATCAAGTCATTTGGTCTGCTATCTGGACTGCCACTTGCAAGACTAGAGATGACAGATTACAGGTACCTCGCCACCCCACTGGGGGAATGAGCTGTGGAAATAAGCCATGGCTGATGATCAAACTATCTAGGCCATTCATGTTAGATGTCCACATTATGGGGCCCATTCTCCAGTGCAACAGCCTAAAATAAAGCTGTTGATCAGGCTTGCAGTGTCCAGATCACTACCACAGCCACTTAGATCTATCATTACACTAGACATGGCAACATATCTATTATCATTGCCTAGGCACAAGATAAAGGGCTGCATTTTCTAATGTAAAAGCCACCATATTTTTCAGACTCTCAACTCCTACCAATGGTTGGTCTTTCTTGTGGTGCAGGTTACATTGCACAGACATTAACCCTGTCCATTCCTGGCACATTAATTATGTCAGACCTTTGACTTCCTCTTGGCTCTACTGGTGGTGTCTCCCTGCTCTTAATACTTTTTCAAGATACAGTGTTACTGCTACAGTTCAATCAGCCAACTCTGGCTATACCATTGTGGCTTTGTGACTAGTCTGTATTACATATGTTTGACTTTCTAGACCTTTTGTAATCTAACAGTGATGCCCTTAGTGACAAAGATTATCCAACAATGAGCTCATAATCAAGGTATTTGATTTCATGCTCAATCTGCAGGCATCTGGTATTTTTAGTATTAGAATGGCCTCCTCAAAAATTGACTTTAAAAGATTTCTCACCTCTTCCTGGCCAACACACCTTAGCATGACAGTGTGGATACTAAAAGTGGCTATCTCCAGAAAACTGAGAAAAGAAATGGCCATGAGGTCATTTTCTAGGTACTAATGAAGTTGAAAAGGTAAGGGTTTATATAGGACTATTTTAAACATTTGAAATTCTGCACTAACCGTTCCTGGAAACAATATGCCTTTGTTTCCCCTACAGCAAACCCATACCAGCGTGGTTTACATAACTTCCTACCTTTTGGCAGTTTAGTCAAAAGGAGTCCTAAGGAATTAAAATTGACTCTGATTCAGTCATCTGGATTCTGTTGTTGGATTGATATAGTTCAATATGAAGACAGTGGTCACAATGCTTGATGACTTTCCCTACAGGGGCCCATGAAGGCCAAGGAAGGGGACATAATAAATCTCTGCAAATTTTTTAAAAATTTCTTTTCCTGTATAGAAATTTCCTGTGACTGCCATAACAAATTACCAAAAAAGTAGTGACTTAAAACAACACAAATTTATTATCTTACAGCTGTGGAGGTCAGAAATCTGTAATGGGTTCCAATGGGCTAACATCAAGGTGCTGGCAAGGCTGTCTCCCTTCTAGAGCCTTTAGGGGAGAATTCGTTTCCTTGCCTTTTCTAGCTTCTAGAGACCACATGCATTTCTTGACTGTGGCCCCTTCCTCCGTGCTCAGAGCCAGCAGTGGCATATTCATATCTCTCTCTGATTCTGCTCCATTGTCATCTTCTCCTCTGATTCTGACCCTCTTGCCTCCCTTCTTATGAGGACCCCTGTGATTACACTGGGGCCCTTCCAATAATCTTTCCATTTAAAGATCCTTAATTTAATTACATCTGTGACGTCCCTTTTGCCATGGCAAAAGTATGGCATCGTAGTGATCTTTAGAGAGCTCATTATTCTGCCTCCCACATGATTTTTGTACCTAAACCTTCCAGAGAACGTTTTGTATGAGTAGATGATTGAAAGAAGATGAAGTTATGATTACTTGGATGGGGCATACTGATTTCATGGCCCAGAAGAAGAACAATGAACCTGGCACCTGGGGCAGGAACACATTGGTCTCTGGAGGTACAAAGGTGGGGGCACTTAATAATATCTTTATCTCCTAGATCTAACATTGGGACCTGAGTCAAACAGCATCTATAACTGACAATTTGTGGACATGGATGCTCCTGAATTATTCTGCTGTGCCTGTCATCAATAACATCTCAGTATAGGCCCCTTTTATGAGTATAACAGCACAGAAACTAGTACAACCTTGTTTCATTCTGTTGCAAATTCACATGCTTCTCTGATCCTTGAGTGGTCATGGTTATGCCACCTATGGTAAAGGAGACTACAACCACTCAGTGACACTGCCTGTATGACTTAACCAAACCACTGTAATGATAATCCAAATCATGTTTTAAGACAAATCCTAATAGGAGTTACCTTTGTCTGTTGGGTTATATGTTTATATGTGGCTGAGAATGGGCTATGAAATGTCTCTCTATTAGAGATGGTGTTTGTTTTTTGTACCATCTATTGCCCCTTGTAATTAGTGGCAATAACACCAAAGATCCGCAGGTCAGTGTGAACTCCCTTGCATGGGTTGCAAAGGATAGTAGGCTAACCTTAGACTAGACTACATCTTGACTAACTGAAATAAAGTCTCTTGTTCTTCCCAGGAACAGTTGTCTGTGTGCAGGACCCTGGAAGGCATGATTGAGGTCAATACTGGAGGTTAATTTCATCCTGTTGTTTGGAATCCTTTTGCTAGTAACCTTAATTAAATGTTGTAGGAGACAAATTGGATAGGTTTAGTTTTAGTCTCTGATGGTCAGATTAATCAGAGTGGCCAACAGAGTGACATACTTATGTGAAAGGTTACCAGGAGCCAAGCTGCATAGGGACAGAGGACAGATTGATGGAAAGGCAATTGTTCATGGGCCCTGAGCATCTCTGCACAATTTTGCTAGATGTACCAAGAATGCAAGGCCCTGAACTGCTCTCTGCCCAAGACATTTCTTAAGATTGTGTTTACAATGAGCAACCTTGAGGGTTGATTATATTAAGTCAGGTACTTGCCTCAAAATTACTGAGTAGGGAAGAATTGAATAAGTGTATAGATGAGATGATACTGTCCAACTTTGTAATTGCTGAGTCTGGGTCATGGCATAGTCACAGGTCATGAGCACATGTGGTTTCAAAGAGCAGGCTTGCTTACCTCTTATTGTAAAAGCAGTGAATCCCTAAGCTCAGTGTTTCCTGGCTGTGACACAAACCCATTGTATGTGTTGCATTCTTCTAGGCCCCTTGTGGGACTTGGGACAAGGGGATTTGAAGTGACATGATGTTCATGTTGCTTGCTGTGTCATGAGTAGTAAAGAGACTCTTATGACCTAGGAGTCTGAGTAAAATCCCAAGCTCTGACTGTGTTTTGTTTTTGTTTTTGGCTTTGGTGTTTGGTTGAAATCAATAAGCACAAATTTGGTCATATAATTTTGTTATTATATCGAGGGGAAAAAGTCAGTTGATTAAACTCTTCATGTATTTGTACCAAATTTTGTCAAGTTGTAAATTTAGAACTTTTCTATTTAGTGAATACTTAATTATTTTTTAAACTTTTAATTTTTTATTTTAAAGATGTGGGGTACAATTTAGGATTAGGTATACAGATGTTCATTATGCAGGTACCTTTGCTGATGAGGTGTGCCCCCAGAATCTGCCCCAGACAGATTCCCACTACTGCCAATCCTGCTTCCCTGCTCCCCTCTGGGCAGTTTCCTGCTACTGCCAATCCTTTTCTTATAGTATTACAATAATTGTTGAAGGTTCACTTATGAGTGAGAATATGTGATACTCAGTTCTTTGTTTCTGTGAAAGATCACACAGTATTATAGACTCTAAGTCCATCTGGGTTGCTGTGAAGTTCATGATTTTGTTCTTTATGACTGTGTAATAGTCCATTGTCTATGTGTACCACAAATTAAAAATCCAGTCCTTTTTTGATGGGCAGCACAGTAGGTTCCATGTTCTTGCTACTGTGAACAATGCTGCGATAAACATATGTGTGCAGGTATCTTTTTTATACAGTGATTTGAGTTCTTCTGTGTATATTCCCAGTAGGAGGATAGCGGGGTCATTTGGAAAGTCGATTTTTAGATCTTTTAGGAATCACCACACTGTCTTCCACAGAGGCTGTACTAGTTTACACTCCCACCAACAGTGTAGAAGTATTCCCTTTTCGCTGCATCCACTCCAGCATCTCTTGTTTTTTGGGTTATTAATGATAGCCATCCTGACTAGAATTAGGTGTTATCTCGGTGTAGTTTTAATTTGCATTTCTTTGATGGCTAGTGAGGCTGAACATTTTTTCATGTATCTGTTGGCTGCTTGTATGTCTTCTTTTGAGAACTGTCTCTTCATATCTTTTGCCCACTTTGTAATGGAGCTGTTTGTTTTTTTCTTTTTCGTACGTTTGAATTTCCTGTAGATCCTAGATGTTAGTTAGGCCTTTGTCAGACATACAGTTGGCAAATATTTTTTCCCAGTCTGTGGGCTGTCTCCCCGGTCTCTTGATTTCTTTGGCTTTGCAGAAGCTTGTCAATTTAATGAGGTCCCACTTGTCTATCTTATCTCTTATGGCATGGGCACTTGGGGTGTTGATCAGGAATTGGTCGCCAGTTCCAATTTCCATAAGGGCGTCTCCTGCATTTTCTAAGGTTCTTATAGTTTGAGATTTCATATTTAGGTCTTTGATCCATTTAGAGTTGATTTTTATGGAATATTTACTTTTTAAATTATGAATAATCTCAACTATTTACAAAAGTAGAAAGAATAGTATAATGAACCATAATGAGAATGTAGTAATGATGTCTATAATAGTATAGATATCACCCAGCCTGAACAATGATCAACTAATGACCAATTTTGTTACTTTTATAAGTATGTTCCATACCCTGATTGAAACAAATTTATAAAGTAATATAATTTCATCTGTAATACGTATTTTAAGATAATTGACTAGAGTTTTCTTTGCTTTATTATACCTGTATTCTTTGTGTTTCTCAAGAGCTATTTTGTAAATAGGATATTTACATTAATAATACAACAAAAGCATTACAATTCTGCTCCCAAATATTTTATAGGTAATAAAAGTTGAACATAGTGGCAAATATATAGCTTTAAGTTCTATCGCTATTAAAAAGAAATAAATTAATGAAGTTAGAAAAAATACCTAAAGAAAATATAAATTAGTATCACAAAGTATCAATGAATTATAAAGTACATATAATTTATACTAATTCTGAGAACTATATCGTTGGAAAAATAAATAAAATATCAGACAAATTAAATAAAAATTAGTTAAAATATGCAAACATTTATTAAGGTATATGACTGCTAATGTGGTTGTTAAAACATTTAATACAAAACTGTTAAATACTCTACGCAAGTAATTTTGAAACTTGTAAGGGGACAGACCATTTCTAATATATTGTTGTTTGTGACAATCTTAAGTCTTCCTCATGCTTTAAGATTTTGTATCATCCTCATATTTTTCTGAGCATCCACACTCTCACATCCATGTGGGCTTTCTCCCCAGAAACATCCAACATGGGTCAATCTGTCACCTCCTTTCCAGTTTCTACATGAAAATCATTCATATCACACCAAGGCTTTAGAACAGGGGCTGGGAAATTTTTTCCTGTAACGGGCCAGATAGCAGAAACTGTTTTACTTCTGTTCCTTCTCTCTCTTCTCGTCTTCCCCTTCTCCTCCTAGCTTTTTCTTCCCCCCATCCTATTTTCTCCTCCTCCTCTTCCTTCTTGCTCTTATTATTTTTACAACCATTACAACATATAAAAATCTTTCTTAGCCCTCATGACATATAAATTCGGACCCTGGCTGTATTTGACCTGTGGGCAGTATTTTATGACTCCTGCACCAGAGTGCAATGGTTAAAAAGTAAAAGCCCTAAGGCCATATTCTTTTGAATCCTGGTTTTTAATCTAGTATTTGTGTAGCAGTTGTGTCACATGCAAAAAAATTTAACCTCTTTGTGCCTCAGTTTCTTCATCTAGGAAACCGTGGTCATAATAATTCTTACCTCACAGAGTTGTAATGAGGATTAAGTGAGCTAACATGTATACAGTGCTGAGAAAAGTGGTACATAGTAAGTGTTCATTAGACACCAGCTGTTATTATGAAGACTTTTATTTCTTGTAGATGATCTCTGTTCATTTAAATAGTAATGAGAAAGGGTTTAATCTCATGCTACATGACTGTCTGCCATCTTTTTCTCATCTCTACTCTCTTTCTTCTCCCTCTCTCCTTATTTTCTTTCAGGTGTAATCAATAAATTCCTGTTGTTTTATTTGGTTAGGTATTAATTGTTATTTCTGCAGTAATGCTTGCTTACAGTCTTACATTCTATACAGAGTGAATTTATTTTATTCACTAAGAAAAATTCAATGAATACATTTTTTTCCTTTACAAGATTACATATAAATTACCAAAAGCTGACTGGGAAAAAACAGAAAATCTGGCTGGTACAAAAATTATTCAAGAAATTGGCAGAGTTATCAAAGAGTTACATCCAAAAATGTTCTTAACTCAGATGATTTTGACTTTTAAATTGATTTTTTAAAAAATTATGGCAACTGTCAAACATATAAAATATAATAAATTTCCATGTACCTATGACATAGACTTTACAATTATAAACCCTTGGACAGTTTTGTTTCATGTATACGCTCACTCAATTCTTCCCCCATCTGATACTTCTGAAGCAAATACCTGAATTTATACAATTTAATATATGTTATGGACTGATGGATTGAATGCTTGTATCCACCGAAAATGCATATGTTGAAATCTAATCCCCAGTATGATGGTATTTGAAGGTGAGACCTTTGGAAGGTAATTAGGTCATGAGAGCAAAGCCCTCATGAATGGGATTAGTGCTCCTATAAAAAGAGGTCACACAGTGCACTTTCCCTCTTTCCATATTTGAGGATATGAGGAAAGGTTGACTACCTGCAGCCTAGAAGAGGGCCCTTTCCAGAACCCATCCAGACCAGCACTGTGATCTTGGACTTCCAGCCTCCAGAAATGTGAGAAATAAATATTTATTGTTTTAAGCCATCTAGTTTATGATAATTTGTTATAGCACCCAGAAATGTCAGAAATGACTGAGACAGTATATCATAAACAGCCCTTCATATATGTGTGTGTGTTCCTATCCTGGAGTTTCACATTTTCAAATTTAACCAACCATGGATTGAAAATATTAAGAAGAAAATGGGTGGTTGTGTCTGTACTGAGCATGTAAAAAATTTTTTTTGGTCATTATTCCCTAACCAATACAGTATAACAACTATTTACATTCACATTGTATTAGGTATTATAAGTAATCTAGAGATGATTTAAAGTATATGGTAGGATATAATGTAGGTTATATGCAACTACTACACTATTTTATGTAAGTCCCGATGTATGTAAGGGACTTGAGCATCCATGGATTTTGATAGCCAAGGGGGTACTGAGTGATGACTTTATTTTGTTTTTAAAACATAACCAGCAGGGCTCGGTGGCTCAGCCTGTAATCCTGTGCCTTTGGGAGGCTGAGGTGAACGGATTGCCTGAGCCCGAGGGTTCCAGACCCACCAGCAAGACCACATCTCTACAATAAATAAAAAAATCAGCCAGGCGTGGTAGCGCATGCCTGTAATTCCGGCTACTTGGAAGGCTGAGGCAGAAGGATCGCCAGAGCCCAGCAGGTGAGGCTGCGGTGGCCGGAAGCGGCCACTGCACTCCAGTCTGGGCGACCAAGTGAGACTCCAACTCAAAAAAAAAAAAAAAAAAAAAAAATTAGCTGGGCGTGGTAGCGCGCGCCTGTAGTTCCAGCTACTTGGAAGGTCAGGTGCAAGGATCGCCGGAGCCCAGCAGGTCGAGGCTGCAGTGGCCGGGAGCGGCCACTGCACTCCAGTCTGGGCGACAGAGTGAGACTTCCACTCAAAAAAACCCCAAAAAACAAAAACAAAAAACATAACCACAGTATCGTTATCACGTTAACACAGTTAAAAAAATTCTAAAATATCATCAAATATCCTATCTGTGGTTCAAATTTCTCCAATCATCTTATAAAATTTGAAGCAATTTTTTGTTTAAATCAGTATTGAAAAAGATATATAAAGTTTTTCTGTTAATTTATAGGTTTACATTTTCTCTCTTTGTCTTGCAATTTATTTTTGAAGAAATAAATGCTGGTACTGAAATGTTCTACCATCTGTATTTTGCTAAATCTATCTTTATAATGTCATTTAATATGTTCTTCTGTCCACTGCAAATAAGTACATGCCTTGAGGCTTCATTAGATTCAGACTCAATGTTTCTCACAATAATACTTTATAGATAATGTTGTATAATTTTATCAGGAGATACAGAGTATCTGGTTGTCCTTTTTTTTGTGATGTGAGCAGTCATTGATGAGCATTGCCTAACTCCATTAATCACAAATGAAGATTTCTAATTTTATAATTTCTTTTGCACTTATTACTACTTGGGTGCCCTTAGGTCTAACTCTTCTAGGAAAAGCAAGATAAATGTTTGATTCTACTCCCATCCCCTATTGATTTATTTATTATGAATATTCAAAATAATAAGTTGACTTTCATTCTCCAAAGCAAACATTGAATTTGCTTTTTCTTATTATCATTATAAACTCATGGATTTAGACATATTTTATGTGTCTAAATCTTTTGCATTATTTTTATTTATACTTGAACTAGTCCATTTTTGGTCAGTGGGACTCTCTTCAAGTTGGCTCCTGAGTCTTTTTGACACAACCCACTTGTCCTTGATAATGATTTTCCTTTCTGGTATAGTAAGAGTTTCCTCATTCATTTTGTACATTTTCTACTCTAAACATAGAACTTGTCATTTCTCCAAGAAAGCCTGGTTCCTTTTAGTGAGAAATGGTATTAGAGACCACAATCTGGGTACTAGAAGTGCTCACTGGTATTGAGTTGGTCTTTTTAAACTAAGACCTTTCAGTTAATCATTTTTGCTTGTTTGTTTCTTTGTTTATAAAATATATCATGATTTCATAACAACTTCCCCAATTCAAATTTAGGATTACAGGGTTTTATTTAATCTCAACTTTTTACTTCTGTATCTTTTTTCTCTTATTTTGAAAATCCTGTTCCTTAATAGACTCACTATAATTTTTGTTCCATATTATGTGCACAATAGTCTAAGAATAGCATTATCATCATTACCATCAACAATATGATTTTAAGAATGCCAAGTATATATATTTTTTGTAGTTCTTTTTGTTCTTAGGGTATATATTTATAGAAATGTACAGCCAGATAGCTGTTTTCTAAAGTACTGGAAATAGTTTCTCTCTGTGTGGTTATGCTACCAATACAATATGTAATTAGATTCATTTGTTTTATTGTATTTCTAACTTATTAGACATTCTATTTTCTTTTCTTCCTTTTTTTTTTTTTGAGTTGGAGTCTCACTCTGTTGCCCAGGCTGGGTTGCAGTCAACCTGCTGGGCTCCAGCAATTCTTCCACCTCAGTCTTCCAAGTAGCTGGAGCTACAGGTGCTTGCTACCAGGCCCGGCTAATTTTTTTGATTTATTGTAGCTCAGGCAGTCCACTCACCTTGGACTCCCAAAGTGCTGGGATTATAGACTGAGCCACTGACCCTGGACTTCTATATTTCGAAAAATTTCATTTTGCTTGTGAGCATATAAATTATTTTTATGATTTAAAAGTCATATCTATAAAACAAGATATATTGAGATAAATCTAGCTTTTATTATAATCTTCTTTAGTCTACTTTTTATTATCTCTAATAGGTATCCTATTTTGGGGGGGTTTATCTGTTCATTTACGTTAACAAAAACCAATATGTGAGCACACATATTTTCTCCTTTCTTAGATAAATAGTATCATACTACATATTTTCTCCCTTTTGTTTTTGCCTAGCCACATATCACAGAGGTCACTTCATAGCAGTATATAGAGCCATTTCTATGTTCTCTATTAAGTTCATGTACTATTGATAGACATTTTTGTTTCCAATCTTTGCTCTTATAAATAATGCTTTAAACAAATTATTACAGTATATATCTTTTGCATAAAGTCCTAGAAGTGATATTGATGGGTCAAAGGGTAAATCCATGTCAATTTTATTAGATGTTGTCAAACTCTTTTCTGTATCAGTTGGGGTCAAATTCAGAAATGGAAACTATTTCAGCTATTAGAACCAACAGAATGTAATGCAAATAACTGTTCACTAGGTATAATGTGAACTGAAAGGGTAAAAAGAGAACTTTAAGACATCAAAAAGGCAGTCACTGTAGGAAGCAGCTACCAGCCCTCAGAGCTGAGGAAACTTGGAAGAATGCTCCCATGGAACTGAAACTCAGACCTCTAAGGAAACGGTACTATTTGACATGCCGGTACCTCTGAGCTTGAGGTGGGGAGCCCTGTGGACCCGGGACACACACCTTGACGAAGAAGAGTAGTCAACTGATACTGATGTCTCTGTGGGGGCTAAGTATTTGCAAGTGTAAGGAAAACTGAAAACTGGATGATTGCTGCTGTGGGGACACAGCTGCTGCCAGGGTGAAAAGCAATGCAGGGCTGATTCATGGGAACTGCAAGCACACAGGAAACCCACAGGGAACAGACAGGGAAGAGCAAGTCCCTTTGTCCTTCTCTGGCCTTTTAGGCTCCCTCTGGTGCCCCAATTGACACAGCCTAACTCAGAGTCATGTGACAAAGCAGAAAGGTGATTTTGAGGGTCCTGGTCCCAGAATCAAAAGCAGAATTTAAAGGGATATGTATGGAGCCGAAAGGCAACAATTTATTAATCTCCATGGGTATGGTCTTCAAGGATGTGGTTTTATTTTATTTCATTATTATTATTATTTTTTCAACTGACAAGTAAAAATTGTATATATTTATGGTATACAACATGATGTTTTGTTACATGTATACATTGTGGAGTGGTTAAATCAAGCTATTGCATTATCACACATACCTTTTTTTTGTGGTAAGAGCACAATATCTACTCTCTTAGCAGTTTTCAAATTTACCATGTATTGTTATCACCTATAGGTACCATGAGATGCAATAGAGCTCTTGAACTTAATTTTCCTAACTGAAATTTTGTGGTCTTTGACCAACATCTCACCAATCCCCTAGCCTCTCTCCCAGCCCTCCCTACCCCTAGTAACCACTATTCTACTCTGTTTCCATGAGTTCAACAGTTTTAGATCTCACATATAAGTGAGACCATGGGGTATCTGTCTTTCTGTGCCTGGCATATTTCACTTAACGTAATGTCCTCCAAGTTCATCCATGTTGCCTCAAATAACAAGATTTCATACTTTTTTTTTTAAAGGTTGAATAGTATTCCATTGTGTATATATACCACATTTTCTTTATCCATTCATCTATTGGTGGACACAACTTGATTCCATAGCTTGGCTATTGTGAATAATGTTGCAATGAATATGGGAATATAGATATCGCTTTGAGAGCCTGATTTCATTTCCTTTGGATATATAGCAGTGGGATTGCTGAATCATAAGGTAGTTCTATTTTCAGTTTTTTAAGGAACCTTCATACAGTTAGTTTTCCATACTGACTATACTGATTTACATTCCCACCAACAGTATACAAGGGTTCCATTTTCTCCATGATGTGGTAATATTATCATGCATTCCTATTAGTAAGTTCGATAGTAGCTATTTCACCACATCCTCACAACAGAGTATTTTGTTAAGCATTTAAATTGTTGCCATCAGATGATTTCTTTCTACAACAATTAATTATCAAGCTTTATAAATTGTTCTACAGTATAGAAAAAGATATAAATTATAATAGCTCTCACTGCTTTTATGCTTATCATATATAGTGGCATTAATAATGCTTGTAAAACACTTCACAACTATACAGAAACACAGATGACACAGACTAATGTAGGACTCTATGAGAGAGGATAAATTACTGTGCAAAATAGCCAAAACCATCTGTTAGCAAAAGTGATATGCTTTCAGGGAAGTCTTACTTTGTTCCCAACAATTAAAGTGGAACAACTTCTGTATTTTTATCTGTTTTAATTTTATGGTTTCTTCTGCTCAGATTTAAACCAAGAACAGCTTTTGCTATAAAATAAGGCTATTTGTTTAAAAAGTTCTTATTCTTTGCTTATTTTAAGATTATCTATGTAAAAATAAACATCTAGAAAATACCCCCATAGGTGGTTTTGATTTCATATGTACTTTTTGACATTCATGCATATTTTTATAAAAGCCTGTTTGTCATTTTAGATTTTTATACCTTTACTGATGAAATAATTGTTTCTTGACTTATTTCTAGTCTCCTGAGTCTGATATTCTTTTAAGAATTCCTTACTTTTCTTATTTTTAGATGAAAAAATTAAAACATTGTGCCAGGCTTTGCCCTAAGAATGATAATATAAATAAAAATATTAGCTAGGCATGGTAGTAGTTTAAATATGTTGAATATCAAAATATGCTCCCTTCTGGGGAAAACCACTCAGGACACATCTCCTTATATTCTAGGCACATTCTTCATTGAGTTTTCAAATCTTTGATTGAAATTTGTAAAGGTTAAGTCATCATATAAATAGCAGTGCTATTAACAATCACAAAATTAATGAGAATAATAATGAGCCTAAGTGTGTAAAATGCCATCGTTAGCATAAACACCATCAGGCCTCTGTGTATGACATTTTTGTTTTGCCACAGGGAAAAGTTCTGTGCACTAGTTCCCTAAGTAGAGTCAATATGTTATAACTGCAAATAAATTGCTCATTATCTAAGTTGTTTTTGCAACTTTTGGAGAAAACAAAATGAGGTGTTCTTGAAGAAGACATTTAGTGTTGTGTAGCAAAATATAAAAGTGGTTTTAAACAGAGGTGAAATTAAGAACAGTTCTATACATCACTTTCATTATCATTATAAAAGTAAAATATGTTCACTACAAAAAACTTTGAAAACACACACACATCATTAAAAACTACTCCTAGCTTTTTCATTCATGGATGACCTTTCTTTGTATAAGTTTAGTTCTATTAGTCTCTTTCCTAACTTAGTAAGTGGGATCACACAGTAGGTAGTTTTATGTTGCATTTTCTTCAAAACATAACATCAAAAACTTTTCTCAGGCCATTGCAGGTTAATTAGAAATGCGACTTTTGTATTTTTGCATTGTATTTTATTTAACCATTGACAACCCCATTTTTAGTTATTTAAATTGCTCTCCAAAAAGCTTGTATCAGTTTACATTTTCAACAGCTGGAACAGAGTAACTGTTTTTCAGAACACTGGATATTATCATTAATTTTTTGGTTAACTTGGTGGGATAAATTTATAGTTGATATTCATTAAATATTCATATTTCTTGAATACTAATTTGTGAATAAGATTATAAGGCCAAGTTATGCTTGATGTAGCCATGACTGAAATTATAGTTTAAACTAAAGGTCACATATTTCAATAGAAGGAATCTTGAGAAGAAAAGTAATTGTTGACATGGGTGATTTAAGAATATAAAGCAATGATATACTAAGAAAATGAGGTGAAAGCTAGAAACTTGGAGCTTTTTTTTTTTAAAAAAAGTTATTATTATTATTATTTTTGCATTGGAGTCTCACTCTGTTGCACAGGCTGGAGTGGGGTGGCACATTCACAGTCACTGCAGCCTCGACCTGCTGGGCTCAGGCGATCCTTCCACCTTAGCTTTCCAAGTAGGAGCTTTTTAAAGTATGACTATTAGCCAGACTGGAGACTAGAGTTCTTATCAAATTCCTATATAGTCTTTTTTTGGTCATCATGAAATTGAACCTGGCTAGTTTGTCAACAAGACATTCTTCAGTGACACACTGATGTTGACCTTAAAACCATTTAAAAAATCTACTTTGGAGAAGAAATTTTTATTTGTTTTATATCACTTATCTATCATTTATCTTTGAATTTTATATTATTTCACTAACAGGGTATGGATTTATTGACTTTGTTTTAATCAATTAGACCACATAAAAATTCTCTAGGAAATACATAGGCTATATGGTAGAAATATATAAACAAAGACAGTTTTACCTCTTTCTGCCCAATCTACACATCTTTTATTTCCTTTTCTTGTCTTATTGCACTTATTTACTAGGACTTACAGTAAAATGTTGAAAGACAGTGCTGAGAGGAGATGTTCTTGTCTTTTTCTGATTTAGTGGAAAACTTTGAGTAACTCACCATTAAGTATGATATTCTTAGTTGTTCTTTTGTAGATATTATTTATCAAGTTGAGGAAGTTCCCCTCTCTTCCTAATTTGCTGAAATTTTAAAAATCAGCAACGAATTCTGTCAAATATTTTTTCTGTCTATTGATATTATTATGGATTTTTAAAAAACCTGTTGATGTGATGTATTACCTTAATTGAGTTTTGAATGTTTAACTACTCTTCCATGCCTGAGATAAATATCACTTGGTCGTGGTGTATAATTTTTAAATATACTCTTGGATTCTATCTGTTAATATTTTGCTGAGAAGTTTTGCATCTACTTTTATGAAAGATAATGATCTGTAGTTTTAGTTTCTTGTAATGTCCTTGTCTGATTTTGGTATTAGGATAATGCTAGTCTCAGAGAATGAATTAGGAAGTATTTCCTTTGGAAAAGACTGTAAGGAATTGATATTACTTTTCATTAAATATTTGTTAAAATTCATCAATGACCCCAATCTGGGCCTGGTGCTTCATATTTTGAAAGGCAATTAAATATTGATTCAATTTTGCTAATAAATATAGACTTATTTAGATTGTCTATTTCTTCTTGTGTGAGTTTTGGCCTATTGTGTCTTTTAAGAAATTGGTTTTTTTTGAGTTGGAGTCTCACTCTGTCGCCCAGACTGGAGTGCAGTGGCCGCTCCCGGCCACCACAACCTCGACCTGCTGGGCTCCGGCGATCCTTCCACCTCAGCCTTCCAAGTAGCCAGAATTACAGGCATGCGCTACCATGCCCGGTTGATTCTTTTGATTTATTGTAGAGATGACGTCTTGCTGCCCAGGCGCGTCTCGAACCCGCGGGCTCAGGCAATCCACTCACCTCAGCCTCCCAAAGGCGCGGGATTACAGGCTGAGCCACCGAACCCAGCTTGGAAATTGGTCCATTTCATCTAGGTTGTCAAGTTTGTGGGTCTAGAGTTATTCATACCATTCCTTTATTATCCTTTTAATTTCCATGGGATCTATAGTGATGTCCCCTCATTCATTTTTGATATTAGTGACTTGTGTCTCTTTTCTTTCTGATTTAGCCTGGCTAGAGGCTTGTCAGTTTTGTTGATATTTTCAAATAACCAGTATTTGTATTTGAGTTGGTTGGTTTTCTAAATTAATTTTCTGTTTTCAATTTCATTGATTTCTGCTCTAATTTTTCTTGTATCTTTTCTTCTGCTCTTTGTATTTAGTTTGGTCTTCTTTTATTAGTTATGTAAGTTTGAAGCTTAGATTACTGATTTTTAGATATTTCTTCTTCTCTAATATTTGCATTCAATGCTGTAAAATTTCCTCTAAGCACTACTTTTGCTACATCCCACAAACTAAAAAAATTGTGTTATCATTTAGTTTAAAATATTTCTTAATTTCCCTTGAGGTATCTTTTTTGCCTTATGTATTATTTAGAAATGTGATATTTAATCTCCACATATTTTGGGATTTTCCAGATATCTTTCTGCTATTAAGTTCTAGTTTAAATACACTATGATCTGAGAGCAGACATTGTTTGTTTTCTCTATTTAAAAAATGTTTGAGGTGTGTTTTGTGGTATAGAATATGGTCCGTCTTGGCAAATGTTCCACGCAAGTTTGAGAAGAATGTGTAATTTGCTGTTGCTTGATGAAGTAGCCTGCAGATGTACATTATATTCAGTTGATTGATGGTGCTGCTAGGTTCGACTGTTTTTCTTGACTTTCTGCTTACTGGTTCTGTCCATTTCAGATAGAGGGATGTTGAAGTCTTCAACTATAATAGTGGATTCATCTATTTCTCCTTGCAGTTCTTTTTTTTATTTTAATTTTTTGATTTTTTATTGTAGAGATCTTGCCAATCCTTGCAGTTCTATCAGTTTTTTCCTCATGTATTTTGATGCTTTACATACACCTTATGACACTAACCTTCTGTCATTATGTAATGCCCCTTTTTATCCCTGAAAACTTTCTGAAGTCTGCTCTTTCTGAAATTAAGATAGCTACTCCTGTTTTCTTTTTATTAACCTTAGTATGGTGTATCTTCCACCATCCTCTTACTTTTAATCTTTGTGTGTTTTGTATTAAGATGGGTTTCTTGAAGGTAACGCATTGTTTGGTCTTGCTTTCTGATCTACTCTAACAATATCTGTCATTTAATTGGTGCATTTAAACCATTGATATTCAAGGTGATTACGATATAGTTGCATTAATAACTACTATCATTGTTACTGTTTTCTATTTGTTGTCCTTATTTTTTGTTCCTATTTTTGTCTTCCACCTTTGTAGGTTTTTTTTTTTTTTTTTACTGTTAGATTCAACTGCATCACATTTTATTATTTATTTATTTATTTATTTTTTTGAGTTGGAGTCTCACTCTGTTGTCCAGACTGGAGTGCAGTGGCCACTCCTGGCCACCACAGCCTTGACCTGCTGGGCTCCGGTGATCCTTCCACCTCAGCCTTCCAAGGAGCTGGAACTACAGGTGCACGCTACCAGACCTGACTAATTTTTTATTTATTGTAGAGATGAGGTCTTGCCAAGTTGCCCAGGCAGGTCTTGAACCTGTGGGCTCAGGCAATCCACTCACCTCAGCCTCCCAAGGCGTGGGATTACAGGCTGAGCCACCAAGCCCGGCTTATTTTATTTTTTTAAACATATTTTTTATTTTAAAATTTTGGGGTACAGTTAAGGGTTAGGTATACAAGTATGCATCATTCAGGCACCCTTGTTGATAAGGCGTGTCCCCCCGTCCCCAGACAGATATTGACTACCGTTAATCCCACCTTCCCCTCCCTGCCCTCCCCATAGTTTTCTGCCACTGTCAATCCTTTTCTTATAGTATTACAATAGATGTTCAAGGTCTACTTATGAGTGAGAACATGTGATGCTCAGATCTTTTGTTTCTGTGAGAGATCACTCTGTATTATAAACTCTAGTTCCATCCAGGTGGCTGCGAAGTTCATGATTTTGTTCTTTTTTATGGCTGCATAGTATTCTATCGTGTATATGTACCACATTTTTTAAATCCAGTCCTCTTCTGATGGACAGCATGGTTGGTTCCAGGTTCTTGTTACTGTGAACAATGCTGCGATAAACATATGTGTGCAGGTATCTTTTTTATAGAGTGATTTGAGTTATTCAGGGTATATTCCCAGTAGGGGGATTGTAGGGTCATATGGGAGGTCAATATTTAGAGATTTTAGGAATCGCCACACTGCTTTCCACAGAGGTTGCACTAGTTTACACTCCCACCAACAGTGTAGAAGTGTTCCCTTTTCGCCACATCATCTCCAGCATCTGTTATTTTTTGAGTTATTGATAATGGCCATTCTGACTGGAGTTAGGTGGTATCTCAGTGTAGTTTTAATTTTCATCTCCTTGATGATTAGTGGGGTTGAACATTTCTTCATGTGTCTGTTGGCCGCTCATATGTCTTCTTTTGAGAAGTGTCTGTTCATATCTTTTACCCACTTTGTAATGGGGTTGTTTGTTTTTTTCTTTTCAACACATTTGAGTTCCTTGTAGATCCTTGATTTTAGGCCTTTGTCAGACATGGAGTTGGCAAATACTCTTTCCCAGTCTAATGGGCTGTCTCCCTGCTCCCTTGGTGGTTTCTTTGGCTTTGCAGAAGCTTATCAGTTTAATGAGATCCCATTTGTCTATCTTATCTCTTATGGCCCATGTGTTTCGTGTTTTGTTCAGGAATTGGATGCCAGTTAGAATTTCCATAAGGGTGTCTCCTGCATTTTATAAGGTTCTTATGGTTTGAGGTTTTACATTTAGGTCTCTGATCCACTTAGAGTTAATTTTTGTGTATGGGGATAGATAGGGGTCTTGTTTGAAACTTCTGCATGTGGTCAGCCAGTTTTCTCAGCACCATTTACTGAGTAGGTTCTCCTCTCCCCAGTGGTAGGTGGTGGAGGCTTTGTCGAAGATGAGTTGGTTGAGAAATTGAAGTTTTGCTTCTGGAATCTCAATTCTATTCCATTGGTCTACATGCCTGTTCCTGTACCAATACCAAGCTATTTTGATTATTGTAGCTTTATAGTAAAGTTTGAAGTCTGGTAATGTGATACCTCCTGCTTTTTTTTTTGCTGAGGATTGTTCTGGTTATTCTTGGTCGTTTGTGTTTCCATATGAATTCCTGTATTGTTTTTTCTAGCTCTGAGAAGAATGTTGCGGGTAATTTGATGGGTATTGCATTAAATCTGTAGATTGCCTTAGGTAAGATGGACATCTTCACAATGTTGATTCTTCCAATCCATGAGCATGGGATATTTTTCCACTTGTTTGTGTCATCTTTGATTTCTTTGAGCAGTGTTTTGTAGGGTTCATTGTAAAGATCTTTCACGTCTCTGGTTAGGAAGATGCCAAGGTATTTCACTTTTTTGTGGCTATTGTAAATTAGATTGTGCTTTTTATTTAGGTTTCTGTTTGTTTATTATTGGTATAAAGAAATGTGATTGTCTTTTGCACATTTATTTTATACCCTGAGACTTTGCCAAAGTCCTTTATCAGTGCAAGGAGGCTTTTGACAGATTCCCTTGGGTTTTCAAGGTACACAATCATGTCGTCTGCAAAGAGAGATAACTTGACTTCCTCTTTTCCTGTTTGGATACCCCTGATCACCTTCTCTTTTCTGATTGGTCTAGTCAGGACTTCCAATACTATATTGAACAGGAGGGGAGAGAGTGGGCATCTTGTCTTATTCCAGTTTTCAGGGAAAATGGTTCCAATTTTTGTCTGTTTAGGAGTATGCTGGCTGTGGGTTTCTTGTAGATGGCTTTTATTATTTTGAAGTATGTTCCATGTATGCCTAGATGTTTGAAGGTTTTTATCAAGAAGGGGTGCTAGATTTTATCAAAAGCTTTTTCTGCATCTAATGATATATTCATGTGGTTTTTGTTCTGACGTCTGTTGATGTATTTAATTACATTTATTGTCTTGTGAATGTTGAACCAGGCTTGCGTCCCAGGGATGAAGCCTACTTGGTCATGATGGATACTTTTTGAGATGTGTTGTTGAATCCAGTTTACTAGGATCTTGTTGAGAATTTTGGCATGTGTTCATCAAAGATATTGGCCTGTAGTTCTCTTTCTTTGTTGGGTCTTTACCTGGCTTGGGTATCAATGTGATGTTAGCTTCATAAAATGATTTGGGGAGGCTTCCATCTTTCTCAATTGCCTTTCAGTAGGATTGGTATCAGTACTTTCAGTAGGAATACTTTCAGTAGGATTGGTATCAGCTCCTCCTTAAATGTCTTATAGAATTCTGCTGGAAAGTCATCTGATCCAGGGCTTTTTTTTGTAAGTAGTTTACTTATTACACAGTCAATTTCCTGGATTGTTATTGGTCTATTTAGGGTCTTGATTTTTTCTTGTTTCAACCTAGGCAGGTTGTGTGATGTCAGAAAGTCTTCCATTTCCTTAAGATTTTCAAATCTGTTTCCATACAAGTGTACATAGTAGTCTCTAATGATCTTTTGTATTTCTTCAGGGTCAGATGTGATTTCAAATTTTGTGTTTCTGATTGTGTTTATTTGGGTTTTTTCTCTTTTTTTCTTGGTCAGTCTAGCTAGGGTACCGTCAATCTTGTTATCCTTTCAAAGAACCAGCTTTTTGTTTCATTGATTTTTTGTATTATCTTTTTGTTGTCTATGACCTGGATTTGGGCTTTTATTTTGGTGATCTGGATTCTTCTGCTGTAGTTAGGGTTTTGGTGGTCTTGCTTTTCCAGCTTCCTAAGGTGATTTGTTAGGCTGTTAATTTGTGTATAGGGGGAGGGAAAGTGTTCTCTTGTCCCACAATTAGGCCTCAGTCTTTTGGTAATCCTGTATTCCTGAACTGTGAACTTAATCAGTACTTCTCAGCTTTTTTTCTTTTTTTGTAAACATCCCTTTGGTGGAGATTATGGCTAGAGGGGTCTGGAGTTGGGTGTTTCCCTTTTCCCAGGCAGGTTAGGCTCTGATAAAACTTAGCAGTTTAGGCTCTGGTATAATAGTTTCTTCCGAGGGCAGGCTTTGTTAAGAATGCTCCGGTGTATCTCAAAATGGCAGTTTTTAACAAAATTATTATCTTCACAGGAGTATGGATGCAGCTGGAGAACATCATACTAAGTGAGCTATCACAGAAACAAAGAACTGAACACTGCATGTTGTCACTTATTTATATATATTTTTTGAGTTGGAGTCTCACTCTGTCACCCAGACTGGAGTGCAGTGGCTGCTCTCGGCCACCGCAACCTCGACCTGCTGGGCTCTGGCGATCCTTCCGCCTCAGCCTTCCGAGTAGCCGGAATTACAGGCGCGCGCTGCCACACCCGACTGATTTTTTTGGTTTATTGTAGAGATGAGGTCTCGCTGCCCAGGCGGGTCTCAAACCTGCGGGCTCAGCCAATCCACTCACCTCAGCCTCCCAAAGGTGCGGGATTATAGGCTGAGCCACCGAGCCTGGCTATGTTGTCACTTATAAGTGGGCCCTGATCACTGGTCACATGAGCACAAGGGTGGGATCAGCATAGCTGGATACTGCTAGGGGAGGAAGGGAGGGAGGAGGAAGCAGGCACGTGGCAACACACTGGGTACCTGGTCCACTCTCAGGGGGAGAGAGGGCCAGTTAGAAGCTCAAACTGCGCCCGAGTGCAACTTTCTTGGGCAGTAAATCTTCACTTGTACCCTCAACTCTAAAATAAAAGAATAATTAAAAGAAAATTAAGGCCGGGCTTGGTGGCTCAGCCTGTAATCCCAGCACTTTGGGAGGCCGAGGCATGTGGATTGCCTGAGCCCAGGGGTTTGAGACCAGCCTGGGGAACTTGGGGAGACCTCTTCTCTACAATAAATAACAAAAAAACTTGCTGGGCGTGGTAGTATGCACCTGTCGTTCCAGCTACTTGGAAGGCTGAGGCAGAAGGATCCCCTGAGCCCAGCAGGTCTAGGCTGCAGTGGCTGAGTGTGCCACTGCACTCCAGCCTGGGTGACAGAGTGACATTTGGATTTAAAAAAATTAAAAAGAGAAAGATAAAAATTTTAAAAAGGTTACTTGTTACTTTCTCCTGCAGGAAGCATGAGGGGCTTTTTCTCCAATATTCATAGTGAGGACGTGGTAGGGTTTCTGGAGGTAAAACTTACAAAAGTGTGAGACGTCCCGCCTCCCCCCCCATGATTGGCTTCCACTGGAGTTTTTAGCTATCAGACTTGCCCATGCTGAAGCTCCAGCAATTCATCAATCATGGTTCAGGTTTTCCTTCCCTGATACCGCTTCCCAGGGTGGTTTCAGCTCCCAGGTTTCTGCTCTAGTAAGTAGTGATTCTCTGTATCTATCTGTCTGTCTCTCCAATTTTGGGGGCGATGGTCTGCCCTGTGACCTCCCTTCTCTGAAAGATCTAAGAAGAGTTGCTGATTTTTCAGTGTGTTCAGCTTTTTACTCGTTAGGAGAGAGTGGTGACTTCCAAGCTTTTTACATGTGGGAATCAGAAACCAGAACTCCAGGAAAATTTTTTGGTCTTTCTGTTCAGTGAAAAGCCCCAAGGCCACCCTTTTGCTTTGTGTTGCTGTGATGGGGACACAGAGCATTCCATTTGCTGGCTGCCCCTTGGAGGGGGGGCTGCACCAATGTGGGGGCGGGGAGGGGCTCTGAAAAGCTAGAGGGGAGCTGGAAGACAGGAGGAGGAAGAAGGGTTCTGCTCCTCCGGTTTGCTTCCTGTTCCTACCTGAAGTTTCCTGGTCCTTTTCGAGATCCTTATCTCCTGCAGTTTGTGAACTGCCCCCCTGCTTTTAGGTCCTCTTTAGAGTTGTTTCTTTAAGCCAGAGATTCAATATGAGAAGGATCAAGAGGTCAAGGCACTTACGGGGAAGCCGTTTATTCTTCTTACAACTACAATTATTACTGAAATTTACATTTATTGTCTTCTAGGTACTAGGTATTTTATTTTATTTTTTCCCTTTATTTCTTATTTTAAAGATGTGGGGTATAATTCAGAGTTAGGTACATACATGGTCATTGTACAGGTAACGTTTGGGCACTCTTATTGATGTTATGTGCCCCCCCCCCGGCAGTGTCCCACTACTGCCAATCCCTTTCTTATAGTATTATGTTATCTTATAGTATTCTGTTCAGGGCCCACTTATGAGTGATTCCATGTAACACTCAGATCTTTGTTTCTGTGATAACTCTCTGAATATTATCGATACTAAGTATTTTAAAAAATGTTATCTAATTTAATCCTCACAGCAATCTACAAGGTAATTGCTATTATTGTCATTTACACACGAGGAAAGAAAGTCATGTAGGTAAAAATAACTTGATTTTAAGCTCAGGTCTGTAGGATAATAACAAAAGTTGTACATATAAGTAAATTCACTATAGATATGCGGAGTCATATAGAGGTTAGAATGTCACAGGGATTTTGAGACTATTTTATGGTTTGAAAAATGTGAAGTGTGATGTATTTTGTTTAACAAAAGGTAGAATTGCTTTGTCAGATGAAGGGAATGAGTTCTTGGAAGGCAGGAGTTTGTTAGGTGAGGAACGGTGAGAGTAAGTCAGTCTCAATATTCAGTTTTAGTCTATGGTACATAATTATAAAACCAATGAGCCCTTTTATCTATGTGTATGTTTTGTCACTTATCAGCTATTTCAAAATGAGGACTGAAATATTGACATTTCAAATATTTCACTCAGTTCTTAAACATGATTTTAAATGATTATCATATCCTAAGCTGTTTTAGATTAAGTTTTTGCACAGTACTGTTCTGTGCCTTTATATCTTATTTTGGAAAACTTTGCTTGGCTTTCCTTAGGAGAGAGAGAGGGTGATCCAGGAAGCTTCTGGAAGCTTTCCTGTGATAGTGCATAGATTTAATATCAATAGATTTATTAACTCCTGACGGCAAAAAACTTAAGGCAGGGGAGATGTATTTGACAGTGGAATCTTTTTTAGAGACTTAATGGGGGGAAAATCTGCATAGAGTAACAAGGAAGGATTTGACGTCTAGATATTATTTGCATATTAAATTGCGCCAATAGATGGAGAAGTTGTTCCACATAAATCAGAAGGCTTTCCTTATGAGGAATAAAGAAATTTAGGTTTCTGGCAAGTTGAAAATGAATTTCTTTAATAAAAATGTGAAGCAGGAAAACTGGATTACTTATAAATTTTAACAAGGCATAATGTTAACAGGGGACAAGAATTTTACTAATTTCAATTAAGTGTACATGAAACCCTTATTGCCTGTACTGTTTTGGAAATTTGGCCACAGCACCTTTAGGTTTGTACATTTGAATGTGTATATGTATGTATTTATACATGGCCTGTACAAAAAGGGTTTTAAGTAATGCACACAATTTTATAGGATAAAACAAGATAAAGCATAACTAAAATTTTAAAACTGGAGCAAAAAGAATGGGATGAAGTTGAACTACATCTGGCCTGGAGCTTCCTACCAATCAATGCAAGTAGGGAAACAGGGTCAGTTGCATAATTCAGTGTCCATAACATAAAAACAAGCCAGGAACTTGATAGGCATAATAATTAATAATATGAGACAAGGAATTATATCCTTTGAGGACTCATGAAGAGGCTGCTGTGTAAGGTAGTAAGTAACACATTTAGCCCAGTGGTACTTGTCACATGACTGCTTCTTACGGTGTCAGCTGGTGGGTAACAACACAATGCTATTCTGTTAAAGGTAGGGGAACAGGGTGAGTGCCATGCACCTCAAAGCACTTTCTTGGAGTGTGGCTTTCTGATTGTCTAGTTTAATTGAAGGATACAATTTAGAATCCATCAATTCTCCATAAACATTATTTGTCTAACAGAGGGTTTGGTAAAGATGGAGGACTGCTGTGAAAATTAAATAGCATGTTGCATGCAGAATACTTAGCCTGAGCCTGGCAGGTAGTGAGGCCTCAATGAAAGCCGTCCATGGCCAGCCTGAACCACCCAGCACCCTCATCTGAAGGACACACAGTACTTCCTCTGGCTGACTCATGTGGATATCTGTGTGCCCTTTGAAGTGCAGTGGTATATTTTTCAAGTCAATTAAACTGGGGTAACTTTGCTATCTCCTTTGGGATGGGTTCCTTGCAGCCTCACGTGTCACTCCTTTATCCTGTTCCAAATCTCCAAGTCTCCTATGTGCTGTTGGTGGTTTTAGATACTCTTGACATCTTCTCTTGCTTGGTCCTTTGCTTGCTTTGTTGGGATGTTCACTGTCTCTGATTTACAGAACACAGCTGCTCTAAACCCTGAAACCCAAGCCAGCCTCCTGATGTCTCAACCTTTCTAGAATACTGCTGCTCAGATCAGGATTCCTGCTCTTTCCAGGAAGGAAGATCAGCCCACAGTCATCAGGTTTCATAGCTTTATTCTTGATCAGCTTTCCCTAATTTCCGTGAGTCTGTGACACATGTATAATTTTTTTTGGAGCAGTTTCTGGGACTGGAAATTGATTTGAGAAAGTTTCTCCAGCTCTATCCAGCTACCATTTGGTTTATTTACAATTGTACTCTCTTCAAACATGGAATCACTTCAGTCCCAGGCTGAAAATGGCAGAGGTCATCGAGTCCACTTGCCCAATCACACACACGAATCCCCCCCTTGCCATATCTAACCTCCCTCTGTTCTGTATTGTATTGATTGCAAACTCTACCAAAAAGAAAGTTGCAATACTTTCACATACTATAGCCCGGGGATATGCTAAGGGTGTATTTTTGCCTATATTTCTGCACACTGGTTGAGAGAATGTGCCCTGAATTTTGTTTTGTTTCCATTAACCTTTTTCTGAGAAATTACTGACCCTGAATATTGGAGCTGCAAATGGATTCTTTTAACAAGTATCCTGTCAGGATGCAACCTCTGTGTGTTATGTGGCTTTTAGTTGGCAAATGCTTCCTTTCAATGCATTGATTCCCTTAAGAGAATGACTTTCCCTGTGTGAGAATTTTCGGAATATTTTTTATCTCTGCTGTTGTAGGAAATCTACATTCAGGAGAATTTATAGTTCACCTATTTTTATAGCTGGCAGTAGCTATTTAAAACCTTACTTCTCACTCCTACCTGCCTGAGATTTTCTAAAGTCAATGATTCTTCTGATTTCTCCATAGACTCTGTCTTAATTCAGTGTGCTCAGTCTTAAGTGAGATATTTGTATCCTGACATATTTTTGCATGTTTTTTTAAATCATCCTTGGGAAAATCATGCACAATTCTTCCCTGGTTCAAAAGCAGAGTTGTGCCTTTGTCATTTAGCCTCAATTTAGAGACTATACATTGAGACAAAGTGTGAAAACTTTTGATCTTATATTTTTCAGCTGAGGCTTATACTGCCCTTTGGACCACTAGGTCTATGAAATAGCTCCCCAAGGTTACCATCAGAAGACAGGCCAGGATTGGATATACTTCTAGAGAGCAAATCCCATGGGTAGCCACAACCTGTAGTCTTGGCTCATTCATCATTTTCAAGTAATGCTGCCAACAACTCAGAGCCCTAAATCAACAAGTCTGTGGAGACCAGTCTCATGGGGGCTGTTCAGTCCTCTCCTCTTTATTTTCTTTTTTTGTTAGTTTTTATTTCTCTGTAATCCAACTAGACATGGAAGGAAATAAGGAAAATATGGAACCCAAAGAATTGTAGCAAGAGCACAAAGACTATAGGGATACTGCGAGCAAATGGGATGGAGAGGGTGCTCTCCTGAGCTACAGAAGGAATGATCTGGTAGTTTAAGATAAAACAAGTCAAATTTATTAGAGTTGTCAGCAATGTTGATCTTCTTGCTGGTCTTGCCATTCTTGGACCCAAAGCCCTCCATGGCTTGCACAACATTCATGCCCTCTTTCATCTTGCCAAAAACCACATGCTTGCCATCCAACCATTCAGTCTTAGTGCAGATGAAAAACTGGGAATCATTTGTGTTAGGTCCAGCATTTGCCATGGACAAGAGGCTGGGACCTGTATGCTTCAAGACGAAGTTATCATCATCAAATTTCTCTCCATAGATGAATTTGCTGCAGTGCCATTATGGCGTGTAAAGTCACCACCCTGGCACATAAACCCTGGAATAATTCTGTGGAAGCAGGAACCCTTATAACTGAATCCTTTCTCTCCAGTGCTCAGAGCACGGAAGTTTTCTGCTGTCTTTGGAACTTTGTCTGCAAACAGCTTGAAGGAGACGCGGCCCAAGGGCTCGCCACAGGCGATGTTGAAGAACACGGTGGGGTTGACCATGGCTGATGGGAAAAGGATCAAGGCAGCGGCGTCTGCAAAGTCCTCTTTATTTTCAATTGTGGTTTTTAAAATTTTTATAAAAAAGACATTATAAACAGTGCTTTGTTCCTATCAGTGAATACATTTTGAAAATCCTTGGAATTTTGGATCTATGTTTTCACATGTTTGTGTAAACTTGAGTGTTTGTATGGGTAAGCATTTATGTGTAAAAATTGGAGGATGGATAGGGTATAGTGGAGAGAGAGTAGAAGCTGGGGACACTGGGAATACAATCGAACTGAAAAGCAAGTGCTCCCTAAAGCCTTTCTGGAGAGTCAGCTCAGAAAGCAAAAGGAATTGCATTTCAGACTGCCCACTGTACTCTCTGAACTGATGGCAATGTCCTAACTCCTCAACCTCAGTTTAGGTGACAAGTGAAACGTGGCAGCCTGGTTTCTAGGTAGCAGGTTGGCCTGCAGTGAAATATCCTGGGAATACCTTGGCCTTTGTCAGAATGCTAAGCAGAGCTGACTCCAGATGGTACCTGTAAGGTGCATTGTAATCTTTTCACACATGTTACTTGTATTTGCATTTGTGGGGTATAATCCAAGTTGTGAAGCAGCATGCTGATGGAGAGGCTCTTGGAAAGGCCTTTCAGCACAACGTCATCACATTAGCTTTGGTTCCATTGGGAACAGATGAGAGCTAGAAGTCACCGAGGAAGAATGCAGGTTGGAAGTCAAAGAAACGGCTTTAATGTGGCCAGGGAGGAATGTGTGTTTGTGTGTGACAACAGCTGGCGGATTCTTCCAGATGGGATCATTTTCCACAATCCTTTCATTACATGGAGTGGGTCTTTGCCAGTTTTGGAGTCATTGGCTCTTCCATATAGCAGGAGCAACTTTGAATGAGCATGTTAGACCAAGGGAAGAAAGCAGAGGACCTATTATATCAGAGGGATTGCTAGAGAAAATGAAGCTGAGACAGCGCTCATTGTTGGAAGGACCAGGGTGAGATGGGAAAGAGGAGCAGTGAACAAAGGGAACCAAAGAAGAAAGGAGAGTGCAGAGTCTTGAGAAAGAGGACACATGAGAGAGAAATAATTTCAAACAAGAAACAAAAAGCAGAAAAGAACAAGATTACCTCCAAATAAAGAGACAGCATGGCGAATGTAATTTCTGGTTTTGGCAAGACTGAGAACCATGGACTCTTACTTAAAATGATGCATGGGCACTACTGCTTAGAAAACAGAGCTGAACGTCTCCCACATTGACATAAAACCAGGTCCAGGTCCAGCACTGGGTGCAGCAGGGCTGAAAAGCATCAGGAACTGTTGCTGGGAAGCTGAAGGCTGTGGTATGGGGAGATCTGCTCTGCCCTAGCAAAGATGGCCCTGGGATTGCTGGGCTTTTATAGGGCTTTGGCTGGCCTGGTTTGTGGAGATCTGAGAAGGCAACTGAAGTCGTGTTGTCTGCTTGGTGGGAGGATGGTGTAGGGAAGAAAGAGAAGGAAAGGAGAAGCAGAAGAGAGACTTCATCTAATTGGTCTCCACATCTGTTTCCTCACTTGTAAAGCAGCAAGATCTAATGGTATCTAACTCTGAGAGGCCTCGTGAAGATTAAGAAATACTATAGCAAAGTTCGTGGCTCAATAAATGTTAGCTATTTCTTTGTATCCATACATGTGATCTTTAAAAAAATGTACAAAATATTATTAATAAAAGAGTTTTTGTTAAGTAAAAACAATAGTTACAAGTTAGTACTCATAACCTAAAACACACACGCATTGGGAAAATAGGAACTACACTAAAATCTTAGCAGTGGTTGCTTTTGGAGAGTGGATTATTGCTATTTTATTTTTCTTTTTATTCCTGTGTGTATTTCTAGTGAACACAAACTACTTTTGCAATAAGAAACACATTATTCTTTACGAAGCTTAAAGAAACAGTCTCAACAATGTCTATTACCATTCTCTTTCTCACTCCTACCTAAGTATGAATTCAATGAGGTCCACTACTAGTCGTTTTTCTCTCCTTCTCAAATGTGGATTCATTCTAGTTGGAATCTTTGATAGCCACCCCACTGGTACCCTCCTGCCCAGAGAGAGTAGCATGCATGCATTCTGGCTGAGAACTGGGAGAAGTTATTCTGCCCTGGGCTTCACATCTGTGCTTTAAAGAAAGGTATCTGAGGGGCAACACCTTCGGTCCCCTCCCACTGTGGGAACTTTTCTGTCCTCTCAATAAATCCTGCTTTCTCACTTTCAAAAAAAAAAAAAAAAAGAAAGAAAGAAAAGAAAGGCATCTGAATTAGCCAGGCACGGTGGCAGGTGTCTGTAGTACCAGCTACTTGAGATGCTAAGGCAAAAGTATCACCTGAGCCCAGAAGGTTGAGGCTGCTGTGAGCTGTGATGGCTGTGATCATGCCAGGTCACTCCAGCCAGGGCAACAGAGTGAGACCCAACTCAACAAAACAAAATAAACAGACACCTGAAGTTTATAACAAAATACTTCATTTGCTCACAACTGTGCTGGTTAAAGGAGCCAGAATTGTGGGCAGGTTTGGATCTGTCATGACATCCCAAGATCTGCAATAGGAAGCCTAATTATTTGGAAGGCTGTCTTTTTGCACATGCTTTATTAATCTGCGGGCATCGTCATAAACTTCTGGCTTTTAGCTGAGGCAGCCTTCTGAGGCTGGCTCAGAAGGAGCAGCTGTTCTAGTCTAGAAAGAGTTCTTCTCTGACTGGGTGTGCATATGAACCACCTGGGGGTAGCTGGGAGCGCTTGAAAGCAAGCATTTGTCAGTGGAACAATGCTTTTCCTGGCCTCAGTTCGGAAGTGGAAGATATCATGCTGTGTTTCCATTGTCTCCCTGCTAGAATCCACTGATCAGCATTGTACGATGGATGGGATCTGGGTGCTTTTTGGTAGTGCCAATGATTTTTGAGGAGCAGAAATGAGGGTGGGCTTTGGGAAGGAAGAGGGTGGTATCTAGTTAGGTTGCCACAATCCAATTGAAAATTAATGATAGAGACTAAGAAGAAGGGTAGAGATAGATGCCGGAGCCTGTGACTTGCTTTCTACATCCACTTAAGCACCGCTTCGTATTTTTATCTGCTTTGGCATGTTTTGATTTGGGGCAGAGATTCAGCCTTGTCCATGTTGCCAGAGGCTGTGTATGTAATTAAGGCATCACATGCAGTGACAGGTTTGTAGAAAAAACAATCCTCACTGGTACAGATCAAACGGAAACTTTCCACTGAAATGTGCAGCACTGGTTGATTTTTGCATCCCAGTGGTGACGTGGCTGCTCACAGGCACATTCAGCAGCTGTCCAGGTGTGTATGACATCTGTGACACTGCTGGGTGTCAGATCTAAAGTCCTAGCAGTCCCAGCAGAGCCCAGTTCTTAGGTGTGGAGCGCCCTGTATGGGGAAGCTTCCTGAGAAGAATCCTGAATAGTCCCTGAATACAAAGCATGAACACTGGCTGCTCAGGTTGTTCAAGCCTTGGGCATGACTCTGATCCTTTGTCAGAAACTGACAATTGAAAGCTGAAACGCAGGAAATATTCACACCCTTTTTTCCTCATTTTTCTTCTGGCTATTGCTAGTTTCTCTGGAGGCTCCCAGAAGGCAGAAGGCAGGAGAGAGAAGACACGAATGTCAGGGCGTGGTTTTCCCTCCTTCTTTATTAGTGACTGTGTTAAAAGGTATTGTGGATGATGGAGAAACTAATGGTGGGAATAAAAAATGTTGGATCATTCGGGATTTCACATGATCTCTCTACATACACTTCTTCTCTGACTTGTTGCTAATGAACTCCCTTTCCACACATGAGGAACAGGGCCTGTTGCTATTGCCTTGGATTATATACATAGTGTGGAAAATTTGTATTAATCTATTTTCATGCCCAGTTAGATTGATGAGCAGTATGACCCCTCAGTGTTATATTCCACCTTGGTTTTAGCTGAGGCCCTTTAGATGTGCTCTGAGTTGATTGATTGATAAATCCATATGAAACATTCTGTGTGCCTCCTAGGCACCAAACCCAGAGCAGAGGCTCAAGTGATCCAGCCTCCTGCAGTTCTTCCTTCTTGGAATTAAATCTAGTTAGAGGTAAAGAAAATCAAGCAACTAATTAGGCTACCACACAGTAAGTGTTCTGCTAAGGGAAGTCTCATGTAGAGCATGTAGCAGCGTCCTTCAGAGGATCAAGAAAGATATTCTGATGGAACTGATTTCTAAATCAAGACCTGAAGATGAGAGACGGCAACAGCAGAAGAGGTGGGGACAGACTTGAGTTCCAGGCCGAGAGACCAGTCTGAGCAACGCTCTATAATCCCCTTCTACTGTGCAAGTATATTTGGGAAGTCATAAGTGAGAGTTCACTTATAAAAATCATCTTAGAAGATGATTATTAACAGATCTCTTGTCCATAGACCTTAATTTATCTCCCTCTAATGACACTTGCCCGCTTGACTTTGTGTTATAGCTCTTTGTGTGCTTCTCCAAAGGATCACTGCAGGCTCTGGAAGACCTTAGTTTTCTTTTCTTTTTTTTTTTGAGTTGGAGTCTCACTCAGTCGCCCAGGCCAGAGTGCAGTGGCATGCTCACAGTCACCCCAGCATCGACCGGCTGGGCTCCGGCGATCCTTCTGCCTCAGCCTTCCAAGTAGCCGGAACTACAGGCACCCGCTACATGCCTGGCTAATTTTTTGATTTATTGTAGAGATGAGGTCTTACCAAGTTTCCCAGGCTGTTCTTAAACCTGTGGGCTCAGGCAATCCTTTTACCTCAGCCTCCCAAATTGCTGGGATTACAGGCTTGAGCCACTGCGCCTGGCCCTTAGTTTTCTTTCTCTCAGATAGTGGTTTTTCTTATGGGCTTGTTGAATTTGAATCAAAGAAAAAACGGATTCCGGGGACATTGGAAATCAAGTCTGTGTTCTGAAGTCAGTAGGGAAGGCAGCTAATCTTAATTTATGGTCTTGACTCTTATGGGCTACCTGGATTGGCCAGTGGCCTAGGTGCATGCGACCTTCCTGAAGGTTCTGCTTCTTGGCTACACTCTTCAGATCTTAAATTCCTCTTTGCATCAGACTGACTGGGTTTAGTTTGGACCAGGCACATTGGCCTATTTCCTCAAATATCTCTCCTTAGCTACATTCAAATTGTTCTGACTGCAGGCCCGTGTGTATCCTTTAGGAAAAGTGAATTTTCTTACTTCTTTTTTCTTCCATATTTTTTTGCTAACTGAATGTATTGGTTCACATCCAGTTGGTTAGAAAAGCTGTGGCCGAATCATCTCTTAATTATGACCAGAAATTGATACAAGGCTTCATCTCTGAGTTTTTCTTTTCTCTCTCAGTTTCTCTCTTTCTCTCTTCTTTCATGTCTTATTCCTAAGTTCTACTTGATTTTCAGTTACAAATCCTGAAATAATTGGTTTTTAACCACAACTTGTGCTGGAAGTGTGATGTTCTTCACATTCTTCCTTCTCGTACAAAATTGAACAGGACTCAAAAAGTTTAAAATAATGCCTTTGTTCCTAGCCTATTCAAACTTTTAAAACTTTTCTTTATTATTGCTAGACACAGGCAAACTAACGATGGTATATAGTTGTGATTTATTCAGCAAATATTTTAGTTCCGTTTATTTCGATACAAAGCTTTGTATGCCCCCAGTCTCTGTGGTAGGTGCTGACAATACAAAGATGAGTAAACCGAACCTTTTCCCTCAAGTTACTAGCAAGTATTACGTGCCCAGGGTCCAACCGAGTTAAGGATAGTGATGGTGGTGTGGGCAGGGTGGGAATGGTGAGGGCCCAGCATGAAGATTTGGAGCAGCAGTTCTTGGTGACCCCAAAAGGGAATATGGTCTTGATTCAGGAGCTTTTAAGATAATTTAGATAGAAAATAAGACCCAGCCCCTTGGGAGATTAGAAACTGTTTCCCAACTTCCTTTCTTGCTAGTGGTTATGAAGCTATTTATATTCTCTCAGACTGGGTTTCTTTGGGTCCTGGACTGGGTGAAGCTGACATTAGAGGTTAGACAGGAGGTGGGTGCTGAGGTCATATGGAAGACTCACACCTCCCAGATTTTAGATTGTTTTTCTCAGTGTCTTGAAAGAGTCGATGTGCCTCCAAAGAGAACATTAATTTGTAATCCCATTGCCAAGTAGGTTTTTAAAAACCTCAATCATTTGGTGTCTATCACTTTAGAATTTCTGGTTTTTTGGGAACAGTTTAGGCTAATTTTTATCTTTGCTTTATCTGTGAAGAAAGGGGCTTGCCCATAAGATGATAGTGAAGCTGTACGAAAGATTAATAAACATATAAAATTGACAAATTAATTAGAAATAATTCTTATCTTTTCATGAGATCAGGTCCTTTAACTAGAACTCATGTTATTACATATTATATATATAGTTACAACATCCTGGTGCCAGCTTTTCACTGTGGGAGACTTGGGATCTAACTAGTGCTGATTTTCAGGCTACAGATCACCTCTGTGTTTTGCAAAAAGATAAATTAATCGTGACAGAAATCTAATGGGTTGTTTATTTCCAGAAGTAGAAAAAACTAGAAAACTATGGCAACCATTGGAGTCGGAGATACAGAGATATGTGAAAGGGACTTATACTCTTAGCAAAAATGAATAGTAAAAAAATGTATAAATAGTCCTAAAACACTCACTAACAGTTCTAGGCAATTTAACTTTTCCTTTTTTGTTCTGGTGAGGAGTATCTGTTGTTTCCACCACAGCCTTTATTTTAGAGTTCTAAGCTCGGGGCAGAGGCCTTGTCAAAAATCGCCCATGAGCTCATTTTATAGCGAAGGTAGAGGTGATGATAGCATATCAAGAAACTGCAAAGAACTCCATGTGCACTGTGCATCTTAAGTCGTGTTCTTTCCTTATGAAAGTCATTTCTTAGGATCTACATGAACTCTATTAGGCCATGAGAAAAATTGCTTCAATTCGCTTACCAGCAAAAAACTTAAAGCGGAGTTTGCTAAAGCTGAGCTTGTGGATGGTGAAATTGCTGCTTTACTGTTGATGTACTGTTTTCAGTCATATTATAAACCAATTGATCAACCAGATCAACCAGAACAATCTCCCCTAGGAGGGGCTGTGGGGAACCCCAGTTTATAGCTGGTCAATCAGAAGCACAGGCAAAACAACCTGGGACTTGCAACTGGCACCAGAAGCAGAGGGAGTGCAGTCTCATGAACGGAGCTCTTTCACTGGGAGGTTGGTGCTATCTTTAGGTAAATAATGTTGGAATTGTTTAGGGGACAGCTAGCTGGTGTCTGCTGTAGAAATGATTTCTTGCTTGCTCATGGGGCAACCCCCGCACATTTGGTCACAGTCTTCTGTGTTGATTGTCATGTTGAGTGAGAGCAGAGGAAAAAACAATTTGCATTTTTGCCATTCAGAACTGCTTTACAGCTTCCTCCAAATTCTGTAATGTTGTGTTTCTACTTCATTTAGTTTAAAACACTTTCTATTTTTTTCTTTTGATTTTTTTCCCCTTACTCCATGGGTTATTTAGAAGTAAGTTACTAGTTTCCAATTCCTTGGATTACTGATTTCTAATTCAATTTCAGTGTGGTCAGAGGACATACTTTGTATGGCTTGAATCCTTTTACATTTTACATTTATTGAAACTTGTTTTATGGCCCAAGATATCATCTATCTTGGAAGATGTTCTGTGGAAAAGGTGAATTCTTCTGCATTAAACACTAGGGCTCTATATGCCAGTAGTTCTCAACCAGGGGTGATTTTGCCCCCATGGACATCTGGCAAAGTCTGGAAATACATATGTATATTTTTGAGTTGGAGTCTTACTCCGTCACCCATACTGGAATGCAGTGGCATGTTCCTGGCCACCGCAGCCTTGACCTGCTGGGCTCTGCCTCAGCCTTCCAAGTAGCTGGAACTACAGGTATGCGCTACCATGCCTGGCTAATTTTTGATTTATTGTAGAGATGAGGTCTTGCTAAATTGCTGGGGGCGTCTCGAACCCATGGGCTCAGGCAATCCACTCACCTTGGCCTCCCAAAGTGCTGGGATTACAGGCTGAGCCACTGAGCCTGGCCTGGAAATATTTTTGTTGGGCACACTTGGGTAGGGGTGGTACTGGCAGCTAGTGGGTGGAGGCTGTGGATGTTGCTGAATATCCTTCACTGCACAGGATGACTCTCCATCGCAAAGAATTATCCCTCCCTAAATGGTGGTGTTGCTGGGGTTGAGAAACTCTGCTCTAGCCCATAAGTTTTGAGGGCAGGGAGCGTGCAGCTATGTATATGAAGCACAATAAATGGTAAACATATCAGTTGCATAAAGAACAGGGTAAAAGCTCTGTTTCTTATCAGTCTTTGCAGTTGAAATCCGTGGTTTAAGGGCTTAAAATGATGCATTTAAAATTTTATTTTCTTGGTTGGTCACGGAGAAAAATAATCCAGAAAGATCAAACAATCCATTTATTCATATGAATAAATGTCAAAAATACATGAAAAATGTCAACCTAAGAGGCACTGGGGGCAAGCCAGAAAATGAAATCCATATAACATTTTTTCAGAAAGGCGTCGCTCGGTCTTACCTTCGCTGATGGGGCTGGCACCTCTTATCCAGCAGAATAGGCACGGCCTTTCATCTGAGTTTATTTTGTGAGTTTACAGTGTGACTTTGAGATGTGGGCTTGATTTGCCATCCTCTTATTATGCACAGAGTCTCAAGACAGCATAATATGGAGAAATGCAGAGAGCTGGGCAACCTGTGCACAGATGGCAGAAGGGTGGAAGGTAAATGGAAGAGAAATTTTCTGCTCCTATGTATTCTCATGTGAAAGAAACCATGCTCTTGCTGGTTGGAGAGAAGAGATAAAAGAGCATGGAGGAAGAGATAGTTTGACTCATTTCCAATAGATGTCTCTGGGAAAACAAATGGCACTGGGTGGCTGGTGTCTTCCAGACACTGCTTTTGTAGGGAAGGTGAACACAGGTATGACAACATGTCCCAGATCGTCCATCTGTCAGTGACCCTGTCAGGATATGTGTACACAAGGCAAATGCACAGAAATGTTGGTTGAAGGGACTTATGTACAAAGAAATGAATGAATAAATGATTTAGGAAGAGATGAGGGCTTTTGTAATAATTCAAGTAGTTACTATTCATTGAGCATTTACCCTTTGCCAGGACTTCTGCTGAATGCTGTTTTCATTTAATCCTAAAACTTTGAATCAAGAATGAACATATTTTTCTTACAGATTAAAAACCAAAACAAAACATAAAGCAAAATACTGAGGATCAAAGATGTCAACAAACTTGCCTGAGTTTGTGGAATGTGTGTAGTAGAGTTAAAATCTGAACCCGGGCCCATGCTGCATTGCTTTAAGGGAAGGGCTTCAGTTCCTATGAAACCTGCAAAAGCAAGACAGCAAAGGAGATGGGTTTCAGTGAGAGGCTGCTTCAACAGCATCAGGTCCACTGTGGTAAGCAAAAGCCCTGGAAGATGATCTTTTACCTGGGTTTTGATGAAGACAACAGGAGAATCAGATGGCACTGACAGAGTCCATCCTCTGTAATAAGAACTGTAGCCACTTTTGTTCACATACAGTTTATTAACTCTTCAGGCCACAAACTCTGGGTGGGGTCACAGTTGCTGCTACCATCCATGTGTCACAGACAAGTTCCTCACCAGCTAATGAGGAAACCCAGTCCTTGTAAAACCTTCCAAGGTTTTCTGTGAGTCTTGGGGTTTCTGATAGGTTTTAACGCGTACGTCAGTTTCCCTGCAGCACTTTTCTCTCCTCTCTCATTGACCTGATCGCTGTCAGGCACTATCAGTGTGGTATGATCTTAAGACTCTAGACTCTTAGAGCCAGACTTTTATAGATTACATCCTGCTTCTGCCATTAACTTGCTGGGAATTGGATCATTTGCGTATATCTACTTTCCTCATCTATAGAATGGGATTCATGACTCTTCCTAATCAAAAAGTTGTAAGGATTGAAAGAAATAATCCATTCAAAATGCTTAGCATGGTGTCCTACAAATAGACCTCTGTAGAGGTTTGCTATTATTATTATTTTGCTATTATTTTTAACTACACTGTATCTTCCATGAATGATTAGAAGCAGCAGCGTTCAGAAATTGCCTGGTAGAACACTCTTTAGAGAACTACTTGGGGACAAACCCCTGTGGAAACAGGACATTTCTGAACATGGAGAGAAAGATAGGAGAAGATGGGGACGTCCAGCAGAATGGACTGGGCTCCTCTCAACTCCTTTTCACATTTCCAAGGCATTTTGGAGAGTTTTATTGACCCAAAACTATAGGTTAGAAATTTGTATTAAATATCTCATGACAATGTTATATTCAGCATGTCTAAACATGTAATTTGTGTTATGGATTTAAAGTTTTCTGTTAAATATATATACATATATTTGGGGGGGAGGTGGGAGGGGAGTTGGTGGAGAGCCTTTTTCTGTGACGCTGATTATTAAAAAGCTTGATTCTTAAAAATGTTAGGCACAAGTTGAAATATATGTTTCTGCTCTTGACCCCAAGATTATGATTCAGGAAGATGGGCATGGTTGGAATAATTTTAAACAAGCGTTTCAGGTACCTTGGAGGCAGGTGGTCCAGAAAGTGCTGGAAAAATATCTAAGGTAAAGGTCATGGAATTAATTTTTTAAGAGAGGTTATCAAGATATCCATGATGGAGATCCTGCCTGGTCCTTGTACTGCTTTTCAAAGGAATTTTCAGCCTCTTTGGTGAGAGCTGGTACCACCAAGGTGGAGGGAATCACTCCTTACTCTCTCCAAGTTTTTTTTGAGACTCGTCTTAGATACTTCACGACACAGGGAAACCACAACCTTCATATATCTTGAGCTGCAGAGTAATCTGAGTATGAGATTGTTTCTGCCCACCACTGCTATCAACAGGGAGACCATGGGATTGCATGAAACCTGAATTCACCCTGGGGAGAAACCCATTCTTTAAAGACAGATTCACTGGAAACAGTATTTATTAATTCTACTTACAAATATCCCTGCCTGATACTGAGGGAGCCTCATTTTTAGTAGGCAGAGTTCTTCGCAAATAAGAGCATCCACTCTATTAAGTCAAAGCATGAAAAGGATTTATTGAAAAATAAAAACCTCCAGGTGGGCCAGGAGGCTCTGAGGTCAGGAACAATGCGCAAATGCATCTCAGGTCTGTTCCAAGGCCAACCCTCGTGCATTGCTGTGGGAACAGACAGCGATTCATCTGCTGGCATTAGACTGGATGTTAAAACCACTGCATCTTCTGCATTCCAAAACAGGACACTTTCTCTACCACATTGCAAACAGATAGATTCCATGTGGAACTTTGCTTCTTTATAATTCTCTGTTCTCTCTTCAAAGCCTAGGTCCCATGCAGGTGCATCTGATTGTGGAATCTAAGTCACATGCCTGTCCAACAGTATTTTGAAACTGGCTCAAACCAGCGCATGAGAATTGATGAGTTTCAGGGATTTTTTTCAGGATTTATATGTTTTATTGATACGTAACAGACCGATATTTAAGGGGTACATTTGATAATTGGATGCATTAATGTAATCAATTCAGATAATTGAGATACTCATCATCTTAAATATTTTTCTTTACTCTAGGAACATTTGAATTATTTTTTTCTAACTATTAGATAAGTTATTTTTTCCTGACTAATAGATTAATCTTGACTCTAGTCATTCTGCTGATCTATTGAACACCGGGTCTTATTTCTTCTATCTTCTGTATAGCTGTAATCATTAATCAACCTCTTTTCATCCCCCCTACCTTCTCTTTTCAGCCTTTGGACGCCACCAGTCTACTATCTATCTTCATGGTATCCACTTTTTTTTATAGCTCCCACATATGCATAAGAACATGTGGTATTTGTCTTTTTTGTGCTTGACCTATTTACTTAACTTAATGACCTCCAGTTCCTTCTATGTTACTGCAAATGACAGGATTTCACTCTTTTAAAAATGTCTGAATAGTATTTCATTGGGTATATACACACAGCATTCTCTTTATCAATTTATTCATTGATGGTCACTTAGGTTGATTTCATATTTTGGCTACTGTGACTAGTGCTACGGTAAATATGGGAGTGCAGATATCCCCCTGATATATTGATTTCCTTCCTTTTGGATATATACGCAAGAGTGGCTTATGAATCCTATGGTAGGTTTATATTGAGTCTTTTGAGGAAACTCTGCACCGTTTCCCCATAGTGGCTGCATTCAATTACATTCCCACCAACAGTGTACAAGTGTTCCCTTTCTCTTCATTCTTGTCAGTCTCTGATATTTTCTGTCTTTTAAATAAAAGTCATTCTAACTGGGGCGAGATGTTATCTCACTGTGATTTTTATTTGCATTTCTCTGATGATTATTGATGTTGAACGTTTTCTCATATTCTTTTTGGGCACCTGTTTGTTTTCTTTGGAAGAAATGTCTATTCAGCTCATTTGCCCATTTTAAAAGATATTATTTAGATTTTTTGGCTATTGAGTTGTTTGAGTTTCTTATATATTTTAGTTTTTCATCCTTTTTCATATGAGTATTTTGAAGATATGTTTTTCCCATTCTGTGGGTTGTCTCTTTGCTTTGATCCGTGTTTCCTTTGCCTTGCGGATGATTTCTTTGCTTGTGTAATCCCATTTGTCTATTTTGCTTTTGATGTCTGTGCTTTTGAGGTCTTACTCAAAATATTTTTGCCTACACCAATATTCTTGAGCATTTTTCAATGTTTTCTTCTAGTAGTTTCATATATCAGGTCTTGGATTTAAGTCTTTAGTTCATGTAGATTTGATTTTTGTATATGGTGAGAGATGGTACATAGGATGTCTACTTTTTTCAGTTTGTTCAGACTTGTTTTGTGGCTTCAGGTATGGTCTGTTCTGGAGCATGTCCCATGAGCTGATGAAAATAATGCGAATGCTACATCAGTTGAGTAACATGTTCTGTAAGTGTCAATTAGGCTAATTTGGTTTAGTGTCGTTTTTCTCTGATGTTTCTTTGTTGAGTTCCTGCCTGAATGTTCTGTCCACTACAGAGTGGTGTGCTGAGTCCTCTGCTATTGCTGTATTGCAGTTTATCTCCCCCTTTAGATCTATTAATGTTTGCTTTGCATACTTGTGTGCACCAGTGTTGGGTGCATAGGTATTTATGATTGTTATCTTCTCACATTGAATTGACCCCATTATCATTATATAGTGACCTTCCTTGCCTATTTTTACAGTTTTTGACTTGAAGTCTATTTTATCTAATATAAATATAGCTACTCCTGCTCTTTTTTTGGTTTTCACTTGCATGGAATATCTTTTTCCATTCCTTCATTTTAAGTCTATGAGTGTCTTTATAGGTGAGGTGGGTTTCCTGTAAGCTGCATGTAGTTGGGTCTTGTTTCTTTAACCACTCAGCCAGTCTGTGTCTATCATTGGAGATTTGAGTTCATTTACATTCACTGTTATTGTTGATAAGCAAGGACTACTGCCATGTTGTTTCTTGGTTTTGGTTGTTTCATAACTCTTCCTTCCTTCCTGTTTTCCTTTGTGACTCAGTGATTTTTCTCTGTCAGTATGTTTCCATTTGTTGCTTTTTTATTTTTAGTGTATCTATCATAGGTTTTTGTATTATGGTTGCCATGAGCCTACAAAAAATATCTTATAGATATTATAAATTATTTTTATGACATGACAACTTAGATCACAAAGAAAGAAATAGAAAGAAACAAAGAAAAACTTAAACTCTACACTATAACTCCATAACTCCCACATTTTGATTTTTGTTGCATCAATTTTCATACTTTTATATTGCTTATTTCTTAACAGGTTGCTATACTATTATTGTTTTTCATAAATTTGTCTTTTAGATTATAGACTAGAGTTATGAGTGAATTGCCCACCACAGTGATAGTATTTGAGTATTATGGGGTTGTTTTTGTACTTAATTTTACCATTAGGTTTTATACCTTTTGCATGTGAGTATTTTTAATTTCAGATCAAAGAACTTCCTTTAGCATTTCTTGTAAGACAGATCTGGTGGTAGCAAATTCTCTTAGCTTTTGGTTGTCTGGAAAAGACTTTATTTCCCCTGCATATTTTATTTTATTTTTGAGTTGGAGTCTCACTCTGTTGCCCAGGTTGGTGTGCAGTGGCACACTCATGGCCACCCCAGCATCAACCTGCTGGACTCAGGCGATCCTTCCATCTCAGCCTTCCAAGTAGCTGGAATGAGAGGCATGCACTACCACTAATTTTTGATTTTTATTGTAAAGATGAGGTTTCGACAAGTTGCCCGGGCTGGTCTCAAACCTGTAGGCTCAGGCAATCTACTCGCCTGGGTCTCCCAAAGTGCTGGGATTACAGGCTGAGCCGCTGAGCCCCTGAGCCCAGCCTCTCCTTCATATTTGCAAGATAGCTTTGCTGGGTACAGTATTCTTGAATGGCAGCTTCCATTACTTTGAAAATATGTCCCATGTCCTATGGGCATATATGGCTTCTGTTGAGAGGTCTGTTGCCAGATTAATTGGAACTCTTTTATGTGATTTGAGTCTTTTCTCTTACTGCTTTTAGGATCCTCTCTTTGTTCTTAACCTTTGAGAGTTTGAGTATTATATGCCTTAGGGTAGTCTCATTTGGGTCGAATCTGTTTGGTGTTCTCTTGTACCTGGATATTTTATACCTTTCTCAAGTTTTGGAAAATATTTCTGTTATTATTTTATTTTTACTAAGCTTTCTAATCATTGCTCTTGCTCAATGCCCTCTTGAACACCAAGTATTCTTAGATTTTGTATTTGGAGGTATTGCTTTTATATCTCGAGGTGATCTTTGTTCCTTTTCATTTTTTTTCTTTTTTCTTTCTTTTCTGACTGTGTCATTTCAAATAACCTGTCTTTTAACTCACTGATTCTTTCCTCTGTTTGGTCCATTCTGCTGTTGAGAACCCATATGAATTTTTCCGTTCACGTGTATTTTCCAGTTTCAAGATTTCTGTTTGATTTTTAAAAATTATTTACATCTTTGTTAAATTCCTTTGCTAGCTTCTGAATTGCTTTTCTGTGTTATTGTGGAGATCACTAAGTTTCCTTAAAACTACTATTTTGAATTCTTGGTTAGAGGGCTCACAAATCATCTTGGGGTCATTCACTGGTTCCTTGCTTTGTTCATTTGAGGAGGTCATGATTTTCTGTTTGCTGTTGTTTCTTGTGGATCTATGTCTATGTATTTTTACTGAAGGATTTTTTTTTTTAAAATTTCGATCTTCTCTATCTGACTTGTGCTGGTTTTTATTGGTTATGTTTGCTTAGAGATCCTTTGTAACTTACCTATTGAATATCTTACTTTTTTCCTAGTAGGTCACTGACTCCTTTTTGTCACTAGATGGCACCCAGAGCCCACACTTGCCTCGACCAAGCATATGATTGGTACACTGCTTATACCAAATAGGGTTTGTCCCAAAGGGGATATCCTAGCACTGTGGAAAGGCTGGCTTGGAATTCATGACCAAGGGTTCGCTATAGCGTACCTCCTATAGTGTTGTGCTGCTTAATGGCGACTCTGATTTGGCATCTCTTTTGCCTGAGTTACAGAACAGAGTTTCCAGGATTGGGGTGGTAGTTATACTTCACCCTCTTCTCTCTGGCTGTCCTCAGGACTATTTTCTCTTCAGTCACTTTATGATGTCTCCTTGGGTTGAATCAGGAACGGGTTCCCTTCAAGGAAACCCAAGGCGGTGGGGAAGCTTGTAGTCTGCTTCAATCTCATTTTTTTCTGGTGTAGAAAGTACAAGTCAGGGGAAATTTTCCGTTTTCAGGTGCCAGGAATTGGGGTTACGGATACGGAAACCTGCTTCTCTTATCAACTACTTGGAGTTTTTTCACTTCTCTGTGGCCAGGGGAACTGACTCATCCTTGTGTTTGAGTTTTGTTGATGATAATCTTGGTGCTGTATGTTTGTGTTGTGTTTTCTGTGGAGATGGGGCACAAAACCCGCTTGTGTCTAGGCTGTCATTTGGGAATAGAAGTCTCCAGTTTCAGAAAGTATAGAAGTCAGTTTTAAACTGTTGAACACTTGAAATAGGCCACAGTAGGAGTGTTACCATACTTTTTGTCTTATCATATTTCACTTTATTGTGCTGTGCAGAGATTGCATATGTTACAAATTGAAGTTCTGTGGCAATCCTGTGCTAAGTCTGTTGATGCCATTTTTCTGGCAGGATGTGCTAATGTCTTGTCTCTGTGCTACATTTTGGTACTTCTTACCATATTTAATTCTTTGTGATTGTTATTCTTATGGTGGTGATCTATTTTACTTTTTTTAAAAAATGTTACTGTTGTAATTGATTTAGGGCGCCAGGAACTGTGTCCATAGCAAACAATTGATAAATGTTTTATGGGTTCTGATTGCTTTACTGACTGGCTATTCCCTTGTTTGTTTTTTTTCCCTGTTTGGGCCTTCCTGTCCTCTGAGAAATAACTATGTCAAAATTAAGCTAATGAATAACCTTCCAATGGCCTCTAACTGTTCAAGTGAAGAGACTCAAGTCTCTTATTTTGTATTTTATTTTTTTGAGTCAGAGTCTCATCTCACTCTGTCGCCCAGGTTGGAGTACAGTGGTGCAGTGACACACTCACAGCCACCGCGGCTTCGACCTGTTGGGCTCGGGTGATGGTTCTGCCTCAGCCTTCCAAGTAGCTGGAACTACAGGCATGCACAACCACGCCTGGCTAGTTTTTTTGACTTATTGTAGAGACGAGGTCTTACCCAGGCTTGTTTCGAACCCCTGGGCTCAGGCAGTCCTTTTGTCTCGGTCTCCCAAAGTGCTGGATTACAGGCTTGAGCCACTGTGCCCGGCCAAGTTTCTTATTTTTTTTTTTTTTTTTTTTGAGTTGGAGTCTCACTCTGTCGCCCAGACTGGAGTGCAGTGGCCGCTCCCGGCCACCGCAGCCTCGACCTGCTGGGCTCCGGCGATCCTTCCGCCTCAGCCTTCCAAGTAGCTGGAATTACAGGCATGCGCTACCACGCCCAGCTGATTTTTTGATTTATTGTAGAGATGAGGTCTCGCTGCCCAGGCGGGTCTCGAACCCGCGGGCTCAGTCAATCCACTCATCTCAGCCTCCCAAAGGCGCGGGATTACAGGCTGAGCCACCGAGCCCGGCTAAGTTTCTTATTTTAAATAGAAAGTTTGAGTGGTCCAAAGCACAAGATCAAACTAGCCACGGCATTTTCTCAAGCCAAAGCCTAATCCAGAGCAAGGCCCTCACTGTCTTTAATTTTATGAAGCTGAAGAAGAAAAGTTTGAATTTAGCAGAGGTGGGTTCACATAAGATGAAGCAGTGAGTGTTTACATAAAAGCTGCAGCAAGTTTTCCAGAAGAGCTAGCTAAGATCATCATGATAAGTGGTTTTACTAAGTCACAGAATTTCAGTGTAGACCAAACAGCCTTCTACTGAAAGAAGGTGAAATCTGGGACTTTCCTAACTGGAGAAAAAAAGTCATTGTCTGGCTTCAAATCTTCAAAGGACACGCTGATGCTCTCTTTAGGAGTGAATGTAGCTGGTGACTTTAAGTTGAAGCCAATGTCCATTTACCATTCTGAAAATCCTAGGCCCCTTAAGAATTATGTGAAATCTTCTCCATCCATACTCTATAAATGCAACAACAGAGCCTGGATGACAGCACATCTGTTCGCAGCATGGTTTACTGAATATTTTAAGCCTACTGTTGAGACTTACTGTCCAGAAAAAAAAAAAAAGTGTTCTTTCAAAATATGACTGCTCCTTGACAATGCACCTGGTCACCCAAGAGCTCTGATGGTGATGCCCATGGAGGTTGATGTTGCTTTTATGCTTGCTAACACAACATTCATTCTGTAACCCATGGATCAAGGAGTCATTTCGACTTTCAAGTCTCATTGCTTAAGAGATTCATTTTGTAAGGCTGTAGGCTGATATAGGAAGAGATTTCTCTGATGGATCTGGGCAAAGTAGTTTGAAGCACCTCCTGGAAAGGTTTCATCATTCTAGGTGCCATGATTCATAATGGGAAGTCAAAATATCAATAATAACAGAAAATGGAAAGAAATTAGTTCTCACCCTTATGGATGAGTTTTAGGGGCTTAAGATTTCAGTGAAGGAAATAACAGCAGATGTAGTAAAAATAGCAGGAGAACTAGAATTAGAAGTGAAGTCTGTAGAAGTGTTCCTTTTTCTCCGTGTCCTCTCCAGCATCTGTTGTTGTTTGTTTTATTGTTGATGGCCATCCTGACTGGAGTTAGGCGGTATCTCAATGTGGTTTTGATTTGCATTTCTCTGGTGATTAGTGAGGCTGAGCACTTTTTCATGTGTCTGTTGGCTGCCCGTATGTCTTCTTTTGAGAAGTGTCTATTCATGTCTTTTGTCCACTTTTGAATGGGTCTGTTTCTTTTTTTCCCTTCGGCACATTTGAGTTCCTTGTAGATCCTGAATGTTAGACCTTTTGCATATATGCAGTTGGCCAAATTTTTTTCCCAATCTATGGGCTGTGTCCCCACTCTCTTGATGGTTTCTTTTGCTTTGCAGAAGCTTTTCAGTTTGATGAGGTCTCACTTGTCTATCTTATCTCTTATGGTATGGGCTTTTGGAATTTTGATCAGGAGTTGGTTGCCTATTCCAATTTCTGTAAGGGTGTCTCCTGTGTTTTCTAAGATTCTTAATGTTTGAAGTTTTACGTTTAGGTCTTTGATCCATTTGGAGTTGTCGATGGGAATGTAAACTAGTTCAACCTCTGTGGAAAAATGTGGCAGTTCCTAAAAGAACAAGAAATTGGCCTTCCATACACTCCAGCAATTCCCTTTCTGGGAATATACCTGAAGGAACTTAAATCACTCTACACAAAAGATACCTGTGCACATATGTTTATTACAGCACTATTCACAATAGCAAAAACATGGAACCAACCATACTGCCCATAGAAACTGGACTGGATAAAAAAAAAAATGTGGTACATATACGTGATGAAATATTATGGAGCTATAAAGAAAGATGAAATTATGAACTTCGCAGCAACTTGGATGAATTTAGAGTCTATAATATGCAGTGATCTATCACAGAAACAAAGAACTGAGTACCACATGTTCTCATTCATAAGTGAACCCTGAACATTTACTATAATACTATAAGAAAGAGATTGGCAATAACCAGAATCTGCTGGGGCGGGGGAGCATAATATCAAAAAAGGTAGCTGCTCTCAAACCAGATGAAGTGGGGACCAAAGAGAGGCCCAAACTCTACCTGTATGATGACCACTTATATACCAATCCTGAATTATACCCCACATATTTAACATTGAGAAAAAGGAAGTGGAGTTTGAAGATGTGACTGAATTGTTGTAACCCCAAAATCAAACTTTGATGAATGAGGAATTGTTTCTTATGGATGAGCAAAAAAAAATGGTTGATTGAGATGGAATCTACTACTGGTGAATGTGCAGTAGGCATTGTTGAAATGACAACAAAGTACTCGGAATCTTGGATAAACCTAGTTGACAAAGTAGAGGAAGGACTTGAGAAGATTGACTCCAATTTTGAAAAATCTTCCACTGTGGGTAAAATGCTATCAGACAGCATCGTACTCTACAGAGAACTCTCTTATGAACTGAAAAGTCAATTGATGTGGCAAATTTTTATTTTGTTTTATTGTAAGAAATTACTACAGCCACCCCAATATTCAGCAACCACCATCCTGATCAGTCAGCAGTCATCAACATCAAGGCAAGAAGGCCCACTTTCAACAAAAAACCTATGACTTGCTGATGGCTCAGATGTTTATGATCATTTTTAACAATAAAGTATTTTAAAATTAAGGTATGCACATTTTTAGACATAATGCTATTGCACACTTAATAGACTGCAGTATGGTGTAGACATAACTTTCATGTACACTAGGAAACCAGAGAGTTGTGTGATTTTTTTAATTGAGGCATTTATTTTAATGTGATAGTCTGGAACTTAATCTCCAGTATCTCTGAGGTATTGCTATATTTTCACCATGGAAATTGGTAAATCCAATTTCCAAATCAGGACTTTTTTCTTCTCCTGGGTGAAACATGGTGATTGTGAAACATTTACCAGCATATCACTGTAAAGAATAGTTCAGTTTCATATCTCCTTGGGGAAGGAAGGCAGCCTAATAGAATGTGTAATTCTCACAGAAATTCTGTTAAAATGTGTTGTACAACCACCAACTACCACTGGTTACAAATTTTCCTCCATCTGATTCCCTTGTCAAAGTATTTTTAAAAATTTCAAAATTGTTTATTTAAAAGATGTAGGATACAGTTCAGGGTTAGATATACAAATGTTCATTATGCAGGTACCCTTGTGAATGAGATATGTGCCCCTGTCCCCTGGCAATTTCCCACTATTGCCAATCCCTTTCTTATGATAATTGTTCAAGGTCTGCTTACGAGTAATCAAAGTATTTTTTTGATGTCTGATAATGCGAAATAAGATAGAACCACAAATGTGCTTCAGGTTATAGCCAGAATTTATAGCCTTGTCTCACCTCCATTGTGCATTCTTCCAAGCAACTCCATTTTCCCTGAAATAATCCAGACTGTTTATTAAAAGACAAAAGGCAACCATGCGGCTTTTTGAAATGTCACTGCCAAGCACTAAGCCATGACAATGCTGACCAAATATAGCAATCATCTAGCATTAGGGCTCCAGGAATTATTCTCAGAAGAAGAGTAGACTCCAAAGATAAAATAATGGTGGAAAAGACCTCACCATTATTGAAAAAGATGTAACAAGGGTTACTTCATCTCTTAAAAAAAGAAAGAAGAAAGAAGAAAAAAAGGAGAAGCTTAAATGGAAAATTCAGAGGTGGGAAATCTTGCTGATGTAGGAATACCGCCATTGGGAATGAAGGAAATTGAGCGGGATTTTCTTCTTCGTTGGCCACTTTCTCATCTCCAGGCATGTGGCAGGCTCTTGGGATGTCAGGGAATGCAGAAGAAACAGTTCCAGTCTCACCGGGACAGAGGGCTCATCTTGACAAACTCGACTTAAGGAGGGCTGCCCCCAGTTAAGATCTTCCCAAACACAAACTTTCCAGGACTGTTCACCCCTCTGTGACCAGGCTGGGGTCACGCCCAACTTGGGATTGCAGAGACATCTATGGAGCCCAGGAATAAAGAAAGAGGTTCCAAGTGGAGTTTTGAAAGAGACTTTTTGTGAAGGACCACAAAGCCTTCTGCTATCTGCAAAGGATCTTTCCTCAAAGATAGCAGTGATGGGTACAGGGTAGGACAGACCGTCCAACCCGGTTGTTGCTAGAAGGTATCCTAAGGCACTGGTGAGGAACCCTTGCTGGTAACTCACATGTCATTCTATTGCTTGTCATTTTATCTTTGGAGTCTATTTTCCTTCTGGAAATAATTCCTGGAGACCTAATGCTAGAAGACTGCTGTACTTGGTCAGAAAATGCCAGTGATCATCAAAGTAATACCTGTTTTTGTGGGAAATATTAAAAATGTTGAGAGGAATAGAGAAAATTTGTTTATATTAGTATTGTCTTGTTACCTACTTTAATACTTTTTACTTTTCCTTTTTTAATCTTTTTTTCAGTGTATTTATGATTCATATTTCATTAAGATCATACTGTATATTCTGTAGACTATATTTTTTCTTAACTTCATGACATAATGGTTTCTCTATATTGTATTTTTAAATAATTACAGGATACTCCATGGTATATATCCACAGTAATCTAATCTATCTCTCTGTCTTCCATCGTCTAAATATCTACAATAAATAATACTAGAGGCCGGGTGTGGTGGCTCATGTCTGTAACCCCAGCTAAATAGGAGGCTGAGATGGGAGGAGGCCTTGAGCCCAGGAGTTCGAGTCCAACCTAGCAACATAATGAGACCCTAACTCAAAAACAAATAAATATATAAATGATAAGAAAGACTAGGAAAAGCATCAATATTTTTACACATTTCTGATTATTTCCTTAGGTTATGTTTCTAAATAAAATTAATAGATTTTTTTAAAGACTGTTGACAAGTCTTCTTAAATTAACTTTCTGAGTTGTCTAGTTTAATGTGTTAGGTACAGTTTAATAATTATGATTAAGCATAGACTTTGAATCCAGAAATAAGGGGATTTGAGTTTTACTCCAATCACTTCCTAGCTCTAACCCTTGGGCCTCTAACCCTCATTTTCTCCTCTGTAAGGTGAGGACAGCAATGCCTGTCTTGTAGAGTCATCCTATGGATTAAGTGGAAGAATGCATGTAATGCCCTGTGCCTGGAGCTGGCCCACAGCAAGTGTCAGGTGCAACCTAACAGCTCCCTAACATTCTCAGTCTTCCCAGTGTTTTTCTGACACTCACAGAGGTCACTCTTGAGCATGCACCTCAGAAGTACAAGAGATTTGATGTCCTTCTGGGTAGCCCTTGATCAGTGGGGAAAGGTGGCCAGTCAATGACGCCTGTCTCCCCTTTCTTTCCTGAGTGGATGGTTCTGAGAAGTCTCCTAATGGCCTGTCTTTTCCACTTCATTTCCTTGTTCTACACTCCTGCTTCCTTAGGCCTCATTCCCAAATAAACCACCAGCATGTGGGCCTTTCTTTGTCTCAGGCTGTGCTTTTGAGGAGCCCAGGCTAAGATACAAAGCATCGATAAACATTAGCTTTTATGACGATTACTGATGATATTTTAAATTTCTCCTATCTAGCATATTTCTGTAAGAAATTAAGTCACCTACCAGGTATTTTGTGACTTCTTAGAAATCTCATTCTATGTCCTGCAGGTGCACCCACTTTTGTAGTTTTTGCCACTCCTCTTTCCCTTCCTGCATCCTTACCCTGTGCTACTCCAGCCGGTCTAGTTTGCTTCTGCCCAAGCTGTGATCGCACAGTCTTTTCTGAAGCTCCCTTATCTTCCCCCAGGCAACCTTAATCCAGGACTGTATAGGAACAAAGATGCACGTGGAAAACCCATGAACATACTCTAACTTCACAAAATAAGGATGTTTTCCCCTTTCTTGGAAAAAGAATGAACAAAAAAGTAAATGTTACTAAAATATTTGTGCCCTTTCCCAGAAGATATTTATCATGCATGTTTTAATAAGGGAAGAGAACAAATAAGTTTCCAGAGGCAAAGGAAACAGCTGATTTATTGTCCTCCTTTGAGAGCACAGCTCAAGAGACTGGGCTTTTTTGTTCTTGTGTTCACAGTAGTGATCTTAGATCCAACTTCTACATTCCTACTACTCCCTAGATCTTTGTTCTGATTTCATCATTTCCTGAGTGACTGCCTGGTATTGGGTTATAACTACCCTTTCCCACTACACTTCCTCCACATAAATCGATTATTGCTCTCTACAGCTTAGAGCCTGTTGGTAAGTCCTACTGTCCAGAAAATGAATGGTGTCTCTGTGAGCTCAGGATCCCTTACAGTCCAACCCTGCCTATTTCCCAGACTATCTTTCTCCACATCTGCTCCTCACACTGCACCTCAGCCAGCAGTTCTCAGCATCACCCGCCAATTTGTTAGAAATGCAGATTTGTGGACCCACTTCAGACTCATTCAATCGGAAACTCTGGGGATGAGACTCAATAATCTGTGCTTCGGTAAACTCTCCAAGTAACTCTGATGCATGCCAAAATTGAGCCACTTGCCCAAGCAAAGCAGGTGCAGCTTATGCAGTCTGGAATGCCCTTAACCCTCTAATGCATCTAAAATTTCCTACTTATCCTTCAAGAGTCAATTTGGTCATCACTGCTTCCATGAAGCCTTCTCTGTCTTCATCCAACGTTTTACCACTTCTTGGTTGGTTGTCTACAGGACACTTCTGTTGTGAAGAGTAATACACATTTTGAAATTGTTGCCATTTATTTGTCCATCTCCTTGACTAGATTGTGAGATGCCTGGGGGAATAGAGGCTCTCTAAAAGTTTATTTTAATTTTTTTTACCCCTTGTCTACCTGTCTGTCCCTCTCGGTACACGCACACGGCTTCTAAGGAGGATGAATAACATGGGAAACCACTGGCCATTCGTCATTTCCACCAAGTGGGATATCTTTCTGATTGCCTCTTGTCTTACCATAAGGTGGTGTAGTTGACCTTGTCCCAGATATCAGATGAACCGATCCATCCTTAGTTCTCAAAAAAGGGGGCCTGTTGTCAAAAAATGCTAAGTTCCTGGCACTATGAGTAAGCAATTCTGTTTGCTCTAGGGCTTTTTACTTAGTAAAACTTAAGCCACTTAGATAAACCTTGAAGTTGCCTGTTTAGGGGTAATAGTTTGTATATAATACAGGAACATGCCTGAGACTCTCTTCTCTCTGACTGTGCTCTATGAGTCAGCCTTGTGCTAGAGAGGACTCTGGTGTGGACTCAGAAAGAGAAGACCATGCCTTTACCTTCTTCTAATAATGACTCCATAGCTATAAAGAGGTTGGATAGTGCCTTCATGTGTTCACAACCTGGGGGGAGGTTTGCTATGTGTCTCTTGAAAGGGAGCAGTTGTGATGACATATCAGTTGACTAATAAGCCATGTTCCATTTTATTTCCTTTATCTATGTATCCCCAGAGGCTAGGACAGTGCCCAATATGTAGTAAATTCTGAATAAATTGTGGTTGAACTTTTACAAGGGTAAGTTCCAGGATTTGTGAGCACTTCACTATGTAAAATCATTTACCTTGTTCCTGCAGCTTGTATTGGACCCTAGCCTTTCTTGAAAAGTCTTAAAAGACAGAAGCAAGCAACCTGCAGCCGCATTAGTTTTTCTCTAGGCCAGAAGCTTTCCTATAAACCATTTGATGAAGCAGCAGATGGCAAAGTTACAACCTTTGTAGCTCTAAGACTTAATAGAAGCCATGATCAACTACAGTAATGGACTGTCTTGTAACCCAAATTGATGCTTTTATTGTGCTCTGATGGGCTTGTCACTTGTTCTGCCTCTTTGCTAATTGTGATAAAAATCATTCTAATTACCTATATTGAACAATAAATCTTTGGTCAATATCCTTTAGATATAATTTGTGTAACTGAATACCATCTTTTGAGTATCGCTTTAAGAACTAAAAAGGAAGGAAAGAGATGGCTCTGACAAATCCAGGGCATTTCTGAATCAGCGTGAATTGGATTATAATGGGCTGCAGTGAGAGAGCTAGCATATAGCGGAATACTTGATATTCAGCAGAGCTCATCTGGGTTCTGGCAGTCAGGAATTCTGGGACACAGATTTTCTTCAGTACAGCTCCTAATTTATGCCAGTAATAGGCTGATTAAGGATGTGGCAGTGAAGTGATATGATTATTAGCTCAGCATCTTCAGGCCAAAGTTATAGATCCCATGAGCCACATACTCTGTTTCTATGTGGTTTGCCTGGATGTGTACCCCGCACATGTCCTGTGAGTGAATGGATGCCCTTCCAGTGGAAGGTACCCAAGATTAATAGAAAAGCTCGTCTTTCATCAGGTATTATAATCAGGAAGGTGAAGGTTTCCTCTGGAAAGCAGTCCTTGCTTCTACTTCCAGGATGCTGCAGTTAAAGGCCTGGACAGAGGATGAGGACATGAATAATGGTAGAGCCCAGCATTAGCACAACATTCCATTCATCACTGCTGAAGGGCAAATGCATAACCCTCAAAATAGTCCTGGAAAGAGGCAAAGGGAGAGGAACTGAAACGGAACAGTGATTTACTACTCAGCAGAGGATGTGAGCATCCCTATAGCAGAAGAAACTACGTTTTGAACTTTAACATATATATTGATATTTATTATGTGACTATTATGGGCAACTGATCAATCACCCAGTTGGCATGTGGATATTTTCCAGGCAGGCATCTGACTTCATGTATATGTGCTCCTTGTTCAGGGAGGGCCATTCACAGGATTGAGTGGAAATCTGGCTCAGACTCATCATTCATTTGAAGCTGCTTTTCCTTTTTTTCTTTTCATGAACTTTGTGCCCTTCCTTAACAACAGTGTGATTACATCATATCATTGATTTGTAGAGCAGAAGCTGTGGATCTGATTTTTGTTTTTTTCCCAATCCGTGTAGAAAATTCTGAAGAAGAAAGCAGAAGGTTGAAGACCTCTAGTTCAGTCAGGTCAGAATCAATATGAAAAGGGTAAGGAGAGGTTAAAGGGTAAAGAGAGTTTAATTTAAACTACATCCCTAGCTAGGGACAGGGACAAGGACTCAGTATCTCAGAAGAAAAGGCAAGGATAATCTTTGTTCCCTAGTCAGTCTTCCCTAGGCTTAGGGGGTTTCCAGGGGTTTCTAGTGGGAGTATAAGACAGAAAAACCAAGGCAGAAGTCATGTCTTAGAGTCTGGATCAACCCTGCAAGGCAGGGGATGGGGAGGAACAGAAAGAGGCTTTGTGACTGGGGTCTACTAGTTGGCCAAGGACAGATTCGAAATCCACGAGCAACAGGATTGTTTAGGTACCACCTTCTTGAGACCTGAGGCTGCTGCTGTACTTCCTGCCTGTGCCACATTAGGCCTCGGGCTGAAAACATGTCATCAGATGTTCCGGCTGGGAAGGTTTGGAGAAGACAAAATTAGAGACACAAGGCAAGAGCTGACTGTGAAGCTTTTCCTGGAAGGCTCTGTCAGGGAATTATGTTTTAGAAACCAGAAGGAAAGACTGCTCTGAGTAATGGAGCGTGGATTGGAGAAGAGACCTGTAATGGTCTGGGCAGTGGAAGATGGGGGAGGAAAGGAATGAATTGTCCAGATGACTCAGCACTTAACCCACAGAGGCAGGTCCCCAGAGAGGCAGGCTTTGCCCTTTGGTGGTCTCCCCACTTTTGAGCAGGCTTGGCACAGCCAGGACCCACCTTTGCTCTTCTCTTCTTCCCTAGAGGCACAATAGCCTAACTTGTGTCACCTGCCGTCTTCTGTCTCCAATTCAGTCATGAAATTGTAGGAGATTTGGCTTGTTGTCTGTTGACTTAATGATTACCAGATTATTCTTCTTAGTTTGAATTCTCTGAGCTGAGAGGGTGAAAAGGGGAGTTAAATGGTAAGAGAGCACTCTGAAGGGCGGCTAGGGACAGAAAAATTATCATTTTCTTTTTCTGAGGAGTATCCTCTTCTCTTTGTTGCCCACTGAGACCAGGAAGCTACTATTTCCAGTGGGACTAGAACCTTTTGATTCTGTTGGTCTCTGCGTTGTGTGGCTCAGCCCTGGTTTGAACTGATGCTTGAAATAAAGCTACAGTGAGTTGGGTCGCGCAGGCTGTTTCTCAGGCTTCCCCTGGTAGTAGTACCTTGTTTGGAGAGAATTATAACTGAAAGGGAAGCAAATTCCCTCTGGCAAGAAACTTGGCTTAGAAATGCTCATTTGGGGAAGCTCTTTTTTTGGTTTGCTGTTTAAATAAGCCCACTGCTATAAATCAATGTTTGTAAGCATTAGAGAAGACCAAGTAAATAAACAAAGCCCTACATATTTATTGAAAACAGAAATGCCCCGGAGCTTCTCTAGGGGAAGACAGGAGAAAGAGAAGGGTCATCCTTGCTTGCATAGAGAAAATTAACTGCTTCATTAGCTTAAATACAAATGTATTTTTCTTTAAAAATAGTTATTAGTAAACTCTTGCCAAGTTTGTGCCTCATATTAGAAGTATGAAGCATTTGTAGGAAGTACAAATAATAGTATTAGGATTCGTTCTTACCTCAGCCTCACCATCTGGATAAAACTACTGAAAAAGAGAAAAATAGCTCCTGCTATGAGGAAACTGGCCTGACATTTATAACTATAGTTCATAGGGTTTGCCTGCTGGACTCAAAATCACATAGAACATTGACATCAGATCAGGGCACTCTGTGATTGTGATGAAGTGAGAGGAAAAAAACAAGCAAGACAACTTCATAATTTTGTCTAAGCACAGACAAAAACAAACCTCCAAATACCAAACATCCTCCTCTCCTGGCTAACATGACCGTCACAGTTTTAGCCTCGATCCATTCCTCTCAACTTATAGATAAGATTTATTAAGATACTTAGTCTAGCAAAGTCTGCTTCCATTGACCCTCCTCCAATTCACCTAATCCCTGCCCAAATCCTATTATTAGCCTTTTCTTACTGAGATACCCCACAGTTCCCCATGGTGTATGTGTTCTCCCTCACTACCACTTGCACTAAACCCAGTTGGTTCAACTATACGTTTGTTCCTAGTGGTCTTTGGCAGGAGGACATTGACACGACTTATTGGTTTCCTAACAGTTAATTATGCAGCCCATCTTTCTGGAACTCAGAAGCATGTTGTGGCCAGTAAAACCCTCTTGGTGTTCAAGAAGATCAGTCTTACTCTTAACCCAGGATGACTCATGACTAATCTTCACAAATGTTAGGTCTAGGGTGTGCATAAGAACTGAGTCTGGTCAATGTGAACTGAAGAAAATGAATTGATTGTGCTATCTTTAACGAGAAATACGTATTTTTAAATGACTATATCACATTTATTTGTGCAAAAGCCCTCAATTTTGGGAAATTAAAAACACTTCACTTATGGCAGAGGGTAAAAACTGAGAAATCTAGTATGTTTTTACTTTCTCCATCTCACCTCATTAATGACATTCTAGGATGTTAAAATATAATATAGCATTTTGGATCCAGATTATTGTTACTTCATATTTTATGTCATGTTGCTTTCTTCAAGGATTATGTTTGATATATGTAATTGAAACCACCTGTATAAAATTAATATTGTACAAGGTAAAAGTTGTAGAAAAGATCTGAGCCCTGAAAAGCTGCCACTATAGTTAGAACTGAACAAATCTGTTGTTTCTAAGTTTGCTTTCACTCCCATGGAGGGTAATTGATAAACTTCGTGTCCTGACCCCTGGAAAGTGGGGAAACTGCCCTGCAAGGCTGATAAATATATTCTCCCTTAAACAATAGGCTTAAGACTGTATAGATACAAAAGGAGAGGTTAAAGAACAATCTCTAGGGGTCCCACCATCACCATACCTTCCTCCTAAACTACCCTCATACTGGCTTGCTGTCCAGGGGTTAGTAGCTGATGTTCATGGACATGCTTTATAGGTAGCATCTATTGAAAAACCTAAGAATGGTATTTGGGATAGTTTTCAGACTTTGTACTCTGATGGACCTGAGACCCAACTTTGGCTCAGAACACATACAAGTTTAAGTTGGCTCCACTGGTCCTGGGATTGCCCCCTCTCAGAAATCAACTCTGAGATATGAAGGCAGTTTTGACAGCCCAAGATATTATCCAGCAATCTGCAGTCCCTAACCCCCGGCATACCAAATTCCCTTTAAAAACCTAGCCTCTGAATTTTCACGGAGGTGGATTTGAGAACTGTCTCTTATCCTCTTCACTCAGCTGCTCTGTAATATTAAACTCTTTCTTCACTCCAGTGGCTGCATCAGTCTTGCTTTTTTCTGGGCAGTGAGAAGTGCCTGGTCAGGTTGTAATATCCTGTTTCATTAAACATATTCAAAGCAAATGTCTCCCTTTCTTTCTTCCCTCTTTCTTTGTCTCTCACTCTACCTCTCTTGCCCTGCTTTTCCTTCTTGTTACATGGCTTACCAGCATTTCTTTAATGCGTTTTTTTCCCTTCTCCTTACATACAGACAGTAATTCTGAATCACAATAGTCTTTCCTTGAACCTCTGCTGATGTTGCTTCTTTGTCTTCTGAAATACTGTTTTGGGAAAGAAGTCTCATGCTAATCTGATATTTTTTCTTAAAATGTAAATTTCAAAAATTATTTAATCTTGAAAAAGTTAAAAGCGCTCTTGGAAAATTCAATGTTACATTCTATTTAAGTGTGCATCTTAATAAATTTTATAATTTAATTAAGTGTGCATCTTAAATAAATTGTAGTCAGTTGAATTCTTGATGACACTTCCAAGAAAATATAACAAAATATATTATTTCAAATGCTGTATAAATAAATGTCTAATCCATGTTAACATTCGGCACTGTCAGTATTTCGCATTTTAGCCATTTAAATGGGTATGTTGTGGAATCTCGCGGTGATTCCACAAGGATTATGTTTGATATATGTAATTGAAACCACCTATATGAAATTAATATCATGCTACAAGATAAAAGCTGTAGAAAAGATCCGAGCCCTGAAAAGCTGCCACTATGGTTAGAACTTAACAAATCTGTTGTTTCTAAGTTTGCTTTCACTCCAGTAGAGGGTAATTGATAAGCTTTTACCTTGTCTCACTCCGTTGCCCAGGCTGGAGTGCAGTGGCATGCTCATGGCCACCCCAGCATCAACCTGCTGGGCTCTGGCAATCCTTCTGTCTCAGCCTTCTAAGTAGCTAGAACTATAGGTGCATGCTACCACACTTGGCTAAATTTTTATTTCTTGTAGAGATAAGGTCTCACCAAGTTGCTCAGGCAGGTCTCGAACCTGTGGGCTCAGGCAATCCACTTGCATAGGTCTCCCAGAGTGCTGGTATTACAGGCTGAGCCACTGAGCCTGACCTGAGCATCTTTTCATATGCTCAGTGGCCATTCCTTTAACTTTTTTTGTGAACTGTCTGTTTAACTCTTTTGCCTTTTGCGGGGGGGCTGGTTTGGTTTTCTTCTTACTGAGTTGTAAGAATTAAAAAAAATATATTTTATTACAGAGATGTGGGGTAGAAGTGCAGATTAAGTACATAAGTAGGCTGCATGCAGGTGAAGTTTGGACTTCCAACTGGCCCTCACTCCCCCTGGTAGTGGACTAGATACCTTTTGTGTTGCCATGTGCCTTTCTTTTTTTTTTTTTTTTGAGTTGGAGCCTCACTCTGTCGCCCAGACTGGAGTGCAGTGGCGGCTCCTGGCCACCGCAGCCTCAACCTGCTGGGCTCCGGTGATCCTTCCGCCTCAGCCTTCCGAGTAGCAGGAATTACAGGCGTGCGCTACCACGCCCGGCTGATTTTTTGATTTATTGTAGAGATGAGGTCTCGCTGCCCAGGCGGGTCTCGAACCCGCGGGCTCAGGCAATCCACTCACCTCAGCATCCCAAAGGCGCGGGATGACAGGCTGAGCCACCGAGCCCGGCTGCCATGTGCCTTTCTCTTCTTCCTCCCTGCCTCCCCTAGCAGTGCTCAGCAACAGCTTCACTTTAAAGAAATACAGCTGGAAATTATAGACAACTGTATGGATCTAATTTAATTAAGATAGACTTTTTATAACTTCAATCTGTGATAGACATTTAAATAAAATGTTTTGGTACCACATTGAAAGATTGGCAGATAGCTGAAAAACTACCTGTTTTAAACTGTAGTGTTTACTATGTGTATTAGTTTCCTATTGCTGCTTGAAGAATCACCACAACTTAGTGGCTTAAAACAGTCCAAATCTATTATCTTACAAGGTCTATAGGGCAGAAGTCTCACTGGGCTAAAATTGACGTGTCAGCAGGGCTACATTCCCTCTGGATGCTCTTGAGGAAATTCATTTCCTTGTTTTTTCTTTTAGAGGCCTTCTGCATTCCTTGGCTTGTGGCTCCATTTCTTCATCTTCAAAGAAAGCAACATCATGCCAAATTATTCATGTGTTATCATCTCTCCGGTTCTCCTGTCTGTCTCCCTCTTCTACTTTAAAAGACTTCAGTGATTACGATGAGCCCACTTGGGTAATCCAGGATAGTCTCCCTATTTTAAGATCAGCTAATTAACAACCTTAATTTTCCATTGCCAAGTAACACGATATATTCACAATTTCTGGGAATTAGTATGTGGTCATTTTTGAGGAACATTATTTTGTCTGCCACAGTATGTATTATTAATTCTTAAGATTTTGCCATATATCTGGCTCTTTTGAACAACCCATGTCTCAATTGCATAGATAAGAAGACTTCTACATGCATGTAGACCACTGACCACTTTTGTACTTAGTCTGACTTGTATCCCACATCTTTAAAATAAAATAAAGAGAATAAAAAAAAAGAAAATACAAAAAAGGAGACTTCTACAGTGTCTAAAGGAATTTGCCAATGTAACAGATGAATGTGGCAACTACCTTTGAAAGTGGCTCATTACACCATTATGTAGGTGAGCACATTGGGATACAGAGAGATTGCCCAATGTCACTCACCTGGAAAGTGGTAGGCTTAGACTTGAACTCAGCTTCCTTGATTTCACTAGCTATGCTTTTTGACCAACTTCTGTTACTCAAGGGAATTATGTAAAATATAAGAGGCAGGCAAGACATTTAATTATTAAAAAAAAAACCTAGAAACAATACTGTCATATTTAGAAGATTTATTGGAGGGTGGTATTAAAGTACATCACACAGAACACAATGAGTCACTGCAGAGACAAGGTATGGAGAACACTGGTAAGTTTTACTCAACTTTGGTGGAAAAGACATTCCATGACTGGTGTCATGCATCACACTCACTGATGTAGTTGAGTAGAGAATTCAGGAAGATGGCCAGAAGGAACACGGTTCAGGAACATATGGGAGACAACTACAGACTCCCTCAGTAATAAAAGGCAAGTGACATCCGCCTGGAAGGGAATTGGTTGGTGGAGGATTAACTTGAGAATTTATTACCAGATGTAACTGAATGTCCAGGTTGATGTGGTCTGGGAGCAGGGGGTTTGCAGCACAGTTTGGGGGATATATTTATATGTAATATACCAGTGATATCAATGAAAAAACATATAGTTAAAATAAGTCCATGACTACAAACTTCCAATTACTCAGGAAGGCAGTCATACTACAAGTTTTATAAACAGACATAAGTATAATATACATACATTATACGGAAAACCCCAGCGGAGAACAAAGCAGTATCTACCTTAATAATGTCCAGTGTTCTTCTCCTCTGCAGAGTTTGTTGTTAAAAGCCTTTGACTTCTTTATTCCAAACTTAACTTCTATAGAATTGAGGAATCACCTTCAGGAGTTCTTGGTTTCTATGTGCGAGCTGCTAAGCTACCTGATCAGACTGCAAGTTGCAGTAGAACATTCACATCATCTGAGGGCCTCAGATGTTGAACGGGGTGAACTTGACCGTCTCACTTCTGAGCAGCTTTTCCATTGAGTATCTGAAAAGTGATCCCATACCAGTGCCAGAGGCTTAAAAAGTCCAAGACAAGGAAGTACCTGTGTTTTATCTGAGGAGTAGTGATCCATACATGCACTGTTATAAAAAGATTAACTATATAAATAAGACATCATGTAAAATAGCATAAGTATTTTAAAAGTTAAAGTTAAATAAAATAAATACAAAATAAAGCTTTCTTTAAAAAATGCTCACTGAAAAGCAGTACTTTAAGAAATTATTTTGTTAACAATTGTCTCTCCTTCATTTTCTCTTTTCTCTTTTCCCCTTTTCTGTTAAAATGTCATATGTGTTTTATGAAGTACTTTTAAGTCCATATTTTATAAATCTATTTTCTTTTTCTTTTTTTTTTAAAGTGGGATTTTACTCTGTTGTCCAGACTGGAGTGCAGTGGCATAATCACAGCTCACTGCAGCCTTGATGTCCTAGACTCAGGGGATCCTTCTGCCTCAGCCTCTCAAGTGGCTGGGACTACAGGTGTGTGCCACCACATTTGCCTAATTTTTTAATTTTTTTGTAGAGATGTGATCTTGCTAAGTTGTTTAGGCTGGTCTCGAACTCCTGAGTTCAAGCAATCCACCTGCCTCGGCCTTCTAAACTGCTAGGATTACAGGTGTGAACCACTGTGCCCAGCCAAATCTATTTTCTTGATAGACTTTTATTATGAGAAAATGCCAAACCTTTCAAACCTTGAAGAAATTATTGTAGTCTTCAGTCAGTAATGCTGAACAGTTTTTCACATTAAAGTCTTTTGTCTAGGATCACTGACCAGAGCAAATAGACCGACTTATACTAGGACACATGATTAAAGTGTTTAGTGTGACAGCAACAACAGCTATTGAACACTATTTTTGATTGCCAGGAAAACTGTATGTTTTGAGGTTCCATTTTGTCATTCAGGATCAAAGCTACAGCCTTTTTGCTCTGATATTTCCCAGAGTCTCACAGGCAGCTTCTGTCTGCGTTCATGAGTCCAGCAAAGGGGAGGGGCATGCATGAAATTCTCTGTCCATTTCTCAAATGATTCTTAGGTGTCACACAAAACTGCTCCTTTCTTTATTAGTCAAAACCAAAAAAACTCACTTGCAAACTGATTCACGCAAATGACTTCCTTTTGGCCTCTCATTATTTCACCAGGCATTTGCAGATATATTTGTTTGGATCTTAGTTTGGACCCATTTGCTATTAATGAAACATTCATCATGCTCACATGCATATAGATTTCTCATGATTTTGGTTTACTGTCAGAAAAAAAGGCTGCCCTTAAATTAGAGGCTCCTTATGAAATATTAAAGCTGTTTTTAATGACTTTTCACTTAATCACTTTTCATGTGGGCCAGGTTTGGCAAATGTCAAGGGCACTAGTTATAGGAATTTTGAATGACCCTCAATGTTTCTCTGAATTTGGGCAGAACCCACCTGGTCTTTTGAAGATTTCAGCATATGGGCCATTACATATCCAGTAATCACTCGATAGGTTCAAACTATAACTAGCAATCACATCACTCAAAGGCCCTGGTTTTCCACTGGTTCTTTGTAGTTGGCAGTAAGCCTCAGAGCAGATGTTTCCTTTTTTTCTTTTTGGCCTTGATGCATGTGAGATAGGAGAGGAAGGAGAAATCTGGCTTTCCTTGTCTTCATGGTCTTTAGTCCAGAAGAAAAAGACCAAGTACTTATGGAAAGCTGTATAGAATCTCCACAGTATAAAGCACATTTGAGTAAATGAATATGTAGTGATTACATTAAAACTGCAATAAAAAGGATGATTTAATGTCAGCAGAGAAAAGTTGACGTTTTGGAGATTTTTTTGGTCTTGTTTCACTTTATGAGTTACCAGAAGTTTCCTTTGTATGCATACATAGACGTGTATCACTCACATGCCGCTATTCTATGTGTCTGGTACCTCTTGATGCCCAAACCATATAGGATGCTTTTAAGATAGAACCTAAAAAATTTAGACACTTGGTGACCTATAATTAATGATAAAGTGCTTTTATATTTTGAGAATCTCTTTGCAATGACGCACAACTCTCCTTACAGTCTGCAGTCACTTGTGTTGTAATAGTTTCTCACATAAAATTGATACTATGTCTGCATGAATATTATTTTGTTTCGTTATTCCAATAGTTCTGTAACGGAGATATACCATTCTACGGTAAATAATACAATTAAGAGACTGACATGAATTCTGAAAGCTCTGAGATTTTACTTGTGAGCTAACAATCTAGCCTGTTACTGCTTTTTGGATGCTGGCAGACAACATAAATTCCTACATATTCATTTATGAAAATGAATAATAGGGTTATTATGAAGATTAAATAATAATGCATTTAAAGAACAGAGGAAAATCTAACATTTAATAAGCATTTGATAAATATAAACTACCATTATTATATGTTTTTATTTTATTTATTTATTTTTGTTTTTATTTTTTGAGTCGGCGTCTCACTCTGTCGCCCAGACTTTAGTGCAGTGGCCGCTCCTGGTCACCGCAGCCTCGACCTGCTGGACTCTGGCGATCCTTCTGCCTCAGCCTTCCAAGGAGCTGGAACTACAGGCGCGCGCTACCACGTCCAGCTAATTTTTTGATTTATTGTAGAGATGAGGTCTTACTAAGTTGCCCAGGCGGGTCTCGAACCCGCGGGCTTAGGCAATTCACTCACCTCAGCCTCCCAAGGTGCAGGATTACAGGCTGAGCCACCGAGCCTGGCATATGTTTTTATTTAGACCACCTAAAGTTATTTTTGGAATGGATATTTTGGATAATATTTTTAAAAATCTCCTTTAATTTATTATAGTGTAATGTTAATAGTTTACTTTTATGATTTTTGACTTAAAACATGAAATTTCAGAAATAACTGAAATGCTCAATTAGGTTCCAAAGAGTGTAATGCCATCTCAATAAAAATAGTTACTCCCTGACTACATTATAACCCATATAAAAATAAAATGTATTGCACTTTTTTTGGGTTACGAAAGCAACTTCGTCACCTCTTGAAGTACACAGGAGACTGGTTCCAGGATGCCTGTGTATACCAAAATCCACACATACTAATGTCCTGTAGTTGATTCTATGGAACCTGCTTATAGAAAAAGTCAACCTCCCATATATGTGGGGTTTGCATCCCACAAATGCTGTGTTTTCCATTCCTGTTTGTTATTTTAAAAAATTCATGTATAAGTGGACCTACGCAGTTCAAACCCTGTTATTCAAGGGTCAACTGTACATTACTCATGTAATGTTTGAAGTTCCTATTTTGTATTTGTACTGTGCTGTTTCTGAGAAATCACTGTGAAGAAAATGATCCACTCCCAAAAGAAGCCCATGGTCTAGTAAAAAGTACTGAGAGATGAATAGACTAGCACCTTTTTAGAATAAGAAAACTGGAAGAGACATAAAAACATAAAGAAGAATCACACAAAAGCTTACCTTCCAAAAGTAGTTCACTTGTCAGATTTTGATTTTGCTTTTCTTTTTTATCCTGTATGTATTTTCAACATACCATATGTATGATTCATCTACTGATTTTTCTTACCATTATAATGTATTTGTTTACTTATATCATTAGATAATTTTAGAAAGCATGATTTTACTGGCGGGGCATTATATATATATATATATATATATATACATATCACAGTTCACTTCACCATTGCTCTCTTTGCTGTAAATTTAGGTTTTTAGTTTTTCACTGTTATAGTTAATATTTGATAAATATCTTCAGTGTAAATCCTTGTGAGGAGCTCTGCTTTTTTCCTGCAACATAGTAAACACCTTACTAAAATAAGTACAAATTATATAAAAATATCAAGTCAGGGAATTACTACTTTAAAGGTTTGTAATAGATGTCCAATTCCTTGTAGACAGTTTGTACCAATTTACTATCAGGAGTATAAACAAATGCAAATTATATTTGACTCTCAATAAAACTAGTTTCATTTTTTCCTGCCAATTTTATAGGTACAACTGACATATCCTAGTTTAAATTTTGAATTCTTTGGTCACTAATTAGAGTGAGTTTTTGTTCATTTGTGTTTTCATTTTAGTTATTTGAATAATGCTTTTTTTGGCTCATTGAATTTCCTGTTAATGTTCCTTGTTAATCTTTTTTATTATCATATTCTTTTTTTTTCTGTTGAAATGCATGTAGTAAGAACATTAAATCTTTGCCATACATATGGAATTTTGTTTTTTCTAATCTGGAGAGAGAAGAAAAGAACAGAAATTTAGAAAGAAGCAGATGTGAGAAAGTGTGCAGGCTCTGAGAGGGATTAAAAAATGTCTATAAGGAAGCTGCTAGTCTTATCTCCATTATGCAGATGAAAGGAAGGAAGCTTAGAGAACCTAAGAATTTATAAATTTCAGAGGTAGCTAGTAAATCTCGGGAGAGGGACTCCAGCCCACATGTGTACGATGCTATAGTCTGTCCTCTTGTTCTCATCTTGATCTGTGTCAGTATGTTGACTCTCTCCTTCTCTCTTTGCTTCTATAGAAGCTGCCAAGACCATTCATTTTCATTTCTGTGGATCCTTCATGATCTCAATAGCAATGTGGGTTGGAATTGGAAAGGCATGGGACTGACATGATTAGATATATCTTTATATATCATAGTATTGTATTGTTTCACTGGTTACAATGAGCAAGTGTTTACTTTTTCTATTTGAAAATGTCAAATAAAGGAAGTGTGGTGGATGTTGCAGATGCTTCAGTGTATGTCTCTATCCTTGTTTCCTTGAAAAAGTATGTATTCTGCTGTTGGTATGTGAAGTGGTCCATAAATGTCAGTTAGATCTTGTTAGTGGTGCACTTAAGTTCTATGTTCTTGCTGATTGTCTGTTTCATAGTTTTTTTAATTGTTGAGAGAAGGGTGTTGAATATCCAACTATAATTGTGGACTGTTTATTTCTCCTTTCAGTTCTATCAATTCTTGCTTTTTAAAATTTTGTTTTTTGTTTTTTTTTTTTGGTGCATACAAAATTAGAATTGCTATGTCTCTTTGGTGAATTGATTCATCGTTATATAATGTCCCTCTTTGTCTTTGGTACTTCTAAAGTATACTTTATTTGACATTAATATAATCATTCTTGCTTTCTTTTGAGTAATTCTAGATATATTTTCTCCCATCATTTAATGTTCTTTTTGCTATAATTTCAGTGGGGTTTAAAAATATAGTATCTTAGTTTGTTTGTGCTGCTATAACAAATACCCCAAACTGGGCAATTTGTAAACAACACACATTTCTCAGTGCTGAAGACGGGAAGATCAAGGTGCCAGAGGGCTCAGTGTCTAGTGAAGGCCCGATCTCTTTTCCAAGATGATACCTCTGAGAATGCTGCATCCTCATATGTTGGAACAGTGGAAGGGCAAAAAAGGACCAAGCTGGTTTTCTCTAGCTCTTTTATAAGCACTAATACATTCATAAGTGTTGTTCGCTTGTGATTTCTCAAAAGTCCCCAACTCTTAATACCCGTACAACGAGGATTAAATTGCAACATTAATTTTAGAGGAGGCACAAACATGCAAATCATATCAGACCATGTAGAATCGGGCCATTTTTGTTTTTATCCATTTTGCCAATCCTTATGTTTTAATTGGTCTATTTGGATCACTTATAGTTAATGTAGTTTTTGATATATATTTATGTTTATGCCTGCCATTTAATTATTTTCTGTTTTCTCCCTCTGATTTTCATTTATTTGTTTTCTTTTTTCTTGCCTTCTTGCGTGCTACTTGAACATATTTTAGAATTTCAACTTGATTTAGATATAGTGGTTATAGTGGTATTGAGTGCATCTTTGCATAGATTTTTTAGTGATTGCACTTATGCACACATGACTTATCACAGTTTACTGGTGTCAATATTTTAGTAGTCCAAGTGAAGCGTAGAAAATTTACCTTCATTTAGGTCTCTTTTTCCTTCCTCTTTTTAATATAATTGTCTTAAATAATTCCTCTACATATGCTAAAAATCACATCAGATGATGCTATAATTTTTCTTCAACCATCAAACAAAATTTATAAAACTAAAGAAAAAGCCTAATACATTTATCAGTATTTTTATTTATTCTTTCTATTTTTTTTAAAGATTTCTGACATTCCAAGTTTCCTTCTATTATCATTTCTTTTTGTTTGAAAAACTTTCTCTATACATTCTTTTAGGGTGGTATGCTGATGACAAATTTTCTTAGTTTTTCTTACTTAAGAATATTTTGATTTCTTGAAAGATGCTCTAGAAATCTTGGGTTGACAGGTGTTTGTGTTTTTTTCCTTCAGCTCTTGAAAAGGGTTGTAACACTTTCTTCTGGCATCCATGGTTTTTGAAAAACATCTGCTCTCATTTAAAACATTGTTTCTGTAAGGTAATGCATTATTTCTCTCTAGTTGCATTCAAACATGTGTGTGTGTGTGTGTGTGTGTGTGTGTGTGTGTGTGTGTGTGTGTGTGTGTGTTTAGTATCCAGGAGTTTGATTAGAATGTGTCTTGGCATGGCTTTCTTTGGGTGTATCCTGTTTGAGATTCACTCTGCTCTATGAAACTGTAGGTTTATGCCTTTTGCTATATTTGGGAAATGTGTAGGCACTATTTCTTTTAATTTTTTCAACCTCATGTTCTTTCTTTTACCCATCTAGACTCTCGTGAAATGATATTAGATATTTTATTATCATCCGTTGTAAGGATGTAACCATCCTAGTTTCTAAGGTTGTGCTCTTTTTTTCCCTCCAGTCTAATTTTTCTGTGTTCAGTTTGGACAATATTTATTGCTCTGCCTTCAAGTTTATTGATTCTTTGTTCTATTCTCTTCATTCTTCTGTTGAGCACATCCAATTGATTATTGCATTTTTCAGTTCTAAAATTTCAATTTGTTTTTTTAATATTATTTTTATATCTTGCTAGAATTTTATATTTTTATTTTTTTCTAAGCATGTTTATAATTGCTTGGTGAATCAATTACATGATGGGAATTTTATAATTCTCATAAGATAATTCTAATACCTGTGTCCTCATGGCATTGGCATTTCCTCATTGTCTTTTCTCATTCAAGTTGAAGTTTTCCTTGTTCTTGGTATGACAAGAGATTTTCAAGTCATTTTGGGTATTGTGTTATGAAACCTAGATCTTATTTAAATATTCTTTTAGCAGCCTGCGCTCAGGAAACACCAATAGGCACAAATAAAAGCCCTTCCCAAAGTTTGCTCTTTCTAGTCAAAGGACTAGGAAGAGGAAAATGTAGCAAAATAAAAAACTTTTTGTAAATAACTACCTCATTCCAATCAAGCACCATGAAAAAACACAAACCCTTTCTTACCCAGGCAACAGAGACTGAGTGAGAAGACTACATTTTTACTCTCACTTGGTGATAATAAAGCTTTGTGTGATTTCTACTTTATAAAATGTGTTGAAGTTTGTTTTATGGCTCAGAATATGATCTGATATATATGAATATATATAGTATACATAACTGAATAAGCATGGCATATATTTTATATGCACTTGAAAATAATGTGTATTTTGCTGTTGTTGGTATTTACATATCTCTGAATATATACGGCATATATATTTTTGTGCACTTGAAAATAATGTGCATTTTGGCTGGGCTCGGTGGCTCAGTCTGTAATCCCAGCACTTTGGGAGGCCAAGGCGAGCGAATTGCCTGAACCCGCAGGTTCGACACCACCCTGGGCAACTTGGCAAGACCTTGTCTCTACAATAAAAAATAAAAATAAAAAAATTAACTGGACGTGGTAGTGTGTGCCTGTAGTTCTGGCTACTTGGAAGACTGAGGTGATCGTCAGAGCCCAGCAGGTCGATGCTGGGGTGGGTGCCACTACACTCCAACCTGGGTGACAGTGAGACTCCAACTCAAAAAAAAAAAAAAAAAAAAAAAAGAAAAGAAAAGATTGTATGTTTTGCTGTTGTTGTTAGGTCTAGTCGATTGATAGAATTATGGTTCTTCTATAGCTTTAATAATTTTCCGTTTACTTGTTCTATCAGTTACTAAACGGAGTATTAAAGTTTTCAGCCATAATTATAAATTTGTTAATTTTCTTTTTCAATTCCGTCAGTTTTTGCCTAATACACTTGAAGCTATGTTGTTAGGTGTATCCATAAATTGTTATGTATTCTTGGAGTATTGACACTTCTATCATCATACAGTGTTCTACTTTATCACTAATATTATTCTTTTTCCTGAATTTCACTTTGTCTGGTATTAATATAGCTATTCAGTTTTCATTTGTATAACTTTTGCATAGTATGGCTTTCTCTACCTTTTTTTGCCTATATATGTTTTAAAATTTAAAGTCAATTTCTTATGGATAGCATATGTATATTTTGTTGTTGCTTTTTTATGTAATCTGAAAATTATTGTCTTTTAACTGTTCTCTTTAAATTGTTCACATTTAATGTGATTATTGACATGGCTAGATTAAAATCCACTGTCTTGCTAACTTTTCCTTTTTTTTTTTTTTGCTTCCCTATACTCTTCTGCTTAGAGCATATTTTATTATTCTATTTTATCTCTTTTTCTGACTTAATATTTATACCACTTAAAAATTTATTTTCGTAGTTAACCCAGGGCTTTTGATATACATATTTAAAATATCTTCAAATAAAATACTACTTCACGTGTAGCATAAGAAATATATTCTCAATTTTCTTCCCCTCTTTGGGCTTTTGTCAGACTTTTTACTTTTTCGTAATGCTATGAACGTATAATGTATTGTTACTATTTTTGCTTTAAAAATCGTATTTTAAATTAAAAATAGGAAATAACATTTTAAATTAAAAATAGGAAAAGGTTAATTTAATTTTACCCTTATCTATTAATTTCCTGTAATTTTTTCTTTTGTAGATTCAATTTTCAGTCTGATATAGTACTTCTGCTTGAAGAACTTTAACATTTAAAACATTTTTTATTATAAGTTGACAAGCCATGATTGTATATATTTATGGGGTGCAAAGTGATATTATGATTTAGAAATACAATGTGGAGTAATTAAAATCAAGCTAATTAACATATCCACCTCAATTACTTATCTAGAACATTTGAAATTTACTCTTATCCATTAAAAAATTTACAATACACTATTATTGACTATATTCATTACATTGTAGGCTAGATCTAAAAATAAAATATTTTCCTCCTGTCTAACTGAGACTTTGTAACCTTTGGCTATCATCTCTCCAGTCCCCCAAAACCTTGGCCCCTGGTAATCACCATTTTAGTCTCTGTTTCTGCAAATTTGATTGTTTTGGATCTCACGTGTAAGTGAGAACATGTAGTGTTTATATTTCTATTCCTGGCTTATTTCACTTAACCTAACTTCCTCCAGGCCCATTCATGTTGTCACAAATAGCAGAATTCCGTGCTTTCTTAAGGCTGAATAGTACTCTATTATGGTATATACATTTATTCAACTATTCACAGAAACTTTGATTTCATAACTTGGCTATTGTGACTAGTGGTGCAATAAAAATGGGAATGCAGATATCCCTTTGCCAAATTGATTTCAAATCTTTTGGGTAAAAACACCCCAAATTAAGATTGCCAAATCGTACAGTAATTCTATTTTTAGTTTTTTGAGAAACTGTCATACAGTTTTCCACAGTGGCTGTACAAATTTGCATTCCCACCAACAGTGTACACAAATAACTTTGACATTTCTTATGTAGTAGGTCTGCTGGAAATAAATTTTCTGTTTTTGTTTTAGAAGTCTTTCATTTTCCTTCACTTAATAATAATAATCTTTTGGTTTGGATGTTTCTGTTAAATTTGCTGCAATTCTTATCTTTACTCATGCATATATAATGCTTCTTTTATATCTGATCATCTTTTAATAATTTCTCATTGTCTTTGTTTTTAGTAGTTTGAATATAATATGTGTAGATTTTTAAAAAATTTGGTGTTCTCTGAGTTTCTTAGATGCTGTTTCATGGCTGTTATTAATTTTGGGAAAATCTTGGCTGTTATTTCTTTGAATATTCTTTTACCCTGTTTTCTTTAACATACTGTCACGAAGCTCTTGGATTTTCTATATACACTTTTTTTTCCCTTGTTAGATTTCATTTTGGGTAATTGCTACTGACTGACCTTTTTTCAAGTCTACTTATTTTTTCCTCAGCTGTGTTGAGTCTACTAATGAGCTGTTGGAGGCATTCATTATCTCTATTATTGTTTTATTTATTTTAATCATCTCTCTGATACAATTACTCCTCTGATCTTGGATGTCTTCTGCCTTTCAGTGAGAACCTATAACATATTAATCAAAGTTGTTTTAATTCCCTGTCAAAGAGTTCCAATGTCTGAGGAAGAAGCTGACATTTGCCTAGAGTTTTAAGAAGTGCTCTGAGCTGATTGTCACTATATAAGTTTAAAGAGGACCATCACAGACCAGCAAGCTCAGTTGGTCAGCTTTTTAAAAGTAAAACTGGAGTAATAAAACAGAAGAAACACTCTGAAGCCCTTTCTGGAATATGATTCTCACTACAATACTCAAATGTGATAAGCCTAATTTCACAACTCTAGACTTATAATCTCCTCAACACAAGAACTTTATCCTGCTTCTAGTTCCTATATACATTTTCTGAGCATTAACATAAGTATAATTTTTAAAGAGTGTATTATATTCTTTTTTTTTTGAACTAATTTGTTAGAAATGTTTTTTCCTTGTCATAATCTTTTCTTGCTAATTTCTACAGGCACTATTTCTTTAGAAAATGTTCCCAAGTGTCTAGTGCATGCCCAGACAACTGAAATCAAGATTTAAAAAAAAATACAGTGATTTTTTTTAATCTCTAAAGCAGTCAGCTCAAAAATTCTGTGGGTGGCTTTGAGGGGTAAATATACACTGGTGCACACACAAATAATGTGACAGTTCTTTACAAAAAGACTTGGAATATTTTGCTCATTTTGATATTAGGGAATATATTCTTACTGGAGACTATTTTTTTTGAAATGTTAATAATATAAGCTTTATTTCACAATGTGTTCATTTATCTACTCATCTATCCACCCATTTATCCACTGATCCATTTAGTTAGCCAACAAATATCTTCTGAATACCTGACAAATACTTCATGAATAATAAAAAGATGCTGCTTGTACAAAGTTTATCATTTACTAGAGGAGATAACATGTAATAATAAGTAACAATAATACACAATACACTGTGACATTCTTATTTCCTCCTAGAAGCAGAGGCTGTATGGAACACATGTTTGCCCTTTCAGTTGCTAATTTCCTGCATGCATTCTCACCTGTGTTCAGTTGCACAAGTTATATTCACTCAGAATGAAACTGCTGTTGCTACTTTCATATTCTCTGAGGTTAAAAATCTCTCTCTTATGTACATGCACAATCCCAATAATATTTATGAGAGTTATAAGTGCCAGCAGGAGGTTCTGCCCCTGAAGCTGTTGGAAGGCATTTGAACAGCTTTTCAGTGAAGATTAATGGTTACAGAAAAGAAAAAAAAAAAATTGGTTTGTCAGCTGGAAGTTAACTTGAAGGGATATAACAGAAGAAAGCCAGTGAGGACACTTCATAAGCGAGGTGTGTTTGAGAAGTTTATGCTGGAACTGAAACTTTGATGAATTGCATGGATAATGCTACTGACAGGAAGATGTCAAAGTTTGTGGATAACAACAGAGAAAATAATGAGGGTTGCTATTTCAGAATGCCAAGGCACACCAACACTCTGTCTAACCTCATAATAAGCAAATGCATTTTTCTGGATTAAATTCATTTGCCTAAACTGGATGAGGAATAAAACTGTCCCAAGTGGAACTGTGTGGTTGTAAAGGAGATGCAGATTATACCTCTTTTTTTCATTTTTATTTTAGATTCAGGGGGTACACGTGCATATTTGTTACTCTGATGGCTTTTGTAGTGGTGGGGATTGAGTCTCAGGTGGCCCATTCCCCAGATAGTGAACGTTATACCCAATAGGTGATTTCTCAACCACTCTTCCCCACCTGCCCTTTCATTGGTTGCCCCATTGCCTAATATTTCCATCTTTGTGGCCACTTAGCTCCTGCACATGAGCGAGAGCACAGTGTTTTGTTTTCTGTTTCTGAGTCAGTTCACTCAGGATGATGCTCTCCAGCTCCATCTGTGTTGCGGCAGAGGACATGATTTCATTTTTTAAATGGCGGTGTAGTGTTCCATAGTGTATATATACCACATTTTCATTATCCACTGATGGGTTGATGGACATTTAGGATGACTGTACCCCTGGCAGGTGGGGTGGCTCCAGGTGACCAGGTATGTTAGGGCATGAAACACAGGCAGCCTTGTTGTGCGAGAATCACTGCCCAGGAAAGGCGGGGGGCAGCTTAGTCTGCTCATCCAGGTGTGTAGAAATGGGGGATGCCTGATCATTAGCAATGAGGGGCACACTTCCCCATCAGAGTTGAGGGGCAGGCTGTGGTGCCCCACAACTACATCTGCTGCTTGATTCTGGGTCATGGAGTTGACCTAGGCCTCAGGCCTCACTCCTTCGAGGAAACCACAAGATCAAGAACTCTCCTGTTGCTCAGGATACTGACTCAAGTGCAGAGGGATTAAGTCCCTCCTGCTTGTCTTCTGCCACTTAGACTGCTTTCCCAATTGTGAAAGAGTGAGAGGGCCCTGTTTTCCTCAGTATTGCTGGGGCAGGCAACTCCAACGACTCTGGGAGGGAGTCTGGGGTTCTTAACAGCGGTGTTCACTGAAGAGTTTCAGGTTGCAAAACTGAGGTTGACCACAGAACCCACCATTCATTAGAAACTGCAACTATAGCCTTCTGCTCAGAATGCAGGTTCTGGAGCATGGGAGTGGGGGCCCCCTGCTAGGCTTCTGTAATTTAGACTGCTAGTCTGGGTGTTCCTTGATATTTCTAGGATCTCTTGCCACAACTGCTCAATAGGGTGGGGCAGTGACACAGAGACTGATAACCGGGTTGCAGATATGACTCTGGTAGTCTGTCTCTCTTTCTATGAGGGAAATGTGACTTTGAGGGGTGAGGTTCCTCGCTGATACCAGTTATAGGCTGGGACCAGCCCAAGTCCTGCTCTAAACCCTGGGGCCATCTCCATACTTCCCAACCTGCTCCAGCTGTGGGGGGCTCCCCCTCCCTTCTTTTAGAGTCAGCAGCCATGTCTCTGGGCAGAAACTGAAATGCCCGTAGCAGTCACTCTTGCTGAGACAACAGAGCTTGGTCAAAAGTGGTGTCTTTCTCACTGACCTGAATTTGGGACAACACCTATGGCTTTAGCCCTGGGTGTCTATCCCTCTCAGTTTCCCTTCCTGAGACCACCCCAGGGCCTGGGAGAAATGGGTGTTCTCCCAAGGCCTGGGTTAAGCTGACCCCTGATTGGAAGGTATGTCTCAGAGGGGAGTTTTCAGTCCTGGCCAGTGTTTCAGAGTCACACTTACCTTTTAGAGCACTGTTGTGGTGGCTATTCACCCATCTTTCCCTACCTGAGATCTGGGTGTCCTTTGCTATTCTGATGAATATCTATTTTCCTTCCTGAATTGAGGTTGTACTTCTTTTTTTTTTGAGTCAGAGTCTCAGTCTGTTGCCCAGGCTGGAGTGCAGTGGCACACTCACGGCAACTTAGCCTCGACCTGCTCTGCTCAGGTGATCCTTCCACCTCAGCCTTCCAAATAGCTGGAACTACAGGCACAGGCTACCACATGCAGCTAATTTTTTTATATATTGTAGAGACGAGGTCTCATCAACTTTCCCAGGCTGGTCTTGAACCCCTGGGCTAAGGCAATCCTCTTGCCTCAGCTTCCCAAAGTGCTGGGATTACAGGCTTGAGCCACCTTGCCCGGTGAGGTTGTACTTCTAATAAGGACTCAGGTTTTCAAACTTCCTGTAAGAATAGAATCCTGCAATTAAACAGAGTTTCACTTTTTTTTTTTGTCTTTCTGGTTTTCTTTGTCTCTGTCTCTCTGAGTTGAGATTCTAGTTGGAAAACATAATGAAAAATGAAGTAAGCAGAGCCTTGGTCCTAGAATTTTAGTTATTCTCCCAATACATACTGTGTTTTGATCACTTCTCAAGACACTATTGACAAAAATTTTACCATTTGATTTCCACTGGAATCTTGCATCTTCTCACTGTGGCTGAGAAGCCTAGCCCTTCTTAGACATAAGCTTCTGACAAGGCCTTCTGTAAACTTTGTTTTAACTATTTGGTGCTACATATAAGAAGCCTTTATTCCCTGACTTGTTTTAGTGTTCTAGGACCTCAGATCTTCTGCATTTCACAATGTAGATTGTTTCAGGGAAGAATCAGGCAGGGTGGCCACATCTTTACAATTAAAACAGAGTACTCTAGTACTCCCCCAGTGGTCAATACGGTTTACCTAAGAAACTATCTGTAGCAAGATTATCACCCAAGACAGGATCTGTAGCAAGAAATCCTATAGGACAACCTGTTCAGGACAAGCTGTTCTATACTATGGCCTGGAGGGAAGGCAGTGCCTAATGAATCTGAGCATATGATTGTCCTGCTCCTCAGGGATGGTCTGGTTTCTGTGTTTTTTGACACCTTTTTTTTCCTTTCTTTAAAAATATTAGAACAAGCAATTCTTCATGATAATAAATTTGAAAAGCTTTTATTTCTACAGGCTATAAATTTATATGTTCTCACCTGCACCTCATGAGTCTTGAGGTTAATACACTTAAGAACAAGAATAAAAAATATTAGATAGGTTTAGAATATCATATATTAGAAGCCAACTGCACATGAAGAAATAATTACATTTTTCAGGTAGTGGATTTGAGTAAAGTAAGCTCAGAATAATTACAACTCCCTGGATATTTCAACAGGAAGTTGCTGCGATATATATATGTATATATATGTGTGTGTGTTGATATACATAAACAATGTATATCAACACACACATTAAGAATTGTCCTATAGACACAATACCTAAGCAATTATAACAGCAACAGTTAGTTTGAACTACTACTAATATTGTACAATATGCTAAGTTATTTTACATGCATTATATCATTTAATTTTCATAATAACTTCAGAAGTCAAGTATTATTTTAATAATGCACATTTATAAGATTAAAAAAGTTAAGTGATTTGCCAAGTTACCCAGATTTTAATCATTGAATAGAAATTCAAATTCAGAGCCGGGCTCGGTGTGCGCCTTTGGGAGGCTGAGGTGAGTGGATTGCCTGAGCCCGCGGGTTCGAGACCCGCCTGGGCAGTGAGACCTCATCTCTGCAATAAATCAAAAAATCAGCCGGGCGTGGTAGCTCATGCCTGTAATTCCAGCTACTTGGAAGGCGGAGGCGGAAGGATCGCCAGAAGCCCAGCAGGTTGAGGCTGTGGTGGCCAGGAGCGGCCACTGCACTCCAGTCTGGGCAACAGAGTGAGACTCCCACTCAAAAAAAAGAAAAGAAATTCAAATTCAGATCTTTATTCCCTTAACTAGATTGTATTGCCTTCTCAGTGCTGCTAAATAAGTGTTGAAACGTAGAGCAAAAATGTAACATCCTGAAGTCTCATTAAATATCCTTTAACATCTATATTTTGCTGTTTGTTGTTTGAACAATAGCCCAAGGCAAGATTATTTACACTCAGATATTTTGGGATATTGTGAGGAATTGCAGAAAGTGCCAGGCATGCATTGCCTCAGGTTCAACTTATTTTTTTCTTTTGTTCTGAGGGTAATTTATGCCCTAATGTTGTATATAAAGGAAATTCAGAAAGTTCATGGGAAAATGGAATTAAAAGACAGAAATAAAAAAATATAAACTGTATTTCTCCACATAATTTCATCAGGGTCAAGACACTTTTGTAAGCAATGATACCAGCCACTTAATCCATCCCTAAATAAATGAAGGACTTGAGAATTTGACCATGTCCATGTAGTTTTTTTTATTCTACATTACTGATAATAAAAATGTATGTCCTTTAAATATTTTTTCCTAGGGATATCCAGTTTTCCTAGCACCACTTGTTGAATAGGGTATCCTTTCCCCAGTGTATGTTTTTGGCTGCTTTGTCAAAGATCAGTTGGCTGTAGGTATTTGGGTTTATTTCTGGATTCTCTGTTCTGTTCCATTGGTCCATGTGTCTGCTTTTTTTTTTTAAAGACATGTGGCTGCTGTTGTACCACTGTCATGCTGTTTTCGTTACTATAGTCCTGTAGTATAATTTGAAGTCAGGTAATGTAATGCCTCCAGCTTTGTTATTTTTGTTTAGGATTACTTTGACTATTCTGGCTCTTTTTGGCTCCATATGAATTTTAGGATTGTTTTTCTAATTCTGTGAAAATTGACATTGGTAGTTTGATAGGGATTGCACTGACTCTGTAGAGTACTTTGAGTATTATGATCATTTTGATGATGTTGATTCTTCCAATTCAGGAGCTTGGGATTTTTCTCCATTTGTTTGTATCTGCTGCAATTTTTTTCAGCAGAGTTTTATAGTTACCCTTGTAGAGATCTTTCACCTCCTTGGTTAAATATATTCCTAGGTATTTTAGCTTTTTGGCTGCTATTGTAAATGGAATTGAGTTCTTGATTTGACTTGCAGCTTGGTTGCTATTGGCGTATAGCAGTTCTACTGATTTGTGTGTGTTGATTTTGTACTCTGAAACGTTGCCAAATTCATTTATTTGGTTCAAATGTCTTTTGGAGGAATCTTTAGGGTTCTCTATGTATAAGATCATATTATCAGCATACAGAGTAGCTAGGAAACAAAAAAGAATTCAGAAGCCAAATCAGGAATTTAAGGTAAGTTTCTAATAATTTCCCACTGAACTGCTCACAAAATTGCCCTTATTTGATGAGAGAAATAAGTAGGAACACTGTCTTAGTTGAGAAGGACTCTTTGGGGAAGATTTTCTGGGCATTTTTCTGCTAAAGTTTTGGCTAACTTTCTCAAAATATTCTCATAATAAGCGGGTGTTTATTTTATTTTATTTTATTTTATTTTTATTTTTTTGAGTTGGAGTCTCACTCTGTCACCCAGACTGGAGTGCAGTGGCCTCTCCTGGCCACCTCAGCCTTGACTTGCTGGGCTCCAGCGATCCTTCCACCTCAGCCTTCCAAGTAGCTGTAACTACAGGCGCGTGCTACAACGCCCAGCTAATTTTTTGATTTATTGTAGAGTTGAGGTCTCGCCAAGTTGCCCCAGGCAGGTCTTGAACCTGTGGGCTCAGACAGTCCACTCACCTCAGCCTCCCAAAGGCGCGGGTTTACAGGCTGAGCCACCAAGCCCGGCTTAAGCGGGTGTTTTATTTCCAGAAAGCAAACAAGCAAAATGCCCTGAGTATCCAAAAAAACTGTTGCCATGATCTTTAGTCTTGACTGATCCACTTCTGCTTTGACTAGATCACTGCCACCTCTTGGTAGCCATTGCTTTGATTGTGCTTTGTCTTCAGGATTGTACTTGTAAAGCCATGTTTCATCTCCTGTTATAATTATTCAAATAAATGTTTTAAGATCTTAATTCCACTCATTTAAAATTTCCATTGAAAGATCTGCTGTTGTCTTCAATTGATCTGGGCACAATGGTTTTGACACCCATCAAGTGGAAAGTTTGCTCAACTTTACTTTTTCAATACAAACTGTGAAAGCTGAATCAATTGAGATGTCTATTATTGGCTATTGTTTGTGTAGTTGTTCTTCAGGACACACAAAATACTTTTTTTCTCCCAAATTGATGCTGTTGCTATCAGCTTAATCTTCAGTATTGTCTTATCCCTTATTAAAATAATTATCCATTTGTGAACTGCTGCTGCTGATTTCTTTGGAGCATTGTTCCCATAAACTTTTTTTGTAAAACATCAGTGATTTCACCACTCTTCCATCCAAGCTTCACCATTAATTCGATGTTTGTTTTTGCTTCAATTTTAGCGGAATTCATTTTGCCCTGCTATGGCCTTTTGTCAAACTTATGCCTTATCTTTCTCCCATCTAACTACTAACCAGGCCTGACCCAACTTAGTGTCTGAGATCAGATGAGATCATAGACTGTCCTATTTTTCTTAGTGCTTCAAACTAGATCTTGCTCAGATAAGTTATAACAAGTATGAGTTTATTTTGGTACAATAAAATTTTAAAATTCATGCATAGTTTTTTTCATAATACACACTTGCCACGAACTTTTTAAAGACCTTATTTATATGTGTGTGTGTACAAAACTGAGGGCATGTTAATAGAACATTTAAAATCCTGGCAGTAAAATTCATGGCAAATAATAGACCAAAGGCTTATAATGGGATAAATTAACTGCAAAATGAGAGAATAAGAGAGCTTAATTTTGCATTTGGCAGTGCTTTAAATTTCTTTTATTAAATTAAGTTTTGCTCTATGTTTTATTTGAATGTTTTGGCCACATTTGCTGCTCTATACCTAAGAGGCCTGATAATTTTTGCTTCATGCCTTTCTTTGACTTACACCAAAATTTTATAGTTAAATTCTTATGGTACATTGACATTTTAGGTATTGATTTATCTACATTATTTTCAATTTAAATATGTTCTTCCTGATTTTAGAAGGCTTACAAAAATGGTAGTGCCTTGTACCAAAAAGTGCTCAGGAAATCTTTCTAAACCTATTTAGAAGTTACCTTTGAAAAGTGGAAAGTGCTTCACAGGGTTATATTTGAATTTGCCATTTACAAACTCATCGCAATGTTTGGACCTAGATTGTTAAGATTCTTTCCCTTTGCTGTCACAAAGTGTTGATTAAAGTTCTATTTGGTTTCCAATGGTTGACCAGCTTTTGGAAGTGGTATGCCTGCTCTTCATTGGTGGGATCATATTTAAAATATTAGATACAAGATACACATTTTAATATCTAGAAGATTCCCACGCCTTTGGGATGCTGAGGTGAGTGGATTGCCTGAGCCTGTGGGTTCGAGACCCGCCTGGGCAGGTGAGACCTCATCTCTACAATAAATCAAAAAATTAGCTGGGCATGGTAGTGCATGCCTGTAATTCTGGCTACTCAGAAGGCTGAGGCGGAAGGATCGCCAGAGCCCAGTAGGTCGAGGCTGTGGTGGCCGGGAGCGGCCACTGCACTCCAGTCTGGGTGACAGAGTGAGACTTCAACTCAAAAAAAAAAAAATCTAGAAGATATTTTTAAGAAGGTAGGTTTTCCCAGCTGGGCTATGCTATTGCTTGCTATAACTCAGATTTTTTTTTTCCTTTTCAAGCAGTTGCTTCACTTTTTAAAAACCAGATTCATTTTATATATGTATTTTAACACCATACTTTGTACTTATTTACTTGTTTATTCATCAGTCCTTTCATTCACTTATGGTTTTGTTTCTTCAGTCAGTCTGCATTTATTGAAGCCATAGCCCAGGATCTGGCCATTTTAGGTATATAGTAAGTATACTGAATGATAGAAATATTTATAAAGTCTAGTGCTGGCAAGGGTGTGATAAAAATGAATGCTTTTAAACTGTTCTTGTGGGAATGAATATTGACTTGAATTTTATAGAGGGAAACTGGCAAGGTGTGACAAAGTCCTTAATGGATTCCTTAAAAATTCTAGTGATGTGTCCTATGAAAATCATCAGTTAATCAAATATTTATGTAAAAGACATTTATCACAACATTATTTATTGTAGTTAAAAATTAACAGAAACCAAAATATCTAATAATATACTAACATGCAGTCATTAGAAAAGATATTTTGGAGGTATTTTATAGAAGGGTAATGATGTTGTTAAAATTAAGAATATGTGTATAATTGGATAATTTTGAATTTGTGGAAAAATTACATACATATGTATGAAGAAAGTTGGAAATAAATATAGGAAAATATTTAAATAGGCTATTTCTGGATGGTAGTAATATGTGTGCTTTTAATAGCATTTTTTTTCCACGCTCACTTTTCCCTCCAAAGTTGTTTGCAAGGGATTTGTAATATTTTATGATTCTTTAAATGGTTCTTTTTAAAAATAGCTTTGTAAGAATAGTGGTCTGATGTTACTTTGCATAAAATATCTCTTCCAGACTAAATAAGCTTTGAATAATGATATGCAAAATTTAGAAAGCAAGGATGGGATTTAAAAATTGCTTTGGACTATTTGTTGGTCATTCAACAACAGAACAAATGTTTCTCAAAAACCGTAATAACATCCAAAAACCATAATAAAAACCATAATGACATCTATCTTATTGTCTTTTTCAGCAGTGTAAAATAATTATGTTAATGGCTGCAAACATTGTTTCATTAAAATATCAATCAGCCCTATATTTTTGAATAAATGTAAATCTTCAAAGTGGAGAGAGGCTGATCTAACCAACTCATCTGTCATACAGACATTGATCCTGTGAGTACTGAGTATTCAGCTTGTTATCAGGTTCTAGTAGTTTTCATGAAGAGCAAGTATATTTTCAGCAATGCATATTCATTAAAAGAAGGTAGTATTTTTGACCACATGCCCTTATGGTCTATGTGAGTGACATTTTCTAAAGCTGTCTTTGCATAACCTGTACAGCCATACACGGCATTCCTGAATGCTAGGGGATTTTGTTGTCAAACCTGAAATTGCCAACATAGTTAAGATCATGAGCACAGACTTTGAAAAAGAAAAATGCATAACTGAAAATGGCTACAGATGAGACACATCTTTAGATTTTCAATTAAAGACAGCTTCACTTAAATTCGAATTATGATACTGAAGGATAGAGTGATATGAAATTGTATGAATAATGTTACTCTTAAGGGTTAGTAATTTTTTCATTCACATTAAATTCGTTGTTTCCACATTAAAGTATGGCTCAATGCATATTTAGATAAAAATATGGTAATTGGCATTTATTCCTCATGATGTGATTTCTTTATTTTGCAAGTGAATAAAATAAGTTTCAGAAATGTTGACTAACCTGTTGAAGGTCACACAGTACTTATGTGATGAACCAAGATTCAAATTCAGCTTATTTTGCATGCTATAGGGCTTGGTCTATATACCATTTCACTGTTTTGAGGAAACTTGATTCAAAGGCAAAGTATAAGCTCTTTGGCTGGGCGCAGTGGCTCACGCCTATAATCCCAGCACTTTGGGAGGCCGAGGTGAGAGGATTGCCTGAGCCCACCGGTTTGAGACCAGCCTGGGCAACTTGGTGAGACCTCATTTCTACAATAAAGAAAAAAATAAGCCGGGCGTGGTAGCTATAGTTCCAGTTACTTGGAAGACTGAGGCGGAAGGATTGCCTGAGTCCAGCAGGTCGAAGCTGCGGTAGCCATGAGCGTGCGCACTCTAGCCTAGGTGGCAGAGTGAGACTTTGACTGAAAAAAATAAAAAAAATAAAAAAGAATGAGCTCTTCTACCTGCTCAAAGAGGCCTACACAGCAAAAGAGCAATTCTCTGGGGAAGCAAAGTAATGACAATAACCTTGATTCTGCCACCGATGGCTGTGAAAAATTTTCTAAGGAAAAGTAGGATCAGATTTTCTGGTTTGGTTAAGACAATAAAGACAACTGTGGCAGAGGGAGCAGTAGCTCCCTTTATTTCTGTTTGGAGCCTGGCCTTCTAGATAGTGCTTTCCTGCTGATGAAGAGATAACTGGCCAAATCATGAAGGCTTCAGCTGGGAAGGAAATTACCCAGTGCTTTGGACTCAACTGCATGTTTCTTAGGTCAGTAGCACAGAAGTAGTTGGACCCAGAATTAATGTACTGGGAATACAAAGTTCTGGCAACAACTGAAAACATATTAAGACTGTCACTTCTCTGTTCCCATGGTCACCTGCAAGTGTGATAGACACACTGTAATCTTATGGTCTATGAAGAGTAATCATGTCCATGCTTTTTCTCCTGATCATGATTCTCTTGCTCATGAACTGCTCTTTTTCTGCCAACCTTGCTTGCCAAGGATTATTTGCTGGCTTTTTGCCTTCTGCTTGCCAGTGCCAGATGCATATATATATATATATATATATATGTATATATATGTATATATATATATACATATATATACATATATATATATATATATATATGAGTCTGCATTTGTTGCAGTGGGAGGCCAAGGTGTTTATCTACCAAGGCTACAGGAAGATATCCAGGGATATGCAGACTTTGACGAAAACTGGCCAGGGATCCTCAATGTAAGTTGAGTGCCCCGGCTAGGGCCTGAGGTCTGTGTTGATCTCACTTAAGGGTTAAACATCCAAATGTAAAGAGATGTTGGTATTCCTCTCTCTTCCTTCTTACAAATAGATTAATTGGTGAGGCATGAAGCATGCTGACGAAAGATTACTTTGAGTGATACCAGGACTGTTTTCTCTTAATTTGTGAAACCTGTGTTCCCAGAAATAAGGCATCTTTTATGGTCAACAATGCTTAAAAAAACAGCTGAATGAATCAGAACTTGCATTGTTTCTTCATTATTTAAAAAAACTTGCTTTGGGAATCACCAATTTGACTATGGCAATGGTGCAAAGAAAAATTAACACTTAATTATATCTTGAAGGTGCTCAAATATAGCTTCTACCATTCTTATGTGGTTCTTATGGATAAGAAAGAGCAAAACCAATATTTATTTATGGATTATTGCTTGGTTGATAGAAAGCTAGCTTGGAGGTGTTTTGTTTAAAGATATTGTGTTCAGTGGAAAAATTAGGCTGTTGTATAACTATCTACTAATAAGAAAAGAGATGATAGATTAAACAAGAGTTACTTTCCCAGGGTACCTATTAAATATTTATGCAGGACACAGGCAAATAAGCATAATAAGAATGAGTTTTGGCACATTAGAAGCACAATTTATCTTTAAAGCACTTTATACAAACAAGTGAATTAATCCTCCCACCCTCTACATGACAAAGTTAAAAAATTGCTATCCCTACTTCTTTTCGCTCATCAACTTAGTTTTATTTAAATAACTTTTAGCATGAACTTGTTTTGATTCTACTTGATGTCTTCCTTAGTGATGGATTCCTCATCACTCCCTGAGAGACTTGTCTGATGGAGTGGCACTCCCAAAGAAAAGATAAAGTCAAATCTGGCTGGCCAATCACAGCTTCAGAGCTCATTTATAACTTTCTGAAGTTGAAGATAAATTGAAGCTTCCCAGAGGAAGCCGGCTATAGACAAGTAAACACTCCCTATCATACATTTCTCATGAGAGCAAGAGTTAAAAGTTATACTCAACAAAAGTGACTGCCATGATTTAACTAAACCAGCAAGTATTTTCCTCCTAATAGCCTGCTTTATATTTGCAAAAACCGGCTTTGTGGCTAGTTTATTATCTTAGTCTTAATATCTAGGACTTCATTCCCCACTATCTTAACCCAGTATCTGTTTTCTCATTTCGTGCGGGTGTGATGGGCAGTTGAAGAAGTAAGGCATCATTACTTTCTTCTTTTTAAAGATATAGGGAGTGAGCACCAGGTTTCATTCTCAGCATACCTTTTCAATCCTAAAGGGGTTGGCTGTAGCAACTTCAAGCTTACCTGACTTCGTTTTCTCTTTCTGATCATTCTCTTATCCTCAGAAAGACAGATCTGATCATACAATCCTTGCTTACGATATTTTTATGCCTTCCTAGGGTTTTCATAATATAGTTGAAGCATCTTAGCTTGGGAAAAAAATTCGTTGACAATCCTTTATGTATGTTTACAATTTTTTGAAGAAAAAATTCAGAAATATCCTAACATGCAGACATATGCAGAAAATTATTCATCTTTCTAAAAGATGGCTTCCTCTTGTTCTCATTTCCACTCTAGGCTCCAGCCGTGACTTGAGATCCTCAAAATTTTCTTGCTGTTCAACATTCCATGATTGTATCAATCCTGATTTACCACCTGGAGCATCTTTCCCCCATACTGCTCATTTCTCAATGCTCAACACGTCTCAATAATGTTTTCTGAGGTTGTTGTGTAGGAATATCAACTTCCTTCTTTTCACTCTAGTTTCACCCTCTATATTCTTCTATTATTGTACCCAGACACTTTCTAAGAATTGTTTACAACATTGTGATCTCTATGAGAGCAGGGATGATGTTGTTAATTAATCTTCCAGAATCTAGCATTTATTTTGACACACGACGCTCAGTAAATGTTGGTTGATTCAATAAATATATAAGCTCTGTACGGAAAATACAAATTTTCTATGTTGCAGAACTTCAACAATATGTCTCTTTTCTTTCTTACGCCTCTCCAATTCAGGTCTTGGGATGGTGAAAGGAAGCTCTCATAGGTCCTCTTTGGCTACCATTGTACCATTCCACCTACCCCGCATGGTGAGTAAAAGGTAATTCCTCTAAAGCAAGTCAAAATGCCAATAGAAAGGGAGGATGCATGCTAGGTGGTGAGATATAGACCAAGGGTTGCCTCTTCTGTGAGGATTTCCCTGACTAGGTCAAGTAGATTTGATCATGTCTGCCCTAGTTCCACCATTGCATTTGAGCCTGACATGGGGAGGAGGACAGTGGCAGGAGCAGGAGGAGCAAAGTCAGGAGGACAGGTAGAGAGTACCTGCCTAGTGTGCTGGTGTGTTCACTGATGGGTAGAGCTTCTGGAGGGGAAAGGAGGAATAGCAACAGATAAAAGATCCATGTCTCAAAATCTCAAAGGCACTTGACATCAATATTTGATAATCAGCAAAAGTCTCAAGTCCTGAAAGGCAAGAAGTATTGGTGAGCTTCAGGAAGCATGCAGGCATGGAGATGAGAGTCAGAGTTCAGGCTTCTAATTCCTACAAAAGGCTAATGCAGGACTCAGTTCTAGAATAGCCAAGTCAGAGATTTGTGGGATACTATAAGATAAAGGAGGATCTTATTATGTCTTGCTCTTAGAGTTTACTTTCTTCTGGGAGGACTTCTAGTTTCCCTGAGTACTCGAGTCCTTTAAAGGTACACATGGGACAACATATTTCAAATATTGTTCTTCATGCTATAAGAAGTAAAGCAGGCAGAGTTCTTGAGAGTATCTGGAAAGAATCCAGAATATATGGTCAACTCAGATAGCTAGGTGTTAGTGTCAATCTAAATCAGGGGAAAAATTCTATTTACTTACTTTTTGGGGTGGGAATAAAGACAGGCATTTGAGATGTGAAAATTAGCCAAAAGAAAATATTTTCATATTATCTCCTAAATAATAAGAGCACTAAAAATGTGCCAGAAACTATGCCAATTGTTTCATACACATTATTTCATTTCATTCCTACAAGAACCATTTGAGGCAAGTTTAGTCTCTTCCATCGAAAGAATGAGGAAACTGAAGCCCAGAGACAGTTATGTTTGCCTCTATTGGCTTTCCCAGGTCAGAGAGCCAGTGTGGACAGAGTTTTTCTTCTTCTAAAACTCGTGCTGTTAACCACATTAACAACAACAAGATGTATTATGGTTGAGGGCATTTAAATTAGGCCAAGTGACAGGCAAGAGAAAGGCCAGAATGAAATTAAACACCCTCTTCAAGACCAAGAAGGGTGAATTCAATAAGTTTGAATATTCTGCATGCTCATCAAACCAGAGGCATCTTTTAACTTTTATTTAGATTAAAGTATGAGTGAGTCTGCCTAATGGAAGTAGCATTGCCCAAGAGTGGACGACTTAGGAGACTGTGGGAAGGGAACAAAGTTTATATCCTGTATTAGCAAGTGAAAATTCAAATAGCAGCAGAACTGAGAGATTTTTCTCAGTCCTAGCATATTACTTTGGCCCAACTCTGTGTAGGATTTATAATGAGCACAATGAGAAGTTAGGGAAAGTGGTAGGGGTTATAGGGACTTGGCATAATGCTGTCTTGGGCTCATTTTCAAAATTTTGAATTTAAGGAAAGAATTTCGTATCATGGGTAAAGTGACCTGAAAAATAACATTAAAAAAATTATAACCTCATTGTATACAGAGAAAAGGTGTTCTCAAAATAGATGACTTTCTTTCTTGCTGACATTATCAGGAAAATTTCTCACAATTTTACAATATTATTTGATGCTGAACTTTGAGACTGATAAAAATAAATAATGACATTAATTATAAGTTGTTGGATAGAAAAATCATCTTGTGGCGTACAATTGGATCCGTAGTATCAGAAGATCAATACATGCTTTTTTATTTGTGTCTAATTAGGGTAAAATGAAAAGAAGTGCTAATTGGTCTGTTTTCAGATGACTGTCAGAGGGGCCAAATATCCTGGTGAGGGGGTGCCATGGAAGGAGAGGAAACACTGTCCATGGTCTAGGCTCACTTGAACCCAGGATGGGCAAAAGAGGTCTGGGCTTTTGTGCCAGATGTGCTTCTCATTAACGACTGGAGGAATTCATTTTTCTCCAAGGAACCTCAGTTTCTTCACCTCTGTAAATGTGGCAGATTAAATGGTCTCTAAACAAGAGCACACTCATAATTTTATGATAGATTCTAGAGTTGATTCAGGCTCTGTTTTTCCAATAAAAAGGGGAGTAGTATATAGAATTTTAAAATGAGAGGGAATTTAAGATTATGTATTGGTAGATATAATTACCAAAAAGGAGTATTGGACCTTTGTTATGACAGTACATCTTTCTATTCTTGTGATTTAGATTTTGCCAGGAGTCCTTTACTGAATCACAGCCTAATAATTTCTCCTGCATATTTCTTTCTTTTCTTTTTTTTGGGTTGGAGTCTCACTCTGTCGCCCAGACTGGAGTGCAGTGGCTGCTCCCGGCCACCACAGCCTCGACCTGCTGGGCTCCGGCGATCCTTCCACCTCAGCCTTCCAAGTAGCCGGAATTACAGGCATGCGCTACCACGCCTGGTTGATTTTTTGATTTATTGTAGAGATGAGGTCTCACTGCCCAGGCGGGTCTCGAACCCGCAGGCTCAGGCAATCCACTCACCTCAGCCTCCCAAAGGCACGGGATTACAGGCTGAGCCACCGAGCCCTGCTCCTGCGTATTTCTTATCGAAGCCTTCTGTGTAAGTCCCCCACAGTAAGGTGGCCATTATCAAAGGTGTGGCAGTAACAGTATGTCTCCCTTTGTAACACAAGAGTTAACAAACTCCTTTGACTACCAGCACACTGGTAATTTCTTCTAGGTCCTGGCATCTGTGAATATAGGTTTCTGGCACCTTGTGGTTTTGCAAGTAGCACTGAGTTAGAGACCAGAAACCCCATTATCAGGGGGAAGAGGCTGGGAGGCATGCACTACTTGTTCTCAAAAGAGAGGTGAGCATGTGAGTGCTGTGAGAACACCCTGCAATTTTAAACAGGATATGTCTCCAGTTCATCATTATCGGTCACTTATCACTGCTGGATTTAGTGACTGTGCTGGGACCATTGCCTACAACTAATTTTTTTTGATAAATGGAATACTGTGGTTGGAGGTTGTATTCTCCAGTAAGGAAGGAGAGACAGAGAGAGAGAGAGAGAGAGAGAATGAGGGGAGAGAGAGAGAGAGAGAGAGAGAGAGAGAAAATCATCTAGTGTTAGGAGAAGCTGGGCTGGAAGAAAGGCAGGGTTGTAGCCAGGGAAGAAAGAAAAGACAAGAGTGGTAGTTTGTTAGAAAATGGATTAGCAGAATAAGGAGAAGAGGGAAATCATGAACTTAACAAACATGAAATTTAGAACTTTATATATATATTTTCTCTTTTTTTGAGTCAGAGACTCACTCTGATGCTCAGGCTAGAGTGCAGTGGCACAATCATGGCTCACTGCAGCCTCAACCTCCTAGGCTCACCTCAGCCTCCAGAGTAGCTGGTACTGGGGGTGCATACCACCAGGCTTGGCTATTTTTTTGTTTCATTTGTTTTTGTAGAAATGAGGTCTCACTATGTTGCCTAGGCTGGTCACAAATTCTTGGGCTCAAGCAATCCTCCTATTTCAGCTTCCAAAGTGCTGGAAATACAGATGTGAGCCACCACTCCTGGCCTACTACTTATTTTTGAAACTATGATGATTAATTTTATGTGTCAACATGACTGGGACACAAGGCTTAGACAATTGGCCTGGTATGTCTGTGAGGGTGTTTCTGGATGAGATTAATACTTGAATCAGCAGACTGAGTAAAGCAGACAGACTAAAGCAGACTACCCTTCTTAATGTGGGTGGGTCTCACTCAGTCTACCTGAATAGAACAAAAATACTAAGAGGGAGCTCCTCCTGTCTGAGCTAGGAAACCCATCTTCTCCGATCTTCAAACTTCCACTAAAACATTGGCTCTTCTTGAGTCTTGAGCCTGGTGGCTGTTGGATGAAACTTACCTCATGGAGCTTTCCTGGGTCTCCAGCTTGCTGACTATAGATCTTGGGATTTCTCAACCTTCGTAATTGCATAGGCCAATATAATAAGTCTCTCTCTCTCTCTCTCTCTCTCTCTCTCTCTCTATATATATATATATATATATATAAATATAAGATTATCTGTTTATCTATCTATTACCTATCTATGTATCTATCTATCATCAATCTATCTTCTATCATCTATTTTATTGGTTCTGTTTCTCTGGAGGCCCCTGACTAATACTGACTTTGGTAGCAAGAAGTGAGGTGCTGCTGTAACAAATATCTAAACACATGGAAGCAACTTTGGAACTGGGCAATGCCCGAGTTTGAGTGCATGCATAAATGTTAAAGGCAATTATGGTGCAGTCACAAATGAAGATGAAGAATGTGTTACTGGGAACTGGAATATAGATGATTCCTTTTAAAAAATGAAATGGAAAAGAACTTGGCTAAACTATATTTTAGTGTTTTGTGGAAGACAGGACTTTTAAGAGATAAAGTTGGACATTTAGCTGAGATTTCTTTTTTTTTTGAGTTGGAGTCTCACTCTGTCGCCCAGACTGGAGTGCAGTGGCCGCTCCCGGCCACTGCAGCCTCGACCTGCTCCGGCGATCCTTCCGCCTCAGCCTTCCAAGTAGCCGGAATTACAGGCGAGCGCTACCACGCCCGGCTGATTTTTTGATTTATTGTAGAGATTAGGTCTCACTGCCCAGGCGGGTCTCGAACCCGCAGGCTCAGGCAATTCACTCACCTCAGCCTCCCAAAGGCGCAGGATTACAGGCTGAGCCACTGAGCCCGCCTAGCTGAGATTCCTAAGCAAAATGTTGAAGGAGCAATTTGGCTCCTCCCAACTGTTAAATACACAAAGAGAGAGAGGGATGAATCAAAGAAAGAATTCTTATGTAAAAAAGAAGCCAGATCTTATAGTTGGAAAAATCTCAGTGCATTCATATTGCAAAAAATGAGAAATTTTTTTGAAGAGAACACTGAGGGTGTGACTAAACAACCCTTTGATAAAGCGATTACGGTGAGACTCATGGATATAAACAGCCATCTTAGCAGAACCCCCCAAATGGAGATAAGATTATTCTAGCAAAGACACTGCCAGTTTGAACTAAAAAAGAGAAGGCAGGGAAGCATGAAGGAAGGTTATTGGATGTCTTGGATTCTATAAGACTAAATCATAGAGCTATTTGATTGCAAAAGTGCTCTATTTTTCAAGGAAAGGGAAGAATGACCCCACAGGGGATTTAGAGATCATCAGGGCTACCACTCCCATCACAGGCCCAGGGGAAAATGCTGCTTACTTCTCAGTTTCAGAGGGCAGGGCCACCACTGAGAGCCATGGGGACAGGACTGATGTAGAGAACTTAAGAGATAGGCAGAGCATTCAAGCAAAAGAGGGTTATTGTCGATCCTTAAGATCAAATGAAATTTGCCTTACTAGGTTTTAATTGGGACTTGATTGGGATTCATCACCCCTTTCTCATTTTCTATTTCCCTTTTTGGAATGAGACTGTTTATCCTACTCCTGTCCCACGATAGTATGTTGGAAGCACATAACCAGTCTTGCTTCACAGCTGGAGGAATTTTGCCTTAGGACAAATCGTACCTCAAGTCTCACCTATACCTGATTTAGATGATGTTAAATGAGACTTTGTACTTTAGAACTGATGCTGAATTAAGTTGTATTTGGAGCTGGGACCTTTGAGAAGTAATTAGGATTAGTTAAGGTCATGAGGGTAGAGTCCTTAAGATGGGAATAGTACCCTCATAAGAACAGAAAACACAGAAGTTGCCGGTTTTCTTTCTGCCATGAGAGAACATAATGAGAAGGTAACCATATGCAAACTAAGAAGGGAGCCTTCACCAGACACCAATCATGCTGGCACTCCAGTCTCAGACTTCCAGCCTCTAGAACTATGAGAAAATACATTTCTATTGTATAACCCACTCAGTCTATAAAATTTTGTTATGGCAGCCCAAGCTGAAAATATAGAAATCCAAACATTTAAGTGCTTATTGCATGCAAAGCAACTGTTTAGCTGGTATATATACAATTGCAATAGTTTAATATTATCTTAGATAACAAAGGATTTGGAGGGATAACTTTGGGAATGTGAGAGAGTCTAGGAGACCTAGTCTGAAATGTAATACATATGAATTTCTGTAATATTTATAAGGACATGGGAAAGAATCTTTCAAGTCTAGACTCTACTAGAAAAATCTAGTTCAAAATTTTTGAATGAATGATCTTTGCTATGGGGGGTATAAAAATGACTAGTTTTTGTTTTAGAGACGACTGCAGTTGAGCACATAAGACACAAGAAACAACTACTAAATACAAATAAGGAAAAACAGCATGGTCAAAACTCTCAGACTGATTTATACTTTCTCTTCTTGCTGCCATTCTACCACTCTCCCATCTGGTCAACTCATTGTTCTTCTCTGTTGGGGACATCTTGCTAAAATGTGACAAGCCAAAAACAGCCATGTATAATATTATGACTACTAATGGTTGAAAGATTTATGATGAGGTGGAAAGAGGGGTGGACTAGGAACCGGAAGGCCCGGGTTCTGCATTTTGCCTCTTCACTTCTTAGCTATATTTGGTCAAGTTCATAACCTTTCCCTCTTTTCTCATCTATAACATGGTAATTATCATGTCTGCTCTTATCACTCATTTTTACTTAGTGTACACCAGATATGAATGTAAATTTCTTGAGTGAGTGAATAAATGAATGGCTTTTGCACATCATGGAGTGAAAGGCAGATATGTATTACAATTATAAGAGTTCCTGGGGTATTGAGGTAGTGAGAGCAACTGGTGAATTCAGTCCCATGATCTCATTCTGGGTGGAAAACACAAAGAGTTACGGTTAAAATTTGTTTTTCTTTCTTTTTCTGGTTGGTGAATGATGTCTTTCAGCTCCAGGACTTTATACATGCTGTAGACTCTGAAAATACATTTTCTTCCACACTTCATTTAGCAATTTCTATTGGTTTCCCCTCTCAGTTTAGAGTGGTGTTTCTAGGAAGTCTACTCTGACTTTCATGATGGGGTTGGATACTTCTCTACAAAGTCTCTGTAGCTCTGCTAAGGTCTTGAGGTGCTGGTGCAAGGAGACTACTTCACCCTTGCTTGAATGCGGGTTATCTAGAGAACAAAGATAGCAAATCACTATAGTTTTCATTTTTTTTGTACCACTCCCAGTAATTGTGCTTGTCATATGATCCTTTTAGAATGGCAGAACTTCAAGCCTCACTCCAGACCAATTTGCATTTTAACAATATCTTTAGGATATTTACGTGCAATTTTAGTTTGTGAAGCACTGATTTGAAATTAGTTTTGACTTTTTGCTGGGATTTTCTAAAAGGTCATTTATTTAGCATTTCTGTTTTATGATGGCATACACTTGATACTGCTTAATTCACTGTCCCTCACCTTTTCTCCAAAAATACTCATGAAGACACAAAAAATATGCAAGGCTACAAGGGTATGGAGACCAAGAATATTTTTTCAATAATCTGATTAACACCAGTAGAAATTTTTATTAATTTTTCTCTAATCCAAATGGGAACTTTGTGAAAATTAGGGTAAGGTGCCCCTTCCTCAATATACTTTACTATTTCGTAATGATTCTATGTCTATCATAACTAAAAAGATGAAAAATGCATTCTGAAATCATGCAAAAAAATTATCCAGACAATCATATGAAGTAGACTTGGAATGGAGTTTAGGGAGAACAGAGCCAGCTTGAACTTATTCCAAGTCTCACTCTGTAGTTTTATTTCAGTAATATGCACCCTTTAGTACTCTTTGGGGAGAAATTTCTCTAGTGGTTAAGATTGTTTTAACCCCCACTTTGGGTTTCTATTGATGTAATAATAGAAACTTAGTGGATTTATCATAATTCTGTGGGTTGCCTAGGCTTAGCTGGAAGGTTCTTTTGCTGATCTTGCTGGAGTCTTTCATAAATTTGCAGTTGATTGATGACTGAAGCTTGAGTGTTCAACTTGGCTTCACTCTTATGATACTACTTTAGGGGGAACGATTGGAAGACTGAGCTTAACTGGGACTCTGAGAGGCTGGGCCTTTCCCTCCAAAAGTTCTCTCCACAAGGGTCTCTCTTTAGCAGGATAAAGAGAGAACTTTTTACATCATATTATAGGACTCCTAAAAGTACAAATGTGGAAACTGCGAGGTTTTCTTAAAGCATAGGCCTGAAACTGACTCCGTGTTACTTTTGTCACAGTCTAGCGGTTAAAGAAAGCTGTGATCCAGCCAGAGTCAGTGTGGTGGGGTACCCAAGGACACAAATACAAAGAAAAGTGTAGTTCATTGGGTGTCATCACTAGTGATGATTTACTACCATTCCACATCTTATTTTTATATCTTTTTAAAGATCCATCACTAACCTCACAATTTTTGGTAAAGCAATAAGAATAAATACAATCCTGACCCCAGAATAGGCAAATATGACTGAGATAACTTCTTATCTACTTTCTTGTGTGATGGATCAAACCATGTTGATATGATTTTAAAAATCAAAAATTCAGCATAATCAACATAGCTAGACCTCGTCTCTATAAAAATAAGAAAAAATTAGCCAGAAGGAATGGTACACGTCTGTAGTCCCAGCTAGTTGGGAGGCTGAGGCGGAAGGATTACCTGAGCTCAGGAAGTTGAGGCTTGAGACTGTGGTGAGTGGTGATTGTGCCACTGTACTCCAGCCTGGGTGAAAGAGTGAGACCCCGACTCAAAAAACAAAAACAAAAAAATTAAAAATTGTCACTTCCTGCACTCAAATGTCAAGGAGGAATTTTATTTAAGGAATTGTTGCATTATTTATGAAATCAGTGGTGGCACAGTGCTAAGACAAAGGTGCGGATACAGAGCCAAGAAACTATGTTCTGTCATCTTCATTATCAAACACTTATGGGACCTCCATTAAGTAACTTCACCTTGCTGCACGTTGGTTTCCTCCATAGATAATTGAATAAGATGGAATCGTACTTTTTCAGAACGATTCTGAGTGTATACACGCTCAATATTTAAAAGATTAATATTCCCTTAAAACAATATTATTGGTCTGTTTTGAAGATGCAACTATTTTATCTTGTTTTATTTAACTTATTTGTATACACAGGGTTTCGCTCTGTTGCCCAGGCTGGGGTACAGTGGCAGGATCATAGCTCACTGCAACCTTGAACTCCTGAATGCAAGCGATCCTTCTGCCTCAGCTTCTCAACCAACAGATATAACTTTAAATAGTAGTGATACGGCTGGGCATGGTGGTTCATGAGTATAATCCCAACACTTTGGGAGGCTGAGGTGAAAGTATTACCTGGGCTCACGTGTTCGAGACCAGCCTGGCCAACTTGGCAAGTCTTCATCTCTACAATAAATCAAAAAATTAGTCAGGCGTGGTAGTGCATGCCTGTAGTTCCAGCTACTTGGAAGACTGAGACAGAAGGATGGCCTGAGCCCGCAGGTTGAGGCTGCAGTGACTGTGAGTGTGCCACTGCCCTCCTGGCTGGATGACAGAGTGAGACTCCAACTCAATAATAAATAAATAAATAAATAAATAAATAGTAGTGATATTAATACAGTCAAATAGCTCAGGAATAAAAAAACAAACATTTTACATTTTAAATAAACCCCTTAAAACTAGGGCCAGCTCTGGCCTATAGTAGATATTCAAGTATTTGTGAATAAATGATTATAAATAATTTAAAAGGGCAAATATTCTAAAATTGCTTATATTTTCTCTCCTTAACACATTTTCTTCCTGCAACAAGGAGACAGATGAGAGTAACCTTTATTCTATAATATAGAACATAAGCATTTAACCTTTCAAACCTGCTTAATAATGCAAACTACAGAATAGCAAGTTATTGTTTCATTAGTAAATTAAAACATTGAGGTTTTATTAGCTTCAGCTTAATCTTAATAATGCAAAAGTCATCACATCCACAGCTGTGGTAAGTCTAAAATTAATTCCTATCAGTTTGTCTTAGGAATCAGGGATGCATATACCTTTAAGCAATAAGAGTATGATGACATAAAAAGTCTAAAAACTTCTCTTTTTTTTGAGTTGGAGTCTCATTCTGTTGCCCAGACTGGAGTGCAGTCCTCGACCTGCTGGGCTCCGGCGATCCTTCTGCCTCAGCCTTCCAAGTAGATGGAACTACAGGCACGCGCTACCATACCCGGCTAATTTTTTGATTTATTGTAGAGATGAGGTCTCGCCAAGTTGCCCAGGCGGGTCTCGAACCCGCGGGCTCAGGCAATCCACTCACCTTGGCCTCCCAAAGTCGCGGTGAGCCACTGAGCCCGGCTAAAAACTTCAAATAAATCTGAAAGTAATGGAATCAGAAGAATTCCCTCATCATAACTTTATCATTTTTGGTAAGAAAAATGGGATAGGATTCCTTGTGCCAGTGACTTTTTTGAGAGGAGTCTGTGATAAGTTGGATTATAGAAATACTTTTTGGCATTCTTCTTTCCTTCTAAGTACATAGCAATTGATTTTGTATTAAAATATTTTAAAATTATTGACAATTTATCTACATTGTCAGAAGGAATTAAAATATCATTAAATGAATGCTTTAATTATGTCTTTTTACTCAGATTCTGAAAAAGACTGTGTTATTTGTGGTGGAGGACACCTGTGATGATCACTTTTGCATGTCAACCTGACTAGACCATAGGATGCCCAGACATTTGGGCAAGCTTTATTTTAGGTGTGTCTGTAAAGTTTATTTATAGGTGTTTCTGTATAATTTTGGAGGAGATTATCATTTGAATCAGCAGACCCAGTAGGTTACTGTACTAATATGAATGGGGCTCATCTAATCCATTGAAGATACAAGTAGAGCAAAATGGCTGAATAAGAGGAAACTTCACCTGCTTGCCTGCTGAACTGAGACATCAGTCTTTTCCTGCCCTCAGACAGACGGGAATTCACACCATGGACTCCTGGGTCTCAGGGATATTGAACTCATGCTTTCTCTCTCTCTCTCTCTCTCCCCCCCCCACCTATTAGTTCTGTTTTTCTGGAGAACCCTAATTAGAGTCACCCACTTTTACTTGGCAACTTCTCCCAACCTCTATTGATGGGTTCCGCAACCATTTTTGTCCTATGTGATCCCACCTCTCAGTCACAGTTGAACATCCAGAAGTGGACATCTGATCTGAGATGGGCCTGAGAGGTTAGAAATTGGGCCTGAGATAGAAGGAGAAAGCAAAGGCTTTTATTTGTTAAACAAGTGACGTTTAGACCTGGGAGCTGTGGTTGGCCCTTTTCTCTCCCATGGTTAAGAAGCGGAGAAAGCTGGTCTGTGCTGAGTAGCGAATGCCACAGATGAAAAAAGAGAAGGGGTTCCTGAGGCATCTCCCGTTCCCAGTCCCATCACTTCCTGAACCCTGGCTGCCTACCTGCCCTTGGTTCCTTATGACACTCCTGTGTCATACTCCCTATCCCCTACCATTTATGTGATTTTTACTTATGCTGGCTAAAGTTAGTTTCTGTCGCTCAGTAGCCCAACTAATATGTTGGTCTGCGTACATTTTTTTTTTTTTTTGAGTTGGAGTCTCACTCTGTCGCCCAGTCTGGAGTGCAGTGGCCGCTCCCGGCCACCGCAGCCTCGACCTGCTGGGCTCCGGCGATCCTTCCGCCTCAGCCTTCCGAGTAGCCGGAATTACAGGCGCGCACTGCCACGCCCGGCTGATTTTTTTTTTGATTTATTGTAGAGATGAGGTCTCGCTGCCCAGGCGGGTCTCGAACCCACGGGCTCAGGCAATCCACTCACCTCAGCCTCCCAAAGGCACAGGATTACAGGCTGAGCCACCGAGCCCGGCTGGTCTGGTACATTTTAAACTTCTTTTACTTATGTGTTGACTAGAGTCAAAGAGAAAGTCAAAGAAAGGTTAGAGTGAGAGCCTGGCTGGGTGTAATTCACTGAGAAAGAGCCATAAAAACAAACAAACAAACAAAAAAACCCAAAAAAACTTCTCCTCGAGTCAATTCTAGTTTGAAGCCAACCTTTCAAAGTAATAACCTGAAGTATAGTAGCAACTCATATTAAGAAAATAATGACCAAGCTAGTATGTGTAACTCAACTCAGTTTTGAAATGTTGATTTGATACTGTTAGGAGAGACTACAAGTATACTTCAAAAGTTAGTTTTTCTGTAAATTGTGAATTCAAGGATAAGGTTTTGTTTTTGGTTAAAGTATTTCTTATTAATTGTGAACATGTATATAAATTCTTCTAAGATATGAAAAAATAACAAATTCAGTATGTGAGATATAACTGCAATACACCTTAGGATTAAATCATATATGTGCTCAGTACTTAGCATATAGTAAGATTTCCATACATGTTAACTATTATTTTCAAATTTAAAAAACACAGCTTGAGATTTTATTAACTTATTGATTGATTGCAATCCCATATGATTCTTCCCACATGTTATAGTCATGTGTTGCTTAACAACAGAAATATGTTTTGAGAAATGTGTCATTAGGTGATTTCATTGTGGGAGTATCATAAAGAGTTCTTATACAAACATGGATGGTAGTAGCCTACTATGCTGTATGGTATAGCTTATTGGCCTAGTCTACAAACCTGTACAGCATGTTACTATACTGAATACTATAGGCGATTGTAAAATTGTAACACAAAGGTATTTGCGTATCCAAACATGTCTAAACGTAGAAAAGGTACAATTAAAAAAGACAATATAAAAGATAAAAAATGTTGTACACCTTTATAGGACTGGTAGTTGCTTTGGGTGAGTCAGTGAGTAGGTGGTGAGTGAATGTGAAGGCCTAGGACACTACTGTACATGGCTGTAGACTTTATAACACTGTATACTTAGGTTACACTCAATTGATAAAAACTATTTTTGCCAATAAGAAGTTAATCCTAGGTTACTTAACTTTTTTATTAACAAGCTTTTGACTCTTGTAATAACACAGCTTAAAACACAAACACATTGTAGAACTGAGCTGAAATATTTTTCTTTATATCCTTACTCTATAGCTTTTTATTTTAAAATTTTTATTTATTTATTTATTTGTTTTGGAAACCTTTTTTCTGTTAAAAAGGAAGGGAGAAACATACACATTATTTAGGCCTACACAAGGTCAAGACCATCCATATCACTGCCTTCCACCTCCACATCTTGTCCTATGGGACGGCCTTTGGGGCAGTAACATGCATGGAGCTTGCCATCTTCCTATGATGACAGTGTCTTCTGAAATACTTCCTGGAGGACTTGCCTGAGGCTGTTTTGCAGGTGTTTTTCTTTTCATAAGTAGAAACTCTAAAATAATGATTAAAAAGTATAGTCTTATTATCATGTATTATGTATTGTACAGAATTTCAGGTGCTATACTTTTATATGACTAGCTGTTCAGTAGGCTTGTTTATAACAGCATCACCACAAACACATGCTCACGAGGGCATTGCGTTATGTAGAATGTTACAATGGGTATGACATCACTCGGCAATAGAATTTTTTTAGGTCCATCTTAATCTTTTGGGACTGCCGTCATATATGTGGCTTGCCATTGATCAGAACGTTTTTAAGTGGTGCATGCTTCTATTTAATTGTTGTTGTTTCTTTCTGCTCTTATCTGTATGAAAAAGTACTGTGATAGATGTGGTGAAATAAAGCACTGGGACTTCTTGTCAATGTCTAAACAAAGGCATTTCTGCTGCAGAATCTCCAGAGCAGGACTGTTGAAGACAAAAACATAAAATAATTCCTTTTAATAGCAAATGAGAAGAGGATTTTGATGTTCCAACTCTAACAACAACTTGGAACAGTTGCTGTACTGTTCAAATGTTGTACTTACCCAGTCTCTGCCAGTTCTGCCTTCTGCCAGTTCATTATTGATGGTTGTGAATGGAGCCACTAAAAAGAGGAGACAAGGGAAAACGCAGGCAGAATTCTTATTAAGGTATTTCTATTTCTGGCAAATTGCTACTTGGTTATGTAGAGCAACACATCTATCTGGAGGCCTTTTTTAAAAAAAGTGAATGTTGCCTTATAATGAATACTAAATAAAACCCATAGAATCCAGATTAATTTTTAATGAGCAGCAGTTGTGTACTGCATGTAATAATATTGAAATTAATACATAATTAAAGTAGATTTGTACAGAATAGTTCACTTGAGAGTTGAATAGTGGAGAACAAAATTGAACATCTTCAAATGTGACCCACGGTTCTGTACCTAGATTTTTGAGACACGAGAGAGATCAGTGTTTTCTTGAGGCAAAGCTGCACTTACCAGAGGCATTGAGAGAATTCTGGGAACTTTGACCAGGGCTAAAACACTCCATGTTAGTTCATAGGAGGTGGTACTGAGTTCTAATAAGGACAAAATTGGCACATGTCACGGCCTTGCCCAGAGTTCTGTCTTCATCATAATGACTTTTCTCCTTCTATATTTTCACTGGCTAATGATTTTCACTTAGGTCAGATTGTTCAGTGAAAACTTGTCACTCTGAAAAAGTAAGAAAGCAGTACTAAGGATCTACATGTTTTAAATATAATTTGAATTTATCATATTGTTGGTGGTATAGTGGAACGATGAACGCCCCCAAAATGGCAACAAAAATATACTGGGGGTACAATTTCTTGCCCTGCAGCTCTACTGTGATTGCTCTGACAAAGACTATGGTATTGTGTTTGGAGAGGACACTTCTGTGTGCGGAGAGAGCAGCTGTGGATTTCAGCAGAAAGGTGCCCTCATGAGCAGCTGTTGCTTTTCTCCACTCAGCATCCATCTCCCCTTTCTCTGCCATCTGTTCCTCAATTTTCCCTCCCACACTCTCTATTCACGCACTTCAGATGGGGTTGATCTCACTCTCGGTTTCAAGGGCAGGTTTGAAATTCAGGTCTAGCTAATCTGAAGGTCACATCCACCTGTCCACCCTGATCAGCTTAGGGATGTGCATGTGACCTAAACTGGACCAGAGTCAACAAAACTCAGTTCTAGAATTTGAAGAAAATTTTGGGAAAGAAGCCTTCTAGATTCTTTCTGTGAGCTTAGAGCTGAGCAAAGGTAAGCCTGGGACTGGAGGCTGTGCTAAGGCACAAGACTTCCAGAGATAGAAACCAACACAGGGAAAAGTAGATCTTTGGGAGGCGGGGTAGCTTTCTATAACATCATTTAAATACACAGACTGAGCTGTGCTTAGAACTGATCCGCACCGGACTTTTTAGTTACATGAACCGATAAATTCTTCTTTTTACTTAATCTATTCTAAGTTGGATTTTATACTACTGCAGCTCAAAGAATTATGACTAATACAGGACTCTCAAAAGTCTGAGCCTTTTCTCTAATATTAGCTTAATAGAATTCAAGATACCTCCTCCTGCCAGGTTTATGTGGTTGCTGATAGAATTTGGGGATCTCAGCATTTAATTTGGTCCTTGGAATCTCCCCAGGCCCCTACTTCTATGGGTAATCTTATAAGGCCCAGGAAAGTGGGGAGGATGAGGAATTAGGAGGATGTAAAGTTGAAGACCTTTATGACCCAGCAGTTTCACTTTTCTATAGTATCCTGTTAGAGCAGGGCTCTCTGGGACAGAACTTCTCAAACTTTAAGGGATGTTCAAATCACTAGAGAATCTGGTTTAAAAGACAGATTATGATTCGCAAGTCTAGTGTGGGGAATGTGATCCTGCCTCTAACAAGCTTCCAGGTGGCCTGGATGCTACTGGTTCAAGGACCACACCCTGAGCAGCAAGGCGCCAAGTATTGCTTTGGCGTCATATCTGTCTTCTCACCTCCCCTCTGCTTTAATTTGAATAGACTGAGACCCCAAACTGATGGTGGAGCTCTTCAAATAACTCCAAATAAGAGGTTGTCCTTTAATTTTTTTTCTCTCTTCTTGGCAAAGCTGTTGAATTGGAGGATTTTTTCCCCCCTAGGACTCATGAGTCTGTAGCTATGGATGAAATATGTGAAACACCTCATCTCTTAATGACAGATCACTTATTTTTATCTAAAATAACTTATTTATCTAACTCTGAAATAAAATCTCCTGATTACATTCTTGTTGTTAATCTTAAAGTTTTCCCAGAAGACAGAGCACTTATTATAGATGATCAAAAGCCAGTTTTGCCCCAAACAAATGGGAATATACAGTGTCTTCTTTTTCCTTGGACAACTGTGAGCATCAAGATGGATTTTCTTTTTTTTTCTCGACTATTATAAATTATAAATCAATTATAAATTTATTGTCTTTTGGCCTCATATTCGCCTTTCATTGCCTAACCTGCAAAAATGGAGATAGGCTCTTTCTTTATTTTATTTATTTACTTATTTGCATTTTTAGACAAAGCCTGTCTGACTTAATTTATTTATTTAATTTTTTTGTTTTAAAGATGTGAGGTACAATTCAGGATTAGGTATACAAATGTTCATTATGCAGGTACCCTTGTTGATGAGGTGTGCCCCCACCTTTCTCTGGCAGTTTCCAGACCTACAAAGTGGTTCCGGAGGAACACAAAATCTATAATACAGGTTTAGAGACATGGATCAAAGGTCAGTCCTTTATTTAATAAACGCATCACTTCTGAGCCCACAAGTTTTTATTTATTTATTTATCTATTTATTTATTTCCTAAAATGATAGGGTAACTATAGCGATAGGAAGAAGTCCATGTCAGTACTAACGGAGAGGGAAGAGTATAGCAGAGTATTTAAATGAATTCTGGCACTCAAAAGGCAGATGGGAGAGGACTGAAGAAGAACAAAGTAGAGGCAAGGATTCTTCCATAAAATGCAGGAATGCGCCACTTGCAGACGTGACTGGATGCTGTTAGTCTCAAACTCAGAGGTGGCTCTGGGATTTGGACTAGTTCCATGTTCTGTGAACCCGGTTGTTTGGCTACTGCCATTGGAGCTGCTCTCTAGAGGAAAACCAGGAATTGCCATGGGGGTGTTGGTTCTGGGCCATGGCTTGCTCTGGGCACTAGATTGCAAGTTAGAATTAGGCTGTTTTTCCTCCTTCTTCAGGAGTGTTTTAGTGGAAAATTGGCAGCAGATACAATGTTATGCTAGAAGTCTAGGGCAAGTAAAGGCTTTAAAGAATAAAGTAAAGAGAGAGGCTTGTAAATATTTCAGTGTAACCGGAATTGGCAAAAAAATCTGAAAAAACAATGGAGAAGAAGGGAACGAGAGCAAGGTAGACAATTAGGTAAATGGTGTGTTAGAAATGTATGTTTGTGTGTGTGTGTGTGTGTGTGTGTGTGTGTGTGTGTGTGTGTATTTCAAGTCAATGACAATAATTTCTCAGAAAAAAGGTTAAAGGAATATTATAATATTTAGTCTTCAGGAATCTGCCTCTTAGAATTATTAGAATAAGATACAAGCTTGCTTAGTATTCCTACTGTGCCTTTTGTTTAACTTCTAGCAAAGGGTTTTATTTCCCTGAAACATGATTCCAGTATGATGATCATAAGCCTTGGTTAATTTTAAGACATTTCCTTTCACTTATGAAAAAGGGCTCATCAGCAGTTCCTGTGGAAAACTCATTAAAATACCTTTTAAGCTCCACTTTAAGGTCATTTTTAGTATTCGTTGCAGTGTTAATTAGAAAACTGCAGTTTCCTTTCTTCCTACCAGAAATCCTCTCCAATAGCATCATTGACTCAGTTTGGCATTTTTGCTAACTGACCTGCTTCCCTGAATTCAACTCGAACAAAAGAAATGGCTCTATTTCTACTTTCTATATTTTCTTTAGCTTTTCATTTTGCAACCTTGATCACTGATAAACCCAAAGCTGCCATTTATTAATTCAAGGTGTTCTTCATACTCTCCACAGAGTTAGAGAAGATGCCAGTTAGAGAAGATGCCAATTCTCCACAGAGTTAGAGAAGATGCCATTACGGCAAAAGTGAGATTATAGAAAATAAATTTATAAATGTTCAGAGTACTAACTTATATCAAGTTGAATTCCAGTTTCCTAGAAGTACAAAGGCCTCATATAAATTCAATATATTCTTATTGTTCAATCTTTGCAGACATTAATTAAATGTAATTAAGCTATTGCCTTTAAGAAAATGCCTAGAAAAAGTTAGAAACTTTACTTTGCATGTGTGAGAAAGACCTATTGAAGTGGACATAGGAAACCTTATTTCGAGTTCCAGTTTTGTGCCTTGTTTTCACAGCAAGTAGGAAAAAATACCAAACCTGAGTTTATAAAACTTGGCCAGTCCTCGACATTACATGGGAGCCCTTTAAAAATACAACTTCCTGGACCTCACCCAGAATCGACTTAATTAGCCTTTCTACTGTTGGGGCCCAGCAATCTGTGTGAGTGTAAAGCTCCCTAGAGATTCTGATACAGTAATTCTTATGAACACTGTTTGATAATCAGTATCTTATAGTGAAAATGAGCAGAAATATTAAAGTTGAATCTTCTTTTAGATCAGAAAATGTAGTTTATCTAGAAAGTAAATTAGAGAGAAAGATGGAGAAACTTCACCTCCCCAAGGTAGGGGAGGGGGCCAAAGCTAGGAAAACATGGCGGCCATAGCTCAAAGAACACATGACCTTGATCTGCCTAGTGCTTCACAAAATGATGGCCAAAAAAAATTTTTAATCTGTATTTGTTTAATCTAGAGATATGTGCCAAAAAGGTACAGGTCTAGCTAGAATCATCTCTTGAGTCTGAGGTGGATGAAGGTGGAATGTTTCATGCCCCTGGATGGATGTGAAATTGGCAGACAGAGACTGGGAATCCTATCCTGCAAAGTGATTAAGGTTGAACTGGAATAAAAAGTCCCAAGCTGGTCCTTGGAGCAAAAGGATAGTTCTAGAGCAGAGGTCACAAGAACAGAGCAGTAATGAAGGGCGGGGAAAGAGGACTGCCATACTGCGTAACTCCAGAAACCATTCATGTGACAAATGCATTAGTAATTGATTGCTGTGTAACAAATCACCTCAAACAGAGCAGTTTGAAACAACAAATATTTATTATCTCACAGTTTCCATGGGTCAGACATCTATGTCTCTCACATAGTTGTATTCAAGTTGTTGGTTGGGGATGGTGTCATCTTAAATGTCAACTAGAGGAGAATCTGATTCCAAACTTATTTATAGTGGTTGTTTTGCAGGCCTCAGAAGATCTGCTTCCAAGCTCCCTGACTTGGTTGCTGGCAGGCCTTGGGTCGATGCCATGTGGGGCTCACCGTGGGCTGCCTGTGTGTCTTCATGACATGGCAACTGGCTTTTCATTGAGTTAATGATGAGAGAGGGAGTGAGAGAGAGAGAAAGAGAGAGAGAGAGAGAGAAAGAGAGAGAGAGAGAGAAAGAGGTTTTGTAATCTAGTCCCAGAAGTGACATTCTATCACTTCTGGGTATACTATTCACAAGAACTGCACCACTCAAGACGAAAGAGCCTTAAAGAATTTGTAAACCTCTCTTTAAAATTTTCACAGTCTACAATCCCAGCACTCTGGGAAGTTGAGGTGAGCGGATCACCTGAGCCCATAGGTTTAAGAACAGTTTAGGCAACTTGGTGAGACCTCATCTCTACAATCAATAAAAAAATTAGCCGGGTGTGGTAGCACATGCCTATAGTCCTGGCTACTTGGAAGGCTGAGGCGAAAGGATTGCCTGAGCCCAGCAGGTTGATGCTGGGGTGACCGTGAGCGTGCTACTGCACTCCAGCCTGGGCGACAGCGTGAGACTCCACCTCAAGCAAAGCAAAACAAAGCAAAGCAAAGCAAAACAAAACAAAACAAAAAACTTTCACAGTAGTCTATGTCCCCTGCTTCCTCTAGTTGGTCAGGGCACAACTTACATGTTTGTACCTGACAGACCTGGTTGAAAACCCAGCCAAGGACAGGAGAAGACAAACTTGAGGGTACCTGACGAAATTCTGGGTCAGGAGTTGGGATGCAGGTGAAGTAATGGAACATGATGGTTAAGGGTTCAGGTTTAAGTTTCCATGTCTTTATCTGTGCAAAGAGACTACAAAGAGCAATAATTGTGCCAATCCCATGGGGTCACTTCCCATATTAAACTCTCCTGCAAGCTCTGCTGATTCTTTCACTAAAACACATCTCAGAGGTATCCTCTTTTCTCCATACCCATGGCCACCTCCGTTTCCCCAAGCTTCCACCATCTCCGATCTAGATGGCAGTAATGACTTTCACAATAGTTTCCCCACTTCCACTCTTGCTTATTTAAGGTTCAGTCCCTTCTTAGTAACCAGCGTCATCTGTAAAAAGTACAAATCAGATCATACCATACTTTAGCTTAAAATATCTAGTGTTTCCGTGTGGTTTTAAAACAGAATAAAAATTCTTCATCATGAGCCATAAGGCCCTGCCTGCATTATCCAAATCTCACTAACCTTTTCAGATTTACCCTGGGCCACCTTACCCTTGGCATCCTTCCTTCTCATCTAGCAAGCCAGGCTACTTCCCACTTCAGGGCCTTGGCTCTTTTCTCTGTCTGGACCTCTTCCTCCAGGTTTTCGCACGTCTGTCTCCTTCACATTCTTTGGGCCTCAGCTTGGTCATCACCTCCACAGAAAGACTTCCTGACCACTGGGCATTTTTATTTCTTCACTTAATTATCTTCCTTCCTAGCACTAACATCTATAATTATCTTATTAATTGTTTTCTTATTTATTGATGTCTCCACTCACCTGTAAAGCAAGCACCGTGATGGCAGTTTGCTTTGTCTGCTTGCTGTTGTATCCTCAGGGGCTAACCTGATCCTTGGACCATAGTAGACTCTCAGAAAAGAGTTATTGACTGCATAAGTAAATGAGAAAATATTTATTAAATGCTTCAGTGTCTGGCACGTAGTAAGTACCAAAGATATATTAGATAATTACATATTGAAAATGTAGTAGACCCTTGAGCTACATAGGTTTAAACTACACAGAATTTTTTTTCTTTTTTTTTAAACTAAACATGAGTTGACCACATATGAGGCAATTATGTTTGTGAACTCATACTAGAAAAAGTGCTGCATACCTCATTGCTGAATATCACTGCAGTCACCTTCAGAGTACACCCCTTGGGAAGCTATGCACTGACGCCAGTGTCTAGTCCACCCATCAAAGCAATTTTGGAACTCTTTTTCTGGAATGGCCATCAGAGCTGTCATTGCAAGAATGTTGGAGTTTGAATTAGAGCAGCGAACAAACATTACATTTCTTGCTAAACTTGGCAAAAGTGGAAGCGAAATCAGGGACATACTAATCCAAGTTTTGGGGATAATGTCATGAAGAAAATGGCAGTGTACAATGGATTAAATGTTTTCCTCAAGGAGAGAAAGCATCACTGATAAAGAGAGGTCAGGATGGCAATAACAGGCAGAACTGATGAAACACTGTAAAAAATTGGCAAATTGTGTGTCAAAGTCATTGGCTAACTGTGGGAAGCATAGCAGACCAAATAAACTTCAATAGAGAAACAGGACAATCTTAACTGAAAATCTTGGCATGAGAAAGGTATGCAAAAATGGTCCCAAAGGACCTCTTGCATCACGAAATGCACCAGCTCACACATCACTGTCTGTGAGGGAGTTTTTAGCAGTAAACAAATAACTGTATTGGAACACCCTCCTCACTCACCTGATCTGACCTCTAATGACTTTTTTCTTTACTCAAAGATAAAGGAAATAGTGAGAGGAAGACATTTTGATGACATTCAGGACATTAAGGGTAATATGACAATAGCTCTGATGGCCATTCCAGAAAAAGAGTTCCAAAACTGCTTTGATGGGTGGACTAGGTGCTGGCATCAGTGCATAACTTCCCAAGGGGAGTACATTGAAGGTGACCATAGTGATATTCAGCAGTGAGGTATGTAGAATTTTTTCTAGGATGAGTTTGTGAACTTATTTGTCAGATCTTGGATATGTAGATTTTACAGACTGACTGTGGGACTTGAGTATGCATGGATTTGGGTATACACAGGTGGTCCTAGAATTAATACCTATATAAACCTAGAGGGACTGTACTAACATCCATTTCACAGGGCTAGTGAATCAATTAATTGGAATAGCATGTGAAAGGCACCCACTGAAGCACCTAGTATGTTAAATCATCAGCCACCATTTATTGAATCCTTAGTGTTGTATTTGTGTAATATGGGTGGAGGGGGTTGGCATATGGCTACTCAACATCTATATATTTGAGAACTCCTAGATGTTTAGCAGACTTTTCAGATTTTTACATTTATATTATTATTTATATTATTAAGATTTAAAAACACCAAGCTACCAAATATTGTGCTCCATGTAGAGAAATGTGAAACAAGGGAGCATATTATTACTCTGGGCATAGTTTATATCATAAAGTAAGTTACTAAATAGACCTTAATGTTGGAAGCATCATTAACTCAAGCATTACATTGGTTTGCCATTCCTTCGCTTGACAAAATCAATCTTGCTTGTGTTAGAGTATTTGTTCTCTTGTAACAGAGATATGGAAGAAAAAAATTTAGATAGTACCGGAAAAACTCTCAATGGAACAAAAGTTCCTTAAATATAAGGGTGCTACTGGCAGAAATTTCATTCTTAGTGCTAAGTCTTGCACTGGGACATCCATGCCACGTCTCATAATATCTCCTTTGACAAAGAGCTTGCCATAGAGAAAATGCTCAATAAATACTTCTTAAAAGACAGGAAAAATGAATTGAAGTCTAGGCCAACACCTTATGCACAGTTTAAGAGGAAGCAATATGGGATTGAAGCTGTTGGGAACTGGCTTTAAATCACTCTCCTTTGGTTTATCAATCTAAGACAAAGTACTTAACTCCCCTGAATCTTGGATTCTGAAGCCATAATGTGGGAACACTTTGTTGCCTTTGTAACACAGAATTGATGTGGTAACAAATGGAAGATAAAATACCAAATTGAATGAAGTTGATTATTTTTACTTTCCTTCCTTGTAGCTGGCCTCAGAAAGTTATTTAGCTGTTTCATTTTTGCTAATATTTTCAACTGCTTTACAGCTAACAAAGTCCCACAGGCCCATAATTTCAACACACTGCTTCCTAGAAGGTAAATCTGGGGGCTTTTGATTTTATGCATTGTAACATTAATAAACATATGAAATAAAAATAGAAGGTAGCACAAACAGGGAGGGTCCCAAAAAACCTAGAATTATCTTTCGGAGGCCAGGTCCTTGTAGTATAGGCCTCTCCCACTAGGTAATTGTTCTAGGAACCCACAGCATCAGTGTGCCAGGTAGCATTGCTGTGGGAGGCTGTGTTCAGCCTTAGTGATTTCTTTTTTGTGGAGATTTAAAAAATGCATTTGTCCGTTTCATGATGGGTGATTTACAAGCACACCTGCCCACACTGTGATGAGTGTTCAGCAGTTTTTGACCAAAAACGGCATAATCCCCATGTCCTGCCTCTCTATGCACTCGATCTCACCCTGAGCAACTTTTTTGGTTTCCCTGGGTGAAAAAAAGTCTTTGAAGGGAAATGCTTTTGCTGATGTGAAAGAGGTGGAACAAAAAATGGCAGAAGCAGAAGCACTAAAAGACATCAAAATAGATGAGTTCAAAAAACTGTTTTGAGCAGTGAAAAAAATGTAGCTGTAGGTGTATTGCATAAATGGAGAGAACTCTGAAGGTGACCGAAGTTTGAACATGTAAGAATAAATACACAATTTTTTATAAATAAATTTCTTTTTTTTTGGAAAAAGAACTGTATAATAAGCACAGTCACTAATAGATGTTTTATAATTTCCTTCTGGAAAAGTAACTAGAATCCCTGTTAAACTCCTAACCTATGCCCTTGCTCTTGGGGAAGAGTTCATCAAACCTCCTATCCTTCCAACATCCTCCTTCTAGAAGGGTCCTTCTTGGAGGAGTTATGAAGAGACAAAGTAGATCAGTAGGTGTTTCTTCCTTGTCCCATGTGGGTGATTTGTATCTCTGAGAATGTTTAGCTTGAATGATTTCCATTTTAACTGCATTTCTGTCCCAGTCAAGAAGAGTCACCTTAGACATCCCTCACACTGGATAATGACAAAATCAGTAAGGGCTATCTTTGAATAGAAAAGAAACCTCTAAGAGGGTTTTTATGCTACTCTGAAAATTCCCAGCATATCTCCTGGGACTTGAAAGAAAGCAAATTTAATGTGTAAGTGTTTTAAAGACTTTCAGTTCTTAAACTAGGTTGTGATTTAACTCATGTCTATTCATCAATTCATACATATGTTTTGTGCTAGGATCTTGGGATAAAAAGATAAGATTACATGTTCTCTTTTTAAAAGCCTCAAGTAGAATGGGAGAGACAAAGCTGACAAGCACCTGTGTGACAATTTCATGACAGAAGCAGAGTACACGGCATAATTAGATATAAAGGAGAGAGGGGTTAATTCTTTCTATGCTGGTAAATACTAGAAATCGAGTGTCAATATATGATGTATTAATGGGAAACAAATTACTGCCAGACTTAATAGCCTCAAACAACAACATTTATTATAGTTTTTTTTTTTTTTGATCAGGAATCTGGGCATGGGGTAGGTGTTAGATCTCAGGGGGCCCTTCAAAAATGTTAGGTCACACTCCCAGCAGGACCTCCAAAAATGTTAGGTCAGGCCTGGTGGGGGTGTGGGTACCTGCTGTGTGATCTACTGTCATGAGAAAGATGTAAAGAATTGCACAGAAATTAGATTAGAAAATATAGTTTATTTAGAAAGTAAATTAGAGAGAGAAAGAGAGAGAGAGAGAGAGAGAGAGAGAAAGAGAGGAGATTCACCTCCCCAAGGTAGGGGAGGGTACTAAAGCCAGAAAACATGGCTTGACCATATGTCAAAAAGCACATGGCCACACCGAAGCTTAGTAAGGCAATGGCTGCTGGATGCTCATGGTTGAGTCCTTTTGACCCTTCCCTTTGATGGGGGAAGGTCATCAAGGTGATTGGGTGGTGGTCTGCTCCACGTCATCACGAAGAGGCAGGTAAGTGGAGGTACTGATATCAGGTAATGGACAGCAGACAGATGGGTGGGTTAGTCACATGATTGCTGCCGTGGTGGTGGGCTAGTTGGGAGGAAACAAGGGGAGGGGTTTTCCTGCAAGAGACCTGTTCAGTCCATAAGCTCTTTAGCAAAAAAAGTGGTCTTCTTACCATTTCTATGGCTTTGGTAAGCTAAGGGGTGATCTTTGATCTTCTGCCTTCAACAAGGAAACTGAAAATTTCATAGAGATTGTTATGCTAAACCATGAACTAAAAGGTTGGGCTGTCCTTGTCTTGCATCTGATGGAGATTTGCTGAGGGGGAGGGGTAAGCTGCCAGCTTGGCCTACAGTAAAATGTCTGAACATTTCCTAAAACCTGCCTATTGGAAGTTTTTTTTTTTGAGTTGGAGTCTCACTCTGTCGCCCAGACCGGAGTGCGGTGGCCGCTCCCGGCCACCGCAGCCTCAACCTGCTGGGCTCCAGCGATCCTTCCCTCTCAGCTTTCCTAGTAGCCGGAATTACAGGCGCGCGCTACCACGCCCGGCTGATTTTTTGATTTATTGTAGAGATGAGGTCTCGCTGCCCAGGCGGGTCTCGAACCCGCGGGCTCAGGCAATCCACTCACCTCAGCCTCCCAAAGGCGCGGGATTACAGGCTGAGCCACCGAGCCCGGCTGGAAGTTTATCTATGTCTAACCTTTGCTAGATTCAAAGCGTGTCAGTCTAAGCAAAAATGGTTATGCTGAGGCAAAATGCAAACTAAGCTTATTCTGTGTCTCAGGGTCCCGCCTTCAGTAGGTGAGTGGTTCTTGGTCAGTTTTTCTGGAAGCTGCAATCAGTATGTCAGCACGGGATGCAGTGGTCTTTACTACTTGATTGGGGAAGGATCTGCTCTTACCTTACTTATCGTCATTGGTAGAATTCAGTTTCTCATGGCCTGTTAGACTAAAGGCCTTGATTACTTGCTGACTGTTGATGCAAATTTCCCTCAGTTTCTGTCCACGTGAGCCTCTGCATAGGGCAGCTTGCTGCATCCCAGTGAGCAAGCCTGAGAGGCAGAGAGAGAAAGCGAGCAAGGCCAAACCCATGACCTTAAGTCATCTAATCTCCAAAGTGACGTTGCATCACTTTTGCTGTCTTCATTACAAGCAAGTCTTTGGATTTAGCCTACACTCGAGGGAGGGGGACATTACACAAAAGCATGAATGCCAGGAGATGGTGATTGCTGGGCACCCTCCTGGAAGCTGATTGCGGATGAGTAAGCACTCATCAAGGCTGACTTGGGAATGGTGTGAGAGGAGGGGGACATTCAAGGAAGAGAGACTCAAATGACTTGGCCTGGAAAGCATGAATAAGGTTGAAGAATTTCAAATATTTGAGCAGTATGTAAGGTGCAGAGAGTGGGATGAAGAGTGGTGATGGTGAAGGTTGTTTGGTGACAGCAGAAAAGGAGGCTAGAAAGACAGGTAAGATACAGGGTCAATGGATATAAAATTATAGTTATACAGGAAGAGTAAATTCTAGAGATCTGCTGTATAAAATAATGCCGATAGTTAACAATACACTATTGACTACTTACAAATTTGCTAAGAGTAAATCTCATGGTATGTTTTCTTACCAGTTGGGCTTGGTGGCTCAGCCTGGAATCCCGCGCCTTGGGAGGCTGAGGTGAGTGAATTGCCTGAGCCTGCGTGTTTGAGACCCGCCTGGACAACTTGGTGAGACCTCATCTCTACAACAGATCAAAAAATTAGCCGGGTGTGGTAGCACGCGCCTGTAGTTCCAGCTACTTGGAAGGCTGAGGCGGAAGGATCGCTGGAGCCCAGCAGTTTGAGGCTGCAGTGGCCCATAGTGGCCACTGCACTCTAGTCTGGGTGACAGAGCGAGACTCCAACTCAAAAAAAAAAAAAAGTGTTCTTACCGTAAAGCAAAACCAAACCCCGAAATGAACAAATGAAAACCAATAGTGATACAAGAAAACTTTTGGAGGGGATAGCCATGTTTATTACCGTGATTGTGGTGATGGTATATTCCATGTCCAAATTCACCAAATTGTATAGGTTAAATATGTACCATTCTTTTTTTTTTTGTATGTCAGTTATACCTCAATGAGGCTGTTAAAGGATGAGATTATGAAGAGTTTTGTACAGAGAAATAGAGAAAATTAAACTTTATACCAAGGTACTGGGAAACTATTAAGGGATTTTAAGGAGAGACATGATTATACATTTACTGTTGAGAGATTACTTCTATGGCAGTGTTGATAAAGGAGTTATTTATCTTGCTTGAGGCTGATCCCATTACACCCTCATAACCAACATGCATACTCAGCTTTTCTGAATTGTGGAAGTGAGAGCTTCAGGGCTATACAAGGAGCTATCAATAATCTGTCAGTTGGTTATGGGGCTGTGTGTGTTGTGTTAGTTGTGAAGTGGCAAAACAGTGGGCAACATGTCTCTTTTTCCCAATTTCAGGAAAAATGGGAAAATTTAGATCAGAAGAGTTATTGGCTCATTCTTTAGTGGGATAAAGTTTAATTGGTTGTTATAGATTAACGCTACTGAATGAGAACCATCCCAGAGTCTCTATCTTGAAGCCTTATTGTCCTACAATTAGAAAGTTTTGAAAAGCCATTAGCAAAGCACTAAAAGACACAATAAATATGGGAATACTCTGGTGATCTTTAAGAGATTTTCTGTTTTTGAAACAGGAAACAATAAAGCAATTGTGCCTCAGTTCCTTGTTTGTAAAGCGGGGATCTTGAACGCAATGGTCTCTGAGGCCCTAGGGAATGCCATATCTAGGGAATGCCAACATTTTCTGTAAGAGGCATAACAGCTTAGAAATCTACTTGTTTATTTCATTTCTAGAGATTCATCTTAGGGCAGGGTATATCCTTCCCATTTGAACCTGACATTAATTCTTTGATGTTTTTGGATCATATCATTGAGGAAAAAGGCTTTTCTTTTTGTATTATTGCAAAATGTTTAGAAAAACAGTTGCTAATATAACATGGGAATCGGTGAAATGCTTTTACTTCTCACTACATTACTGACAGGCTGAACTTTTTTCTTTTCCAGCAGAGACATTGTGATTTCCAACGGAGAGTAAATAATACGTGAAAAGAAGGACAGCCCATGGCGAATAAGCAGAAGTGGATTGTCTGTCCACCTTTGCCAATCAGCTGAGAAGTAAAAAGAGACATGCATGCAGGACTGGAGCTAATCCAAATGTGCTTTTTTTGAGTTCAGATGAGTCCTGTGTGGTTAGACAAGGGAGCCGGGGCGGGGGGAGGAGTTTCTATTTACCACTACCCAGAGATGGTTCTTGGGTTTGAAAAAAGAGTTTGTGGAAATGCTAGACTCTTATTCTGCAGTAAGAACTACATATAATTTGTTGTATACATTCGCGGAGAGGAATGTGGGATTTTGTGATCCCTGCAGTTCCTTTTCACTAAAGAAGTGGTAAAACACTCTAACCTGTTTAAGAGATATAATTAGGGAGCTTCAAATATATTTTTAAGAATTTATTTTTAAACTGGGTTATAAATACACAGGTGTTCATTATTTTATTTGCTTATATTTTTTAATGAAGCAAACATAGGTGGCAGAAGAAGTTTTAAACAACTTTGTTGAGATATAATCAACATGCAATAAGTATATTTAAAGTAGGCAATTTGACGAGTTTTACATAGGTGTACGTTTGTGAAGTCATTGCCGTAATCAAGAAAATGAGCATATCCATCATGTCTCAAATTTTCTTCATGCTCCTTTGTAATCTGTCTCTTCTATTTATCCAAAACCTCTCCACTCCTTGAAATCACCAATTTCCTTTCAGTTACTATAGATTAGTTTGCATTTTCCAGAATTTTATGTAAGTGGAATCACACACTATGCTCTCTATGTTGACTGGTTTCTTTCACTCAGCATATTTGTTTTGAAATTTGTCATCGTTGCATGTAACAACAGTTTATTCCTTTTTATGGCTGAGCAGTATTCCGTTGTAGGGATATACCACATTTTATTTATTCATTCACCTGCTGATGAACATTTTAGTTGCTTCAAAGTTTTTATTATTATAAATAGAGCTGCTATAAACATTCATGTACAAGTTTTTTGTGTGGATATATTCTTCCATTTCTCTTGGATAAATACTTAAGTTTGGAATGGCTAGATCATCTGGGTGTGCATGTTTAGCTTTTTAAGAAACTGTCAAACTGTTTCCCAGTGTAGCTGTACCATTTTGCATTCTCGCCAGTAGTTGAGAGTTCCAGTTCTTCTGCATTCTCTCCAATGTTTGGTACAGTCAGTTTTAGCCATCCTAATGTATGTCGTCATATCTGATTGTAATCTTAATCTGCATTTCTTCAGTGAGTAATGATTTTGAGCACCTTTTTCCTGCGCTTTTTTGCCATTGATATGTTTTCTTTGATGAAGTGTGCATTCAAATATCTTGTCCACTTAAAAAATCGGGCCATTTGTTTTCTAATTATTGGTTTTGAGTGTTCTTTATATACTCTAGATACAAGTCTTTATCAGTTATAAGCTTTACAAAAATTTTCTCCCATTTAATGACTTGTCTTCATTCTCATAACAGTGTATTTTAGTAGTAGAAATTTTAAATCTGGAGCCCAATTTATCCATTTGTTCTTTTATTGATTATGCTTTTGATGGATGCAATGTCTAAGAAGTCCTTGCTTAACCCAAGATCTCAGAGATTTTTTCCCCTTCTTTTTCTAGAAGTTTTATAATTTTTAGGCTTCACATTTAGATCTATAATCCATTTTTGAGTTAATTTTTTTTATATATTATAAGGCATAGTTCCAAGTTCTTTTTTTTTTTGCCTAGAGATATCCAATTGTTTCTATACCATTTGCTGAAAAGTTTATCCTTTGCCACATATATTTCAGTTTTTTTCCCACATCTGTGGCTTGTCTTTTTTTCTCTTAACATTGTCTTTGGCAGTACAATAGATTTTAGGTTTGATGCATTCACATTTGTCAATTTTATCACCAATGCCTTGTAATTTTGGATCTGTATCTAAGAAATCTTTGCTGTATAAAAAACTTTTGGCTAGAATGGAATCTCCATCCTTTAGCCATCCATGGTATGATAATCAAACAGGGAAATATGGATGAAATATTCTTATTATATGAAATATGCTAATATTGTGAAGACAATGTATTATATCAGAAACTAAAGAAGAATCAGCACTGTTGCAAGTGGCAAATTTGGTAGAAAAGAAATTTCAAAACCTTGTTGGGAAGAAAGGGAAAAAAATTGCCATGGATATTTTGAATTACTTTTGAGAGCAGGACAATAGGTGAAGATAAGATGAAGCTCAGGTGCAAATTTGTTATGGTAACAATTGATATGACTATGCCAGGGAGTAGGTGGTATAAATACTTGGATTTAAAGTGAAAAGGCTTCTATAAAGTATTAGTGACCACCATTTCATGCTGTGAAAAATTACTGACAATTATTTTGGGTACAGAAAATAAGTTCCTCATATTTCTTCGACACCTACCCAGAAAAATACCAGTTCATGATTCATACCTTCCTTCCCCTTATATGCAAGAGACTCTCCTTGGTTAAGCATCTCTTTCTGTTCCAAATTTCCACTGCTTTCCTTAGTCTGTCTTTTCAACTCACACAGGTCCTTGGTTCCAACAGCTGTCTTTCCTTCTACCTCACTGAGGGCACTGGATGTGTTCTGGTCTTCTACACCTAAACTCTTATCAATATCCACAAATATCCCTTCTACCTTTTCCTCCAGTTCCAGACAAATAAGGAATTAGACTTTTTCTCCTTAAATTCAAATGATCTTCCTCTGTATTATCTCCTTTGTTTCTTGTATCCTTATTGCTGCTTTTCCAAGGGACCCTTCTTGCAATAAATACATATGCTCTTGGCTCTTCTATGCTAAAAAAACTCCTCCATGGGACCCTGAACCCCCCTTTTTTGGTGTCCTCTTTTATCCACATTTTTTGAAAGAGTAATTTCACTATCTTCTCTTCTACTATTCCAACTTTCTTCCCTACCCACTGCATCCTGGCAGAGGTGATACCTTCATCACTCTATTGGGACTGTGTCCCTAGGTCCAATTGCCACATCTAATGAACATCTTCAAGATGAATTTACTAGACTTCTCAGTTTCAATTACTTCTTTTTTCAAAACTTTACACCCTTGAGCACCATGAAACTTTACTTTCTTGGTCCTTCTGCTTCTCAGACTATTTATTTATCATCTGTCTGTTCAATAAATTTGCCTTTAAAAAAATGACTAACCTAAATGAATAGTTAATATTGTATGCACACTGGAGCTGTTTCTTGTTTCTTATCAAGCTTTTTAATTGGTTGCCCAAATGAATTCTTACTGTTAACTTCTGTTTTTTATTTTAGTAGATCTTATGTTCTAATTGTATTCAATTAACTTTTTACTTAACATTAGCTTAGTAGAGAAAGTATTTTTCTTGGATGTTTGCCTGTTCTTTTTTTGCACAAATCAGTACAGTCATTAAATCTGTGTGCTGCAACTGCTGAATCCAGAGTATTCCACTCGCAGGACAGGAATATAGAGTGCTGTGCTTTAAAAATTAGGCAAAGCTTAGAAATCTGTAAATGAGAATTGAAATTTGGAGCCTAGAGGTAGAAAATGTAATTAAAGAGAATATGAGAGCTTCTAAGATTTTTTTTTTCGGAAGGAATTAAAAAAAAACAAACCAAATCTTATTTGCTTTTTTTCTCCGATAGATAAAAAGGCAATACAAAGGCTTAGAAATACAACATTGCTTTTGGTATTTGAATAGATTTTTGACATATGGTATAGTAATCCTTGTTTAAGTCAGCAATGTAGTGTGGAGGCACGAAGTTAAGAAAAAATTCTTTTCTTTTTTTGAATCAGAGTCTCACTCTGTTGCTAGGCTGGAGTGCAGTGGCACACTCATGGCTCGTTGCAGTTTTGACTTCCTGGACTCAGGCAATCCTTTCACTTCAGCCTCCCAAGTAGCTGGGACTACAGACGTGTACCACCATGCTGGGCTATTTTTTTATTTTTATTTTTTGTAGAAACTAGATCTTGTTATGCTGCCTAGACTGGTCTCTATCTCCCGAGCACAAGTGATTCTCCCACCTCGGTCTCCCAAAGTGCTGGGATTATAGACGGGAGCTTGAATGATAAGTTTTTTATACATATTATTACCCTGTCATTTTGGTAGAACAGAGAGAAATCATTGAATGTGAACATATTTTTTTCTTTCCATCAATATGATTCTCTTCTTACTTGGGTCGAATTAATCTCATAAAAATCTTGTTTAATTCAAACCACTCTTAGACATTAAAAAAAGCCAATGGCTATTTCATTTGGTCAAAATTGTTAAATATATAGACACATTTTGAGAAAACTATTTAAACGGCTTGAAAAGAGGGCCATGAAAGCATATGCAGGATAAGGTCTTCGTGTTTATACTTATTCTTTATTTTATCGCAAGAGATTTTGTTTCCTTTCGCTTGCTCACATGAAATATAGCTGGTTTATGCCCCATAAACAGCACTAGCCTTCTGCAACTGAGGAGAGAGTGGCAGCATGCCTGACTAATGGCAGTTTAAAGTTTCTGATGCACAGGGATCAAATTAAATAACGCTTCTGTGTTGTCAAGATTTAGAATCTACTGATGCACCGACATTTATTCATCTGCTTTTTATCTAGCTTTGAAGGCTCGCAGGTCAGCTGTGTCTGATTGCGCTGGCCTCCTTCCAGGGTTGAGGCCAAAAGAACAGGCGCGGTTACAATTCCACCAGGTGGCAGTCTCTGACGGACAAAAAACCTCTCATTTGCAACCATTGGTTGCTAGTCTCTCTTTTTCCCTCTCCCTGTCGGTATTTCTCTGTTCCTCCCTTTCTCTATTTCTACATTTTTTGCCTCTCATCCCAAGAAATGTCTTATTTGTCTTTATAAACCTATTTAGTATTTCTTTACTTGCTTCCTTACTGTCACGGCCTTCTTTCCATCTCTGGAATAATAATGTTTTCTGAATACTGCTGCAGAAGAAGGGACTATTCTACTTAATGAAAGTACATAAATTACATAAAAGGTGACTAAATTAAAAAAACAATCACAAAGCCTCCACCAAAAAGAAATCTACATAAAATAACATTGCCCTTATGTAAGTTTTATTCACCTTGCACTTTCTAAAAAAAAAAAAAAAAAAAAATCCTGCTTTTTTTCCCCCTCCTAGAAAAAAAGCGATTGGTAAACGGACTGCATTTGCTTCACTCACTGGTTGACAAGGGATTGTTCTCTAGTTTCTGGAGCAGACGGCTCAGACTGAGGTCTGCAAATCTCCTCATATCCATTTTGCTTTTAACTGCAGAAGGAAATCTGCCACTTATGACCTGGTGCCAGTTTTTATTTTATCCTATTTTATTTATTTATTTAATTTTTTAAATTTAAGAATGTGGGATACAAGGGAGGATTTGTTATATAAGTAGACTACATGCAGGTGAAGTTTGGACTTCTAACTGGCCCTCTCTCCCCCGGTAGTGGACCAGGTACCCTTTGTGTTGCCACATGCTCCCTTCTGTCCTTTTTCCCTCTCCCCACAGCAGTGCCCAGTGACTGCCGATCCCACACTTGCACTAATGTGATTAGTGTTCAGAGCCCATTTATGAGGGAGAACATGTGTCATTCAGTTATTTGTTTCTGTGATAGTTCACTTAATATGATGGTCTCTAACTCCTTCCAATTTGCTGCGAAGTCCATGAGTTTGTTCTTCTTTATGGCTGTGTAATACTCCATTGTGTATATATAACACATTTTCCTTACCCAGTCCACTTTCCATGTTTTTGCTATTGTAAATAGTGTGGCAATAAATGTGTGTACAGGTATCTTTTTGGTAGAGTGATTTATGTTCCTCTGGGTATATTCCCAAGAGTGGGATCGCTGGATCATATGGAAGATCAATTTTTAGTTCTTTTAGAAATCACCATGCTGTTTTCCATAGAGGTTGAACTAGTTTACCTTTTCACCAACAATGTAGAAGTGTTCCTTTTTCTCCACAGCCGCTCCTGCACTAATCATCAGATAAATGCAAATCAAAACTACGATGAAATACCACCTAACTCCAGTAAGGATGGCTATCACTAAAAATTCAAAAAACAACAGGTGCTCGTTGCTGGTTTCATCGATAAGGCATGAGAATGAACAGAGGCCTGGTTCATTCTTCCAGTACTGGATGGCATCCTCACAGCAGGAGAGAGGGAGAGTTATAAAAAAATCAGTCGATGTTGTTTTACTAAACTGGAAGCTGGTACAGATGGAACATAGTTGACTAAGCCAAATATATTGTTTTTCTCAATTGCCACAACTGTACTTTAAATTGGAAATGAAGAAACTAAGAATCACATAAGACAGTAACTTGCCCAAGCTGTGTAACTGTCATCAACAGAGAAACGACTCAGACTCAGGTCTATTTCATGCCAAGACTCAAAAGTCTGTCTAGGTTGCCTCCAGTTTAATTATGCCAGACTTCTCTTCCAATTCCTCTCCTTTCTCCAGTATTGATTCCATTCTCCACATTTTTCATTTTATTTCCTTGTTTTTGTATCCAATTTCTCATCCTCCAGATCTTTACCAGATTTACACTTCACTTTTTCACTATCAACACTACCTTGGATATTACCAATCATAATGCTGATTTTAATTTTCATTCCTTTGGTTATTTGTGAGGCAACAATTAAAAAAAGAATTATATGTTACTTTTTTGTGAACAGCCTGTTCATGTCCTCTACTTATTTTTTTCTCATTGAGAAGTCCTTTTATCTTTATTAATTTCTATACATTTTTATGTTAAGTAAATTGCCTCTTTGTTGAATGTTTAAAAGATTTTTAAAAAATACATTTTCATTTGTCTTTTTCAGTTTACTTAAGAAAATTTTTTCTATGTAGACAATTTTAATCTTTATAAATTTAAATCTGTTCATTATCTCTGCTATGATTTCTAGCTTTATTGTCTTGCTTACACAAACTTCATCATCTCAAGATTATAAAAAATTTCTTCCTATATTTTGTGTTAAAATTGCTTTGGTCTTTATTGTTTGCTGAAAAATCTTTAATCAAATTATTATTTTTGTATGTTGTAAGGTAGAAATGTAACTTTATTCCATTTTGAGATTAATCCACCCCTTAAAATAACACAAATAAATGTATTCGGTGTCAGACATATAGTAAACTTAGTCTATGAGGTAGGTACTATTTTTATTCCTACTTTTCATAGGAAGAAATTGAAGCACAGAAAGTTTACATAACTTCCCCAAGTCTAAGCAATAATATTTGGTCTTAGGAACCATGAAAGCCCATAACTTTCAGCAAGTAGTCTAACTTGAAAGACTGGTCAAGGATTTATTTATTTACGTATTTATTAATTTGTTATTTTATTTTGTTTTAAATATGTAGGGCTGGCCAAGGATTTAAAAGTTCATCCTCAGAGATTTAAGTATGATAATATCTTATAATTATATTTTCACCTTCGTTTCCTTTTTAAACATTTAAAAAACAGGTAAGACTGAAAGGTAAACTTAATGCACTTGCAGATTGAATTATGAAAAATTAAGGGTATTAAAGACTAAATATAGAGTCCAATATAAAGACTATAATACAAATATAAATTTATAAGTATATCTCTATGTGTATCTTCCAAACTCAATATGTTTGAAAATGCATCACTAATTTCCATAAAGTATTTAGCTATGATAAAATTTGAAACTATCCATTTTTAGTTTCTCTTCAAGAATGAATGGCAGATATTGATCTACTTGCTGACTTTCTTGCTTCTTCACTTTCTTGTGACAAATGGCCTAGATCTCCTAGTGTTTGAGATGCAGTGTGTTGCTTTGGAACCTGCCCAAGCTCACTTTCCTAAACTAATCTCATATGTTTCGGGCTCATTAACTCTATACTCTAACAAGTTAAGTTCATTTGAGTTACATTTGTTAATTTACTCTGCCAGGGAATTACTCGCACTGTGTGTGTGGCTATGTACTCATGGTTTGAGGGAATGATCGTTGTTTATTTTCTGAGTCATTTCGCCAAGGGAAAACATTTGACTTCATCAATTTTACTCATAATATCAGAATATCAGCTTTTTACACTTGGCTTCCTATATCCAGAATCAACTTTTGAATAAAATAATACCATGAAAGTAGTGGTGAAAACCTGTTCACTCAGAGGATCCGATATTAAGATATGGATATTAAAACAAATTATAAAATAATTGTTTTGAACAAAAGCAAGTCAAATCAACATTTATTGCGATTGAAACAATTATTTTTCAAATTTTGCAGAATGCAAACTGTACAAGTATTTTCAGAATCAGATATTTAACAAAACCCTGAAATGTATAAAGTAAAAGAACCTTACAAGACTGCTTTAAGAAAGCATGACTTTGTTGGAGTGAGTTTTGAAAGTGGCCTAGTTTTGTCTTAAGACCGGTACTTAAATTTCATTAAAAAATCTGGCCTTATATAGCATTTGAGTTCTGACCCAGTGGGTAATATTGGGCATGGCCTGAGATCATACAGACTCTGATTTGAGTGGCATGATCTGGTAGCTGTCTCTTAGCTTTCTTTCAAAGAGAAGATTTTGTCTCTGTTTGTCTCTTGTCTCTCTGTTTCTGTCTCTGTCTTTGTCCCTCTCTCTCTATCTCTGTCTCACCCACCCACCCATACACACAAACCCCCTCAGGGCTGGAGCCACAGGAATAAGTGACAGGAGCCATTTCTGACGTAAATGTCTTAGGTGCTCTGCAGAAGAAACTCACACTGGATAAAATCAAGCCTCCTTTAGTTTTTAGCAACGTCCGAGTCTGAGGAAGCATCTCAAACTTTGAACCTTGGGCAATTGTGGCCAACTACTGAGAAGTCTCTGTGAGTACTTAAAAAGTACTTAAAAAGCCATATCAAAGAGCTAGTATCTCTGTTTGCAAGTATGGAAAGCGGAACGATATGAACTCAGGGCAACATCAAATCAGGGAAAACTGCAGATTCAAGAAGGGGGAGCTGTTTCCATACTTTATGAAAATCCTCAACTAAAGATTTTCCTCATTTTTAAAGTGAAGAATCCGTAGGTGCTAACACCAAAATTGCACTGCATATTACTTGTAATTCATTATGTATATAATTGTGCTTCAGTAAACTTTGATAAATTGTCAAGTTTAATACATTATGTAGAGTTACTTAATGCTTTCTACTTTCTTTTGTCACTGTGGAGTTCTTAGTAGAATAATTTCTTTATATATTGCATAAGAGAAATATCAGCAAACTTCCACCAAGTTCTGCTAATTTTATCAAAATTTTAGTAGCCAGGCCAGGTCAGTAGCATCTCTTAGAGAACAGCATCTACTTATGGCCTATTATTTGGGTTAATTCAGAAGGAATAAGAAGTTTATAGCATTACAAACACTGAAAGAGACTTCAGATCTCATCTCTAGTCAAACCGTCATATTTTTAGGAATCTGGGGTCGGGGCAGAAAATGACGTTTCCAGGGCTGAGGGAGTATCACAGGTTTGGGACTGGAATATTGATCTCCAGGCCCTACCCTGGGCTCGCCACCCCCTGTTTCTTGATTTCACCAAATTTCCTTGTTCTGGCAAGAAAGAAAGCCTCTCTTAATCTGTTTCTGGAATAAAAATTTCTCCTGCCATTTGCAACACTCTAGAGAATAGAAACATAACAAAATCATTGTTTTGTGTTAATACTTCCATTTCCAACCATCTCGGCAATCAATCAGAACTTTTATCTTCTTGCCTGAAGAGACAAGGACATTTAATTCACAACAATTTCCCTTTCCCTTTCTCTCAGTGACTCTATTAAATAAAACATGATGGATCACACTCTGCATTTGCTTGCCAGCTAAAACAGGGCCAAGGCTCTGCTAGAACAGAGAGGATCCTGCCCTTGTCTAAGCATGACAGAGGCAGAATGGAGGTTAGCACTGGGAAATGCTCAAATTATGCACGTGCGAGTATTTTTCCCTTAAAGAAAGCGGGTCAATTAACAGCCAGAATGAAAACTGGAAGCTTTGCTAAAAATTAATAAATTCTGTTAGACAAAGATCATAGTCCTGCCTAATTAAGGCTAGTTTTTAATAACACTTGGATCTTAGGGAGCAGAGTTGGGGCATACTCTGGCCAAGTACACCTGTTTCTATACTGGTCCTTTGAGTGAATTCCCTCTTTTCCATAATAATTAGAATAGAAGTTTTTTTTTTTGAATCTGTGTATGTAGAAAGACTGTCCCTCTTTTTCTCTTATTCAGAGTGCTGAGGGGTGCTTGTCTTGCATGTATTTTAAAGCAACCCAATGTACCTTGTGATTATTTGCGTATAGAGCTATTGATTATATGTTGACTGTCTTAGATGCTCTGCAGAAGCACTTTTTCCTTATGAATTAAGTAATAGGCCTTAAATAGATGCTATTCTCTGGGAGATACTACAGACCTGGTCTGGCTACTCGAGTTTTGAATACAATTATCAGCAATATTCCACCATAAAGGCATTGCCCAGTCTAGCCACCTGGCTTTATGTAGACAGAGGATCACATTTTTACTTCTACGTTCTCTTCTACAGGGAGTTTTTGTTTGTTTAAGATTAAGGATACATAGTGAGTATTGTCTTGAATGTAAGTCTTCTGTCTCTCAGTAATAATGATGTTTTCATTCACCCATTTATTAATTCAAGAGATCCTATTTTGTGTTGGAAAGGTAAAGATAAACAAGATGCAGTATCTTCCCATAGGATGTTTACAAACTGTGACAGATTATAAATATGAGTAAGTGAGTAATAATAATAGTGTGATAAATACCATCATGGTGGGTCTCTTATGGTCAGTGAGGTGCTAGTGAGCCTTGCAAAATGACTGTTTCTTATTTTCCCTTGGTTATTCATGGAGATGACTAAGAGAGCACATAAGAGAGGTTTATAATGCAATTTGAGGGTTAAGGAAAGCTTTCCAGAGAAAGTAAAACCTAAGCTGTGACCTGGAGCATGGAGAGAAGTTATCCTAATGAAGGTGTGGGGAAACCAGGGAGAGGGAATAATCTGAGGTGAGAAAGCCTGGCTAATTCAAGGAAAAAAATGTATTGTCTATGCAAGGGATGGCTATATCATTGACAATGGTGAGAGAAGAAGATGGAAAGATACATTTTTTAGGGTTTCATAAGCCGTGGTAAAGATTTTTGGACTTGCTATATTGCACTGGGAAACTATTAAATAATTGTTAGAACAAGAATGACAAAAATAAGTTAATTTTACCAATAATTGCTCAAGCTAGAGTATGGGTGACGAACCATATAAAATCAGAAGGAGCTTGGAAAAGACACTACTACTCCAAACCTTCCAAGGCCTGGGTTCTTGATCTGCAAACTCTTAAGCCACAATTGACCACAACAGAACTTCTCTTATTTAGAAAATGAACAAATGTTAAAACTACTACTGACCTGGTAAACAAATTTTGTAGTGTTTTCAAGTTCCAAAAGTAGGATTCTCCATTGTTACATTCCCCAGAGATATAAGGACATGCCATTGGCATGGCTGACTTATCACATACAAACTTGTAGGTGTCTCACTGCTTGTATCAGGGAATCTGCAGCTCTTTCCAAGTCTTAAATTCCCCCATATGCTGACTGATGATTACAGCACTGGTAGCAATACTCACAGCTCTAGTAATAAGCTGCACTGTCCAAGCATCCTTGAGAAAATTCTACCTATTGAGGTCTTAGTTTATAAGCTCTTGAATATTCAGAGATTCATCTAGTAGCAGAGAACTTTTTTTATTCTTTGAAATTTTCTATTGTTTGACTCTTGCTCATGGTCCCTGATTTTAATAATCTACTTGGGGAAGGGAACTATATGTGATCCCAGGCCCCTGAGCCCACCAATGACTTTTCAAAGACTGATCATACTTTTATAAGGTACACATCCCTATTCTATGGGATCACCAGCTCATCTAAGGACTCAGTAGGCTACATCTATACATATAAGAAGTAAATAGTCCTCAGTCATCTCCATGAGTAACCAAGGGAAAATAAGAAACAGTCATTTTGCAAGGTTCACTAGCACCTCATTGACCACAAGAGACCCACCATCTTATCACACCTAGCTCAGGTCTCACTTAAGTAGAGAACAAAAAAACTCTCAGGAGTAATCATCACACAGACCACATCAAGGGGCTGTTTATTTGGCCCTGTTCTCTTTACAATCCCAGTATCAGTTTAAATTTAGGGGCCAAAGCAAATCAATTCTAAAATCAAGGAAGGGTGGCTCAAAACCAGGATGGAGGTAGCAGGAGGGGCTATGGAAGGTTTTTGGAGCTACAGTAACCTCCCTTCCTCACGACTGGCTTTTCTTTCATTTCAAACAATTTTCTGTATTGAACATAAAGCCTTAGCTTCTATTTTCCTACACAGATGTTTAGGCTGAACTTGGGGTTTATCAGATCTTCAACTCTCTTGTTCTTCATCATGTCACTTGCCATGAAGTTGCCTCATAAAACATTGACCTGGCATCGTATACCCAGAACTACCCCAGGGCATGTACTGTTGTCTCCAAGGAAAGTTCTCAGGCAAAGCCATCCTAGGATCATGCACCTGTTTCTGGAGAACTAATTTTGTTCAGTTAACATTTCCTGACTGGGACTAAACTTTTAACATTTCCTGACTGGGCTAAAAATCTCCACATGCAGTTTGCACCTTGCAAACCGTGTCCCCGTGCTGATGGTGCAGTGTTGGGGGATGCTTGCTATTTGTGACCCAGAGATGGCGCCGGTCACCAGGCTGACAAGGCCTTGTCAAGGTGAAGGTGATGGATAGATTTGCACATGGGAGGTGGCTATTTTAATAAGGTTTATCTGAGTTAGCCTGGAATAACCAGCTGCCTGTCTCCACAGGGAGCGCCATTTGACATAAATGAAGACAAGGACAGTGATCAAGTCTGAAAGAATGTTAATTGAAAAGGAGTAGCCTGCTCTGATCTGCAGATTGAGCTTCTTAGGAGGATTGGGGGAAGCCAGAGTGAGTCAAATGATTTTACATAGACAAATTTTCCCTGGGAGATGCAAACACCATAACTTTATTGACCTCAAATCAGAAAAAGGCCAACATCAGAGCAGCTCAAAGAGGGTTAGCTTCCAGGGGATGCATCTCTTAATTGTAATGTTCATTAAAATGGTGAGTTTTTTCTTTTTCTTTTAGAGCTAGACTAGCTTTTAAAAAAACATCAAAGGATAGAGGAATGAAAGAGTGGGCATTAAGTATTTGACTCTTTTTCATCTTCTAATGAAATACCTCAGCCTGTCCGTTGAAAGATAAAGAAGTTTGGTTAAAGATTCATTTCTGTACTAATTAGTTTGGGAAGTAAGAATTAATAAGCATCTGCTCAGAAGAGCCAACGTTAGTTTTGTATTGATAACTTAGAACTATATACCATGCCATCCGAGTCTGTTCAAATGTCATCTCTTCAGACAAGCTGTGTCGGACTACCACCCTATACATCATTCTCTAGCAAGAATTGCTGAGATACATTTTTCCTTATGGTATTTAGGATTAAGTGATATATAGTTATTCGCTTATTTTTCTAATCCTGTTGACTGTGACCTCCAGGAAGGCAGGAATTTAGCTTAATTTGCTACTGTATCTTAAGTGCCTAAAATCATACTTGGCACTGTTAAAAGGAGTAACTGAATATCATGGGCAAGAATTTTCACATTTCTTTCTAATAAGCCAAATGCACTTTTTACCTTGCTTGGAAAACCATTTTATTACAGATTTCTTCTTTTATTATGAAACAATAATAACAAAGACATAAAAGTACAATTTGCAATAGCCAACAAAAAAGTGAATTAAGGGGCTGAGGTGCAGTGACTCATACCTGTAAATCCCAGCTTTTCGGGAGGCTGAGGAGGGAGGATGGCTTGAGTCCAGGAGTTTGAGACCAACCTAGGAAACAGAGCAAGACCTCATCTCTAAAAAAAATTTTAAAATTAACCAATGTGGTGGCTTGCACCTATAGTCCCAGCTACTCAGGAAGCTGAGGTGGGAAGATCACTTGAGGCCCAGGAGTTTGAGGTTGTAGTGAGCCTTGATTGTGCCACAGCACTCCAGCCTGGGCCATAGGGTGAGACCTCCAACTCAAAAAAAAAAAAAAAAAAAGAAAAAGAAAAAAAGAAAAGCTAACAATACTGGTTATACAGGGAGAAGAAACACCAAAAAACATTAATAGCTAAGGAAATAAAAAATGTGTCACAGAAATGAACATCCTAAATATAAGTATGTTGCTAACATAAGTGAAGTAGAGTAAACTACATAAGATCATACAGCTGGTATACATGATCCTGTTAGAGGGATCTGCTTTCATGAATAAACTCTACTGTGATTAACTGTGTATTTGTTTAAATTGAAGTATTTTTTTTCTGAGATAATTGTAGATTCACATGCAGTTGTAAGGAATAATAGAGATCTTTACCCAGTTTCACCCGTAATAACATTTTGCAAAATGATAGTACAATACAATGTTACAACTAAGATATTGACAGAGATATAATTTAACAATCTTATTCAGATTTCTCTAGTTTTACTTGTACTTATTTGTGTGCCTGTGTGTATTTGGTGTTATACAATTCTATAAGATGTGTAGATTGCTGCATTTGTCACTGCAGTGATGATACTGAACAATTCCATCACCACAAGAATTCCTCTTGCTGCTTTTTGTAATCAATCCAACAACCTGTCACTTTCTCCTCCATTTGACCCATGGCAACCACTGATCTGTTCTCTGTTTCTATAATTTTGTCATTTCAAAAATGTTATAGAAGTGGATAAGTGGAATCATATAATCCATTGGGATTGGCTCTTTTTTTTTTACTCAGCATAATTCCCTGGAGATTCATCTAAGATTTGTGTGTATCATTAGTTCATTCTTTTTTGAAAATTTCTGAATAGTATTCCATAGTATATATGTGCCTCAGTTTATTAACCACTCATCAACTGAAGGACATCTGGGTTGTAAACAGTTTTTAGCTATTACAAATAAGGCTACTGTGAACATTCATGTACAGGTTTCTGCATGAACATAAGTTTTTAATTTTATATTCACTTTTGAGCGAAATGCACTTAAAGGAAGAAATGAAAATATTAAACTTTTCTGCCAAAAATATATTGCAAATATTGCAGTTGTAAAGGTTTATTGAACTTTGGATGTATGTGAGTTTATTGAACAAACTGACATCATGTACCTTCTGATATGATGCACTAAGGAGGACATACATCACTTAAGTAGTGCTCCTGCCAACACTTATGACCTGAATCTAATCATAAGAAAGACCAAACAAACCCAAACTGAGGAACCATCTTTAAAATAAATGGTCCATATGCTTCAAAATGTCAAGGGAGATTAAAGGAGACTAAAGGGGTATGAAAACTGAATGCAATGTGTGATGCTGGCTTGGATTCTGAACCAGAAATATATGCCAAGAAGAAAGGATATTATTGAAACAATTGGTGAAATTTGAATAAGATCTATAATTTGATAATAATATTGAATCAATGTTAAATTTCCTGACACCGATAACTGTACTGTGGCTCTATGTGTGTATGTCCTTATTCTTGGGAAATATGCACTGAAATATGTTGTTTACAACTTATTCTTATATGATAAAAAATTATATACGTATAACATAGATCAAGAGAGAGAGGGAGAAATGATGATGATACAAAACAAATGTGATCAAATATTAGCAATTGGCAAAGCTGGATGAAATATATAAGGAGTTTTTTTGTATTATTTATGCAATTTTTCTGCACTTGACTGCAGAGCATTCGAGAAATCAAATCCATCGTTCTCATTTGGGAGGCTCAGCACCTTAGAACAGGGCTTGGGCATAGTATAGGGCTCAGTATACATTGAAAACCTGTCAGGCTGTAGGGTAAGAACTATTGCTCGTGCAAGTACTTGTTAAGGATGAGCAAGAAAGATGCTACTTGGAGCATCTTGGAATTACTTGGAGCTGTTTTCATGATGTGGTCATGCTTCCATCTCCTGGAACTTTTGACTGTCTATGTGACTTTTCACTTCTTAGAGATTTCAGCAGCATTTGTATAAACTCTTGACTTTTCCTGGTTGAAGTCTCAGTATAAGCCTGGGAGCACATCCTCCAATCACATGTGTGAGCATACATTTGCCAATCTCCTTGTTTTATACTTAAAATAACTTTTATTATTTTATTTTTCTCACTAGTGTATCTATATTTTGGAAATTTAGAAAATCTGGGCAAGTGTAAATAATACTTCTATTCTTATCTTATTGCAATTACCAGTGAGAACATTTTTGTGTCTATTTTTACACATGGATGCTTATTTAACAAAAATGTGACCGTATTGTGTATACTGTTTAGTAACCTATTTCTTCCCCATAGATCAGTGTGTTGTTCCGATCCTTCCACATAACTATGTATTATTTTACAATTCTATTTTTGATAACTTTGTATTATTCCATGATTATAATGCACAGTGGACTCATTTATTTATCCAGTCCTTCATTATTTGACATTTAGATGGTCACCAATTTTGACCTATTAAAACATTATAAAAATTATCTTTATGTAGTTGAATATTGTTACTCACCTGTGATTTTCCTTAGACCAGATTGCTAGAAGAAGACTTGTGAGATTAATTTCTGTGAATATTTCCACAGAAATGCAAAATTGTTCTTCAGAAAAACTTGAAAATTATTCTGTTCTCTCTCTAGCAATGAATGAGAGTGGAGGTTTTTCCTCATCTTGCCAATCTTGGCTGCTATTTTAAAAATCTATGTGTATTGATCATTTTCTTTTCAACCTGATTGTAGCTTTTTGTTTGTTTTGGATCAGTAGTTCTCAACCCTGGCTGTATGTGGATGTCCTGGGGAGATTCTAAATAATACTAACACTCAAGTCCTAGCCCCAACCAACTGAATCAGTTGCTCTCCTGCAATTCTAACATTCATCCATGTTTGACAACCAATGTTTCAGGCTCAGATGACACCTGATGCAGGGACAAACTGCTGAGATATTGATTTGGTTCAGGAAATCATAGTAAAGCATGACATCACATCAGGAAAACCACCCAGATAGACAAACCAGCTGAAAAACATTATTTAGTGAGTTCTACAGATAATCAAGGCTTATTATATTTCTAGTGATGTTAGTTCACAGCCAAAACAATGTTTTTAAGTCTGACAGTTGACCAAGTTTGGGCATAGCAACCTGAATGTGGAGTTCTGAGGTCATACTCAGGATCACGAGTTTAACGAGTGTCTGAGTTATCAGGAATAAAGGCATGACTTCTTGGCAAACTATGTACATAAATATTGTGTATGTGTGAATTAAACCTTTTATTGTGATATCATTGTAGATTCCCATGCACTCGTGAGATATAATACAGAGAGATCTCCTATATACTTTCCTCAATATGATGGGTAACATCTATGCCCACGGTAACCTACTATCATACAATAGTTTTGGACAATATTATAATCAGATTATAGATATTGATTCAGTCAAGATATAGAACATCACCATCAGGAATCCCTCAAGTTTCCCTTTTGCAGTACTTCTCTTCCTGAATCCTCTTTCTTAACTTCTGGCTACCACTGAGCTGTTCTCTTTTTCTATAGTTTTGCCATTTCAAGAATGTTAATATAATGGAATTATACAGTATGGAACATTTTGGGATTTGTTTTTCTTACTTGGCAAAATTCTCTGGAGATTCACTCAGGTTGTTGTATGCACCAATGGTTTGTCCTTTTTGTTTCTGTGTGGTATTACATGGCATGAATATGCTACAGTTTGTTAAACCATTTGCCCATTGAAGGACAACTGCATTGTTTCCAGTTTTTGTAATTACAAATAAAGAGGCAATAAATATTCATGTACATGTTTTTTGTGTGTGTGTGAGCGTAAGTTTGCAGTTCTCTGGGATAGGAGTGCAGTTTCTGGGTCATATAGATGCAGCATGTGCACGTTTAAAAAAAATGTAAAACTGTTTTCTTCACACCAGTGATGTGTGAGTGATCCAGTTTCTCCACATCCTCATTAACATTTGATACTGTCACTATTTTCATTTTAGCTATTCTGATAGACATGCAGCAATAACTCATAATGGCTTTAATTTTATTTCCCTAATGGTTCATGATGTTGAACATATTTTTATATACTGATTTGCCATCTTTATCTCTTTTTTGATGAAATATCTGTTTTTATAATGTTGAGTTTCGAGAGTTCATTATATACTTGTCCTTTTTCAGATATGTGCTTTGCAAATATTTTCTGTAAGTCTGTAGCTTGACTTTGCATATTTTAGTGGAATCTTTTGGAGAGCAAAAGTTTTTAGTGTTGATGAAGCCTAATTTACCTTTGGTGTCAAGTGTGCCTTTGGTGTCAAATGTGCCTTTGGTGTCAAGTATAAGAAATCTTTGCCTAGGCCTATATCTTGAAGATTTTTTCCTTTATTTTTCTTAAAGTTTTATTTTATACTTTCATAGTTGATATTTAATTCATTTTGAATGAATGTTTATAAATTTCGTTTTCTCTTTTCTGCCTATGGATGTTCAATTGCTGAGTACCATTATTGAACAGACTATCTTTCCTTCATTGAATTGCTTTTGCACTTTTGTCAAAAATCAGTTGAACATATTTGTGTGGGTCTGTTTCTGGATTCTCTGTTCTATTCTACTGAGTTTTCCCCTCTGGCAATATTGCACAGTCTTGATTATTGCAACTATATAAACATCTTGAAATTTGATAGACTAATTCTTTATGCTTTATGTTTCTCTTTCAAAATTGTTTTACTCTTCTAGCTCCTTTTACTTTCCATATACATTTTAGAATAACCTTGTCCACATGTATAAAAGATAGTGCTGGGATGTTGGTAGAATTGTGTTAAACCTATATATCAGTGTGGGGAGAATTGATATCCTTACTAGTTTTTGTCTTTTGATCTATGCATATAGTATATCTTTTCACTTATTTAGACTTTCCTTCCTCCCTCTCTTCCCCCTTCCTTTCCATCTTCTCCTGCCTCTTCCCTTCATCCCTTCTTCCCTTCATCCCTTCCTCCCTCCCCTCTTTTCCTTTTTTATTTTCTTTCCTTCATTCCCATCTTTCCTCTCTCCCTCTCCCCTCTGTTTTCTTTTCTTTTTTCTCTACCAGTTTTATAGTTTTTAGTATACAAGTCTTGCACGTTTTGTAGGTTTACAAACTATTTATTTTTCAGCAATTGTAAATGGTATTGAATTCTTGAATTGTTCACATATTCATTGCTAGCAGGTAGAAACACAGCTGATTTTTGTGTGTTGTCTTATATTCTGTGACCTTGCTGAACTTGTTTATTTATTCTATGAGATTTGGGGGGTAGACTTCTTGGCATTTTCTATGTGGACAATTATGTTACCTTCAAACATTTTATTTTTATATGTTTTTCACTTATTTTTCTTGCCTGTTGCACAGGCTAGAACTTCCAGCACTATGTTAAATAAGGCAACCTTGAATAGTTTCTATCTTAGGGGGAAAGCATTAATATTCACCATTAAGTATAATATTGGCTGCAGGTATTTTTAATAGATACTCTTTATCCAGTTGAGAACATTCCCCACTGTTATTAATTTTGTGAAAGTTTTTTGAAAGTCATGAATAGGTGTTGAATTTTGTCACTTCTCTTATTTTGTCACCTACATCATTGATATGATCATGTGACATTTTCTTCTTCTTCTTCTATTTTTTTTTTTTTGAAAGCAGGATTTATTGAGAGGACAGAAAAGCTCCCACAGTGGGAGGAGACCCAAGGGGGTTGCCCTTCTTCTTAAGCCTACTAATATGGTGGGTTTCCTGGAATAAATTCCATCTGATGATAGTGTATAACTTTCTTTATATATTGATGAATTCTACTTGCTAATATTATGTTGGGCTGCATGTGGTGGTGTGTGCTTGTAGTTCCAGTTGCTTGGGAGGCTGAGGCAGGAGGATCGCTTGAGCCCAGGCGTTCAAGTCCATCCAGCCTGGGCAACATAGTGAGGCCCTAGCTCCAAAACAAACAAACAAAAAACTAATATAACATTATAGATATTTGTATCTATATTCATGAGAGCTACTGGAAGTTTACTTTGTCTGTGTGCTCTCTGTCTGACTTTGGTATTCAGGCAATACAAATTTCATAAAATTAATTGGGAAGTATTCCTTTCTCTTCTCTTTTCTGGAATTATTGTGCAGAATTGATGACAATTATTCTCTAAACATTTGGTATAATTCTCCAGTGAAACCATCTGGTCCTGAAGATTTCTTCTTCAGAAGCTTTTTAAGTTATACATTCAATTTCCTTAATAGTTATAAGGCTACTTAAAATTTCAATTTCATATTGGATGAGTTGTGGTGCAGTAAAGAAAAATTATTCGATGATACTGGTAAAGTATAGTAAAGCAGACTTTATTCAGGACTATCGTGATAGGTATAGGGACCACTGCAATAAGATCTTGCAGTGGGGGAGAAAGATTGGGCTTTACTCTGAATGCGGCAAAGGTAAGTGGGAATTTATAGCCAAGAAGTAGTGTGGGGATCAGTATATGGAAAAATTACATCAGGACTAAGAAGGATTCTGGCTAAACCAACTGAACAGAGTTCTTGCTGAAGGTAGGCCAGGGTGATCAGACATTACCTGGGGTGGAGATGAGGAACCTGATGAGATATCAAGGATAGGGTTCTTGCTAAACTGACATAACTAGGTTCTTTGTTAAAACTGGATTTTCCAAGACAATACACAGATGGGTCCACCAGAACATTCAGAAGCCTCATTAAAATTTGGTCAAGCAAATGATCTTCGTTATATCATTTGTGTTTTCAAGAAATCGGTTAATTTTGTCTGAGTTTTCAAATTTGTGTATGTAGAGTTGTTTGTAGTGTTCCCTTATTATCCTTTTGATGTCTTCAGACATCCTTTGGATACCTGATATTGATAATTTGTGTCTTCTTTCTCCTCCTCTTCCTTCTCTCTCTCTTTAATTTGTCAGTCTTGCTAGAAGTTTGCTATTATATTGGTACAAAAGTAATTGCTGATTTGGACTGTGAATTTTGAATCATTATAACTAGGCTCAAACACATTTTTATGAATCAAAATAGAAACCATTACCATACATTCTTGCCAATGAGAAACAAGTTTGTTTTTCCTGTGACATAAAAATCCATGCTTTGGGATTCAATGAAATCTTGGAAATCATTTTCTGCATCCTGCTGGTTGTAGAAGTGTTTTCCTGCAAAAAGTTGTCGAGATGCTTGAAGAAGTGGTAGTTGGTTGGTAAGAGGTCAGGTGAATATGGTGGATGAGACAAAACTTCATAGCCCAATTTGTTTAACTTTTGTAGTGTTGGTTGTGTGACATGCTGTTGAGTGTTGTTGCGGAGAAGAATCGGGCCATTTTGGTTGACCGGTGCTGGTTGCAAGTGTTGCAGTTTTCAGTGCATCTCATTGATTTGCTGAGCATACTTCTCAGATGTAATGATTTCCCCCAGGACTCATAAAGTTGTAGTGGATCAGATAGGCAACAGACAACCAAACAATGACGATGACCTTTTTTGGTGCAAGTTTGGCTTTGGGAAGTGCTTTGGAGTTTTTTCTCGGTGCAACCATTGAGCTGTTGTCATATACAATTCACTTTTCATTGCACATCACAGTCTGATAGAGAAATGGTTTATTTTTGTGTAAAATAAAAGAAGATGACACTTCAAAATGACAGTGTTTTTGATCAGCTCACGGGGCACCCACTTATTGAGCTTTTTGCCTTTCCAATTTGCCTCAAATGCTGAACGGTCATAGAATGGTTGACATTGCGTTCTTCAGCAGCTTCTCCTGTAGTTGTAAGAGGATCAGCTTCAATGATTGCTCTCAATTGGTCGTTGTCAACTTCCAATGGCTGGCCACTGCGCTCCTCATCTTCAAGGCTCTTGTCTCACTTGCAAAACTTCTTGAACCACCACTGCACTTATATTCATTAGCAGTTCTTGGGCCAAACACATTGTCGATGTTGCCAGTTGTCTATGCTGCTTTTCAAACCATTTTGAACCAAATAAGAAAATCGCTCAAAACTGCTTTTGTCTGACATCATTTCCATTGTCAAAAATAAATATAAAATAAGGAGCAAGTAGTAAGTCATAAGGAAAAAACATAAAGTGATAAATGTGCATTAAAATGATATATAACATGACCACATTTATTTAAGAATGTATTCCAATATCAAAAAGCAAATATCAACAATGCAAAAACTGAAATTACTTTTGCACAAACCTAATAATTGCATTGGTATTTTTATAGTGATTGTTCTTTGTTTTACTAACCTTTTGTCTTGTTTTTCTGTTTCAATTTAATTGTTTTTTTTTTTTTTTGCTTTTATCTTCATTATTTCCCTCCTTATGTTTCCTTTGGGTTTATTTCTTACTACCTTGGGAGAGTGGAAGGCCAGGATGTCCATACTATTTCCACTGACACAATGGGTGGGTGTGGAAATGGGAGTGATGGCCTCATTGCTGGCCAGTGGGATGAGAATCTCATCTCCCTACTTGTCCTTCTCTGGCATCACTTCAGTTACAGCCTCCCAAGTGTGGAAGACAGGCTCTTCACTTCATCTTTGCTGATGAAAGTTAGGGTGAGGCCACAGTCTTCCCAGGTGTTTTACTGCTGTTGAGTGCTTATTTTCTAAAAGTCATTCTAAGTTGCCTTGGTTGTCTTAGAATGCAGGCTTCTTTTGAAGATTTAAAAAAATTTTTTTATTTTTATTACTGTGCTTGTTGGCATTTCCAGGTTGCCAGCTTCTTCAGCTTCAGATTTGGGATACTTGAAACAAAAAGAATACCCAGGGAACTCACTGTTATGTTGTTCCTCTAGTCTTCAGAGTTTTCTTATGTTTAATAAGACTTTTTTAAGAGTCTTCTTATGTTTATTTTATATGTAATATTTAGTATTTAATAAATATTACATATAAGATATTTAGTAGTATTTAGCAGGAGGGATATGAAAAAGAATGTCTACTCTATTTTGCTGAAAATGGAAGTTTTTGATGCATATATATTTAGATGTTACTGCATTGACTGTATTGGATCAAACTAGTCAGGATAAGACATTTCTTTACATAATGAAACTCTCCCTTCTCATTTTTTTCTGGTTAATTGTAGTATCATTTGCCTTCTTTAGCAAATGAAATTTTTTTGCTTAAATATGGGGTACATGAGAACATTTGCTATATATATACACATCTATAATGTGCAGTGATCAAGTCAGGGTATTCAGGGTGTCCATCACCCAAGTACCATCCATTTTTGTTAAATATAGTCATACTATTCTACTATCAAACACTGAATTTATTCCTTTTATTTTCTTGTATGTTTGTACCCTTTGACCCAATTTTTTTAATCCCCCCCACTTTACCCTGTTTACCCTTCCCAGAATTTGTTATCTATTTTTCCACTCTCTACTTTCATGTGATCAATTTTTTTTTTGAGTTGGAGTCTCTGTCACCCAGACTGGAGTGCAATGGCATGCTTCCGGCCACCGCAGCCTCAACCTGCTGTGTTCTGGCAATCCTTCCACCTCAGCCTTCCAAGTAACCAGAACTACAGGCACACGCTACCACGCCTGGCTATGATCAAATTGTTTTATTTGTCTTTTTGTGCCTTGCTTATTTTACTTAAGATAATGACCTATAGTTTCATCTATGTTGTTGTAAATGATGTGACTTCATTCTTTTTATGGCTAAAAAGTGTTCCATGGTGTGTATATACCAAATTTATACGTTCTTCCATTGATGAACACTTAGGCTGATTTCATATCTTAGATTTGTGAGCAGTGCTGCAATAAACATGCAAGTGCATATCTTAGATATTGTAAATAGTGCTGCAAAAACATGCAAGTGTTCCTTTGATGTACTGATTTTTTTATTTGGGCAGATACCCACTAGTGGGTTTGCTAGATTAAATAGTAGCTCTATTTTTAGCCTTTTGAGAAATCTTCATACTGTTTCCCACAGTGGCTGAATTAGTTTACATTCCCACCAACATATATAAGGGTTCCTTTTCTTCCAAATTTTGGCCAGCATCTGTTATTTTTTTTTCTTTTTAATAATTACCATTCTGATTCACATTTCTCTTATGACTAGTGATATTGGCGATTTTTTATATACCTGTTGGCTGTTTGTATGTCTTGTTTTGAGAAATGAATTTCTAGGCCAAAGAAATGTTTTAATATGTAATATTAGTAAACAACCTTTATACCAACACAGTCATGAAATACAATTTTAAATATTTTTTTTGGAAATAGATGCGCATGAAAGTACCTATAGCTCATAAAAGCCGTAATGCTGTCTTGCTTGCCACCATTAGAATTTAAGCTCCATGAGAGCAGAGACCAATGGTTTTGTTCCTGCCTGTATCCCAGACATTTAGCATAGTGCCTGGTACATGGCATGGTCTCAATTAGCATTTTTTTAATTGAATGAAAGAGTAAATAAGTTACTTTGATTTGAGTTTTATGGACATCGAGCACATTCTATGAAAGTTGAATGAAACTCTAAGTATATATTATTTTTGGAATATCAAACATTTTGGATTGTTAACATTTCTTTCTTTGTTGGTATGAAAAATTGAGAACTGACTGCATAGGAAGGAAGGAATGGATCAATGACTGAGTCATCACTTACTGACCACTCACTATATGATAGGCAGTGACCTCCATCCCAGGGACTCTTTCACATACTGTAAGTCCAATGTGTCTGTCTCTAGGGAGAAGACATACAAATTTTATGACTGTTGTACTATATGTAATTTGCATATAACAACAACAACATACGGTAAAAACTTAATAGCAATTTATTCAGTGCTTATCTTATGCCAGTGTACTCAAAAACACTTCACATGAATGACCTTATGTAGTCCTTACAGATCTCATATATAAAAAACAACAATACCTTACTTTATAAATGAGCAAACCAGAGGACCAAGAGGTAGAGCAATTCCCTCAATATCACACAGTGAAAAAGTGGCAGGGCCAGGAAATGAACCCAGCTCACCCTGACTCAGAAGCACGTGCTATACTTTTATCTGCCTTGCCTTGTTCTGCCACCCACATGTATCTCAGTTGCTGGTGCTTTGAGCAAACTGCCTATGAAAACTTGAGAAACTACTTTTGGCTTTTCAAATTGTTTGCATCCCAATTCTGGATTAAATTCCTCCCTCATAACTGTCATGGGAAATAATGTCTGGAACTGAAGATGTCTGAAGTCACCTTGTGGCATCAGAAAACAAAAACTAATGTGAAACAGAAAGTTGTACAGACCCTTTTACCACAGACTTATGCTCTGATGCTGATTCAGTGCAGGCTATGCTATGGGTACTCTGGGGAGAGTGAGCATTGTTGCAAAATCTCTCATGGACCCGCTGCCTAACCTGGTGGTAGCAGGCAGTTAGAGAGCTGGACTCAAGTTTTATCAGGCTTAACCTGATTTCCAGCTTTTTTGTCCCTAGGGCAGGGAAGAGTCTACAATTTAAGTCTACTGACCTAAAATCTGTCTGTAGGTGATAGATAACATCTTCCTCTAAAAGCAAACTATCTTAAGGCCAAGTGTGCCTGTGGTTTTACTGGCTTGAGCATACCATGGATTGTAAAAATGAAAAGACCAGAAAGTTAGCCATAGACTCTAATCTGCTGAAAGAATGCACAAGAAGGGTCACACTTCAGGCAAATGCATAGAGGACAGTTGCTGTATGGTGTCCTCTGTCATGGGTCCTCTGAGGAATAACCTTTGTTTTCTTATCCAAGAGATGATTAAACATACAGAGTCTATATGTATGCAATGAATGGATGTCTCTGATTAAACATACAGAGTCTATATGCATGAATGTATGAATCCCTCCCTCTGCAGAATTGTTCTTCTCTCTCAGGGACCCCACATATTTTATCTATACTTCTCCTGTGCTATTTTCTATAATTTCCATGTACTTGCTGGCACTCTTATATACTGGAGAGCCACAAAAGGGCTCATAGTACAATCAAGGAGGCAAAACAAGTTCATAGTTTGTTAATGTTGAACGCCACATGGGGGTATAAATGTATGAAGTAGGGATCTCATCTCCTTGGATGTATTAAAAAATATATTTCAGACATTGTATTTGAAGATATAGCTTAGGAGCTAGGATGATGTTATCTTTTTTGGAGTGCAATTTTTAGTTATTTCTGCCAAGCATTGGGGGGAATATCTTTTCAGGGACTGAGAGAATTTGAAGTTGAGCATCAGTATTTCAAGGGCAAATCTACTTCTGTTTACCATTATCTCTGGGAAAGCTGCTCGGATCCAATGTATGGAAGTTCACTAGGTGCCTCTGGTCTCTACCTCTCCACAGGATACCAAACTCCAACTCTTATCCCCTTAGATTCACAGTGCATTAAAAAGAACTGCTCAGACACTCCACTTTTCAAGCCTGTCCCTAGTCAGCAAATGTCCCCAAAAGTAAAGCAACATTAAAAGTCATACTTATGTCCCAGGATTTTCATTTTCTGGATTTTGTCTCAATGATTCCCTAATACTTTGTTTCTGTGATTTCTTAAAGTAGATTAAAAAATTTCCCCAGATTTTTTATTTTTTTCATGTAGAAGATTTAGTTCCAGTGACCCAATCTACTATTGCCAGAAGTACAAATAATGAGATGGTTTCTTCTTCGTTTTTTTTTTTTTAAAAAGCCAAGGTTAAAATAAATAATTATAATAAATATCAATGACAGTATCACCATTTGTAGACACAGCTCTGCTACTTAAGATGATTCTTTCTTGAACCTAGAAATTATAATTTTAGAATTGGGAAAAATACTACTGATTACTTTGTCTTGATCCTTGTTTTACTGAGAAAAAGGAAGTAATTTATATGAGTGAATGGAACTGGGATTATTACTAGATCAGATCTGACAAAAATGTCTCACAGCTGCCCACCCAGTGCACATGTTTAATGAAATAAAGGAAACCACCATTGAAGCCATCAGTAGCAAGTGCATTTGGTAGAACGATTGGACGTTTCATTTAAAGTATTCTCTACTATGAGGAAATATACATTTTCTAGGAATACTTTTATTATTTCATCACTGCTGTTTTACCAAGATTTCTTCCTGGCTTTTTCTCTTTCTTTTATTTCCTTTTATTTTAAAGATGTGGGGTACAATTCAGGGTTAGGTATACAGATGTTCATTATGTAGGTACTCTTGTTGATGAAGTATGCCCCTCCCTCCCTTGGCAGTTTCCCTCAACTGCCAGTCCCATCCCCTGCTCCCCTGGCTTTTTAAAAGCAGACTTCCAAGGAATGTCTTTGCTTTCACAATTCAAAAGATCATCTGGATGCATAACCCTTTTAACATTAGTGAGAGCTGCTTCCTTAGAAGTTAATTTCTTTGCAGGAATTTTATTTTGATAATGTTGCTGCTCTCTTCTTGCTCATATTTTTCTTTGCTCTGGTAGCCAATTGCCTTTGGTTATTCTATATGGCCCTCTTCCCTTCACTAGTACCATTTTTTCTCATGTTTTTCTTCATTTAAATTTAAATAAAATTCTCTCAATTGTAAGAAGAATCATCATTCTATAATAAAAAATGTATTAAATCTGAATAATCCATTAAGCTAAATTTCAATAAAGAATGGGAAAAAGTTTCTGAACCAAATAATTTAATTATTATGATGCATAAGTAACATGTCATAGATATCAAAAACATGTTTAATAGAATAATAATTAAATTGCATATTACTTACTGACTTCATTGTTATATCTGCATAAATAAAGATTAGTTACTCAGTTGCTTTTAAACACATTTAATTTATAAAGTGTTATGCCAAAGAATTTACTTTTATGCTTCAATTTCTATAAAATGGTTAAAATCTTAAAGGAAGACAATGATGATAAATCCTGCATATAGTATTACAGGAACACTTGTGAATATGGATCTGGTATTTTTTGTTTTTTGTTTTTTTTTTGAGTTGGAGTCTCACTCTGTCACCCAGACTGGAGTGCAGTGGCCGCTCCCGGCCACCGCAGCCTTGACCTGCTGAGCTCCGGTGATCCTTCCGCCTCAGTCTCGCGAGTAGCCGGAATTACAGGCACGCGCTACCACGCCCGGCTGATTTTTTGATTTATTGTAGAGATGAGGTCTCACTGCCCAGGCGGGTCTCGAACCCACGGGCTCAGGCAATCCACTCACCTCAGCCTCCCAAAGGCTCAGGATTACAGGCTGAGCCACCGAGCCCGGCTAGGATCTGGTATTTTTGACTTCAAAACCTTATAAGATTACATAAGAACGTTGATCCTAATTGTTCTCTCTAACTAAGACCACTAGAGAATTGTTTTCTAGCTTATGCTGGTGCTAAATATTGTAAATCTTCTCTTGTAAAGGCAAAAACAATCATTATTATAGTTTCTTAGGAATTTGGTAAATATAATACAAAATTAGAAAAAAGAGAAATCATAAACTCTTATGGCTATGGCATGGCAAAACTCAAAAGGCCCTTGAAGAGTATTAGACTAATGCTACAAATCCAATTTCCTCTTTTCATAGACAAGTAAACTGTAAAGTTCCAGAACACTGTATGCCTTACTTCTGTTGATGTTCATGAGCCAAAGACTACTAGAGAGGTTTGCAGGCACAAGAAAATGTTACTTGATGTAAAAAGGAAGACTAGCCCCATTGGCAAGTGTGGACTGTCTCAAGAAGAGTGTGGTAGCAGGATATTTTTTAGAATGTTGTTTTATGTTAGGTGATTTGAGGGAAGGTTTAAGGAGGCAGTTATTTGCTATGGACTGGGTACTGTCAGGAAATATGAGAAATCCTATGACAGAGGATCAATAGTTATCTAGCAGGCAGGACGAATAGAATAAGACTAAAGTTGTGGTTGACAAGAATCCAGGCGTTCATGATCGTGGAGGAAGAGGGTTCTGGACAATTTCTGTGGTTTGTGTATGTCTCAACCCTCCCAGAAATAAGTTATTAATATTATTATTTCTATTCCACTCCCAGAAATAAATTTTATTAACTTCTTGGTGTACTTAGTTTATCTTAGTTTCTTCTTATATACGTCAATTTTTAAAGGTTTTTTAAATTGATACATGATAGATGTACATATTGTGGGGGCACATGTAATAACTCAATGCATGTATATAATTAGTAAAGGTAAAATCAGTGTAATTGGGATATTAATCACCTTAAATAATTGTCTTTTCTTTATGCTAAGAACAATCAAATTATTCTCTTCTAGCTATTTTGAAATATATAGTAGATTATTTTTAGCTGTAGTCACTCTACTATACTCTACTATTAGGTCTTATTTCTTCTACCTAAATGTATATTTGTACCCACTAATCTACTTCTCTTCATCCCAGGATGCTTACAAAAAACAACATCTTATAGATATAACAAGTTATTTTAAAGAGATGACAATTTATCTTAGATCAGAAAAAAGGAATAGAAGCAAAGAAATGCAAAAATGTCTACACTTTAACTCTATCCCTCAACATTTTGACTTAATGTTGTCTGAATTTCCATATTTTTATATTTTCTGTCCCTTAACAGTTTGCTGGAGCTATTTTTGTTTTTGATAGATTTGTCTTTTGGGCTTCAAACAAGAGTTATGAGTGGATTGAACATCATAATTACAGGGTTAGAGTATTTTGGGTTTGTCTGTCTACTTAATTTTGTCAGTGGTCTTTATACCTTCTAGCATTTTCTCTAGCACAATAGTACTTTTTCTCTTTCAGACTGAAGAACTCCCTCTAGCATTTCTTGTAAGTTAGGTCTGACGCTGGTGAAGTCTCTTAGCTTTTGTTTGTTTGAGGAAGACTTTATTTCTCCTTCATATTTGAAGAATAACTTTGCTGTATACAGTATATTTGAACAGCAGTTTTTTATTTTTTATTTTTAGCATTTTGAAAATGTTGCCCTACTTCCTCCTGCTTGTATGGTTTCCATTGAAAAATCTGTCACCTGATGAATTGGATTTCTTCTATATGTTATTTACTTATTTTCTCTTGCTGCTCGTTGGGTTCTTTCTTTGTTCTTGATTTTTGAGAGTTTGATTTTTTCATGCCTGGGGGTAGTCTTCTTTGGGTTGAATCTGGTTGTTTTCCTGACCTTTTTGTACTTTGAGATGTATGTCTTTCTCAAGTTCTTGAAAGTGTTCCGTTATTATTTCTTTGACTAAGCTTTCTATTCCTTGCTCAACTCCCTCTTGAACACCAATCATTCTTAGATTTGGTCTTTTGAGGCAATTTTTCATATCTTGTAGGTTATTTTTGTTCCTTTTAATTCTTTTCCATCCCCTCACCCCTGACCGTATATTTTCAAATGACCTAACTTTGGGATCACTGATTCTTTCCTCTGGTGGATCATTCTGCCATTGAGATCCCTAATGGGTTCTTCAGTTTATCAAATGTATTTCTTAGTTTCAGAGCTGTTTAAAAATTTTTTCAATTTCTTTGTAACATTATTTGATAAATTTCTGAATTGCTTTTCTGTGTTATATCTTGAGGTCACTGATTTTCCTTAGAACTGCTATTTTGAATTCTTGGTCAGAGAGTTCACATATCATTGCATCATTAGGATCTGTCATTTTTCCTTGCTTTGTCCATTTGGAGATCACTAAGTTTCCTTAAAACTACTATTTTTTTTTTTTTTTAGTTGGAGTCTTACTCTGTCGCCCAGACTGGAGTGCAGTGGCCGCTTCCGGCCACCTCGGCCTCGACCTGCTGGGCTCCAGCGATTCTTCTGCCTCAGCCTTCCAAGTAGCCAGAATTACAGGCATGCGCTACCACGCCCGGTTGATTTTTTTTTGATTTATTGTAGAGAAGAGGTCTCGCTGCCCAGGCGGGTCTCGAACCCGCGGGCTCAGGCAATGCACTCACCTCAGCCTCCCAAAGGCGCAGGATTACAGGCTGAGCCCCCGAGCCCGGCTAAAACTAGTAATTTTAATATTTGGTTAGAGAGCTTACATATAGGCCAGGCACAGTGGCTTACATCAGTAATCTTACTTTGCGAGACCAAGACCAGAGGATAGCTTGAGCCCAAAAGTTTGAGACCAACCTAGGGAACATAATGAGACTCGGTTTCTACAAAAGCTCCCCAGAATTGGCCTGGTAGGGTGGTATATGCCTGTAGTTTCAGTTACTTGGGAAGGCAGGGAAGAAGAATCACCTGAGCCTAGGATGTCAAGACTGCGGTGAGCTGCGATTGCACCACTGTTTCCCAGCCTGGGTGAAAGAGTGAGATCCCAACCAACCAACCAAACAAACAAACAAACAAACAACAACAACAAAAACAAAGAGAAAGAGAGACAGAGAGAGAGTTTACAAATCACCCAAATCATCATCTTGTTAGAGTTGGTCACTGGTTCCTTGCTTTGTTCATTTAGGGAAGTTATGGTTTCCTTTTTGCTATTGTCTTTTGTGGAGGTAAGTCTGTCTTTAATAATTATTTCAGTCATCCCTGCTTGGCTTGTTTTGTTTCTTATTGGATATGTTTGCTTAGAGATTAAAAAAAAATAATTTATCTTCCGCAAAGCAAACTATCAAAAGAGTGGAGAGGCAGCCCACAGAATGGGAAAAATATTTCCCAACTACATATCTGACAAAGGCCTAACACCCAGGATCTACAAGGAACTCAAATGTGCCAAAAGGAAAAAAATCCCAAACAGCCCCATTAAAAAGGGGGCAAAAGACGTGAATAGACACTTATCAAAAGAAGACATACAAGTAGCCAACAAACACATGAAACTATACTCAGCCTCACTAATCATCAGAGAAATGCAAATCAAAACCACATTGAGATACCACCTAATTCCAGTAAGAATGGTTATTATTAATAAAACAAAAAACAACAGATGCTGGCGAGAATGCAGAGAAAAGTGAACATTTTTACACTGTTGATGGGAATGCAAACTAGTTTAACCTTTATGGAAAACAGTGTGGCAATTTCCAAAAGAACTAAAAGTTGACCTTCCATATGATCCAGCAATCTCCCTTCTGGAAATATACCTGGAGGAACTCAAATCACTCTATAAAAAAGATACCTACATGCCCATGTTTATTTCAGTATTATTCACAATAGCAAAAACATGGAACCAACCATGCTGCCCTTCAAAGTGGGCTGGTCAAAAGTATTTTCAATTGCTTTTCAATAGTATTGCATGGAATTGAAGGACTGTGCTTTGTAATTGAAAGAGCCCATGAGCGCCATAATTAGAGAATGGATACATCTGTCTGTAGCAAAGCATGTTAATATGGCATTCCAGAATACCAGCAATTAAAAGAAAATATGTACAATTGTCAAGACAAAAAGAGCACATCCACAAAGTATAGAGTAACTGGGAATATGCAGCTTAGGAAGCTAGATGACAGTAAAGAGTACCTTCCAAATTTAAACAAAAATGAATTTGTAAACTGATAAACTATTAATCAAGAATAAGGAAGGAATAAAAATATTTTTAGAAAGCAATATCTCAAAAATGTTTCCTCCCATGCATTCTGTTCCAGGAAGCTACTGATTATATGCTCTTACCAAAACTACAGCAAACAAACAAACAAACAATGCCAAGGTAAATAAAAACATTGGATTTTTTAAGGTTACCATACAGGAGAGCAGAAAATAAAAGTTCTTGTATGACAGCTGTGAAGCAGGACTGGAAAACAAACTGCCCCATTGGACTAGCAGGAGGGATCCGGTAGGAGGGATGCCTCCAGTGTAAACTGCAAATGATTATTAAATGGTTCTGGTCATGTATTAAACAGACTTGTAAGTAAAAAAAAAAAAATGAGCAAAAACAATAAGAATGTTCACTGCAGGTAAAATAAAATATTGTACAGGAAAGGAAACATAATTAAAGTATATTAATTGGCACAGCAATAAACAATATTTACAAAGTCATCATAATCATGTAAATACTGACCATTGATTTAAGCAAAATTATATAATTATTATGTTGGTTCAAAATAAAGGTTATTGTGAAAGACAAATCATTATTCATAATAAGCACTAAATTAAATGTCTAAAATTAATACACTAGCAAATATTAATAAAATATATTATTTATAAATATTGAGGTCAATAAATAATAAAACAGTAAAAATTTAATTGTTACTTCTGATTAGCAGGACTTGTGGAAAAAACAGAATGCTCTTTTTTCTTATAAGACTGTATGTAGCACTATTTTAATCCCTAAAATAATGTTTATGTCTTACTCTGAAAATATAAAAAACAATTTAAAAGTTACAAACCATCTTCCCACAAGTGTTTTAAAGTGGTTTAAATTTGCAAGGTAGAATAATACAAAATCCAGTTTAAAAAACAAACTTTAAGAGGACTTCTAGTTCTGTACAAGGTAGAGTAGACACACTTCTCCCACTGTTCCTGCTAGATACAGCTAAAACCCTGGTCTCCAAAATTATAATCCATAAAACAAAAAATAAAACATAAATAAATAGTGCTTTATAAAATTAAAAGCTTTTTCTGTGTGCATGCCACATTTCTGATAAAGGACTCATGCCTAAATATAGAAAGAACTCTTAAACACAACAGTTAAAAAAAAAAACCAAACCATCTAACTAGAAAGTGAGAGAAAGACAGACATTTCACCAAAATGTATATATATGATTGACTAATAAAAAGCATATGAAAAGATGTTCAACATTGACTGGCCATTAAGAAAATGTGGAGACTATGATGAGATACCAGCATACATTTATTATAACACTAAAATAAAAAAATTCTGATAATACCAAATGGTAGTGAGGATGTGGAGAAACTATCTCTTATATAGAGCTGTCAGAATGTGAAATCGTTTAGTCACTCTGGAAAATAGTTTGGCAGTTACACAGAAATCAAAATATAAAATGACATATGACCCAGCAATTAGATTCCTGAGCATTTATCCCAGAAAAAAAAACTGATGTTTGCACAAATATCTGTACGTTAACATTTATATCAGCTTTATTTGTAATAGCCCCCAAACTGGAAACTGTTCATGTATATTTAATGAATGAGTGTATGATTAAATAACAGTTATACACATTCATACCATGAAATACTACTTAGTAAAAAAAGGAAGAGTTATTCATATACACAACAATTTGGATGAATCTCAAGGACTTTATGTTGAATGAAAGCATTACTCTCAAAAGATCACATACTGTATGATCTCATCTACAAAGCATTTTATCATATACAGTAATCACTATCGAAAACTGTACATGATAAAATGACAGAAATACACACACATTGTATCATATCAATTTACTGACATTCCTGTTCTATAGTTATATAAGATGTAATCTTTGGGGAGAACTGGGTAAAAGCTCTCTCTGTATTATTTTTGCAATTTCTGATGAATCTGAAATTATATTTTTAAAAAGAATCTGACCCATAATTGGTGAGAGCAATATAATGGTCATATGGACTTTTGAGAGTTGGGTAGAGACATCTTTAATGCCTCTTCTGTCACATATTAGCTTTTCACATAATCCTAGGAAAAGAACACCAAAGCAAAAATATGTATAGATAAAATAAGGTTGGAAAGCAATACTTCTATTGCTGCTTTAAAGTAAAATTTTCATGTAAGTTAAATTTATAAATAAAATTTTACACATTTTCCAGATGTTTATCTCTCAATATGTCTTGTCATATTAATGAAATGTGAAAAAGAATTTCAGATTTTTGAAGAAAAGTAAATTGCCTAAAGAAGGAAAATAATATTCAAAGATTAATTTCTGAAAAATTGCATTTATTATAACAGAAAGTTTTTTCCTTTTCCTTTATAATCAAAGGAATGTTCTGTGGACACAAGTGTTGGTTGTAGGACTCAGAAGAGAATGCTGCAGAAAGATCTGGGGGTATTCACTAGAAAGTACAAGGAGAAAGACATTCCCAATATATTTCCAAACTCAGAAATGCTAGATGAAATATACAACAGGAAACATTGATGTAATCTTAAAGGTAATAAAGAGAAATTCCAAGTTTTCAAACACTGAGAGGAACTCAAGCCAGAACAAGCTGACGCTAAAGCTGAAAGCACCAAGGGACTGTGGAAGAATGCTCAAGACCCAGAGAGGTAAAGATGGAACTGCCCCCCAGAGATATCTCTCATGGGGGAGAAAAATCTCCCGCTAAAGTTGACCTTTCTGTCAAAAAGTATCAAGGTCTTGAGGAAACAAGTCACCCTGAGAAAGTTCATACAGGTAGCAGGTGGATGTTTAAACAGTCTAGGAGTTTCCAATAATGAGCAGTCTAGAAAATATTTTAAAATAAGTATGTCTAAAGAATAATCAGATGAAAAAAGAATAGAAACTGTAAGGTATAGACAGGACATTTTTAAAAAAAGGACAGTTTATATAAGAGTAATGAAGGAAGAATTGTAGGCATAAAGAAGTAAATGAACATGACTTGAAACTTAAAAGTAATAATAACAACAACAATAGCAATGACATATTGAGAGTTTAAGTGCAACATAGAACTAAAATATAGGTTCTACTAATAAGGATAAGGTGGGGAGGACTATACCATAGTCACAATGAAACATAAGTGAACTGTTGGAAACAAGTTCAATTACTATTGCTTGGGTGAAAGGATAGATTGTGGTAATACATGATAGAATGCTATTGAAAAGTTAAAAAGTATTAAGATTGCTATGTAGCAATACAGATAGAATTCAAAAGCATTATATCGAGAGTGAATGCAAGTTGTAATAATATGCATATTGCCTAATACCATTCATGTCAATTTGATAAACCCATAATATACTACAATAGACTCATGGATATATAGTAAGTAGTTAAAATATAAAAACATGTAGTGAGAGAACATACTCAAATGTTGTGTAAGTAGATGTATCCTGGGAAGAGATGAGAAAAATAATACTTGGGCTATTTTCAATAGGAACTCCAACTATATCTACAATGTTTTATGTGTTAAAAAGTGGAAGCAAAAATTATAGTGTTTATGCTCCTAGAAGACAGATGTAAGTGTTTGTTAGGATACGTTTTTTTATTTTTTATTTTTGAGTTGGAGTCTCACTCCTTCGCCCAGGCGGGAGTGCAGTGGCATGCACACTCACGCCACCCCAGCATTGAACTTCTGGGCTCCAGCGATCCTTCTGCCTCAGCCTTCCGAGTAGCCGGAACTACAGACGTGTGCTACTACGCTTGGCTATTTTTTATTTTTTATTGTAGAGACGAGGTCTTGCCAAGTTGCCTGGGCTGGTCTTGACCCACGGGCTTAGGCAATCCACTCGCCTCAGCCTCCCAAAGTGCTGGGATTACAGGCTGCACCACTGAGCCCGGCCAGGATAAGGTTTTTGATGTGCTTAAAATTGTTAACATTTAAAAATATAGAGAAAAATAAAAGAGATGAAAAGCTGAACAACTTTCAGCATAGGGTTTGTCAAATCCAATATTTTCTTGGCTTCCCTAAATAGGGAAGTGATTTTCTTTTCTTTTCTTTTCTTTTTTTTTGAGTTGAAGTCTCACTCTGTGGCCCAGGCTAGAGTGTGAGAAGTGACTTTTCAATGGGAGTCACATTCCTTGAAGGACAGTGAGGTTGCCATATATAGAAATAAAAATTCCCCAGGCTAATCAGTGCAATTTAGGTGGAGATTATCCTTTGAATGCAATCTTTTTGTCTTTACTTGCCCTATCACAGTGCCCTCCCCCTTTTGTTAGTCTTATTAACAAAACTTTTCCAACATAAATAGGAGTACCAGTTGGGGGGGGGAACAAAACAGAAGTGATAAATCTGAGAGGCAGAGTATTCATCTAAAGTTCATCTTTTAGATCTCATGGTGAAGAAGTCATCTTTTACTTGACTTCTTGTTTTATGCTTCAAGATGGCATACAACAACTAGTAAAAGCTAGATCAACTGCCTAGAGCTTTATGGATTCTGATCATAATGGGATGAATCTATCTGAAGGACTTGTTATTCAATATCAGTGGAAGAAAAACTTCAAAATTCAGTGACCAGAGAATAGAGTGACACACAGGAAGTATGCTTCTGTAGTAAGAGAACATAGAGAATTCATAATTAAATCATTTTAGTCAATTAATAATTTAAAAGACAAGTTTAATACATCCTTTGCCTTTGATGTCAACATATTAATTGCCCCAATCTGATGTGAAATAATGCAAATTTAATCCTGCAACTGTTCGTTCCTATTTACTTTAACTGATGAGTCTTTCATGGTTCTCCAGCTTGAGATGCTTCCTTTTAAAATATTTATAATTGTGCCAAATATGTGTAGATTCCTTAAAAAAAAAAACACCTCATTTTTCAAAGCAATTAAAAGTTAGAATAGGCCCTATTAAAATTCAGGAATGAAGCTTGTCATTAAATGGAAGTAATCTGTGTGCTGAATGCTAAAGGAATTGGCAGTTCTAGGCCAATGACTCTGAGCCCAGGCTAAGCAGAGTAACAAGGCTTTAGTGACTGAAACATGAGTTAAGGTGAATTCTAAAAAGCCACCGTGAACTTCATTTGCATATATGAGAAACAGAATGAGTTTTTTAAAACATCTTTTGAAATTCAGGTTGATCCAATGCATGTAAAAAAAGGAAAAGTGCTTGGGATTTAGAATGAAGAATAATAGAGTATATATAACAAAAAGCGATAATCTGGGTATGGGTCCCATGGGCTAATGTTTCCCTTTCATTCAGGAATGGGTTTATAGTGAATGTATTCAAAATGGAATAAAATGATAGAGCATGGCAACTTCTCTGGAATTAGGCCTGGGGGAGCTAGAATTAAAATACTAAAGGCCCTTAAATGTTCTTGGCCAATGCCTGGAAAAATAATTTACAGGACTATCTTGAACAGGCAGAATTTAATTGCTCATTGAATTTCAAGAAATCTACATATGAAATCTCTTTTTCTCTTTTATTCCTTTGATCACACCTATTCTTTTAAAAATGATATTAAGAAGAATTCTGAGATACTATCCATGGATTCTTCATTTCATTGTTGCTATAATCCCTATATCTCTGTTGCAACAACTTTAAGTCATTGAAATCCTAGAAAGAGAAACTGTGGTCTTAAATCTGCAAGTGTTATTGTGAATGCTGGGTGGGGTAGGTGGGGTTTAAATATAAAAATGCTAAGATATAAATCCGCTCTAAAGAGGGAGTGTGGGGGGGAGTCTCAATTTGGGATACCAAATATATTAAATTTACTATCTCACTGAGGAGAAATTGTCCATTGATGCCTCAGAAGATTTATTCACCACAGCACTGCACTCAACGTGAGGCCAAATCACACATACGCCGTTCAAGGTCAGCTTATATCAGTCTCCACCTGAAGCCTGCATGGCAGATCTCTGGATGTGTTTCTGTGACCCAGTGCCTAGAGCTCAGCCTTTATAAAAGAGCCATTTACCTGTGGTTAAAGCTGTCATAATCTTTGATGGCCTGACAAGTTCAAGTGCCACATTTTAAAGCCTAAATCTTAAAGCTGTTCATTCAGACTGTATCAACTAAAAGCAAGCAAACAAATAAAACTAAACTGAACAAAAAAACCCTTCAAGTTATATAGCTCAATATAAGCTGATAAAATCAAAGGTCTAAAAACGTGCTTCTCTTGGGCCACAGCAGGTGCCTCGATCTCCTGGTATTATTTTAGTACCCAAGTTCCACTATTTGTCTATTTCTCATGGCTTTTGAACTAAGGCATTAGGAGGTATATAACAACCTATTTCTTCATTCAATTATAGACAAAGGAATAGGGAAAGGAAGATCAAAACACCAACTTTTTACTCATGAGGCTTTTGGAGTTATGACTAAGTTGTTTGACAACAGTGGTATTTTTAAATGTTGTACCCCCAAATTAGATAGGTTAATCTAACCATAGGCAAGCTAGAAAAGCACATCAACTTTTAAAGAGTGAAGCAGTCTGCTTCTGCAAAAGAGAAGGCTTGGAAGAATAGATCACAACATGTGTTTCCCAAAATTCGGCTGGCCCAACTTAGATTTGTCCCAAGTTCATTAGTCGTCTCAGTCACTCTTCTAGGAGTGCTCTGCTAAGAGAAGCCCCTCAACATGATAACTGGATCCAAGGGAGTGAGAGGTTTGTTCCCTCCAACAAAGAAGATTAAGGTATAATTACAAGTGCCGGGCTCAGTGGCTCAACCTGTAATCCAGTGCCTTTGGGAAGCTGAGGTGAGTAGATTGTCTGAGCCCGCGGGTTCGAGGCCTGCCTGGGCAACTTGGCGAGACCTCATCTCTGCAATAAATAAAAAAAAACTAGCCAGGTGTGGTAGTGCGCGCCTGTAGTTCCAGCTACTTGGAAGGCTGAGGCGGAAGGATCACCGGAGCCCAGCAGGTCGAGGCTGCGGTGGCCGGGAGCGGCCACTGCACTCCAGTCTGGGCGACAGAGTGAGACTCCAACTCAAACAAACAAACAAACAAACAAAAAAACAAGTCCCCATTACACCAGCAGTATGAGAGTGACACCACCAAACAAACAAAACAAAATAAAATAAAACTTGGCAGTTGTCATTCTGAGGGAAAAAAGAGTGCTGTGAGAGAGAACTCTTAGACTACTTCTTAGAGGGTAAGAGATACAGCACAAAACAGAGGGTCTGTAAAATCATCCATTGCCAGAGAATAAGATAGAAAAGCACCTCTGATTCAGCATATTCTCTGTTTTGTCCTCTAATGAGAATTACATCCCAGGGAGCCGTGGTCTCAAGTGACTGAATTCTAGACATTACCAAAGATCACAAGGGTAACAATGACCCGCTAGAACATTCAGCTTCCTTGTGGGACCACATGGTATGTGGTGATGGTATAAAGAACAGCCTGAAGGAGGTAATTTCTTTTACCAGGACTGAAAGTTTATCCTGAAATCAGGTAAAGATCTATCCTCTTGCCCAGGAAGAGAAAAAAATGCCCCAGTAAGTTTTCATTCATAAAAAAAATTCCTGTGTTTGCTATACTCCCATGAAAAGAAGGACACATTATCTTTAATGCATGAATGCTATAACCTATAACACAGGAATGTTATAATTTAAAAATATACAATTAGAAAAACATTTTGTGATTTTTTTAATGATGGGAAAATCTTTTGTGTGTGATAACATACACTCAAATAGAGGAATCTTAGTCTCCCTTACAATCTTTAGTTTAGCTAGCTGTCAGAAAAATACAGAAATCTAGAATTATGAAGTATGCAAATTTAATACATTAAAATTCATATTCAAGTGAGAGTGGGGAGGCGAGCATAGAGAATGCTAATAACTTTTAAAGTAATGTCTTTATTCTTGAATGCTGACTCTCACTGTCAGGTTTTGCCTGGGTCTTAGTTTTTATACCTTAATAGTTTCTATAACTGGAAACATCTGACCACAGAGTTTAGGATGCCATTAAAACAAATATTTGTGACTTATGAAGGCACTCACATGGGCCTTGATTGTTCCAATTCTGACAACTGAGCTTCTGGTCTGTCTTCTTTACTTCCCAGTCTCAGAATTTGGCCTCCAAGTAGGAGGACCCAGACTTCTGAGAGTTGGTCCTACTTTGTATGCTCTCATCTTCCTCCCTAGAAAATTTCACAGCACCTCTTTAATCCTTATTAATATTACTAGTTCTGCTTTAAACATGAGGAGACCTCTTTTCTTACCGGAACTTTTGTGAGGATTAAATAAGATGCAGTTCATGCAATACAATCCACACCACAAGTACTCAAGGAATATAAGCTCCTGCTAGCCTTCCTTCTCTTTTTGGGCATTTACTGGAAAAGACAAAATGTTGTACTTATCATCCCAAGGATCTAACTCATTTGGTGACAAATCTGTTCAACTATCTACTATAGCGCTTAGAATCTCCAAATATTCAGCAAATGCTGAGGATGTCCCAGCCAAATGTACTATAACCCTCGCAAAGGCTAGCTTGATATTGCATGTCTCTATGAATGATAACAATATTCCCTAATAGAACTTAAAGGCAGGCAAAAATTGCTGTAGAACTGATAACAAAAGTATGCATTTTACAAATCTTACTTTCTTGCAGTTTCATTTCTTAATCAGATACCTGTTCTTTTTTCCTGTTTTCCCTTACCTGAATGCTATGCATTATTTTAGTCTGGTATAACAACATCTTCAGCAAGGTACTTATCCTCTCTGAAGCTTAAGCAGCTCATTCAAAATAGTCTATATCTCAAAGAGCAAGTGAAGATAAAATGAGATAATAGATCTAAAACAGCAATTCTCAAATTTTTTTTTCAGTCAAAACCCCTTTTTGCTCTTAAAAGTTATTGAGGATCTCGTTTTTAAAAAAATTTATATGGGTGATATCTATGGCTATTTGTTGATTAGAATTAAAACTGAAACTGATTTTTATGATATTTATTCATTTGCAATAATAAATCATTACATTTATTTTGTTAAGATAAATCATATTTTTAAATTAAAATAACTGAGCCATGTGGTGGCTCATGCCTGTAATCCCATCACTTTGGGAGGTTGGAGCAAGACGATTGTCTGAGTACAAGGGCTCGAGACCAGTCTGGGCAACTTGGTGAGACCTTGTCTCTACAATAAATTTAAAAAATATCTGGGCGTGGAGGCACACACCTGTAGTTCCAGCTACTTGGAAGGCTGAGGCAGAAGGATCACCTGTGCCCTACAGGTAGAGGCTGGAATGGCCATGAATGTGCCATTGCACCCCAACCTGGGTGACTGAGTGAGATTCCTACTCAAAAAAAAAAAAAGAGTAAATAAATAAATTTAAATAACTATATTTCCCAAAAAAGCTTTTGAGACTGGCATTATTTTATCTCTTTAACATCTGGCTTAATAGAGGACAACTGGATTCTCATATATGCCTCCACATTTGATCTATTGCAATATATTGTTTTGGTTGAAGTACTGTACATGAAGAGAACATGACCTTACATGGATATGTAGCTGAAAAGAGAGGAATGCTCTTGTAGCCTTTTCAGATTAACTATGAACGTTTCTCTTTGATACTCTACCCATACTTAATGAGTAGTAGTTTATAAAAGGTTTGTTGCAAGGTGGAATCTAAATTTATATCAATTAACATTTTGTACTCTGTTACATTAAAATCTATTTTACTTTAAATGAGTTTTTCATGCATGAATAACTTTTTGCATTGTGCACATGTTATTTGGAAAATGTCAGTCTACTAAGGTATGCAGGTCTTCCAAGTATTGATGCGCTTTATTACAGAGTATGAAAAAATCATATTTGTTAAATGTACTACCAATCAGATTAGAAAAGCCATTAAGTGTTGGAAAGCTGTCAAGATCTTGGATATAGATACAAGTTTTCTAAAATTCTAATTTTCATTTGAAATTTCAAATTTTATCAGTGGCCAAAAATATCATTAGTTGCTTTTGTTGAATGACAGTGTTACTTTGCTTATTTTCAAGAGAGCATATGCCAAATACCCAGGTCTGAAAATCATTGTTTGTCAGCTGTTCTTTCAAGTAAAAATGGTATTTCCCACTTGGGGCCCAAAATGTTCTGCCGTTGGTACCGTCATTGTTCCTACCATGCTGGCTTCCCAGGAGCCTAAGGAACCACCTACCTACCTGGTCCACACTGCCACTGCTGAAGACTTAAGAATCAGCCTAGCAATGACTGCCAATCTTGGTGCCAGGACTCACTTCCTAGGGGCATAAAAATGGGCATGAATAAGTCTACCACTGCCACCACTGTAAAGACTTACTTGGTATTCCACACCAGCACAATGTCACCACAGCTTCCACTAACAGCCACACCCTAACCTACTAAGGAAATGACAGACATCACTAACATTATTTACAGTCAAAGAAACCATACAGAGACTACATTAAAACACACACCCAACATCAAAGTCAAAGTACTCTACCCAACCACCACCATAGATATGTCTTCAGGAAAAAGTCTTCACTTACAAAAGAAAATTCAAAAATAGGAAGAAGCAACAACATGTACAGATATCAACATGAGGACACAGGAAACATAAAAGAGAAAGAAAATATGACACTTTCAAAGAAACATAATAATTCTTCAGCATTAGATCTTAATAAAAAATATATTTTTAGCTGGTCTCGGTGGCTCAGCCTGTAATCCCGTGCTTTGGGAGGCTGAGGTGAGTGGATTGCCTGAGCCCGCAGGTTTGAGACCCGCCTGAACAACTTGACGAGACCTCATCTCTACAATAAATAAAAAAATTAGCCGGGCATGGTAGTGTGTGCCTGTAATTCCAGCTACTCGGAAGGCTGAGGCAGAAGGATCGTGGGGCCCAGTGGGTCAAGGTTGCAGTGGCTGGGAGCGGCCACTGCACTCCAGTCTGGGCGATAGAGTGAGACTCCAACTCAAAAAAGAAATAAATTTTTTTTTCTGGTTGGTCCTAGCTGGAAACAGGGGAAAAATAGGCAAGCTGGTCAACAGTGACCAAGTCCTGACCATTTTTGGCTGATTACTGCAAAGGCTGTGGGTCAGAGTTCTGTGGTTGATACAGGGACCCACTAATGTCCCTCCAGGTTGACACAGCCCCTAGAGAAAGGCATGGTGGGGTTTCAAGTGCTCCTGCACATTACTGAGAGTCCCCTTACCTTCTAAGCACTCCCAGTAAGTAGCTTCGGGAGATCCTTGACTTCCCTGCAGACTACTCCCAAAGGTGTAAATCTCTATTTACTTCTCTCTTTGAACAATATAGTATCTATATAATCATAAGTCTTGTGATTTGAATAACTTTTGCAATGCATGATGTCTTAGGCCTTGTAAACTTTCTTAAATCTAAATGTCATTAAATGTAAAATGCAGCTATAACTTAAGTTCTATAAAATGCTCTGCTGGTCACGTGGCTAATGTGTAGGTACTGACAATTCTGGACTATAAAAGTGAACTGTAAAAGCCTGGAGGGTGAGCAGAACCATTTAAGAAAAACCTCAAGTCCAGCTCTGCTCCCTGGATTCAAACTCAGAAATAAACTTCTTTCTACCAGTTCCCTGCCCCTTTGATTTATTGGTATCAAGGGGAGCAGCCGAGTGTTACTTGGACCATAGCATGGTCATATTTTGTCTGTTTGTACATTCAATCTCCCACTGGTTAACAATTCTTTATACTTTTTATTAAACTGATTGGTATGTTACTCTTACTCAGGTAGACTCTGACAAAAATCATTGAGCTATGTGTCCATCTTTAAATTCTCCATGTATAGTTAACCTAACAAGTTCGCTTATAAGATAGTGAAATCAGCTGGACTCGGTGGCTCAGCCTGTAATCCCGCGCCTTTGGGAGGCTGAGGTGAGTGGATTGCCTGAGCCCACGGGTTTGAGACCCGCCTGGGCAGCGAGACCTCATCTCTACAATAAATCAAAAATATCAGCTGGGCATGGTAGCGCGTGCCTGTAATTCCGGCTACTCGGAAGGCTGAGGCAGAAGGATCGCTGGAGCCCAGCAGGTCGAGGCTGTGGTGGCCGGGAGCGGCCACTGCACTCCAGTCTGGGCGACAGAGTGAGACTCCAACTCAAAAAAAAAAAAAAAAAAGATAGTGAAATCATTGGGTAAAATATCGGACAAACATTAAAAGTGCCATAGTTCACCGTAAAGATGTAAAATGAGGAAAGACAAGGAAAGAAAGTGTAAATGATAGGATGACTTACTGTTCTGTTTTGCCTGGAACTGAGGAGCTTCCAGGATGTGGAACTTCCCAAGGCAAACACTGGGGCAGTCCGAGCAAGTCAGGATAGTTGGCTGTGCTATGGCAATGCCCAAAGTTATACTTCACCGACAATTTTTTTTCCCACCTAAACAACACAGAATTCTGCAGTCAGTGAGAGTATTCTGTCTGATTTCCCAGAGGTGGGAGAAATCAAACATCAAACTTGGTGGAGTAGAGGAGCATAGATGGATTCATAGCCCACTTCTACTAACAGGGCCTTTCTTTTTTCAGGTAATCAATGATCTGAGTTTGGAAGAGACAAATTCTTGCCTTAAACCAATCAGTCGTCACCAGTATTATTTAAGTCATTTGTGCCTCATATACACTTAATGTTATTCAATTTATCAAAATCTTTCAGAAATAATACTATTTTTAGAACCAGGAAATACTCTTTTTTCTCCCGCCTCCTTATATAATGCTGCCTGAGGATGATTACAAATATTCAAAGGTGATATTTAAATTAGACAAAAATGTCTATGCGTTCCAAAACAATCGAACAAAGGAAACTGAGATAAGCATGAAGTGTTTCATTGTTTGAAGACATTTCCTTTGGCTCTCTAACAGAGAGCAATTTAATTCTAAGAATGCCATGTATTGATTCAAGTACCGGCCCCTCGATACTTAACAGATGAATGAAACCATGAAAAGGGCACTCACTGTTCACATTTCCCAATAGGAGAGAACAAGTATTAATAAAGGGAGAGAGTTAATTTTAGAAAATGATACTTCCCGAACAAGACTGCATTTATTGAAAATGTTTTATAAAATAAGGTTGTAGGTTATTAGCGCAAAACAATTCATTGCTTGTAAGAGAGGGAGGTCAGAGAGAGCAGACAGGGAGAAGGGCTCTGGCTGTTGCTTTGGGTTGAGAAGAGAGTCTCCGATGCCTGAAGCAGAATTGAGCCTTAAGGGAGTGTCTTATCTTGGGAAGGGTTGTGAAAATGTGTAAGGTTCTGCTTTTCTCTTTCAACTCTTCTGTTTCTTCTGCCCACCCTCCATATTTCTAGTGCCCAGTTCTCTTCAGCTGCTCCAGATTGTTGCCAAAATGGTGCCTGCAAGTGGCCCTGCCTTGAAAAACGGGAAGCATGATCTCATCAGGGAGTTTATATCTAAGTTCATTCCTTATGAGAAAGAGAAAAAGAATACTGGCAGATCATGTGAAATCCCTTTAAAGAGTATCTGATATCTATGCCATTGTGGGATTAAGGCCCTCCTGAAAGTTCACTGAAAAATCTCTGATGGGCCGCGTGGAGGATGGCCAGGCTCTGTTCAACCCGGACATGGAGCCCAAGGCGGGCGCCGGTGCCGCAGCCTCTTTGGCTGTGGACCCTGCCATTCCTGAGGAGGTGTGAAATATCAAGCAAATGAATAAGTTGACACAGGAACATATAGCGACCCTACTGGACAAATTTGGTGGGGAGCATAATCCACCGTCAATATATCTGGAGGCCTATGAAGAATACACCAGCAAGCTAGAAGCGTTTCTACAAAGAGAACAGTAGTTATTGGAATGCCTGGGGAATGGAACTGATTTTTCTGTTTCTAGCTACATCAACAGACACCATTGCATCTTCTTCCTCTTTCTAGCCTTTCAGTGCTATCTTCATCTCTTTCAGCTTTTCAAATTTCCACAGATGTGTCACGGAGCAACCCCAAGTCCCCACAAAAACCTATCGTTAGAGTCTTCCTGTCCAATAAACAGAGGACAGTGAGGTCATGGGATTAGAAGCATCCATCTCAAACAAGAATGGAAACATATCTAACATAAGATAAAACAAGAATGGAAAAGATATAATTATTTGGTGCCAAAGTCTGTGTTCCTTAACTGGAGCAAATCTTACTGTCTTTCATGTGAGATTTGACATTTAAACATATCTGCTAAACTTGAACCACTCAAATATAAGCACTAGTTTAGAATCAATCAGAATTTCAAGACTTGAGCTTGTTTGTTATCTAATGTCAGGTAAGGTTCATTCTTCACCCTTGAGAAATCCCTATTCTATGTTACTATCAAATGTTGAATTTTCAATGTGCTTGATTTATTTCCTCTTATCTACATAACTTTTGATCATTGATTATCAGTATACCATTGGAACAGTGTACTCTATAGGTAGCATTTAAAGCAGAGAAATCTGTAGAATTAATGAGGCTGGTCTGTAATCCTCAAGTGCAAAAAATATTGTCAGTAGAATTAATAAATAATATGTCTATGTACATCACTACTTCTTTAATGTGTATGGTTAGTTATGACACTAATAAAAAAATTTCATTTCCCAAAAAGAAAAATCACTGACATGAGGCAAGTTGATTGATAGGAGAAAAGGCATACACATTTATTTAACTTGTGTACTTGGGAGCCTTCTGAATGAAGACCTAACCACCACAATAAGGTACAGAAGCTTGGATACCATCTTGAGGTTACAGGAAAAAATGTGGACTCAGAGCATGGCCGAGAGCAAGGTATGTTGATAAATCACATTTTAGTGGTAAGGAAGGTTGTGGAAGAGAGAAAAAAAAATCTGGTAGCAAAGGTAACCTTTTAGGTAGTATCTTCAGAGATAATAGATGCTAAATGTTTCTCTGCAGACTTTTAAAGGTGTCAAACTCTCAGTTAATTTTCCTAGTTCTGGGAAAGCCTAGAAAGGGAAGGCCTACTCTTAGTTAATCTTTCCTAGTTCTGGAAAAACTTAGAAAGGGAAGACCTGGCTGGGCTCGGTGGCTCAGCCTGTAATCCCATGGCTTTGGGAGGCTGAGGTGAGTGAATTGCCTGAGCCCGTGGGCTCGAGACCCGCCTGGGCAACTTGGTGAGCCCTCATCTCTACAGTAAATAAAAAAAATTAACCGGGCATAGTGGTGCATGCCTGTAGTTCCAGCTACTTGGAAGGCTGAGGCAGAAGGATCACAGGATCCCAGCAGGTCGAGGCTGCGGTGGCTGGGAGTGTGCCACTGCCTTCAGCCTGGGTGACAGAGTGAGACTCCAACTCAAAAAAAAAAAAAAGAAAAAAAAGAAAGGGAAGGCCAGACTGTGTCAATTAAGATTCTTTACAAATTTTCCCCATAAAAGGTAGCTTTGCAGGACCACTTCAGTCCTGGCCCTGGGGCAGTCATTTCAAAATATGTCAAAGAAATATATTTTGGGGTAAAATATTTTTATTTCCTTTAGCATAGAACAAATAAACAAGTAAATCACCTGGCAGTGTAAGTGACTGACCAAGGAGATGAGTTAGAAAGGAGTGGAATAGTTGCTTAGATTGTCCGGTTTTGGAGGCAGTGTGGTAGGTTTTACAAACATTAGTGCTTTTAATCCTCACAAAAATCCCATGATAATATCCATGATTGAAAGGATGAGTAGACTGAAGAATGGAGAGGCCAACTTGTCCAAGATTGTTATAAATTGGCCTAATCCATTTGGTCTGTCTTAAGTATTAGATTCCTTTTAATGGATCAGAGTAGCCACTGACAAAGAAAAAACTGTAGCAGACACAGTTAAACAGCAAGGACAACTTTATTCAAGACTATTATAGTAGGGGAAAGAGGCCAGAAGTATGTCTGAGCTCAACTCTGCTGAAATAAAGAGCTAGGGAGCCAGGGTTGTATGATCTTAGGCCATCTGAGTTTCTAATTTTCTTTACCCCAAGGAAAAGTAAATTGCCTAATACCTTTATGACAGAAGGTTGTTTTACAACTTGAAGTAAGGCACCTGACAAAGAAGCTCATATTTCCCTACAGGGACTGGGATTTGGGGGTGCTATCTTCCTTGGTGACTACTTTTGAAAGCAATGACTCAGGTCTTTTAGAAGGATATTTCCAGGTTGTAAAAATAGGAAGAGGATTTTAAACATATTTACATCTCAAAAGGGCAGAATTTACTATTACACATTTTCTAAAGTAAGTACTCTTACTTAGGGACCTAGAATCAAGAAGTAGTTTAGCCAAACTGAGGAACACATTAAGGCCATCTTGGTCAGTCCTTCCTTTTGTTAAAGGGAAACTGGAAATCCCACTGAATGACTTATTAAAGCTAGTCTGTGTAGTTTGTTTCAGCAGATTTCTGTCAACCATCTGCTAAGACTTGGCAGTAGAGATATCTTTTGTGAGCTTTCGGACATTTAGTGAAGGAGATTCCTATTCAAATCAAAGGGAAAGCAAAGACTAATGGAGCAGATTAGCTTTTGAGACCAGAGGGCAGCCAGTTAAGATTTCTAGACATTGAGCTTGAGGTTTCTTATGTAGTGGACTGAGGATGCCAATAGCAATTTGAAGGATTTCCCAGTTTTAGTTTGAATATTTTGGGTGATGGCATAGACATCAGAGTAGTTTTGGTAGATTGCCCACAGTCATAGTTATTATCTGGAGCAGAGCATGTAAGATACAGGAAGTCCAGCGATTTTTCTGAGTGCCTCACACAGCATCAGTTCCAGGCACAAAGATTTCTTATATTTGATCTGCTATCCTGTTGTGTCCTTTGAAGTTTATATCAAATCATCTGGCTTTAGTTTATAGGGTTTCTTCAGATCCTGGGGGAAAAGGTGGGCTAAAAGACAACCTAGGCCTCCAGTAGGATCCTGGGAAATTAGGTTTTTGTTTTCAGTGACATCAAGTCAAAGACTGGGGGAAAAATGTTAAATGTTTGGAAAGTTGTAGCAACATATTGGGAAAAACTACATGTTAGGGTCTGGACAGGATGAGGGTGAGATGGATGGAGAGGGAGAGGCGCAGGGAGGCGCAGCACCTCCGGAGCCCGCAAGCTGGAGGTGCTGCGCTGGCAACCCAGAGATCTGAGTAAATGCAAAGAATTGCAACACACAGAGGTGAGAGAAGATAAGATTTATTTAAGAAAACTTCACCCCCCACAGACAGGGGGTGAGTGTGGCACCGTAGCCCCTCAAAGCCCTGGCTTAAATCCTTTTCCCTGGAGATGTTGCTGTCGTGACTGTAGATGTGACTGTCGTGACTTCCTTATTGACCACCTGTGGATGTCTTGGAGAACCTGTGACACAGAGACCCACTAATGTCCACCCACATTATCATAGCCTCTAGAGTAGAGCATGACAAGGATTCTAATTCTCCTGCACCTTCCTGAACAACATTTCTTAGAGCTAATGGAGGTTGCACGTCCCCTTATCTCCTATGCATTCTCAGTGGGTAGCTTCGGGGGATCCTTGGCTTCCCTGTAGATAGTGCGCAATTTATTGGAAGATCGAATCCCCACCTGCTCCCCCTCTGAGCGGTCATAACTTTTGTAATTACAAGTTTCATGACTTTTACAATCCTTGACCAATGTATGATATCTTAGGCCTTGTAAATTCCCTTTACTCTAGGCAAGCCTGATTAACACTATGAGATACTTCTGTTACCTGGCACCAGGAATTTTGTTTCTGAAAAGACAAAGTCGGCAAAGTTAATTTTACCTAAAGTGTGCATTCCTCCAAAAGCATAGCTTTTACAGGATTTAAGAAGAAGATAAAAAAATGCATTTCCCACTCTCGCTCTATCCTTTCACTACATAAATGTAAAATTTGGTAAAGGTTGACAATTGGTACAAGACAACAAGATCTAGTTTAATTTACAGGAAGGTAAGAAAATCATGCAGTTTATAAAGAGGGAAATAGCTGAAAGACAATAAAGAGGACCAAAATCTGGTAACCTCCAAGGGTGTGCGATAGTTTCATGTTGAAACATACAATTTCTCTCTACAGTCATCCCACTTTTGATTAATGATAATCAAAGTAAAAATATCCTCAATTACAATATAAATCAGATAATAGATTTGGCTTGGTTGTTTACGTAGGTGCAGTAAGAATTATTTTTTTATTTATTTTATTTATTATTTTTTTTTTGAGTTGGAGTCTCACTCGGTCGCCCAGACTGGAGTGCAGTGGCCGCTCCCGGCCACCGCGGCCTTTGACCTGCTGGGCTCCGGCGATCCTTCCGCCTCAGTCTTCCAAGCAGCTGGAATTACAGGCATGCGCTACCACGCCTGGCTGATTTTTTGATTTATTGTAGAGATGAGGTCTCGCTGCCCAGGCGGGTCTCGAACCCGCGGGCTCAGGCAATCCACTCACCTCAGCCTCCCAAAGGCGCGGGATTACAGGCTGAGCCACCGAGCCCGGCTTGCAGTAAGAATTATAATAACTGTATAAGCCTTTTAAATTTTGCTTTGCTTGAAGTTTTTATAAGGAGTTTTAAATTTAACTTTTAAAAGCCTCTTCAGGTTAGGAAGTAGAGCCAAGAAATTGTCATCAGATTTTACTGGCAGTACCTATAATATTTGAATACATTTCTCTCTTCTTGAGATTTACAAAACATTTTAACATTCTTGGGCTTGCCAGGAAGTGTCATCTGTTTGTAAGGCTGGAAATCCTATAATCCAGATACCAGGCTGGTTTTCCCAAGAGGGTTGTGTTAGCAGTGGCTTCATAAAGTCAACCTTAGTTCCTTTAAACTATTGGTTTTATTTGATTCTATGCATATTATACTCAAATATGATATTCTAGTTAAAGCTTTGGCTATATAACCAATGTTTCTTTCTTTTTTTTTGAGTTGGAGTCTCACTCAGTCGCCCAGACTGGAGTGCAGTGGCCGCTTCTGGCCACTGCAGCCTCGACCTGCTGGGCTCCGGTGATCCTTCCGCCTCAGCCTTCCGAGTAGCCGGAAATACAGGCATGTGCTACCACGCCCAGCTGATTTTTTGATTTATTGTAGAGATGAGGTCTCGCTGCCCAGGTGGGTCTCGAACCCGCCGGCTCAGGCAATCCACTCACCTCAGCCTCCCAAAGGCACGGGATTACAGGCTGAGCCACCGAGACCAGCTACCAATGTTTCTAATGATATCTGTTACCAAGAGGACAGGATCTTATTGAACCTATGCAAATTATTATATTGCTAGAAAAATCAGAAAATTTAAGAGTTTCTAAATTTTGGAGAAATCAGGCAAAAATAAAAAAATAAATATTTCATTTCTGTTTACAAAAGCATAATTACTAAATGTTTATACATTATAGATAACTTAAAAAAAGGAGAAAAAGGATTTCTTACACAAAAAATGGAACATTAAATCATCAGTGATGTTTTATTTGAAACAAAATAATCATAATCATCTTTCATCTTTTTATTCATTCTTGTAGAATTAATTCTTGTTCTGCTTGATATTGGGTGAGCAATGTCATTTACGCACCAGTTTCTCCATGAGAGTTTTGGAAATATGGATATCCTGACTCAGTCTGGTAGTACGGTCTCAAAGTTATTTGAGCAAGGCCATCAGAAACCTATGACCTGGCATACCTAGCACAGATTTTTGTGTCAAGATGATACTGGTTTTGTAGAATAAGTTAGGGAGGAGTCCCTCTTCCTTGATTTTTGGGAATAGTTGCAGTAGGATTGGTACCAGCTCTTTCTTGTATATCTGATAGAATTTGGCTGTGAATCCGTCTGGTCCAGGGTGTTCTTTTGGTTGGTAAGTTTTTTATTGTTGATTCATATTTGTGACTCATTATTGGTCTGTTTTAGGGTTTCAATTTTTCCTTGTTTCAATCTTGGGAGGTTATGTGTTTCCAGGAATGTGTCCATTTCCTCCAGATTTTCTACTTTCCACACATATAGATGCTTCTAGTAATCTCTGAGAATCTTTTATATTCCTTTAGGACCAGCTTTAATGTCACCTTTTGAATTTATAATTGTACTAATTTGGATTTTCTTTCTTTTATTTATTGTTAATCTGGCCAGTGGTCTATCAGTCCTTGCACAGTTTTTCGAAGAATCAGGTTCTCATTTCATTGATCCTTTGTATAATTTTTTTTTTCAATTTCATCTCATTCTGTGTTGATTTTGGTTATTTCTTTTCTTTTGCTAGCTTTGAGCTTAGTTTGTTCTTGTTTATCTAGTTGCATTAGGTGAGTTGTTAGGTTGCTAATTTGAGGTTTATCTTTTTGATGTGGGCATTTATAAACATTTCTCTTAGCACTGTTTTTGTGGCATTCAAGAGGTTTTAGTATATTGTGTCTATATTTTTTTTGTTTTGAATAATTTTTAAATTTATACCTTGATTTCTTTGTTTATCCAAAAATCATGCAGGAGCAAGTTGTTTAGTTTCCATGTGTTTGTATGGTTTTGAGGGTTCTTCTGGGTACTGGTTTCTATTTGTATTCCACTGTGTTTAGAGGAGATATTTGGTATGCTTTTTGATTTTCTGGAATTTATTAAGATTTGCCTTATTACTGAGCATGTGTTTGATCTTAGAGTATGTTCTATGTACACATGAGAAGAACGTATATTCTGGGGTTGCTGGTAGATCTTTCTCCATTTCTTTACCTTGAGCTCATGATGTCCTTATAAGTGAGATGGGTCTCCTGAAGACAGAAGAAGAATGGGTCTTCAATTTTGCTACTCTATATCGTTTAACTAGGACATTTAGACTGTTGGCATTCAAGGTTACTATTGATGCATGGGGTTTTGTTCCTGTCATACTGTACTTGCATTGTAGTCTTTGTGTTTTGCTTTGTAGTCTTGGTGTTTTGGTTACTTTATGTGATCTGTGGAATATATGCTTACATGTGCTTTTGTGTTAGATTGTATTGCTCTTTTGTTTCCATGTTTAGAGCTCCCTTAAGCATCTCTTGTAGAATCTGTCTGGTGATGATGAATTTCCTTAGGAATTGCTTGTCTGGAAAAGGTTTATTCCTCCTTTGTGAAGCTTAGTTTGGCAGTACAAGAGATTCTTGGATGGCATTTATTTTCCTTAAGAATGCTAAACATAGACTCTCAGTATCTTCTGGCTTGTAAGATTTCTGCTGAGAGGTCTGCTCTTATTCTGCTGGGTCTCCCTTTGTTGGTGGTCTGCCCCTTTTCTCTAGCTGCCTTTAAAATTTTTCCTTTCTCATAAGACATAAGATAGACAAGTGGGACCTTATTAAATTGAAAAGCTTCTGTAAAGCAAAAGAAACCATCAAGAAAGTGGGAAGATAGCCTAAAGAATGGAAAACAATGTTTACCAACTGTATATCTGAAAGGAACTCAGACATGCCAAAAGGAAAAAAAACAAACAAACAGGCCCATTAAAAAGTGGACAAAAGACATGAATAGACACTTCCTAAAAGAAGATATACGGGCAGCTAACAGACACATGAAAATGTGCTCAGCCTCACCAATCATCAGAGAAATGCAGATCAAAACCACATTGAGATACCACCTAACCCCAGTAAGAATGGCCATCATTAATAAAACATACAACAACAGATACTGGCTAGGATGCAGAGAAAAGGGAATGCTTCTACACTGTTAGTAAGAATGCAAACTAGTTCAACCTACACTGTTAGTAGGAAAACAGTGTGGCAATTTCTAAAAGAACTAGAAATTTACCTTCCATATGAGCCAGAAATCCCCCTACTGGGATTATACCTAGAGGAACTCAAATCAATCTACAAAAAAGATAACTGCAAGTGCATGTTTATTGCAGCACTATTCACAGTAGCGAAAACATGAAACCAACTGTGCTGCCCAATGAAACTGGACTGGATAAAAAAAATGTGGTACATATACATGATGGAATATTATGCAGCCATAGAGAAGAACAAAATTATGAACTTTGTAGCAACTTGGATGGATTTAGAGTCTAGCATACTCAGTGATATATCACAGAAACAAAGAACAGAGTACCACATGTTCTCACTCATAAACAGACCCTGAACATTTATTGTAATGCTATAAGAAAGGGATTGGCGGTAGCAGAATACTGCCATGGGAGGTGGGGGAGACAACATAAAAACATTTTTTTGAAATACAGCTCATGAAAATGCTAAAATCTAGAAAAAATAAAAAAAAACCATTTTGAGGCATTGCATATTAATAATAGATTTACTTTCAAAGGAAAAAATAAACAAACTGATTTCTCAATAGAAAAAATGTGGAAGCCAGAAGACATTAAAATGGAATCTTCAAAGTACTGAAGTACAATATTTCCTTGTCTAGAATTTTATATTCTGTGATAATATCTTTGAAAAATGAAAAAAAGCACAAAACCTCGTATAGACAAATTAAAAAAATAAATAAATAAAGTAAAATTTCTTTCTTCCACATTGACTTTAGTTAATCTGGTGACTATGTGCCTGTCTTGGGGATGGTCATCACATATAGTGTCTTGCAGGGGTCTTCTGAATGTTTTGTATCTGCATGCCAACTTCTCTACCAAATTGGGGGAGTTTATTGGGATTATGTCCTCAAAATGTTTTTCCAGGTTACTTTCTTCTCTTTTTTTTTTTCTTGAGAATGCCAATCAGTCATAGGTTTAGTCTCTTTACAAAATCTTTTATTTATCTAAGACTTTGCTTTTTTTTTTTTAAGTTCTGTTTTCTTTATTTTTATCAGGCTGGATTGATTCAAAGGATTGATCTTCAAGCTCTGAAGATCTTTTATTCTGCTTGTTGTAGTCTGTTGCTAAGGCTTGCAATTGTATTTTGAAATTCTTACAGGTCTTTAAAATAAAAAGAAATGATATTCATATAGGGAATTGTTAAATTCCGGAAGTTCAGTTTGGTTTTGTGAGAATGGCCATGCCAACTTTCATTTCTTGAATAATTTTCGTGACTTCTCTGTTTTGGGTTTCTACTTTCTCCTGAGTCTCATTGACTTTCTTTGCTATTTATATTCCAACTTTTATATCCATCACTACAAATAATGTCTTTTGGTTAGGAGCCACTGCTTGGGAACTGGTGTGATCCTCTAGAGGCAGTGAAATACTCTGGCTTTTTGTTTTGCTGGACGTCTTGCACTGATTCTTTCCCATTCATGGGAGCTGACTATACTTTTTGTCTTTGAGTTTGCTATTGCTGAAATGGGGCTTTTTGCTTTCTTCTTTTTTGTTCCTTGTGGGTATGGTTATGGTATATGTTGTGTATGGTTAATTGGCTTTGTTCCTGGGTACTTTTGGAGAGCCATTGATTCATACTGGTTTGTTGGCTGCAAGTAGGATCGTGTATTGACTGTCTTGAATGATGCTTGTAGCGGTGTGCTTTTGTTAGTTGGTATAGGTCAGTTTACAGTCCAGTAGATGGCACTTAAAAGTAAGAGCCAGTAGCTACAGCGGTGGCTGCAAAGGGATTGTCAATGACCTCTGACAGTTGGGATCTCACAGAATTGCTGTGCGGTTACTTCAGTGTTCAAGCAGGTGTGGGGCCAACACCCTGTGGTCCTAAAGCAGGCGATCCCCATCTGGCAGGAAGCAGTTGAGATGAGGGAGTAAGGGATGTGTAAACTGCTCACAGCTTCTGTGTATTGTGGCAATGGTGTCTGTTTGAGGGTGGATAAAAGTGCCCAACTCATCTGCTCCCTCCAGGGTCCAGGTGCAGGATGGATTGCAGTGGTTGTGGCAGTGGCGGCTGCATAGCGCTTGCTGGTTTGCTCTGAGAGTTGAGCTCTCAGAATAATGCTGTATCTTCCTCACTGGCAGTGTGGCGGCAGCTGACACCTAGTTGCATAAGGATCAAATGACCTGTAGAGTTTCCCATGGGCTCTGCACAGTCACCAAGTGGATCTTTATGTTGGCCCTGGGGCGTTACAGGGGGCTCTCCTGTGACCAAGATTACAAGAGGCTACGACAGTGGTGTGGGTCCCTAGGAACCTCCTACTCACCCCTTCATCGCATTAGGAGGCCTCGTGGCTCTGTGCTGGTTCTGGCTCGCAGGCTGATTTCCTTCTTCTCTGCTTTCTGTGGGTCCCATCACTTCTCTGGTGAATTCCAGCATATCTACTCTTAGATGACCTGCTTATATTTACTCACTATTTTTGTTCCTTTCCATGAGACAGATGCTTCTAGTCAACCATTGTGAACAGGAAACCTACATTTTTTCAGTGTGGTGAAAAAGGACACGTTTATCAACATCTTCAAATATAAGCAGCTTTTATGTACCACGTAGAAAAAGAAGCCCAAAAATGTAAACTTAAGTTTATGTTTTGTAATGCATATCCCAGTATTTTATTTTATTTAGACATGATCTAGATATTTAATAAATATTTATTTTTTAATTTAGCATAAGTGTAAAGTTGTAAGTTTCCAAAAATATTTTGGAAACTATTTTCAAGCAGATGTATTATAAAGCATATGTATTGTTGTGATAAACCAATCACATAAGATGTCTGGCTTCTTGTTAGCCTCTGCGGCTTCCCTATGTCAACAGACTCCAGTCAGGGCATATCACAAGCCTCCCCTTTTTTCCTCTATAGGATTTTCCCACTCCCCTACCTGCCTTTCAGTATCCTGCCAAATGCAAGTGATTGGCTCCCTTGCTATAGCAAGCTATGAATAAGTAGCTTTTGCTCATTCTAATTTGAGTGGTTTTCATTTACTTCCACACATTCATGAAAATCTATTTCTTTACTATATTTTTGACATTAAATAAGCTACTAATATCATCAGTAAAAACTCATTTCTAATATTTCTTATACCAGTTGTCATAGTTTCTGATATAGCAGGAGATACAGATAACTGGGGTATTTGTGACAGTTATTTCTGGAATATAGTTTTTCTGATTAAATATTAGCTTGCCATACCTAGAGTATGAGTTGATCAGGGGAACTGATTTCCTCAATCATCTTAATTCCTTTAATCCCCTTATCCTCCTTAATCAATACATTCATAAAACTCATTGGATTTACCTCTAATTTCTTCCACTTATTTTCGTCTTCCACTGCTACTGTTCTGCCCATATCACCATCCTCTCTGGTGTCTGTCCATATCGTCATCTTGCCTGGGCTAAAGCAATCGCCTCCTAACTGGATGTTTCTCTTTCTATGGCTCACATATATCCCGTCTCCACAGAGAAGGTGGAGGAATCTTTGAAAAACACACATCAAGATCTCTCTCTTTCTTATACATGCCAAGATTTTTTTTCCCCCATTGGAGAACACTTACACTTGATTATGTAGCAATAATTTTCAGAATCATCATTGACTTCTCTTTGTCATGGCGTGTATTAATTCCTTAAACAAATGCTATCAACTCTACTGTCAGAAAACATCCAACCTCTAACCACTCTTTATACCACCCATCCTGCCACCTGGTCTAAGTCAGCATCCTCTTTTGCCTTGATTAATTTCATAGATTCCGATCTAGTCTTCATCCCTACAGTCTCTTCTCAACAGAATATCCAGTCAACCTGTTAAAAAAATTCCAGCTAAGTCATTCTTTGCCCCAAACCTTGTTAATCTCTTTTTATCCTCTGCTCAGTACCTTCCTACTTCACTCACAGCAAAATTTAATTGCTTGTTATGCCCATATGAACCAGCTTTCCCCACTCTAATCTCGTCCCCTCCCATTCTCTCTGTTACCCATTTTCATTTCAGCCAAACCCCTTTTCTCTCAAGACATTTGCACATGCGGTACCATCTGCCTGGAACTGATTGTTAAGGAGTCTGGCACCTTCCTCCCCTCTCTCTCTTTACTTCTTTCTCACATATGATGCCTGATCCCCTTCACCTTCCACCAAGATTACAAGCTGTCTAACCAAAAGCAGATGCTGGCACCATGCTTCTTGTACGGTCTGCAGAACTGTGAGCCAAATAATAAAACTCTTTTCTTTATAAATTTCCCAGCCTCAAGTATTCCTTGATAGAAACCCAAATGCACTAAGACAAAAAATGGTACTGAGAAGTGGGATATTGCTCTAAAAATACCTGAAAATGTGTAAGCAACTTTGGAACTGGATAATGGGCAGAGGTTGGAAGAGTATAGAAGGCTTGGAGGACAGGAAGATGAGGGAAAGTTGGAATTTATTAAAGACTGGTTAAATGATTGTGACCAAAATGCTAATAAAAATATAGACAATGAAGGCCAGATGGATGAGGTCTTAGACAAAAATGAGGAACTTATTGGGAACTGGAGCAAACCTTGTTAGCTGTAGCAAAGAACTTGGTTGCATTGTGTCCACACCCTAGGACTTTTATATAAGGCTGAACTTAAAAGGTATCTGGTGGGAGAAATCTCTAAGCAGCAAAGTGTTCTAGAAGTGGACATGGCTGTTTCTAAAAGCCTATGATTTGATATGGGAGAAAAGGAATAAGCTAAAGGTGGAATATATAATTAAAAGAGAAACAGAACATAAACATTTGGAAAATTTGTAGTTTGGCCATGTGGTAGAAGAAGAGAGAGAATTTTCAGGAGGAAAATCAAGGATGCCACCAAGCAACCACTTGCTAGAGGGATTATCATAACTAAAAGGGATCTTGGTGTTTAATAATTAAGACAATGGGAAAAAGGCCCCAAATAGATTTCAGAAATCTGAGTCAGGCCCTCCCATCACAGGCTGAGCGGTCTAGGACAGAATGGTTTTGGAGGACTGGCCTAGGGCTCTGCTGCACTGAACTGCATAGGGATGCTGCCTCCCTGACACTCTGGCTCCAGCAGAAGCTTATATGACCCCATTGATGGCTGGGGCCAATCTGGAGGGCACAAACTATAAGCCTTGGCAGCTTCCACATGGTGCTAAGCCTACACACACACAGAATGCAAGTATAGTGGATACTTGACTCAGAAGATGTATGGGAAAGCCTGGATGCCCAGGCAAAAGTCTGCGGAAGGTTCAGAGCTCCTGCTTAGAGAATGTACTAAGGTACTGCCTTAGGAAAATAAGAGAAATATGGGGTTGAAGCCCTTGTATACAGTCTCCACTGGAGCATTACCTAGTGGAGCTGTGGGAAGGGAGTCACAGCCTTCCAGAACTCAAGGGTAGAGCCACCAGCAACGAGCATGCTCATGCTGGAATAGCTGCAAGTATTAGACTCCAGCTCATGACAGCAACCACGTGAGCTGTACCCAGCAAAGCTGTGAGGGTGGAGCTGCCCACGCCCTTGGAAGCTCACCCCTTGCACCAGTGTGCCTAGGCTTCAGGACCTAGAATCAAGGATCATTTTAAAGCTTTAAGATTTAATATCTTCCCTACTGGAGTTTATGCTTGTGTAGGGCCTGTTGCTCCTTTCTTCTGGCTGATTTCTCCCTTTTGGAATGAAATATTTAGTTAATACCTGTAGCACCATTGTATCTTGGAATTAAATAACTTGTTTTTGATTTTACAGTCTCATAGCTAGAAGGAACTTGCCTTGAGTCTCAGATCAGATTTTGGACTTTGAACTTTTGAGTTGATGCTAGAACAGGTTACGACTGTGCTGATGGGATGATTGTGTTTTGTAATGTTAGACTTGAGATTTTGAGGGGGTCTGGGGTGGGATGATATAGTTTGATATTTGTCCTCTTTGACTCTCAGGTTAATATTTGATCCCCACTGTTGAAGGCAGGGCCTAGTGGGAGGTGGATTTCTCATGCATGGCTTGGTGCCATTCTTTAAGTGGTGATTGAATGCTCACTCCATTAGTTCCCACATGAACTGATTATTTAAAAAAAAAGGCTAGGTGCAGTCGCTTAGCCTGTAATCTCAGCACTTGGAAAGGCTGAGGCAAGAGGATTGCCTGTGCCTTAGGTTCAAGACCAGCCTGGGCAACTTGGTGAGACCTCATCTCTATAATAAATCACAAAAATTAGCTGAGCATGGTGGCGTGCATCTGTAGTTCCAGCTACTTGGAAGGCAGAGGCAGAAGGATTGCCTAAGCCCAGCAGGTTGAGGCTGTGGCGGCCATGAGCGTGCCACTGCACTTCAGCCTGGGCGACAGAGATTCCAACTCAAAAAAACAAAAACTAAAACAAAAAACAAGCAAGCAAACAACAACAACAACAAAAAACAGTAGAGACCAAAGTGAGGCCCAAACTTTTCCTGTACTATGACCATTTGTACACTTAACCTTGAATTGTACCCCACGTCTTTAAAACAAAAATTTTAAAAAACTGTCTTGAACCTTCATCTCCTCTGATGTCTGTCCATGCGGGCTCCCCTTTGCCTTCCATCATGAGTAAAAGCAGTCTGCGGCTCTTACCCGAAGCAAACACTGGCACCATGCTTCTTGCACAGCTTGTAGAACCATGAGACAAATAATCCTCCTTTCTTTATAAATTACTCAATCTCATGTATTTCTTGATAGCAACACAAATGGGCTAAGTTTGCCCCTCAATTCTTTCGAGTCTCTGCTCAAATGTCTCAAATGAGGTCTTCTCTGACCATCCTATCTAAAAGAGCAGCAACTCCTTCTCTGATTATCTTACACCCAGTCATCCCTGGCTCTCAAACATGACCTCTGGTTTTTACTCTGCTTTGTTTTGCTCCTTAGAACTTTCACTATATGACGCATTCTATAGTCCCTATTTATTGCTGGTTTAGGGGTTATCTCTTTCCAGTGAAATGTGTATTCCATGAAGGCATGGACATTTTCTGTTTTTTAACATTTGATGCCCTATACCTAGAACATGAATCCACACCTAGTTATCAATATTTATTTATTCATTTAATGAATATACTACTAGACTTTTCAAATATGTGAACAGATTTCTTGTTTAAACAAATCTGAATTATATTTTTTTTCCTTTACAGCAAGGTTTCTCATGGCACAATTGACATTTTGGGTCATATAATTTGTTGTTGGGGAGCTATCTTGTGTGTTGTAGAATGTTTATCAGCATCTCTCCCTTTTACCCATTCTGTGTGATAACCAAAAAATGTCTCTAGTTATTGCCAAATATCCTCTAGGGAACAAAATTGCTCTTACTTGAGACTCAGCTCAAATATGATCTCCACAAAGGTTTATTGATTTATCTCTCAATTGGAGTTAGGAATCCTTTATCTGTGCTTCTGTAGTAATCTGTGTTTGTTTCAGTGTCTATGTATGTGTTTAATATATCTATACAGTAATTGTCTCCTTATTTGTCTATGCCAATGAGGTGGTGACACCCTTGAATATAGAAACTGTGACTTTTATCTTTGTATTATCTTTAACATTGTTCTCTCACACAAAGGGATCAACAAATGTTTTGAATAATTGAATAAATGAATGGCACTAACTCTCTTGTCTAAGTAAAGCCACTGAAAATAGAGTTGATATGGCCACTCCTCCCCCCATTCAGGTAGTCTAGAAATCAACTAAGGCTTTGACAATTCTGTGACACACCAACAGAACTGTAGAGTAGAAAATTCTGAGAAATGAAGGACAGCGAAGATTAGAGCTGAGTGCCCACCGGAGGGAACTATCTCATATCAAAGAGAATCATTCAACAGTCAGTGCAAGCATAGGTGCTACGGTTTGTTTGAATAATTTAGGCAGTTCTACAACCAATGCACCAGAGGTGGGTAATTTTCTGCTCTATTTTTCCAGAACATGAGATGAAGCTATCACTGACATTATTCGTACTTTCAAAAATGTTCCTGAAAAGGCAAATCTGAGATAAGTGGTACAAAACAAGCTTGTGACTCATTCACTTTAGGTATTGCTGAACTATTTAAATGAGAGTAACAGCAATTTGGTTCTTTCATTTGAACTATTTCACTGAAAGTAGGATGTGCAATTTTATGTTTCGTTTTTGAAATACTTTTGGTTTCTCTCATTTGATACTTTTTCTGCTTTACGGAAAAAGAAAAAAAGCTTGCTTAACTTATTCTGTATTATTTTTAAGTGTCCAAATAGATTTAACAATGTGATAATAACTGGAGCTAGAATTACATCGAACTAATTTTAAAATAACATAAATATTTTTCTAATGCTTTCATCTAGAGAAATTCAAATATACATATTTTCTGGCAAAAAGAGGAATCTGTTTAAAATGTATTTCTGGTGATAAACATTGATGAGAGTAGAAAATGCAAGTCTTATTTTAACTCTCAACTCAGAAAGTTCACACATCCAAACCAAGTGGAAAGAGAGGCAGAATTTGCTTGGAAAAAACAGAGTTGTCTTTCCTTATCAAGAGCCTTATGTGTTTCCCACACATGAAAATGTCACAGAGTACTTTCATATACCTAATTCTGTGGAATAGACATGATAGATAGTTTTGTCCTCATTTTTAATGGTAAAAGAAAATAATATCCAGAGTGATCAGATGACTTTAATAAAATCACACCTCTAGTAGGGATGTATCCTTCTGGAAGAAAGTAGCCATCCAGTCCTGCTTCATGATGAAAACTTAGTTTACTGGTTGCCCAATTTCACATGTAAGTGAAGTGGTCTTCTCTTCAGAACCCGTAGTAGGCTTACTGACATTTCTAATCAGATTTTGAGAGATATGGAAGAATTATAAAATGGGATCAGTGTCCTGGGCACCTTACATACATTTCTTCTAACTTTTGTGCTTAAAAACATGCCTTTGAAGAAATAGGATTACTCATTTGTTTAGATGGTAGGTGGACCAAACTTTTGGAAATTAAAGAAGAATGTCCTAAGTTGAACGTAACATCAAGTTCCATCTCCAAATGGAATACAGAATTGTAGACAAAGGATTATGATTTTATTTTTGGTGTATCCATTACCCTTCTATGTATTTCTATAGAGTAACTGTAGCGTGCTTTCAAATGAAAATAACTTCATACAGTTAAAATTCTGGGAAACTCAGATTTACTAGAAAGAAGGAATGAAAGTAGTTTGAATCTTCACTGTCTACATTTTTAAAGAAAAGAAAATTTGGCAAACCAGTCCCATTCTGTAGAATATTTTAGAAAAAGAATGAACACAGAAGAATTCCAGTAGTACCAGCTATCAACAGCAAGTTTGGACTTCAGTGCTTTCTTTCCAGGTTTTACCAAAAACCCAGCTGAGAGAAGTGGCACTATGAAATTTGCACTTTTCTGTCTTCTTTAGTTATTCCAGATTATATCACTGAACACAAACAGTGGAAACAATTTCATTTGCTTTAATGTTTTCTCTAATACATTATCAAGTACCAACAATAACAGTAGCAGCAACAACAATAAAAATTCAAAACAGCCATGTAGAATTTGTGACTACTTTTTGCTATAAAATGGTAAGTTATCTTATTTCCGTCATTTACTCATGGTATATGTTTAGTACTTTGGACAGCGATGGATAGGTCGTAACTGTTCATGAAATATTTATTGAGTGAAATAACAAATAGGCTAATAAAGGAGAACTTACTAGCAAAGGTTCTAATATTTTAGGTCTTGTGTTATGTGCTGGGATATTGTGGTGAGCAAAACAGACAAAGTCTATGTCTTTCAAAATCATTAGACTTAGAGTCTAATGTAGGACACACACATCAATAATAACATGCATGTATAATTATAAACTGTGTCCAGTATTGTGAAGGAAGATTATCTTTTTTTTGAGTTGGAGTTTCACTCTGTCACCCAGACTGGAGGGCAGTGGCACGCTCATGGCCACCACAGTCTCAACCTGCTGGGCTCAGGTGATCCTTCCCCTCAGCCTTCCAAGTAGCTGGAACTACAGGCGTGTGCCACCACACCAGACTAATTTTCAGATTTATTGTAGAGAGAAGGTCTCACCAACTTGCCCAGGCTGGTCTCAAATCCATGGGCTCATGCAATCCTCTCACCTCGGCCTCCTAAAGTGCTGAGATTATAGGCGTGAGTCACTGCACCTGGCGGAAGATTATCTTTTTAAGAAGAGTTTTTTACCTTCTTTAATAGGAAAGCTTTTGTTGCCCTGAGGAAACAGTTTGATTTCCCTCCTATGATGATCTCAGTTGTTCAATTTCCTCTTTTTACTCTATTTTACAGGAAACACAGAACTAATTTAAGCTTAATTTCAGAAATTATGTTGCCCTTATATGTTTATATTCCCGTGTGACCAACATGTTTCTCTTCTCATTTTTATTGATCTTCATAATTTAGCAATTCATTCATTCAATAAATAATTATAGAATACCCGCTATATACCAAGTTGGATTCTAGGCATACAATATTGAATAAAACAAATTGGTCCTTACCCCCATGAAGGTTATAGTACAGAGGGGAAAATAAATTAAATAATAATTACACAGCAAATACAACAACCTCATTTAAAAAGTCTTATGAAGAAAAATCATGGTAGTATGAGAGAAAGAATAAATAGAAGGAAAAAGAAGAGTTATTATCTCTCCAAGGAATGGATATTTTGAATAGAAACCTGAAAGATAAATTGTGCAGATGATGAGTAAGGAAGATAGTTATGTGTGTGTGCGCGGGGAGGAGGGGAGGGTGGTAGTGTGAGGGCCGTGGTGACTTGAGAGTTGGAGGAGAGGGCAGAGTGAACCATTGCAGGCAAAGAAAGCATAGAGCCTCGTGATATAGAAAGATCAACTCTCTAATTCAAAGAAAGGCAAGTTGGTTAACGCTTATTGAGCAGATGGGAGAGGGGCACTAGATGGCATAGAAGATTATGCAAAGCTTGGAAGACTAAAGATTTGATTTTTTATTTTAAGATGATTAAAAAGTTATTGAAAAGTTTTCTAGAAAAAGGAGACATGATTAGAATTGCATTTTATTAAGTTTACTTTCTCAGCTACCTGTGAAATGGATTGGAAAGAAACAAGCAGAAAAATTTATTAAAAATATTGTTGATATCTGCCATTCTTGCTTTGGTTAAGATCTTTACATATATATGATATATGCAATATATGATTGTAGGCTTTTTGTTTGTATTTATATTTTTTTATTGCCATAGGGGACATTCTCTGCCATCTTATTTTAGTTCTTTTAGGTAGGTCATTTAAACAGATTGTTGAATATTGTCAGAGCTTTTTCTGAGAAGAGGCTTTGAAGGCAAATGACCGAATGAAGAAAACAAGAAAAACGAGGAAAAAAGAAAATAAGAAATGGCATGAACGAAAAAGAGGCTGAATGTACCAAAAATATTGTTCTACAGGTTTATCAGTGGCTGGTCATACATGCCTAAGCTTAACTGGAGATGCAGTTCTCATTTTTGTTCACCTGGGGACACAAAAGTCTCATTAGTAGTTGGACATCAATACATGTTGGTAGACCTAATTAACTAACTAATTAAGACATTCTTATCTTTTCCAAAAGTTCTTACATCCCGTAAAGGATGCTGTATTGAGAATATATATTTTTTTCTGTCCTTTCTCGTGCCTTCTCCCTTTGTCAGAGCAGAGATGATTATGAGGTTCATGGAGCTATGGATTTTCCTTATTTTTTTGTGGAAAGGAAGGTAATAAAACAATAAATATAGCAATATGGCTTTTTCCTCTTTCCATCCTAGAACTGATTTTGTTCCTCTGAGTTCATTTATGGTGTAAGTTTATATACTCCTCTAAGCTGGATAGAAGCCAACACCGAAGTTTGAAATGCTTAAATTCCATGATGGGTTCCTTAAGAAGACTGACAAAGAGTGTACTGGCATATGAATTCATTTTGGTGGCAAAGGCAGAGGAGAATGTAGCTAACGCTTCAGTCATGTTGTCACTTAGGTGGCTCATTTGCTCTGATAATAGCCCAATCTGGCTTATTAGTCTCTCACACATATTTGTCTGGCAATGAAATTGTTCCTTTCTCATTAGGGGCAAGCACAACAATGGACAAGAAGTGCCTCCAGCTATCTTTTGACATTCTATCGCAGTCAGACCATCTAGCAAAGACCTTCAAAAATGTACTCCATTTACTTCACACACAAAGTACCCACTGCTAAATTAAGATGTTAATGATTGTGCTGATGACTCCAGCATGAAGATATTGGAGTGCTACTGAGAAGGAAGTGTTTCTCCACCACCAAATCTATTTAGAATATTTCAAGCAACTGGATATTTCATTTCTGTGAAGTCTTCTGCTCTACAGCTTTTGAATACAGAGAAATAGATTTTACTCTTTCATCACTGAAGCCTGTAATAGATGTGATGTGTCAGATATGGAAATGGAGTGTTCTGAATACCATCTCAATATCTTTCCTCCAGATGCATGATAAAAAGCTACTCGGAACTTCTGAGCGATCAAGACACCTCTAGGAGAGGAGAGCCTGATATTCTGTCTAGGTCTCTGGCCTTCTTATTAGTCATTAATTCCTGCTTTCTCTAGTTAATCTCCAGTTGTGGCTCATCTGTTTCTACAAAGATATGCCTCCCTACAAAGACTTTCCTTCAACGAAATACTAAATTATTGTGTAAGAAGTATCTGTAGTACAAATGTATTATAAAACTACACCTCTAATTCTCTCATTCTCATTCCACATCTTCTCATTCTTCAGTTTTCTCCTTCTTAATCAGTGGCACTTCCATTCATCATCAAGGCAGAAAAACAGATGTCACCCATGATATCTCTGTCTTCACCATCCTTCGCCTCTGTCTGTCTTCTTGGTCATAATTTATAACTATCTCTTACATACAATATATACATTTTTTCATTTCTACTCTTACCACTCTATTTTAAAACACCTCTTTTTCCAATTGAACAAGTATATATAATCACCTCCTAATGGGCTACTATCTAAATCTAATAATGGGGAGTTTACTAAGCCAATACAAGCACTTATATTTCACTGGTAAGCAGGTGGAAAATATAATTTAAAATACAATTAAGGTTAAAGTTAATGACAGATGTTCATGTTTCTTTGTGTAAGTTAAACCTCAAAACCTTATATTGAGAGTATAGGATAAATATTGAGAAAATGCAGACCTGTGACATTCTCTTGGATGTGATGGATACCTGTTCTCTCTCTGTTTTATATTTGTAGTTCAACCTCAGTTAAAGTGTTATGAAAATTAAGTTTTATATTTTGTAAGCAATATACCAAATGGGGTGCAAACAGCTCTACACACAAGGGAATGCTTGCATAAAATAAACCAAAATTACTTGGAAATATAGCTAAACTCAAAACCAAGACAGATAAATCACCATGAGATTAAAATGAAGAAAATATGCAATATCAGAGCTGTGATCAGGTGCTGCTGTCAAATTTCACGATGGGTTATTGAAAATACATTGAAATCTTAACAGCTTTCTGTAAAGAAAAAAATGTCTATCTATAGATCTCAAATGCATAGTAAATCAGCACTATGCTTTTTGTCTATACCAGAATTGTCAAGGACTGCCTCATTTCTGAAATGAACACCAGAAAAGCACCATCCACAGCATCTTGGAAGCAGCAAGAAAGTTTATGTTCCTTTAGCTTTTCCAAGAGGAAAACATATTCTCAAAAAAAAAAAAAAAAAAAAAGAAAAAGAAAAGAAAAAACCTTTCAAATTGTGTTAGATGAATGTGTGGGGTCAAGAAATTAAGAGCCAAGAAAACACCCTAATACTTGCAGTGCTGAAACTGCATGTAAGACATACACTTCAAAACATTTAATTTCCCCTTAAAATAATATGAAATGACTAGATAAAGATGAGGTCATACTAAAGCTACACACAATAAACTACTGTAGAAGAGATTTACAGATTAAGTAGAATGATTTAGATGCTTCGAACAAGAAATAACAAAATAGTCTGAAAGAATATATGCAATAAGTTTTTCTAAACTGTTTAAAAGATAAAGGAAAGAAAAGACAGAAGTCATAAGATATGAAACAAAAATGCATCAAAAGAATTAGAAAATTTGAAAAGTACCCAAATAAATGTCTCTCTCCCTATCTAAATTCTGAATGCAAAGATTAATAGTAAAACAGACACAGCTAAAGAGAGGATTCATGAGCTGGACAGTAAATCTAAAGAAACCACTTAAAATGTACAACTGAGAGAAAAAGGTAAGGAAAACATTAAAATATCAGTTAAGAAATATGGAAACAAGAATTAAAGCAAAAAATGTCCAGGAAGCAAAATTAATCACAGTTAAGAATTTTCTAAAGTTGAAGAAAAGCAAAAACTCTCAAATTGAAGGAGTACACTAAGTCTTAAGTAGAGGAAAAAAAAGCTCACAGAAAGAAATCTCACAGATTATGGTAAAATGTCATAATTTTAAAAACAAAATTATTATAAAAGCTATTAGAAAGAAAATAAAAGTTCCGTAAAATAATACATTTTTAAGGGCAGCACACTTCTTATCAATGTAATAAACATCAAAATATAATGGGATTCCCCACTGAAATGCTTAAGGGAAATGATGTTAAATGACAATTCAGATTTTAAATTAAATATGCATAATTTAATTAAAATCTATATTAGTCTGGCAAGATGTGGTGTCTTATTCCTGTAATCTCAGTACATTGGGAGACCAAGGTGGAACGGTCGTTTGAGGCCTGGAGTTAGAGACCAGCCTGAGCAACAGAGATCCTATCTTTACAAAAATTTAAAAAGTTAGTTGGTTTTTGGTGGTGCATGCCTGAAGTCCTAGTTACTTGGGAGGCTGACACAGGGGTTTGAGACTGTACTGAGCTATGATCACACCACCGCACTCCAGGCTGGGCAACAGAATGAGACCCTGTATCAAAAAGAAACAAAACAAAACAAAAAAACCAAGCAAACTTAAAAACAAACAAGCTATATTAATCTGAATAGGCTAGGTTGTTCTGTGGATTAAAAACATATGTTTATTTCTCATTCTTGCTTAATTTGTTGCTGGTAACTTTTCAAGTTTACTCTTTGTCCGTGCAATGACTCCTTGATTCATTCTGCTTCAGTGTCTTGCTTCTAGGATCTCACTATGAGGCCTCCAAGCTTTTTGCAGCACGAGAAGAAAGGGCCTAGAGAGCTTACACCTGTTTTCTCTCTACTTCAGGCCAGAATTGGTTGTGCCACTGCTCATAGACCATTGGCCAGAACTAGTCAACTAGCTTCACCTAATTTTAAGAGGCTTAAAGTGTTGTCTTTCACTTGCCTAGAAAGTGAGGCAAACCAGATATTGTGAGTATAAATAATATTTGTCACAGTTCAGTAACCTTATAATTAGATTGTTAGTTCACTCCCAAACACAAATCATCTTTAACTGAGAAACCCAAATGTCCCTTTCAGTCACATATCATAGTCTAAGTCTCAGAACTCTGAGGAATGCAAAGTAGTTCCACTATTGGATGCAGGTATAGCTCCTTTTGATTCAGTTACAAGTTAAAATAATTTTCAACTCTTAAAACATAATTTATAATGGTGGAATTAGTTTTGGTTAAGTATAATAAGATCTTCCATCTAGAAATTGTGAAAATATAAAATATGTAGTAGTCATTGGTCTGTAACAATTCTGAAATGCTGGTGATAGACATTGTGAGGATGCTTTAACTTAGAGATTTCTTAGTTAAATCCTGAGCTGGTTTCTGAGGGACCTTTCTTACCCATTGTTTTCTTTAGCCTATGGTTCTGCCCTGAGGGAGGTACTTTAAAAAAAAAATAAATTATTCTTTTTGGTCACATCTGAAGTACTGTCAGGGAATATGCCTTCCTTGTGAGTTGTATTGCTTTTTTCTACTTCCAGCTTATAGCAAGTTGGATGCCAGAGGATCATTTTAAGTCTTAAAGAATCAGAATCAGGTTTTGTTCAAGCTTTTAGTATCTCTCTCAACACTTATGAGACTTTATTTTTATTTGTCTTAAAGTCAGTTCCATATGCCAAGTATCACCCCTAGAGTTCTTTTCAAAGCAAGACCCTCCAGATATATATTCTTAATCTTTGTTTCTTCTCTACATCTCTCTCTTTGCATCTCCTCCCTGTGTCTCTTTCTGTCTTTATCTGTCACTCTCAGCTCTCTCTTTCAATGTAATGAGAGCTAAAATGCAGACGTCAGGTCCCAAGAAATAGGCAAGTCTTTATTCTTACCTTTTCCCTGAGTAATTTTGTCCATTTGAGAGGTTTTATTGAATATGTTTCCTCAGTTTATTTATTTTTAAAATAAAGATATGAGGTACAAGTAGTGGTTAACTACATTAGTAGGCTGCACACAGGTGAAGTTTGGGCTTCCAGCTTGCCCTCACTCCCCCTGTAGTGGAACAGGTACTCTTTGTGTTGGTATATTGCCCCCACCCACCTGCCTCCCTCGCTCTCCTAGAAGTACTTAGCAACTGTTGATTCCTCTCTTGTGCTATGTGCTATGTTCAGGGCCCACTCATAAGTGAGAACATGCAGTATTTCATTCTTTGTTGCTGTGATATATCACTTAGTAGCAGAGCCTCCAGCTCTATCCAGTTTGCTGCAAACTCCATGATTTTGTTCTTCCTTAAGGCTGCATAATACTCCATCATGTATATGTACCATATTTTCTTTATCCAGTCCACTTTTGATGGGCAGTAGGGTTGGTTCCATGTTTTTGTTATTGTGAATAGTGTGGCAATGAACATGTGTGTACTGGTGTCTTTTTTGTAGATGATTTATGTTGCTCTGGGTATATTCTCAGGGGAGGGATTGTTGGGTTGTCTGGAAGTCAATTTTTAGTTCTTTAAAGAAGCGCCACACTACTTTCCATAAAGCTTGCATGCCCACCAACAGTGTAGAAGTGTTCTCTTTTCTCTGCATCTGTTGTTTTTTGAGTGATTGATCATGGCCGCCCTTACTGGAGTTAGGTTGTATCTCATTGTAGTTTTGATTTTCCTTTCTCTGATGATTATTGAGGGTGAGTGCTTTTTCACGTTCTTGAGAAGTATCTGTTTTTGTCCTTTGCCATTTTTTAGGTTTTTTGGTTTTCTTCTTTATCTTCATTTGAGTTCCTTATAGATCCTGGATGTTAGGCCTTTGGCAGATGCATAATTTGAAAATATTTTCTCCCATTCTGTGGGTTGACTCTTTACTCTCATGATGGTTTCTTTTGCTGGGCAAAAGCTTTACAATTTGGTGGGGTCCCACTTGTCTATCTTAGCTTTTATGGCAGTTGCTCTTGGGGACTTGGTCAAGAAAGGTTACCTACTCTTCTCTTGCCTGATTGCTCTGGCTAGGCCTTCCAGTACTATGTTAAACAGGAGGCGTGAGGATGGGCATTCATGTCTTTTTCCCATTCTTAGGGAGATGCTTCCAACTCCTCATTGAGCAATGTGTTGGTTGTGGGTTTATCATAGATGTTTCTTACTTTTTGAGGAATGTTCCTTCTATGCCTAGATGCTCAAGCATTTTATCAAGAAGGGGTGCTGGATTTTGTCAGATGCTTTTTCTACATCTAATAATATAATCATGTGGTTCTTGGTTTTACATATTAATGTACTGAATTAAGTTTATGGACTTGTGAATGTTGATACAACCCTGCATCCCAGGAATGAAGTTCACCTGGTCATGTTGGATGATCCTTGAGATGTGTTATTGGATCCAATTTGCTAGAAACTTGTTGCAAAGTTTTGCATCTATGTTCACCAAGGAGATTGACCTGTAGTTTTCTTTCCTTGTTGAGTCTTTGCCAGGTTTGGGTATCAGTAAGATGTTAGCTTCATAAAACGATTTTGGGAGAGAATTCCATCATTCTAGATTGTAATACTTTCAATAAAATTGGTATCAGCTCCTGTATGTCTTGAGGAATTCAGCTGGGAAGCCATCTGGTTAGGACTTTTTTTTTTTTTTTGGTGGGGAAATTTCTTATGACTGAGTCAATATCCTGGCTTATTATTGGTCTGTTTATGGTTTTGATTTTTTCAACCTTGGGAGGTTGTGTAATCAGAATGTCCTCTATTTCCTTTAGGCTTTCAAGTTTATTTGCACACAGGTGTTCATAATAATCTCTGATAGTCTTTTGAATTTCTTCTGGGTCAGTTGTGACTCCGTGTTTCTAATTGTGTTTATTTGGACTTTCTCTCTCTCTCTCTTTTTTTTTTTTGAAACCTTAATGTAACACTGTAAGACCAAACGTTTTATCTTGTTGACCCTTTCCATGATATTTTTTTCTTCTACATCCTACAATTGTGATTTTATCTTTGTGATCTGGATTATTCTGCTGAAGTTAGAATTTGATGACCTTGTCTTTCCAGCTTCCTTAGGTATGAAGTTAGGCTGTTTACTTGTGATCTTTCTGTTTTCTTGATGTGTGTGTGTACAATACTATGAATTTTCCTCTTAACACTGTTTTCATGGCATCCCAGGTATTCTAATAAGATGTGTCTTTGTTTCCAATTTTGCCAGGAATCTTTTTATTTCTGTCTTGATTTACATGTTGACTCATAAGTCATTCAACACATTGTTGCCAGGAATCGTTTTATTTCTGTCTTGATTTACATGTTGACCCATAAGTCATTCAACAGTGTGTTGTTTAGTGTCAATATCTTTGTTTGTTTTGGGGGGATCTTGGTGATATTTATTTTTATTCCACTGTGATCTGAGAAGAAGAACTGTTATTATTTTGATCTTTTGAAATTTGCTCATGCTTGATTTATGTCCTAGAATGTAATTGATCTTGGAATGTGTTCCATGTGCTGATGAGTACAATGTATACTCTGTAGTTGTTGGGTGAAGTGTCCTATAGATGTCTATTAATTCCATTTGATGAAGCATCAAGTTGAGGTTCTAGATCTCCTTGTTGGTTTTTTGCCTCGATGATCTGTCTAAAGTTGTTAGCGGGGTATTTAAGTCTCCAACCATAATTTTATGAGAGTCAATGTCTTCTCTTAGTTTGCTTAGTAGTTGTGTCTTTTAAAACCTGGCACTCCTGTGTTGGGTGCATATATGTTTAGGATGGATATCTCTTGCTGGTGGATTGAGGCTTTTATCACTATATAGTATCCTTCCATGTCTTTTTAAACTTTTAATAGCTTGAAGACTGCTTTGTCTGATATTAGACAAAACTTGCTTTTGATTGTTTTTCATTTTCTTAAAAGGTCATTTTCTAGCCTCTCAGAGTCTGTGGGTGTCTTTTGCAGTGAGATGAGTTTCCTTGAGATAGCAGCTTGTTGGATCATGTTTTTTAAAATGCAGTTTGCCACTCTCTTCAGTGGTGTATTTAGTCCATTCACATTCAAGTTGATTATTGATATGTGAGAGTTTATTCCTGTCATAGGACTCTTGGAGGTTGCTTTGTTTCCTTTTAACATTTACATTTATATATATGTGAGTGTGTGTTGGGTGCTCTGTATACCTTGCTAGCTCTGTATTTGCATATCTTGTTAACTCTCTGTTTGCTTATATTTTTGTAACATGCATGGCTGATTTTTTAAAATTTTGTTTTTATGTATTTGTTTATTTTTTAGATCAATACCTTCTTAAGCAAGCCTTTCCTGAAGGGCTGGTCTGGAGGTAGCATATTCTCTTAGGGATTGGATGTCTGGGAAGGATTTTAATTTTCCATCACTATGAAGCTTAGCTTGACTGGGTAGCAAATTCTTTGTTGGAATTGCTTATCTTTAAGAACATTAACAATTAGACCCCAATACCTTCTGGTTTGTAGTGTTTCTGTATTCTGCAGGTAAATCTGGAGAGATTCTGATGGTTTTTCTCCAGTAGATAGTATGGTCTTTCTCTCTTGCTGTCTTTAAATTTTTTTCTTTAATTCTTACTTTTTGGAGGCAGATTACTATGTTTCTTTGGGATGGTTTTCTTATGTAATACCTTGCAGGGGTTCTCTGAATCTCTTGCAATTTGATGTTCATCTCTCTAGCAAGATGGGGGATGTTTTCTTGAATGCCTTCATGGACTATTTTTTCTATGGTGTTCTCATTTTTCCTTTCTGCTTCAGGGATACTAATCGGCATAGATCTAGATTTTTGACATAGTCCCACAGCTCTTGGAGACTTTGTTCTTTCTTTTTGAGAATTTTTTCCCCTATGTTTTTAACTGACTATTTTAATTCCATATTTGACCTTCAAGTTCTGAGAGTCTTTCTTCTGCTTGTTTGAGCCTGTTCCCAATACTTGTTACTTTGTTATTGATTTTGAGGATGGAGCTCTTTATTTCCATTATTTCAGGATAGGCTTTTTTGAAATTAGCCAATTCTGTTTTTACTTTCTGTATGATTTCTTTCAGTTTCACTTCATGTTCCTCTTGGTTCCTGTTCATTTGTACCATCTGTTCTCTGATTTCTGTGGCTGCCAACTGAGGCAGGTTGTTCTGGGGAGTTTCCATTGTTTGTGCTCTGATTGCTGCTTTTCGTGTGCTGTCTCATTAAAACTCTGAGGGTTGCTTATGTTTCTTCATTGATTCTTCCTCATTTTTGTCAGATCTCTCTTTACTCAGTGAGAGAGGGAAAAGCTCCACTCTGTGTCAGGTTCTTGTTACTGCAGATTTTCTCTCCCACTGCTAAATGGGTCAGTTTCGGCCCCTGCCGTGTATGGTTGATGAATCTCACTGGTTGGGAGGGAGTGATGCCACCCAGTGCATCCCAGAATCACTCACCCCACCTCCCTCATGTAGCATGATCGCAGCTCCTGTACATGCTTAGCTCATGGCGGGGGATAGGGTGCACAGATTCCTGTTCCTGTCTTTTTATTCTCTGTGGGTTCAAGGAGAAGCCTGCTGGGTGCAGGGAGTTTTACCCTTCCAAATACATTAAGGGTACCTCTTTTAATTAGCAGCTGGATCCCCATTCTCAGCCCTGCCATGCAAGGGAGACACCAGTCTATTTCCCCACCAGGTAGTGGATATGTCAGATTAACCTTGCAGGTGGGCCTTCTGCAGGCCGCTTCCACTTCCCATTCCACCTGGGATCTGGCACATACTACTATGTCCCAACCAACCTTCTTCAGCATGAAACTGATGTTTTGTGCCCTTTTGGGTGGAAGTGAACCTAGTTAAAGCATCTTATAAGTACCCACCCCTCCCCTTCTTCAAACAGATCATCCATTTCTGTGTATGCTTGGTGCAGGGTGAGGGATTGGGGCACCTGGAATTCCATGCCTTCTGTTGCTTTCTGGACTCTGCACTCAGAAAGACCTTCATTGGGTGAAAGATGTTTAACTCATACATAGGTTATCACCATCTAATGGCAGTGGAATCTCTATTCTCTGCCTTGCTATGTGATAGTGGTGCCAATCTGCTGTTCTACGGTGGCCATCTTGTCCCTCTATTCTCTCTCTCTCTTTTTTTTTTGAGTTGGAGTCTCACTCTGTCACCCAGACTGGTGTGCAGTGGCCACTCCCGGCCACTACAGTCTCGACCTGCTGGGCTCCGGCTATTTTTCTGCCTCAGCCTTCCAAGTAGCTGGAACAACAGGCACGTGCTACCATGCCCAGCTAATTTTTTTTGATTTATTGTAGAGATGAGGTCTCACCAAGTTGCCCAGGCGGGTCTCGAACCCGCGGGCTCAGGCAATTCACTCACCTCAGTCTCCCAAAGCGTGGGATTACAGGCTTAGCCACCGAGCCCGGCTCTCTCTCTCTTTTTAATCTTACATTTTATTGCTTACAACATAGAACTTTTCTGGCATTGCAAGGTCCTAAATTTCTAGATTTTCTCTTTTTTCTTTCATTTTTACTTGCAAACAATTAAACTTCTTCTTGTGCTATTTCTCATTTATTCCTTGACAAATGTAGCAATCAACATACAATACTAAGGTTCTAGTTTTCCACCGCTTCTCTTACAGTTTCAAGTTTGTTAAGCGAATAGGCTGCCTTCTAAAAATTTTTTATAGTGGCCCCAGTCTGTTGACCCTAGCCAACTCTGTAGGGAGATTGCATTCTGTGAAATGATTTGTTTTATCTGGGATTCTGTGCCATTTTAACACGAAGCTTGCATTTTTTCTTAATTGGTAAAGGGAGCTTTTACTAAGGAGGAGATCATATATCTACCCTAGTTTACCCTGACATAGAAGTAATAAATGTCACCTCCCTTCTCAATACTTTGGCCAAAATTAATCATAAGACTTTGCCTAACTGCAAGGGGCCTAGGAAATGTAGTCTAATCTGGGGAGGAGAGCCAGATAATATTGAGCACTAACAACGTCTACCTCATGATGTGTAAATTCTAAATAAATTAAGAAATAAGGAAGGAATGATATAGATAACTTTAATAGAAGCCAGAAGGAAAAAAATAAAATAAAAGAAGCAGAGACCCAGAATTTTGAGGAGTGTAGCATATGCTAGAGGTAGAATTTCAAATAAGTTAGAAAAAGAATGCATTCTTTTAATAACTAAGTAGTATTGAAACAATTGGACTTTTGTAAGGCCAATTAGGTTCTTATTCCACTGCCTCCACATGTGTTATATGGGACAACATTGAAGCATTGGGCAAAGACGAGTCTTCTAGGCCTATCCAAGTCATAGTGAGAAATCTGAATTTTCTTTTAAGCGAGATGAGAAGCTATTTGAAAATTTTAAAACAAGCAAATGAAGTAACCAGATTTATAATTTTGAAAGGTTACTCTTTTAAAGTAATGAATTCACTATTGAATAAAGTTAGGAAGATTATTAGGAAAAAAATACAGTAATTCAAGAAAGAGATAGGAATTTTTTTTTAAAACTGGAGAATTGGCAATGAAGAAGGAAAGAAATATAAATCCATGTTATATTTCTTATGAATATATAATTCACATTATATTTCTTAGCCTGGGCAAGCTAAGCGTACTTTACATTTTGTATAGGGAACAGGAGAGAGAAATGATAGAAGTGACGGAGTGTTAGAAGAAAAACACTTTGAGGCTGTTTTACTGAGTTGAGTCACTGCAGTTAAGTCTGTGGGACTACACTGTTTAGAAGGTAAGTTGCATCTTAGAATCATTCCCTGAAGGTCAGAAAGGAAAACAATTATATGCTGGCACATGCCTTCCCTTTGTGCATCCAGTTCCCTGAAACTCTGGGTTGTACAACCTTGGGTATGGGTATTGATCTGGGTTGTGAGCGTCATAAACAAGAGAGCCCTGGATTATGAGACGGAAGATGCAGGGAGGGAAGGAGGAGAAGCACTTTTAGATTGACCCTGCGTGAAGTTGACCAGAATCCATGCACAGCTAAAGAAAGAGACAGGTGAGGCCAAGAAGATCTCAGGTGGTGCATAAAGTTGTCTGGTCCAGAAAAATTTGGTATAACATTGTAAGGTCAAAAGAATAGATTGCCTGTGGAATTGGGTGGTGATGCAGTAAGGTGATAGTGGAATGGAAGGAAGGACTTGAGTTTGGGTGGAGATAGATATAACTACATGCAGTAGTTGTGATATTAGAGCATGTGTAATGGTGCACCTCGACTACACTCAGGGTTTTCTGGAGGAAATAAAGGCTGACAAAGTTTTAAACAATCAAATAGGTTTTTGGAGATATGAGAGAAAAACAAATGGTGACAAGATGCAATATTTTAAGACACAGAGAAATCTTGTGTGAAGCCCTGGAAACAAAAGTTGGGAGCATGTATCATTTAAGGAACAGTATGCCTGGAACAGAGAGAGTGGGTTAGAAAGTGGGGGTAGTTGGAAAACGTGAAATGGTAAATAAAGAAGCAGGAGTTCTGTAGGGTTTGCTAAGCTATGGGAAGGGGTTGGGTTTTACAACAATAGGAATCCATTAAAGGTGATGTTTTAAAGATTATTTGGAGGGACAAGGGCCAAGATGACTGACTGAAAACATTGGCTGAATGCTGCTCTTGGCAAAAAATTCTCTTTTTTTGGTGGAGGGAGCCTGGTGCTCTGAGAGTTGGCCAGGAAATCCAAGTTGAGGGTTATCAAGTAGTCACCTGAAGATGCAGAGAATGGACAGCTCAAGTCTCAGCCACTTCCAGAAGTGGGCCTGACATGAAAACAGAGCACCCTTGGAGAAGAAGTGATGAGTGACCGGTTTTTTTTTCCACACCTCATGCAAACCTCTGATTTGTAGCTAAAGGAGAGACAGCCCAAGCCCTCCTCCAGCACACTCTCCCACATTGGCCAGGTGCAGAGAGTCTCCCAGAATCAGGACGGAAGCACTGGTGGGATCCATTTGGAGTTTGGGGGACCACAGTTTCCAGTAAGGCCCAGCACTAGTATCCACTCCACCCTTGGAGAGACTCCATGGGAATCACCCTGTGAGATTGGTCAGCAAATATGTGGGCACTCCCCCCTTTCACTCTCTTCAGTCTCCAGCAGAAGAAATGTGCCCACTTTGGGGATATGGTGCCGGCACCCATCCTGCCCCCAGATCAGAGATAAAAGCATGGCTTACCCCCAGGGGGCTGCCATCACTGCAATAGTCCCTCCCATGAAGCAGGATGGGAACCAGGAGGTGGTACACCACTGTGAAACAAGGCCACAGTGCTCCTGGTCACTTGCAGACTGAGGGAGAAACATTGGTTCTCTGCCAGCCAGGCAATGCCTTTCCTTTTACTCCTGTGCAAAAGGAGCAGACTCACCTAGATGGGAGGAGGCCATTTCACCGCCCCCCCAGAACACCTGTGCCAGAGCAGGGCTGTGGGGCCCCTCCTGGCTGCCAGTCAATCCCGGTGGCCAGATGCTTAGGTTGCAGAGGGAGATGCCAGAACTGCCAGCCAGCTAGGGTCCCTGGTGCTTGTGCTGGAGGGAGGGAGAGCCCCTGATCTGAAGAAAAGTTCTTGCTCTGCCCCTGCCAGACTGTACCTGTGAAGCAATGTCAGATGGTTTCCCTCAGTTCATCTCTCCTCTGCCATCACTGCCCCTTCCATAAGCAGACTAGAGGAGGAAGCAACACACACTGCCCCCCAGTAAGAGCAATTTCATTAGGTAAAAAATAAAAAGAGAAGAGACTGTCCTCGCAAATGAGGAAGATTCAGTGAAAAAACACCAGTAATTCCCAAAGCCTTAGCAATTTGATACACACAAAGGGGCTTCTCAGATCCCAAACAATGGAACACATCCAGAATGACCTATCCCTGATGACAGGCATAGAATTCAGACAACCAATGGCAAAGAGACTCAGTGAAATCCAGAAGTCAGTGAATACCAAAATCAACCAGGCTACAAAAACAGTGCAGGAAGTGAAAGTTGACATGGCCATTCTAAGAAAGAGTCAAACTGAACTGGAAATGAAGAATTCTCTCCTGGAATTTTAAAACACAATAGCAGCCTTAACAGAAGAATCAACCAGGCAGAGGAAAGAATTCAGAACTTGAAGATTGACTTATTTAATTAACCCAGTCTGACAAAAATAAAAGAACTAGGAAGAATGAGCTAACCCTATGAGCTATCTGGCATTATGTAAAAAACCCCAAATCTACAGCTGACTGGCATTGCTGAGAGAGAAGGGAAAACTGAGAACACCTTGTAACAAACCTTCCTAGATGTCATCCAAGAAAAGTTCCCCTATTTCTCTAGAGAGACAGCCATGCAGAGATAAGAGATTCCGAGAACTCCTGTGAGGTATTACATGAGAAGATCATCCTGAAAGCATATAATAATCAGATTTGCCAAGGTGAGCATGAAATAAAAAATCCTATAGGCAGCTAGACAAAAGGGACAGATCACCCACCAAAGAAAACCTATCAGAATTGCAGCAGCCTTCTCAGCAGAAACCCTACAAGCCAAAAGGGATTGGGAACCCATCTTGAACATTCATAAAGAAAAGGAATTCTAGCCAAGAATTTCCTACCCCACCAAGGTAGGCTTTATTAATGAAGGAGAATTAAATCTTTTTTTTTTTTTTTTTGAGTTGGAGTCTCACTCTGTCGCCCAGACTGGAGTGCAGTGGCCACTCCCGGCCACTGCAGCCTTGATCTGCTGGGCTCCGGTGATCCTTCCGCCTCAGCCTTCCAAGTAGCTGGAACTACAGGCGCATGCTACCATGCCCAGCTAATTTTTTGATTTATTGTAGAGATGAGGTCTCCCTGCCCAGGCGGGTCTCGAACCCGCGGGCTCAGGCAATCCACTCACCTCAGCCTCCCAAAACGCAGGATCACAGGCTGAGCCACCGAGCCCGGCAGGAGCACTCATATTTATAAAACAATTGCTAATTAATCTGAGAGATGATATGGACAGCCATACAATAGTAGTTAGAGATTTCAAAACCCCACTAACAGCTTTAGACAGATCAAGGTAGAAAACTAACAAAGAAATCTGAAACCTTAACTTGATACTGAACCAACTAGATATGATAGACATCTACAGAACATTTTACCCAACAAACAATGCGTATACATTCTTATCAGCATACAGAACATACTCTACGATCAACCACATACTTGGCCATAAATCAAGCATGAACAAATTTCAGAAGATCAAAATAACACCAAGCATCTTCTCAGACCACAGTGGAGTAAAAATAAATATAATCACCAACAGGAATCCCCCAGAACACACAAACACCTGGAAATTAAACATACTTCTGACTGACTCTTGGATTAACACAGAAATCAAGGCAGACATAAAAAAATTCCTAGAAACCAGTGAAAACAAGGACACAACATACCAAAACCTCTGTGATACTATGAAATCAGTGTCAAGAGTGAAGTTTATAACCTTGCATGTGCACATCAAGAAAACAGAGAGATTTCAAGTAGTCTAAAGTTGTACCTAAGGGAGCTTGGAAACATAAGAACAATCCAGTCCCAAAGCAATAGAAGAACGAAGATTATCAGAATAAAATTGGAGCTACATGAAATAGAGACACCCCCCAAAAAAAGTTATACAAAGGATTCATGAGTTATAAAGTTGGTTATTTGAAAGGCTAAATAAGGAAGGCGGAGCTTAAGATGGCAACCGACAGATCAGTCTGTAAGTCTCCATGGAGGCAAGTGTTAATAAAGACTCTCGAGTGAGTGGGCGGCACTGGTGGGAGCGTGAAAGTCCATGTGAGGGGATACTCGGGTGCATGTACCCAGTTCCTCCCTCTGAGGGCGACTGCAAGCCCCCACCACCCTGAGATTGGAGCACCGCTGGCAAGATCATGCTGTTGTGGGAACGTGATTGTTGCTGTTGTGGGAACCCCCCTGAGAAAAGCCTGATGAATCCAGCTGTTTCCCATCACCTGGTGCCTGGCCCACACCATCACCTGTTTTAATGGATCAGCTGGAGTCCTGGATCTGAATAGTGGAGAGAGAGGATGGTTAAAGCCAGAGAGGAGTCCATACCCAGTGAGGAGCCACCCACCACAGCCATTTTCTTTGACCCAGGACCAGGCAGAGATTTGCATTGCCCTGCCGACCTTTGCACAGCCTCAAACTTGTTGCCTAAGGTAATCTCATCAAAGTGGGAGAGACAGAAGCCCCTCCCCCAGGCTGAATCAGACCCAGACAACTCAGATCTGTATGGCAGACCTGTCAGGCAGCAAGCTGAGTGAACCCAGATCTGACTCACCCCTCTCCCAAAGTAGGCCTTCAGCAGCTGACCCAAGCTATCTGCCTGTGATGAGAGCAGAGCGGAGGGGCTAGAGATCAGAGCTGAAGGGACTCTGGACGGACAGGAAGGACCTCAGAACCAGTCTGAGTCCATGTTTTTTTATTTTTATTTTTTGACTGTTTTGCTCACTTTCTTTTGCTTTTTGTTTTAGTTTCCTTTTCTCTTTCATTCAGGTTTTGATAATGTTTTCATACTTGCTTTGCTTTTGTTATTTTACTGATTTTTTTTCTTTCTTCTTTCTATTCTTTAGAACCCCTGTTGGTGTAGGGGAAGTCTACATCAATAGGCAGGATTTTATTGGACTGTGTGTTTGTGTGATTACCTGTATGCTCTAGGTTTTTAATTTCTCTTTTCTGTCTTTGTATTCCTTGTCATTTGTTAGCTGGTATATCTGTCTGTTTCCCCCCTTACTCTTCTCTCACTCCACCCTGCTCTTGACCCCCTCTTCCTTCTTCCATTATTTTCCTTTTTCTTACCTCATTCTGTTCCAGGGTACAAACCTAAATCCCCATTGCATGGACAGATTGTAAGGCAGTGGAAAGTGGATTCCAGGGGGCCCAAACACTTGTTGGTGGATAGTGCAGATGTGCAGATAGATTCTGAATCACAGTCCCTCCTCAACTAAATCTCAAAACTGCAAAAAGTACAGCCTCCCACCCACAGTCTAGCTTCAGAAGTGAACAAAGTCAGAGGATCCACATAAGGAAGAATAGGAGACCGAGCAAAAAAAAGTAAAAGCAACCCTGCCATCCCTGAAAAACAGAATTAAAGAGGGGGGAGGGGGGAAGTAGGGGGAGGGAATCTGCACAAATGAAAAGAAACCAAAAGAATATGGGTCTCTCACAGACCCTTGGAAGGTCAGACACTGAGCAAACAGATTTTGGAATGCAAACAATGAAGAGCCCCCAGAATGACTGGTCTCAAACTACAAACCCAGACAAGACATTAATAGAGAGATTAAAAAGAATTGAGGAGAGACAAGAGGAAAATAGGAAGGAGTTGATAACTGAGACAGCAGCAGTAAAGAATACTGTGAATGAAATAAATAACAAACTTATAAACATGGGAAGCACAATTAGCCAAGCAGAAGAAAGCATCTTAGAGCTTGAGGACCAAAATATAGAACTAACCCAAACTTCAAAAATATAGAAAAGAAGTTTAAAAAGACAGAACAAAATCTTCAAGAGATGAGCGGTTACTTCAAGAGGCCAAACCTAAGAATAATTGGACTTCCTGAGACAGAAAGAGAGACAGAGACCACCCTGGAACAAACATTCCATGAAATTATTCAAGAAAACTTCCCTCATCTCATCAGTGATGTGACCATTCAAACACAAGAGATTCAGAGAACCCCTGCAAGACAACAAATGAGAAGATCAAATCCTAGACACATAATAATTTGCCTAAACAAAGTAGGTATAAAAGAAAAAAATCCTAAAGGCATCAAGAGATAAAGGTCAGATTACCTACTGGGGAAGACAAATTAGAATAGCAGCAGATTTATCTACAGAAACACTTCAGACTAGGAAAGCTTGGAGCGCAATCTTCAAAGTTCTCAAAGATAATCAATTTCAACCAAGAATAACCCAGACATTCAATCCCTAAGAACTTATGCTGCCTCTAGACCTGCTCTACAAGAAACACTTAAGAAAGTATTAAACACAGAAGAAATGGAAAAAAGAACACAACGTTCTTCACAAGAGTACAGGAAAAAGATTGAAAACACATATGAATTAACCCCCAAATCAAATGAAACACAACAAACAAATGGGAACAACAACACTTCTATAGAAACCTCATGACAACCATAAACTCTCACATTTCAATAATTAACCTGAGTGTGAATGGACTAAATGCACCACTGAAAAGACATAGAATGGTAAAATGGGTTAAAAAAACATGAGGCAACAATATATAGTCTTCGAGAAAGACTCATCTCACCAGAAAGGACACTCACAGACTCAAAGTAAGAGGATGGGAAGCAAAATTTCAAGGGAACGGAACACAAAAGAAAGCTGGAGTTGCAATCTTAATCTCAGACAAAATACCATTTAAGCTGTCAAAAATTAAAAAAGATGAATAAGGTCACTATATAATGATAAAAAGTTCAATCCATCAACAAGAAATATCCATCCTAAACATATATACACCCAACATAGGAGCACCAATGTTCCTAAAGCAGCTTCTAATCAAACTTAAAAAAGAGATTGACTCTAACACTATCATAGCTGGGGACACCCCACTCACAACCCTAGACAGATCATCAAGACAAAAAATCAGCAAGGAGATCCAGAACCTCAATGAGACTGCTGAACAAATTGACTTAATTGATACCTAAAGAACACTCCACCCAATGACCACAGAATATACATTTTACTCATCACAACATGGAATGTACTCCAAGATTGACTGCATCATTGACCATAAATCAGACATAAGCAAATTTCAAAAGATTGAAATTTTGCCATGCACCTTCTCAGACCACAGAGGAATAAAAATGAATATCAACACCAACAAATTTCCCCCAAAACCCACAAAGACATGGACACTAAACAGTATGATGCTAAGCAACTCCTTTTGATAAAATCTAGTACCCCTTCTTAATAAAAACTCTCAAACATCTAGGCATAGATGGAACATACCTCAAAATAGTAAAAGTCATCTACAAGAAACCCATAGCCAGCATATTCCTAAACAGACAATAATTGGAACAATTTCCCCTGAAAACTGGAACAAGACAAGGGTGCCCACTCTCACCCTCCTGTTCAACATAGTTTTGGAAGTCCTAGCTAGAGCAATCAGAGAAGAGAAGGCGACAGGGATATCCAAATAGGAAAAGAGGAAGTCAAGTTATCTCTCTTTGCTGATGACATGATTGCATACCTTGAAATCCTAAGAGAAGCTGCCAAAAACCTCCTTGCACTGATAAGGGACTTTGGCAAAGTCTCAGGGTGAAAAATAAATGTGAAAAAGACAATCTCATTTCTATATACCAATAATAAATGAACAGAAACTCAAATGGCCACAAAAAAAAAAAAAAAAAAAGAAAGAAAGAAATGCCTTGGCATCTTCCTTACCAGAGATGTGAAAGACCTTTACAATGAAAACTATAAAACACTGCTCAAAGAAATCAAAGATGACACAAACAAGTGGAAAAATATTCCATGCTCATGGATTGGAAGAATCAACATTTTAAGATCCATTTTACCTAAGGCAATCTACAGATTTAACGCAATACCCATCAAGTTACCAGCAACATTCTTCTCAGACCTAGAAAAAACAATAGAGAAATTCATATGGAAACATAAATGACCAAGAATAGCCAAAACAACTGTCAGCAAAAAAAAACCACAAAAAACAAAACCCAACCCCCCCAAAGCAAACAACAACAACAACAACAAAAAGCAGGAGGTATCACACTTCCAGACTTTAAACTTTATTGTAAAGCTACAATAATCAAAACAGCCTAGTATTGGTACAAGAATAGGCATATAGACCAATGGAATAGAATTGAGATTCCAGAAGCAAAACCTCAATTTCTCAACCAACTCATCTTTGACAAAGACTCTACCACCCACTACTGGGGCAAGGAGAACCTATTCAGTAAATGGTGCTGGGAAAACGGAATGAAAACATGCAGAAGATTGAAACACAAAATTAACTATCCCCATACACAAAATTAACACTAAATGAATCACAGACCTACATGTAAAACCTCTAACTGTAAGAACCTTGGAAAATGCAGGAGACACTCATATGGAAGTTGGAACTGGCAACCAATTTTTGATCAAAACCCGAAGTGCCCAGGTCATAAGAGATAAGACAGACAAGTGGGACCTCATTAAACTGAAAAGCTTCTGCAAAGTCAAAGAAACCATCAAGAGAGCAGGGAGACAGCCCACAGACTGGGAAACCATATTTGGCAACTCCATATCTGACAAAGGCCTAACATCAAAGATCTGCAAGGATCTCAAACGTGCTGAAAAGAAAAAACAAACAGCCCCATTACAAAGTGGGCAAAAGATATGAGTAGACAGTTCTCAAAAGAAGACATATGAGCAGCCAACAGATACATGAAAAAATGTTCAGCTTCACTAGTCATCAAGGAGATGCTAATTAAAACTACGCCAAGATATCACCTAACTCCAATCAGGATGGCCATCATCAATAACTAAAAAAATAACAGATGCTGGAGAGGATGTGGTGAAAAGGGAACACTTCTACACTGTTGGCAGGAGTGTAAACTAGTACAGGCTCTGTAGAAATCAGTGTGGCGATTCCTAAAAGTTCTAAAAATCGACCTTCCTTATGATCCTGCAATCCCCCTACTGGGAATATACTCAGAATAATTCAAATCACTCTGTGAAAAATATACCTGCACACATATGTTTATCACAGTATTGTTCACAATAGCAAGAACATGGAACCAACCGTGCTTGCCCATCAAAAGAGGACTGGATAAAAAAATGTGGTACTTATACACAATGAAATACTATGCAGCCACAAAGAAGAACAAAATCATGAACTTCTCAGCAACGTGGATGGAATTAAAGTTTATAATACTGAGTGATCTCTCACAGAAACAAAGAGCTGAGTATCACATGTTCTCACTCATAAGTGGACCTTAAACAACTACCGTAATACTATAAGAAAACGATTGAGAGTAGTGGGAAACTGGGGGAGGGGGGCAGGGAGGTGGGATTGACAGTAGTCAATATCTGCCTGGGATGGGGGGGGCATACCTCATCAACAAGGGTACCTGTACAATGAATATTTGTATTCCTCACCCTAAATTGTACCCCACATTTTAAAATAAAAATTAAAAGAGGAAAACAAAAAAGGATAAATAAGACTGACAGACCTCTGGACAGATTCATAAAATAAAAAGAGAAAAAATTTGAATAAACACAATTAAAAATGTAAAAGGTGATGTTATGACCAACCCTAAAGAAATACAAAAGTTTATCAGAGATTACCATGAACATCTATATGTGAGTAAGCTAGAACATCTAGAGAATATGGAGAAATTCCTGGCAACATACAACCTCCCAAGATGGAAAGAGGAAGAAATCAAGACCCCCCAAAGACCAATAAAGAGCCAATAAACTGATTTAGTAATAAGTAACCTTCCCACCAAAAAATACCCTGGGCCAGATGGTTTCTCAGCTGAATTTTACCAGACGTACATGCTGATACAAATCCTATTGAAAGTATTTCAAGCAATTGAGAAGAAAGGAATTCTTCCTAACTCATTCTATGAAGCTAATATCATCTTGATACCCCAAATGGCAAAGACACAACAAGAAAAGAGGTCTTCTTTTCTCTTATGACCATAAATGCAAAAATTTTCAACAAGCTATTTAGCAAATTGAATTCAACAGCACATTACAAGGATCATTCATCACGACCAGATGGATGTCACTCTTGGGATGCAAAGCTGATTCATCATATGGAAATCAATAAATGTAATCCACCACATAAACAGATGTAAAATCAAGAACCACATGATTACCTCAATAAATACAGAAAAAGCATTCATTCTTGATAAAAAACCACAAACACCTAGGTATTGAAGAAACATTCTTCAAAATAATGAATTATCTGTGACAAATCGGTAGCCAACATCATACTTAATGGGTAGAAGCTAGAAGCATCCCCCCTAAAAACTGAATCAAGACAAGGAAGTCTACTCTCACCACCCCATAGTATCTGAAGTCCTGGCCAGAGCAATCAGGTAGGAGAAAGAAATCAGGCATATCCAAAGAGGAAAAGAGGAAGATAGATTATCTCTCTTTATAGATAATATAATTGTATACTTTGAAAATACCGAAAACCTTCTTGCACTGATAAGTAACTTCAGTAAAATCTTGATATATAAAATCAATGAACAAAAGACAGTTACATTTCTATACACCAACAACAAGCAGGCTGAAAGCCAAATCAAAAGCACAATCCATTCATAATACACACACACACACACACACACACACACACACACACACACACACACATACATGTGTGCACACACATACACGCACACACACAATACTTCAGCATTCATCTAGCCAAAGAAGCAAAAGATATTTACAATGAGAACTAAAAAACTGCTCAAAGAATTCAAAGATGACACAAACTAATGGAAGTATATCCCATGCTCATAGATTGGAAGAATCAATATTGTCAAGATGTTCATTCTATCCAAAGTCTTCTACAGATTCAAATAAGAGCCCGAATAGCTAAAGCAAACCTCAGCAAAAAGACAAAGCTGATGGCATCACACTCATAGATTTCAAACTTTACTAAAAGACCATAACCACAACATGGTACTGGTACAAAAATAGACACACATAGACCAATGGAACAGGATAGAGAACTGAGATATGAAACCACAGGTCTTCAACCAACTCATGTACAACATAAATTGATCTACCTGCACAGATATGTTATTGCTACACTATTCACAATAGCAAAAACATGGAACCACCCCAGATGTTTATCGACAGTGAACTAAATTTTTTAAAAATGTGGTTAATATACATGATGGAATACTACACAGTTCTAAAGAAGAACCCAAATCATGTCTTTGAAGCAATGTGGATGCAACTGGAGACCATCATTCTAAGTAAATTGTCCCAGAAACAAAAATTGAATACTGCATGTTTTCATTCATAAGTGGACACTAAATATTGGGCACCCAGGCAAAAGGACAGAAACAACAAACATTGGGTACTGCTAAAGAAGGAAGGAAAGGAGGAGGGATAAAGGATACAAGACCACCCATTGGGTACCACATCCACTACTGGAGGGGAGAGGGCTTGTAAGAAGCCCAGACCTCACCTTCACACAATATACACATGTAGTAAATCCTCACATGTATCCCATAATTCTAAAATTAAAAAAAGATTTTTTGAAAGATCATTTTGCTTGTAGGATAAAATACGTTGTAGAAACACAAGATCTGACCAAGAATGCTGGTTATGTGACTGTTAAAATAGCCAAAGTGAGAGACACGCGTGATCTAGACTAGTTTTATGGCAGTGAGGTGGAAATTAATGGATGGATTCCATGGAAATATGTAGGAAGAAGATGAACGAGATATGTAAGGGACAGGAAAAAAGAGAAGCCAGAGATGATGCCAAGGCTTCCGACTTGAATAAGTAGGTGAATACAAGCTTGGTGGAGACAAAATATATTTGACAGAGTGAGACTGAAGAGCCTGCAAGACATCAAGTGGCAATGTTTAACAGATAGTTGAAGAGCTGCTGGACATCACAGAGAGACAATTCAAGTTTTAAAACCCTGAATTTAGATTGGTACCAATCTTCAAATTTTGCAATTATCTTCAGTATTAGTCAGGATTTTATATATAGTCCTGGAGAAAGTCAACAACAAAATAGATCCATAACATGGGTTTTTTAGCCAGTTATGATAGTATAATATATTTTCTTGGGAAAAGAAGATTGGCAGTCCCCATGGAGGTGAGGAGGAACAGCTTTTCTTCTCAGTTCCTGGGTCTGTCTTCATGGAAGCTGGTCAGTACAGAATTAGGCAGCTGGAATTGCACTTAGAAGGTCTATGAATTTATCAGCACAACACACAGCATTAAATACAGATGCACTACCCTCAACCTCCCACCCAGAGGAATCTTGGAATCTTCATGAAATATACTGCACTTCCGGTGGGAGGGGTTGCTATGACTTACTAATGGCTCTTACTTCTTAACTGCTCTTTCTTCTTATTGGGAACCCAACATATTTCTGTTGTCTGGACCATGACAGACAAAGACAAGGCAAAGGAGACAGAGATAAAGTGAGAAAAGATAAAGTGAAACTTTGGCAGGTGTCACTATCAATAGTGCCACCTCAAATTTAGAGGAAACACCACCACATGGTAATCAACACTGTTATACATATATCACTTTGTTATGTGTAGAAATATAGAAATACTAAATCTGAAATACTGGAGTATTAACAATGAAAAATAATATCTTGCAAAAGGAACCTGATACAGTGTGATTTTATTCACATTGTTAAAGGATGGATAGCAATATTTTTCCTCAAATTTTCAGTAGGGAAATTTCATCTGCCAGTCATTTCTTAGGAAAATAACTTACCTTTTAATATTTCCCAGATTGAAGACCCTTGAGATATGCCCTTGGAAATTTATCTACCAAATAAAACCCCTGTAGCAACCTTACTACAAAATACTCTAGGCTGGCTTTTTGCCATAGTGCATAGCATCCTCATGACAGGGGCTTGCAATTCCCATAACAGGGTCTGGCTGGAGGGAGGGGGGAGGGTGGCAGTCAGGTTGGGGGGTGAGGGATGCTATACAGTAATCAGGGTCTAAGCAGTATCTATGTGTCATTCTTTGTTGTTTAGGCCCAAAGTACAAGGGAAAAAATCAGACTCTGTTATTTTACTCAAATAGGAACATTAATGAAAGAGGATGGAAATGGAAATTGTGCCCTAGGGTATTCTCAATACTAGGATGAACAAGATAATTGCATTTCTATCTAACTCGTCTTTAAGTCATACCTTTTCTAACTAATTGAAAGCTGCTGTTAATGAGCAAAAATGGGACACAGTTTCCTGTGGTTTATAGTAAATAAAAAATATTCAGTGCTGTCCCAAGTATGACCCAGTTTATATAAGTTGGTTTCATAAATGTAGGCAGCCATCTCCAACACAGATATACTCTGTGTAACAAGTTAAGTTGTTAGCTCTGTGGTTTTACAAACGACCTTGTTCAAAGCGAGTCTCCTTGTATTCAATCGGCTCTTTTACAAGTCACTCCTTTCCCCTTATAAATTCAGTGGGAGAATGTCAACCCTGTTATGCAGGGTTTGGATATCACGTTAAGACATTGTTCCTTGCCAATATGCATAAAAAACATTTTTTTCTAGCTCTTGATGCAGATTTCTGAAAGGAATACAATAAATGAGAATATTGGAATCACACAACTCTCTGAGTCAGGAGGTCTATGGATGCCAGCATTGTGATTATGGCTGCATCACTTGATAATCACTGAGATGATTTTGAAGGGTTCCCACATGAGCAGATTGCACATTACAATTTTTTCCTCTGTAATCTTGAATCAGCCCAGAAAGCTTGTTAATTGCTTGAAGTACTCCAAGCTTGTTTTGATAGAAAATCACCCTGAAACCTATTAGCTCACTTTTCTCTCAGCATGGCCAGTTTACACAGCCCTGAATTTCAGTTCCAGAAAGGTTATTTTTTAGGATGTCATTCAATATTTCATCAATTCCCAGCATACTTGCTGCCTTGAAAATATCTTCCATAATTTTCTTCCCTGTGAAGCATATATAAACAAATCTAATTCCTTGTTAGATGCTAATTGCAGCTACTATATAACTATGCCTCTGAAACTTTCTAAAAACGTTATCCATATGTCAAGGACTTCTTTTAACTGCTTGGTTATTCTAATGAGAGAATTGTTTCTTCTTCCTCCTGCTGCCTGCACCCCATCTATTTTGCAAACTTAATATCTACTATTAAAATATCATCAGCCTAACAAGATTATCAGTGATGCCACACCAATTTCAGGTCCAGTGGTAGTAACTGTACTGTGATGCCCTGGAAAATCATCAAAGGTATAAGTTGTGTGAGGCAGAAAAAAATCTCCCTTATTTTTCTATAAATTTCTGAATTAACAAATGTTATATGGTAGTGGAGGAAACTTCTGGAAAACAAATAAACCCAAATGACATTGATCAATTTTTTTTTGAGTTGGAGTCTGTCACCCAGGGAGTGCAGTGGCACACTCACGGCCACTCTGGTGTCGACCTGCTGAGCTCTGGTGATCCTTTCGCCTCAGCCTTCTGAGTAGCCAAAACTATAGGGGTGTGCTACCACACCCAGCTAATTTTTTATTTATTGTAGAGACGAAGTCTCACCAAGTTGTCCGGGCTGATCTTGAACCCGTGGGCTCAGGTAATCCACTTGCCTCGGTCTCCCAAAGGGCTGGGATTTCAGACTGAGCCACCGAGCCCAGCTGATCAAGTTTTTAAATATATAAACATACCTGGAAGGATTTGTGTCATGTAAGGGTGTTATGATGCAAAATTTCAAGGAAGTATAATGTCTTAGAAATGAAGAGAGAGAATGTAGCCTGAGAGGAGGATATTTGTATGCTAAACTGAACTCAAAATTTTCAATATTGTTGGAAAATAATAGCTCTAGATTAACATGACTCAGTGTAGCAGACACTGTAGTATGGTGCTCAGACTTCCACGTTATACCCTTCTCCCAGCTGCCAGAATATTGGCTGCCAATGACTCACAGGTGAATCTGCTTCCTGGGACCACTCCTGGCATCAATACTGTGGGTTGAGTTCCTCTCTGGAAATTGCCCTCAGCAGGGGGGAGCTGCCTTGGTCAAGGATGTACCCTAATCCCTGTGCGACTGACTGAGACCTCTAATTTACTGTACAACCACTGTTGTTCCCTTTACTTAATCCACCTTTCCTTGTTCCCTTATAAGTAATAAGGAAATAGGACATCCCATTCCCCATTAGATATCTGCAATAAAATCTCTGGACCTGAAATAGGTGTATCATTGCTGCTAATCTGGAGTTGTGCAGATGATAATTTTTTAGCAGATATTTATCCACTTACTTGGGTAGTACTCATACTTGGGGGAAAAAGGAACACAGGTATTTCTAAGACTGTTGGGCAGATAGTCCCAGCTGACATTAATATCTGGTAACTCAAAATTATTGTGACTCCTTGGTTGGAGTTGGGGTACAAGTGGGCCAGGTAACAAATGAAGGTGTTCTGGCTCAGATTTGTTAAAGAGTGTGCCCACTAGAGACCATGAATCAGTAGTCATTACTGAATAGATGTACCCAGTATTTAGCAGCAAATCAGCTTTGATTTCTTGACATGTGGAATAAGAAATTGTCATGGTAAGTAAGGTCAAGTCAAAGCAGTTCAAATTCTGGCCGAGCATGGTGGCTCAAGCCTGTAATCCCAACTCTTTGGGAGGCCAAGGTGAGAGGGTTGCCTGAGCCTAGGGTTTGAGACCAGCCTGGGCAACTTGGTGAGACCTCATAGCTACACTAAATAAAAAAATTCACTGGGCGTGCCTGTAGTTCCAGCTACTTAGAAGGCTGAGGTGGAAGGATTGCCTGAGCCCAGCTGGTTGAGGCTGTGGTGGTCATGAGTGTGCCACTGCAATCTAGCCTGGGCGACAGAGTGAGATTACAACTCAAAAAAATGAAAAAAAAAAAAAAAAAGAAAATAAAAAAGCAGTTCAACTTCTTCCTCTGCCTAATCCAAGCTCTTTTCAAGAGGAGGCTCTTTTTCTGGCAGTTGACAGTGGTAATGTTTAACATTACCTGGTAAATGTTTAACAGCTGAATCTCCAGGAAAATGCCCTTATTTGTAGAATTTGCCAGTTTCCAAGATGTTGACTCCCACCATAGCTGAGTTTGAATCCCCGCTTGCTGTCAGGAACACATAGTTGGAAAGAGATTTGTATAATTGCTTCTTACAAATGGGTACAGGTTGGCTCCAGCCCACCACCTCAGGTGTGGTTGCTGAGTGCATGCCTCAGATTTCTCCTGTGTGAAAATATCTGCTTCAGTGTCTGTTTCTGGGAAACCCAATCCAAAAACATACAGCCATGTCTCATGATGTATGCAACCTGGTATTATGTAGTATATATAGAAATCCAAAACTTCTCAGGACACAAGTTGCTGTGATGTAGGAGCTGGCTTTTAAAAACTCCATGTAAGTCAGGAACATTCACTTCATATCCATTTTGAGTGAAGTGACAAGGATTAACACTGAATGAAGCAGCTGTGGCATTGATGCTGAGTTGTGTAGAGAAATATGTCAGGCACGGCAGGTGTCTTAAAAAAGTAGAAGATGATGAGTTTGAAGAAAGTATAGATGGTATCTTGAACCAGAAATAAGGCATTAGAGTTGCCCAATTACATATATTCAGAGAAGGCATGGAGTTACAGTCAATAGCATGAGATACTGGCTGGATAGATTCACTGCTGTGGTCTGGGGACTTTGTGTCCTACCACAATTGTAGCAACTGTAGTTCAGGTTTTGTGATATGACTTTTATATGCATTACCTATAACCCTTAAAACAACTCTGCAAGATACGTGGAATTATCCCCACTAGATAGATGTAGAAATTGAGGTATTTCAGTGACCTTATTAAGGACATTAATTAAAAGGCCACTAGGAATTTTATTGCAAATCTAGCTCTTGATAGGTGACATTCACAGGACATCCCTCTCCATTCCCCACCCCCAATGTTTATCACTTCAACATGGACTAGGAATTATGAAAACTAAAACATGTAAAGAAGGGTAATACTGTTTCAGTTGACATAAGATTTGATGGTGCTTTGCTTTTTAGAAGTCTAAGTATCTCCCTTAAGAGAATAGATAAAGGAAAATTAAAACTCATGTAAGATAAAAGATGCAGGAATATATGATCAAAGTTGGTAAATCATGAATATTTGCCCCAAACAGGAGAACAAGGAAATTTAGATTAGCTTTATGTTTTCTAAAGAAAAGTACAATTTATGAAAATGAAGTTATATACCTCTTCACTACAAAAATAGATATTAAGTGTGAAATATGGATATATTAAAAAATATATTAGGTATCTCTGGATATTTGTGTCTGATACATCCTTTTGGGTGACAGGAATCCCAGAATATCAGAGCCAGACGGTGCCAAATGCCCTGAGACCTTGGGTAGATGTGAGGGTGAAGTGTAGGGAGACTAGGAAGAATCAGAGAGGCTGCAGGGTCAAAAGCAAAAATACAAACAAGTTGGCATCCACATGGTGGAATGGAGAAGGAAAATCTGAATATAAGAAACAGGACAGAATTCTGGTGAAAATGACCCAGGGAGAGGGCTGAAGACAAAACTCAAAGAAATTCCTTGATTCACAGGACTCTAACTGGCAGTGAATGAGATGTCTAGAGTCTCTCTTTGGAGAGAAAAAAAGAAATTTATTAAAATCACAGCAGGGGAGAAAGAAATCTTATTTGGAAGTTCTCAGGACTTGGTCTGAAGTGATTGATGAAAAACATGGAAATGCTTTTGAAGGCTATCTTGAAAATTCACACACATACTGACTTCATGATTATAATATTATATTTATTATTAAATAAAAACATGTTTTGTTTCTGAGAAATATTAAGTTAAAATTTTGTCTCTAGGAAAATGTGCCGTCTATATTTTCTCTGGTAACTTTTAACACTTTATTGAATTTCTCACCTCAGTTTCTGAAGAACAGAGGAGATTGTTTTGGGTACTGGATATTATTGAGACTGTGTTTTATTGTTGCTTTTGTTACTGCTTTCTACATCCATTTTTCCTCCCAAGCACCACTCTGATTTCTTTTGGGGAATTGGGCTTCCATGCTGAACATAGTCTGGTAGTTATTATTCAGGTGGCCAGTCTCCATTAGCCAAGAGGTAAGCACTGGGCATGAACTTGGCCAAAATGAATTTCCATCTTGCATTTAATTTTTATACATATTGACTAAAATTGGTGAGTGTCTGTTGATCGCATTGGCAGGGTTGAATACACAATCCTTGCTATGGTACTGTTCCTATAATTTTGTCTTTCTTACTCTGGGATGTGTCTTGGTTCCAAGTCAAGTTCTCCAGTTTTTCCAGAGTCTGACCAATAGTTTTCGTTTTACTTAAGTTTGTTCTGCCAGAAATCATTTATAGTAGATATTTTCTTTGTTTTTTTTTTTTTTTGAAACTTGGCGAGAGGAAGAGGAGGGAACGGTTTTGCTTACTTTGAGAGTCTGTTTTTGAAATCAAGTAGAATTGTGAGCTAGGAAGTATGTGAACCAGGGAAAAATGACTCCAGGAAGTGTCCTTGTTGACTAATCCACTTTTTGGCCAATTAATAACTCTGAGGCAGAGACTTTGAGACCCTAACCAGTGGCAATTTAATCTATGAGAATTCTGATGGAAGGAGCAATGGGAAAATTTTCTTCTAGGTCTATAAAAGACATCTGGTAAGGGATACTTTGGGACCAGGTCTAGTAGAAGGAGAAATGTAACTGACATTCTCCTGTATCAAAAAAGAGAGAGGTGGTTCAGAGGTCAGAGTTCAGCAGGACTAACCAATGACTCTACTCTGGTGATCTGAGAACTAGGAGAACTGTTTCAAGGGTCAGGGAGACATGATTTTGACTCTCAACTATGTCACTACTGTAATGTTTGGAGATACCAAAAGAGGCACAAGACAAGGGGCTGGTTCGTTTATTGGAGGAGGAACTCCCAGGTGAGGTCCCGTGGTCCAGGCAGATGGGCCAGGGGAGTCGCGCCCAAAGAGGGGTGGCTTGGATTTTTAAGGGTGGTGTATTGGAGGGATGTCGGGGGTGGCAGTGAAGTGGGGAGACAAAGCGTTGTATCCAGCGTGGGCTGGAAAGTCCCTGTCTGGCCCTTCTTGGCAGTTGGCGGCACATTCTGGGAAACTTCAAGCGAGATATGTGGATGTGGGCTTGGGGTGGAGGCGTGGATAGGGGATCGGTGGGTGGAGGGGCAGATGAGGGAAGGTGGATGCTGCTTCCCTCTGAACCTAACATCCCGACCTCTTTGGTATAAGGGGCGCTGACTCGATCTGGCTGCTTCAAGCTGAAGGGGGCATAGTTTGTGGGAGGCTGGGATGGGGTGGCTTGTAAGGAAGTGGGGCATATGGATAGGGGTGTAGGAGTAGCTGATTGACTGCGACGTGAGAAATTTCTTTCATGCAGGACTGCAAAAAATTAAACAGACAGGGTGCAACCATAAGTAAAAGACAGATAAGTAGAACAGGCCCCAAGAATGGCATGACCCATTGGGCGACGCCCGAGTTCCACCAAGCAGAGAAGGGCGATTCTGCGGTGTTTTTTTGGTGAAGTTCATCTCTCAGCTTTCGGAGGACATTGACATTTTCCTCTACCAGCCCTGTTTCATCAATGTAGAAACAGCATTCTTCCTGGAGAAACATGCATGTTCCACCCTGACCATCTGTAAGGAGATCAAGGGCCCTGTGGTTCTGTAGAGTAACCTGGGCTAGAAAGGTTATCTGCCACTGTAGGGATGCTAGGGAGCTTGCAGATGCTTCCGGAGTGGCTTGGAACCTTTCTTTCAGGTTTTGGGAAGAAAGGAGGCTATGTCCCAGTGCTCGCCCACCCAACCCTCCAGCTGCCAAGGACGTGGCAAATGTGAGACCGAGCATGAGGGGGAGAAATGCCGCATGGCGGGCACTGTGGGGAGCAGGAAAGGCTTTGAGTAAGAGCTCTTCCTCAGGATAGAATGTAAGCTGTGGCACAAGCATTACCAGATAGTAACAAGGGTAAGAATTATTGATAGATTTGAAGAGGGTGCCGATACACCAAAAGAACCCACCCCTTGGAGCAGATAGAGTAGATGGCACAGGTCTGGAGATGTTGCATGTGCAGGAGCTGCCATAGTAGGTATTAGAGAGGTTACCGAGAGGCTGGAACAAAAGGATTCAAGGGATAGGAGGAGGCTGGTTGACTGGCACACTAGAGGCATTGAATAATTGTGTGACAGGAACTGCTTTAAAGGGGAGTGGTTTAGAGTGGTGCAAATGAAGCAGTTACTTACATTCCGAACTGAAGTGTCGTTGAGTAATGAGATAACTTTCTTGTATTAAATGGAGCCAAGAGAATGGAGAAGGGCGGTTGGCACTCGGGGCCGGGGGGAGTTGATTAGCCAAAGAAGTTTCTGCTTCTGCAATAAGGCTGGGAAGTTTGTTAGGGGGAGGAAAAACAATGTGGTATGTTCGGAAAATGTGGATTTTACCTAATGGTTTGGGGTTCCGGTACCAATTATAAACAGCTCCATTGACTCTCTGTGCCCACCTGGGGTGCCAGAGATCAGGGATGGTGTAAGGGGTTACTGCTTTTCCCCCATATCCGGAAGCCCAAACAATGTGCATTTTGCACCAGTCATATGGACATCCCAGGTATTTGTCAGGCCACCGGTTGCATCCGGCATCCGTCTGATCATATTGGAAGCAGAAGACCGGGACTGGGGTTTGACTGATGGGGTTTATTTGGCTCACTGAGTTGGTGATGGTAACTGGTGCCTGGCATCCCCTGGGCTGACACAACCCGGTGCCCACAACCTGAGTAATGACTTTACCGTCAGACTGGGCTGTTTCTTCAACGGAAAACTGCCAGAGGTAGCCATTATCCAGTGGTGGTGTGCGTGAGAGAGGCAGCAGGACTAGAGGGAGTAGCAGGACCACAGGTGAGGCGAAGACGGGTAGGTCTCACCTGTTGACATTGCCAAGGGGCCCCTGTGGCAGGGGCCAATTTGAGACCAGAGACATGTACCAGGAGGAGTGTCCCAGTAATTTGGCAGCTGTGGGGGTGGTGAGGACCACCGTGAACGGGCCAACCCACCAGGAGGTTAGAGCTTGAGGGTACAGTTGTTTGAGTAGAACTGAATCCCCTGGGTTGGAGGGCCGTACAAACCGGATATGATTGGTTGCCAGGAGTGACCGTGGGAAGGGTTCATTCCGCGTGCTCCCTTAGCAATGGCCTAAGCAGAGACAAGTAAGGCAAGTAGGAAGCAAGCGGAGGTGGTGAAGAGGGTATGTTGTGATTGACTAGAAAGGGCCTGCCATACAACAGCTCAAAGGGGCTGAGACCCGACGGAGCCCTTGGAGCCACCCTTATTCTGGAGAGAGCAAGTGGGAAGAGGGCAGGCTAGCTGAGTTGTACCTCTAGGGTGAGCTTGGTGAGGTGTGTTTTTAAAATGCCATTTGCCCTTTCTACCTTACCCGATGACTGTGGGCGGTAAGGGGTGGGAGTTTCCAGGTAACCCCCAGGCTAGCGGCCACCTGCTGGACAACTTTGGCGGTGAAGACAGATCCGTCGTATGTCTGGATCTTGGCCGGGAGGCCAAACCTGGGGATGATGTGTTCCAGAAGGACTATGGCCACGATGTCAGCTGTTTCCTTGGCAGTGGGGAAGGCCTCAATCCAGTCTGAAAAGGTATCCACTAGAGTGAGCAAATACTGAAATTTTTTGTGGACAGGCATATGGGTGAAGTCGATTTGCCAGTCCTCGGCTGCGAGGTGGTCCCTCATTTGGTGAGTGGGAATACGGGGGCGCAATTCTCCCTGCAGAGTGATGGCAGAGCAGACTGAACATGCAGCATGAACCTGAGAGATAAGCCTTTTTAAACCCGTTAGATGGAATATAAGAGAAAGAAACTGATACGTGGCCTCAGGTCCGATGTGCAGAGAGCAGTGGACTTCTGTTAAAATATGGTAGGCCTGGTTTTGTGGTAGCGCAACACGATTCCCCAGCATGATCCAGTCCTGCTGTGTGACATGGCCCCCCTTGTCTAATAGGAACTGCCATCCTCGGGGAGGTGCTGGGGTTGCAGGGAGGGAGAAAGGAAAAGGAGAGGGGATGGAGGTGCGACCTGGGTTAGTCCCCTTGCGACAGAGTCTGCCCAGGCGTTGCCCTTTGCCACCAGATCCTGTGAGGCTTGATGGCCCCGACAGTGGACAATGGCAACTTCCCGTGGGCTCTGCAGGACCTGGAGTAGTTTAGAAATTAGTTTGGCATTGGTAATAGGTGTGCCCTTAGTGGTGAGAGATCCTCTTTCCTTCCAAATGGCGGCATGGGAATGAGCAATGAGGAAGGCATATTGGGAATCGGTGTAGATGGTCACCCGCTACCCTTTAGAAAGTTCGAGAGCCTGTGTAAGAGCAATAAGCTCCACTTTCTGGGAGGTGGTTCCCAGAGGAAGGGGCTGGGCCTTGAGAACAGAGTCAGCAGAGACTACAGCATATGCCGACCATTGGTTACCTTGTGGGGTGCAGACAGAGCTACCATCCACGAACAAGGTGAGGTCTGGGGACTGAAGTGGCTGATTCAAGAGTCCATCCCTGGGCAGAGTTAGTGCCTCCACCACCTCTGGGCAAGTGTGGGAAGGCTCTGCATCAGAGGAGGGGAGAGAGAGTAGGGATGCCGGGTTAAGGGGTAGTGAAAGTTTTAGAGTTATCCCTGGGTTGTCAAGGAACAACAAGAGGAACTCTTGTATCCTGGAGGGGCCTAGGAGAGAGAGCACCTGATGTCCTAAAAGTTTGTGGACTCTGTGAGGGGAGAAAACAGTGATATGGTGATGCAGGGAAAGTTTTAGAGCCTCCTTGGTTGGGACAGTGGCTGCCGCCAGTGCTCGCAGGAAGGGTTGCCATCCCTGGACAGTGGTGTTGAGCTGTTTGGAAAGATAGGCTATTGGGCAGTGGGAGGGGCCCACCAGGTGTGTTAGGACCCCCCCACAGCTATTCCACGGCGCTCATCTGTGAACAAGCAGAAGGGCTGAGAGGGGTTAGGGGGACACAGTGGCGGTGAAGACAGGAGGGTGTCGCGGAGAGCAATAAATGCCTTGCGAACCTCAGCAGGGGAGGTGAGGGGCCCTGTAGGTGTTTGCTTGGTGGCCGCATATAGAGGTTTCGCTAATAGGGTGAAGTTAGGGATTCATTGCCTGAAGTACCCCACAAAGTCCAAAAAGGACAGGATTTGGTCACCATTTTCTGGGGGTGACAGCTGCCGCACAGCGTGGAGGGGGTTCATTGTCAGGGCCTTAGTGGTGGGAGTAAGGCAGATGCCAAGGTAGAGGACCTCAGGTTGTGTGAGCTGGGCCTTATGGGGGGACACTAGTATCCCCTAGAGGCCAGGAAGTTGAGAAGGGCGGCTATGTGTGTGTGCGACAGTTCTTCGGATGGGCTGCAAAGTAAGAGATCATCCACGTACTGGATGAGGTGGCTAGGTTGGAGAGAGCAATCAGCCAGGTCAGCCGCAAAAACCTGGCAAAGAGGTGGGGGCTGTCCCAGAAGCCCTGCGGCAAGACCGTCCACATTAGTCGTTGTGCCTGTTCTGTGTCTGGGTCTTCCCAAGCGAACGCAAAAAGGGGGTAAGAGTCTGGTGTAGGGGGATAGTGAAGAAAGCGTCCTTGAGGTCAATGACCGTGAAATGTGTTGTCTGAGGCACTATCCCAGATAAAAGAGTGTAGGGGTTAGGAACTACTGGGTGGAGAGGGACCACTGCCTCATTAATGAGATGGAGGTCCTGGACCAAGTGGTAGTCTCCAGAAGGCTTACAGACCGGAAGGATGGGGGTGTTACATGGGGAGTTAACAAGTATGAGGAGGCCCTGAGAAAGCAAGCAAGTGATGATGGGTTTAAGGTCCTTACAGTGTGTGGCTGAAATGGGGAACTGGGGTCTAGAAGGGAAGTGAGAGGGGTTTTTCAAAACTATGCGGCGGGGTGTGGTGTTGGGCTATGACTGGGGTGGAAATGTTCCACACATCGGGGTTGACTAGGTGGGGCAGGAGGGGAGGCAGCAGGTCTGAATTGGGAAAAACAGAGGCTAGAGCAATATTGGCAAGGAGAGGGGTTACCGATTGAACCGGCAGTGTTAAAGTGGCCCCTAGTTTTGAAAGGATATCCCTGCCAAGCAATGGGACAGGGCAGGACGGGACAATAAGGAAGGAGTGATTAAACATCCAATCACTGAGAGAACAAGATAGAGGCGAGGTTTGAAGGGGACAGAAGGCTGGCCATCGATACCCACGAGCGAGACCTGGAAAGGGGATAGAGGCCCCAAAAAGGAAGGCAGAACTGAATAGGTAGCCCGCGTGTCCACGAGGAATGAGATTGACTTAACCGCTACCTGGAGCAAGACCCTGGGCTTGGCGAGGGCAATTGGGGTCCTCGAATCTGGGCATCCTCATTTTCCTCCAGTTCGAACAGCTCATGGAGTGGAGCAGGCGGCTCAGTCACACCCCCGTGTGGAGGCACCGGGGCTTGGCCAGGCCAAATGCAATCTGACTTCCGATGGCCCTTTTGCTTGCAGATAGGACATGGCTTACTTGGCGGACGTGGGTTAGGGCACTGCTTGGCCCAGTGGCCCTCCTGGCCACACTTGAAACAGGCTCCTGGGGGAGCTTTGTTACCCGTCTCCGGATGCCAAGAGACCCCAGTACCCTGTTGCATTGGCCGCAGGGCTGTAACCAGAGTGCGGGCTTGTGCTTGAGCGGCCTCCGGGAGGCACTGCTGCCTAGTTGTTTCTGCATTTTCCTTGTGGGTACTAAAAACCTTAAAGGCCATGTGTACCAGGTCATGGACAGGGGTCTGAGGGCTATTCTCTACCTTTTCCAGCTTTCTATGAATATCAGGGGTGGATTGGGTAATGAAATGGGTCGCGAGAACGGTTGCCCCAGCAGGATCATCTGGACTGAGGCAGGTGTGGAGAGTCATAGCCTCAGTGAGGCCGTTTAGAAAAACAGTTGGGTTTTTATTTGGGCCTTGGGTTATTTCCCTAAGTTTATCATAATTCACTACCTTTTGAGATGCTGCCTCGAGTGCCTGAATGCACCGTTTCATGTGTCTACGTCCTATGTGATCGGCTTGGTAGTCCCAATTGGGGTCCGTTGCCGGGACGGCCTCGGCCCCCACTGGCTGCGTGTTGTCCGTGAGATGGACTTTATCCACATACTCCTGAGTAGCGGCCATGATACGATCCCGTTCGTCAGGAGTGAGGGTGGAAGTAGAGAGAACCTGATTATCATGCCACGTTAGATCATAAGCCGGAGTAAGCTAATGGAACTCTTTGGCAAAGGCTGTAGGGTTGGCAGAAAACGACCCCAATTGTTTTTCAATGGCGGATAAGTCGGCCAAAGGAAAGGGACATGTACACGCACAACGCCATCTGGGCCAGCAACCTCTCGGAGAGGACGAATGGGCGCAGGGGCAAGGGGTTGGGGAGGGTGATCCATGCAATGTGAACAGGTATGTGCACTGACCGGAGAGGGGAGGGAGAGCGGCGGAAGGGGAGAGTCGGAAGGCGAAGGAGGAAGATGGGGATAGAGAGAGGGCGGATTGTACGCAGGCGGGTTGGGAGGAGAAGGAGGAGGATTAGGAGGACGAGGGACTGGCACAGTTAAGTCTTCCAGAAGATCTGTGGGGGGAGGGCTCCGGATCGGTTGGGAGAGGCTGTCGTATTTGGGTGGAGGGACTGGGGCGGACGGAATGAGGGAGGGATCGGGGACAGAGGGCCTCTCTTTGCCAGCAAGATTTGAGTTGTGGAACAATACTGACACATGGAGGGACGGGGGCGCAGGAGCCAGAAGGCCTGAACATAGGAAATCTCTGACCATTTTCCACTGCGTTTGCAGAAATTATTCAAGTCAGTGAGGATGTTAAAATTAAAAGTTCCCATGGGGGGCCATTCGGACCCATTATCCAGTCTATACTGAGGCCAGGCCACAGTACAGAAATGGATTAGGCATTTGCGTTGTCCGGGGTTGTCCGGGGTTAATCCCAATTTGTCGAGATTACTTAGAATTAGATTTGGAGGGTTGGTTACCCATGTCGATTTAAAATTCCGGGGCCTGTCTGAGTCTGAAAAGGCGTCCCAATTCAGGCAAAGACTGACCGGACAGTGTGAAGTTCAGGATAAATAGGGCGTCCCCAAGATTTATCACTGACCGGAACAGAGGGCTTTCCCTAGCACAGCTGTGACTTCTGATAGGGAGACCCGGAGGGGGAAAGAGAGACCAACACGGGGGGGGGGGGGAACTCACCTCACGAAGGTCTGAGTGGAGAAGTGGGTCGGAGATTTGCGGTTCAGGCTGGAGGCCCCTGAGCCAGCAGGAGAGGCCTGTGCGACTCGATCACCTCCCGGGTTTTGGCACCAAGATGTAACATTTAGAGATACCGAAAGAGGCACAGGACAAGAGGCTGGTATAAACCAAGCGTTTATTGGGGGAGGAACTCCTGGGCGAGGTCCCGTGGTCCAGGCAGATGGGCCAGGGGAGTCGCGCCCAAGGAGGGGCGGCATGGGATTTTAAAGGTGGTGTGTTGGGGGGGGTGTCGGGGGCGGCAGCGAAGCTGGGAGACAAAGTGTCACATCTGGTGTGGGCTGGAAAGTCCCTGTCTGGCCCTTCTTGGCAGTTGGTGGCACGTTCCGGGAAGCTTCAAGCGAGATATGTGGATGTGGGCTTGGGGTGGAGTGGCGGATAGGGGATTGGTGGGTGGAGGGGCAGATGGGGGAAGGTGGGTGCTGCTTCCCTCCGAACCTAACAACTACTTACTGTCTAAACTTGGACAAATTGCCTTCACCTTTCTGAGTTTCAGCTTTCACATTCATTAAAAGAAGGTACAGTAAACAATGCTTACCTCATAGGCTTATAGTGAGGACTAGAACAACCAAATATTGATAAAGTACTCAGAAAACAGTAAGCTGCCAATAAAATGGTAGCTATTAATATATCTATATGTCAAGTACTGTGGTTAGCATGTTGCATGTATGGTTCGTTTTAATAAATCTTACCACATTTTTATGAAGTAATTGTATTGTCACTTCCATTTTGCAGATAAAACATCTAAGGCTCTAGAACAGAGGGAGGAAAATTATGGCCTTCAGGTCAAGTCTATTTTCTTTTTTTGCCAAAAATACATATTTAATTAAGCTGAATAACCACAAAACACACAGAAAATGCAGTGTCCTCCAAAAAGTGGAGGCAGGGGTCTTCAGAAGTTTGTGTGGGGAACCTAGTCATAGTGCGTATCTGCTGTTCTTTTTTTATTTTTATTTCTATTTTTTTGAGTTGAAGTCTCACTCTGTTGCCCAGACTGGAGTGCAGTGGCACACTCACGGCCACCCCAGCGTTGACCTGCTGGGCTCTGGCAATCTTTCCACCTCAGCCTTCCAAATAGCTGGAACTACAGGCCCGTGCTACCACACCTGGCTAATTTTTGACTTGTCATAGAGGAGAGGTCTCGCTAAGTTGCCTGGGCTGGCCTCGAACCGGTGGGCTCAGGCAATTCACTTGCTTCGACCTCCCAAAGTGCTGGGATTACAGGCTGAGCCACTGAGCCCAGCCTGTAGTTGTTCTTAAGGACAAAAGTGACCACTTCATTAAAGGAAGAAACTAATTTTTGGCTCTTAGAACAGTGCTAGAAGTGTAGCAACCACTTAACGCATTGCACTTATTTATTACCTATGTTGTTCTTGTTATAATAATGTGACACCTTTAAGCAGGAGCATCTCTATGAATAGGAACTCTAAAACACTCAGCTTTTATAAATACAATTTTACTGGAACATAACCAGTGTAATTTATTTATATATTGGTATGGCTTATGGGTGCTTTTGCATTACAAAGGTGGGGTTGAGTAGTGGCAAAAGACACCAAATGATCTGCAAAGCTTAAAATATTTACTATATTTGCCAACCCCTGCTCTGGGAAAATCAATTACTACTTGATGTTGCACAAGCATTCTTTCTTTGAATATATTAATCCTTTTAATTAAAAAGGAGACTTGTTAGTGATAAAAATAAAGAAAAAAGGATTTTAAGGACACAAATTGTAAAGTATATTATATGTGTATAAAAATGTTTGTAAAATTTAAAGTATATTCAAGTTTAAAAAGTATAAATTGGCTGGGCTTGGTGGCTCACTGTAATCCCAGAAATTTCTGAGCCTGCATGTTTGAGACCAGCCCAGCAACTTGGCGAGACCTTGTCTCTACAATAAATAAAAAATTAGCTGTGCGTGGCAGCAAGCACCTGTAATTCCAGCTACTTGGAAGGCTGAAGTGGAAGGATTGCTGAAACCCAGCAGGTCAAGGCTGGGGGGTGGAGGTGAGCTTGCTACTGCACTCTAGCCTTGGCGACAGAGTGCGACGCCAACTCAAAAAAAAAAAAAAAGTATAAATTTAAAAAGCATGTCTGTAGGAATAATTATCAAATTAAAAAGTTGTTACCTCTTCTAGAAAAAGAACGGATTTTGCTTAGGTGGTCAAAGGGGACTTTAATCTGTAATTTTTACCATAAATGGGAATAAATTCATGTTTTTTTTAGTGTATAGTTAACTTTAAAAAAGTAAATTAGATTCTAAAATTGTAACTCGTATCTTTCAGAATAGAGATGAAAGTGGATGTCATAAACATATAATGGTATGTTAATTTTTCCATCTTTCATTGGGGGAGTCATTAAATAAGTTTTTTTTTGAAATTTACATTTTTTGAACGGAAAGGTAGTCATTGGTATACATGAAAAAATGTATGCATGTTTAAAATGAATGTATACAACAAATGAGAGAAAACAGATATTTACAAGGTAGCCATAAAATGAAATTTATATGACCTTGTTTAGAATTTGTACCACATTTAAACTATATACTATTCTCTCAACTTGGGTAAAAATCAAAAGCAATATCGTCTTTTTATAAGAGGCACACTAAAAATAGTGGCAAAGAATGTTTAATAGCGAAAGATGGCCAAACATATTTAAATTAAAATTAATTAAAGGAAAAATTAAAATATTTTTATTGAAAAAGGTTAGCTTTAAAATATATAAAATATAATGAACATTTACACATCAACTAAAGTAGTCTGGGAACTTGTTATGCAAAATCATATTAGGAATATATTTTAAGAAGTGATAGGGATATATTTTAAGTCTTAGCTACATGAAATGCTGAGGCAGGAAGATTACTTGAGTCCAGATACCTGGACAGAATAGCAAGACCCTATCTCTACCAAAAATAAAAAAAATTAGCTGGGTATGGTGGTGCATGTCTGTGGTTCCAGTTACTTAGGAGGCTGAGGCAGGAAGAGTTTGAGCCCAAGAGTTCCAGACTGCAGTGAGCTATGATTGATTGTGCCACCCACCGCACTCCAGCCTCATCAACAGAAGAAGATGAAGATCTTGTCAAAAAAGAAAAAATAGGAGACTTCAATACTCTCAGTTATTGACAAATCAAATAGAATAAATTTAAGAATCTAAAGAATCTGAATATGTGTGTTAGCATATATTTGCCAAATTTTATATGTAATACAGATAAAATAGACCTTTTTAATCTTAGAAAATTTTTAATAAACTGATGACACATTAAACCATAATAAAAATTACAATAAATTTGAAGAAAAAACATATGTGGCATTTTATAGCAATGATACAATAAAACTTGAAGATACGCCCAGGTTTAAGCAGACAAACAGAAAAGAAACTGAAAATATCATTGTAATATTACTTTTCTAAATAATCATTAGTTGAAAGTGAAATTTAAGGTTGTGTCTGGTGGCTCACGTGTGTAATTCCAGCACTTTAGGAGGCTGTGGTGGGAGAATTGCTTGAGCTCAGGAGTTTGTGACCAGCCTGGGTAACATAGTGAGAACTCATGTCTACAGAAAATTCAAAATATTATCTGGGCATGGAGTAAGGATTGCCTGAGTCCGGGAAGTCAAGTCTGCGATGAGCTATGATTTACCACTACCCCCTCCAGACTAGGTGACCAAGTGAGACCCCTGGCTCAAAAAAAAAAAAAAGTGGAATTTAGAACTGTTTGCTTGGTGTTCTGAAGATGAACATAAAATTCCACATATTGAAATATGTATGATTGAGTCTAAGTTGTTTACAGGGGAAAATTAATGCTTTTAATTATTAAATGGTAATAAAATTGAATCAAATATTTCTTTCAAACATGTTTGAAAAGAGCAAAATTTCCTGTGTCTGGAACCTGTAGAAATAATTTTTATATTAACTAAAAAGTAAAGACAGTTTTCTGTATTATGAAAACACAATAATTGTGTAAAAAATTCATTTTTTTACACAATGTGAACATTGTTAATTTTCATTCATCTTTGTTGGTTGCTAGAAAATTATTTTAAGTTTTCTTCTTAGACTTCAAAAAGTATATCTTCATTTATTTTGCTTTCCTATTAGGTACATTGGTTATTCAAGTAATATTTGTGTCTACTTCTTCATCTGTATGCTCATCTTTGTTCACCAAAAATTTTTGAAGAAGTTTATTGTATAAATAAAATTATTTTGATATCTTTGTCAGCCTTTAGAGTAGAAAAGGAACTGTGCAAGCATACTTCAAAAGTTAGAATATATTTTCTCTTCCTTTACCTTACTACTTTATTTATTTATTTATTTTTGAGTTGGAGTCTCACTCCTTCACCCAGGCTGGAGTGCAGTGGCGCACACGCTCACAGCCACCCCAGTGTCCACCTGCTGGGCTCTGGTGATCATTCTGCCTCAACCTTCCAAGTAGCCAGAACTACAGATGTGTGCTACCACGCCCAGCTATTTTAAAATGTATTTTATTGTAGAGACAGGGTCTCGCCAAGTTGCCCAGGTTGGTCTCGAACCTGCAGGCTCAGGCAATCCACTTGCCTCAGCCTCCCAAATTGCTGGGATTACAGGCTGAACCACCGAGCCCGGACAATATTTATTTTTTTAAAACACATGCTGACAGTTGCTTTCCTGTGATGTCTCAAAAAAAACCTATTAATAACAACTAAGAATTGTATGTTTTTTATTTTATTTTATAGACCAGGAAAACACTCAAAAGAGAGGTTTTAACAGAACTGTGATACTATATTCTTCAAAAACTAGTATTAATCACTGTCTAAAAACTCTCATATATCCAAAATCAAATTCGGATTGTTTGAAAATGTTTAACGTTCTTCATTTATAATTTGTTAATTTGTTTTTCCGTGTACTACATTTTATTTCTGATTGAAATGCTTCCAATTGGATCACATGGAAATAACAGTATTAGAAGCCATATATTCTGTTTTTATATACTACAGTTAAATGCTGTCACATTTAAAAAAATAAATTTCAGCGCCAAACACAGACAAGATTTTAATGCAAACATAGACACAAGCACGCAATCTGCTAATAATATTTAATAATTTGGATTTCACAATTTTTCATAGATTTAAAATTTTCATCTATATAATATTTTTTGAGAAATTGTCAAGTTCATAGGCATCTTTCCTGGGTCAAGAAATGTGTTTATGTATTGACAATATCACATGTTCTCAGGATTCTGGGGTTAAACTGAAGTCACTATTTCAAAAAACCTTGTGTAAAATACTACTGTCTTGCACTTGATAAAATTGTGGTGATTCTGTTGATGACAGAATATAATTGTGAAGTTTTGATGGTTACAATTCCTAATTTATAATTTTTTTATGTTTGACCTATAAATACACTTAAATATAGGTATTATATACATGATTCATATATATGCATCCAATTATAAATATTATGGAAAAATAATTTTTTAAAGTACAGTGTGTTTGACAGACCTAGTTCCAAGCATGGAAATCATGAACAAAACCAGATTAATCTTGGTTGATATAATAACAAGGTAGTGATAAGTGTAATGGAATGTGAGCCCTCAGGCATCCACTCAAAGTCTTGGTCCCTTCAAAATCTTGGTTTTAAGCTTTGACTACATGCCTGACACTGTGTTCGGGTCTAGATTTACAAAAATGTGTACAACCTAGTCCCTATTATTTATAAGGTTTATAATCTGGAGATGTGAAGGAAGAGAAATAAATATATCAGCATGTGAATGCCAGGATCTGGACATACATATATTATACATTTTGAGTAAGACATATGTTGTCTACCTGGGGAAGTAAAGGGTAATTTCTGAGACCACAAGTGCCTTGTTGGTAGGACAAGTGGGAAATATGGGGCTTTCATCAAACTGCAAGTAGTCTGATTAAGAAAAAGAACTAGTGCCTTTTGAGAAATGTCTGAAGAAATGAGGAATGATTAGCTTAAAAGAGTCTTGATACATATTTTTAAAAATGGAAAGTGAGCTTACTCCTGAAAGTTATTGTATATATTACAACAGTAAACACCATCTAGTCTTAAACTTAATTTAAAAAAAAAGAAAACTTTTGAAAATGGGAAAAATCATTTAAATTGTAATATGTAATATTGATTCTTCCAATCAATGAGCAAGGAATGTGTTTCCCTTTGTTTGTGTCTTCTTTGATTTCTTTGAGCGTATTTTATAGTTCTCATTATAAAGATCTTTCATGTCTCTGGTTAGGTGAATGCCAAGGTATTTCTTTTCTGTTTTTTTGGTGGCTCTGGTGAATAGGACTTTACTTTCTTTTTTTTTTTTTTTTGAGTTGGAGTCTCACTCTGTGGCCCAGACTGGAGTCAGTGGCCGCTCCCGGCCACCGCAGCCTCGACCTGCTGGGCTCCTGCGATCCTTCTGCCTCAGCCTTCCAAGTAGCCGGAATTACAGGCATGCACTACCATGCCCGGCTGATTTTTTGATTTATTCTAGAGATGAGGTCTCGCTACCCAGGTGGGTCTCGAACCTGCGGGCTCAGGCAATCCACTCACCTCAGCCTCCCAAAGGCGCAGGATTACAGGCTGAGCCACCGAGCCTGGCTGGGACTGTACTTTCTATTTGATTTTCTGCCTGCTTGTTGCTAGTGCATAGAAATGCAACTGTCTTTTGCACACTAATTTTGTACCCTGAACCTTTGTCAAAGTTGTTTTTAGTGCAGGGAGGTTTTTGATGAACTCTCTTGGGTTTTTGAGGTATAGGATCATATCATCTGCAAAGACAGATAGCTAAACTTCCTCTTTTACTATCTGGATTCCTCTCATTTCCTTCTCTTGCTTGCTTGCTCTGGTTCAGACTTCCAGCACTATGTTGAATAGGAGGGGTGAGAGTGGGCATCCTTGCCTTGTTCCCATTTTCCAGGGGGAATGCTTCCAACTTCTGCCCATTGAACAAAATGTTGGCTGTGGGTTTATCATAGCTGTGTCTTACTTTTTTGAGGAATGTTCCTTCTATGCCTAGGTGTTCAAGGGTTTTTACTGAGAAGGGATGCTGGATTTTGTTGAATACTTCTGCATCTAATGATATAATCATGTAGTTCTTGGTTTTACATCTGTTAATGTATTGAATTATATTTATAGTCTTGTGAATGTTGAACCAGCCTTGCATCCCAAGTATGAAGCCCACCTGGTCATGGTGGATGATCCTTGAGATGTGTTGTTGAATTCAATTTGCCAGAATCTTGTTGTGAATTTTTGCATCTATGTTCATCAAAGAGATTGGCTCGTAATTCTCTTTCCATCTTGCCCAAGGCAATTTACAGATTTAATGAAATATCAATTAAATTACCAACATTACTTTTCTCAGACCTGGACATGACAATGCAGAAATTCATATGGAAAGAGAAAAGAGCACAAATAGCAAAAAAAAAAAAAAAAAAAAAAAAAAAAATCCTCAACAAAAGGAACAAAGTGGGAGGTATCATGCTTCCAGACTTTAAATCTATTGCAAGGCTACAGTCACTAAAACACCCTAGTATTGACACAAGAATCAACACATAAACCAATGGAATAGGACAGAGATTCTGGAAGCAAAAACATGGTCTCTCAGCCAACTCATCTTTGACAAAGTCACCAATGACAATCGCAGGGGAAAGGAGACCATATTTAACAGATGGTACTGGGAAAACTGGCTGACCACATGCAAAAGAATAAAAGGACCCCTACCTATCACCATATATAAAAATCAACTCAAAATGGATCAAAGACCTAAACCAAACCCCTCAAACTATAAGAATCCTAGAAGAAAATGTAGAAAACATTCTTATAAACATTGGAGTAGGCAACAAAAGTGAATTATATAAAAGTTAAAATAAATAAATGAGACCCCATCAAATGGATGGGGTCTCATTTGCACAGCAAAAGAAACCATCAGAAGAGTAAAGAGACAACCCACAGAGTAGGAGAAAATACTTGCAAGTTAGGCATCCAACAGAGGCCTAACATTTAGGAATTACAAGGAACTCAAACAAAATGAAAGGAAAGATACAAACAACCTCATTAAAAATTGGGCAAAGGACACGAACAGACACTTCTCAAAAGAAGACAAACAAGCAGCCAATAGACAACCTGAAAAACATGCTCAGCCTCACTAATTGTCACAGAAATGCAAATCAAAACTACAATGAGATACCACCTAACTCCGGATGGCTATCATTTTTAAATAAAAAAAAAAAAACAGATGCTGGCATGGAGAAAAGGGAGTGTTTCTATACCATAGGTAGGAGTGCAAATTAGTTCAACCTCTATGGAAAGCAGTGTGGCGATTCCTAAAAGAACTAAAAATTGGCCTTCCATATGACCCAGCAATCTCCCTCCTGGGAATGTACCCAAGAAGAACTAAAATCATTCTATAAAAAAGATACTTGTGCATGCATGTTTATTACTGAACTATTCACAATAGCGAAAACATGGAACCAACTCTGCTGCCCATCAACAGTGGACTGGATAAAGAAAATGTGGTATATATATCTACATGATAGAGTATTATGCAGCCATAAAGAATAACAAAATTATGGACTTTGCAGCAAATTGGATAGAGTTGGAGACCATCATACTAAGTGACCTATCAAAGAAACAAAGAACTGAATATCTCATGTTCTCACTCATAAGTGGACCCTGAACAATGATCACATAAACACAGGGAAAGATTGGCAGTTGCTGGGTACTGCTAGAGGAGGGAGGGAGGGAGGAGGGTGGAGGGTACATGATAGCATTAAGCACTAAGAGTACCAGGTCCACTACCAGGGGAAAGAGGGCCAGTTGGAAGTTCAAACTTCACCCACATGCAGCCTACCTACGTAGTTAATCTTCATTTGTACCCCACATCTCTATAATAAAATAGAATAAAATAAAATAAATTGCATTGTTTTGGTTTATGTAGTACTAAAGAAAGCATGGAATATGAAAATTAAAAGCTCTTTCTGTGGAATCAGACAGGCTTGAATGAGAATCTCAGTTCTGCCACTTCCTGACTGTGTGAGCCCACCCAAGTTATTAAACTTCTTTCAACAGACTCAAGTTTCCTTATGTGGACAATGGGGCTAATGATGCTTTCTCTAGAGCAGCGTTCCCCAACCCTCAGGCTGCTAGTGGTGGGTGAGTGGAGCTCCATCTACTATCAGGTAAGTGGAGGCATTAGATTCTTATAGCAGCCTGAACCCTATTGTGAAATGGGCATGTGAGGGATGTAGGTTGTGTGCTCCTTATGAGAAGCTAATGATCTGATGATTCCTCCTCCCTTCCCTGTCTGTGGAAAAATTATCTTTCATGAAATGGGTCCCTGATGCCAAAAAAGGTTGTGAACCACTGCTCTAAAGAACGAATAATATTTTTTTCCTAGTTTTCTGCACAAAAATACTGGTTATTATTTTCAGGGGAAGTTGTATTTCCATTGGTTAGTCCTTTATTTCTTTTCATACTTTTGCTATCTACTTTAAAAAAGCTAAAGAAAACAAATTTTGTGTTTATCAATAACTCTTCTTAATACCACAAAAAATAGATTATTGAAGTATGTGCAAATGTGACATTGAAATAAAAAATAAAACTGAAATAATCGGTTATATTGCTTATGTACTAACACATACATTAAAAGAACATCCACAGTGCATTTAAGTATATTTCAAAATAAACAAAATGATTTTTATATCTGTAATGCACAAACGGATATATAAATATCCATATATACAATGGCACAAAAGATTTGTATTTGAAGAAAACATTTAATAATAATGCAGATAGAATGAGTTAGAAGGTTTAATAAAATAAATAAAAGGTCTCACTATAAATGTCTTCTGCTTAATATTATTAGAATTAAAAATATAGTTTATCTTATTTTTAATGTAGTTTCTTTTATGACTATTAAACACATAGACATTAAGGACAGTCTGAAACATAAAAAAAATAAAAAGAAAATACAAGCAGTAAACCTAACATCTAAAAATAATGACTCAAATGTTTATTCTTAAATAGTTATTACCTGTTACTCCTGTACTGTCAAATGCCAACACTATATATACATATTTTCTATAAATATTATATTAGGAAGGACTGATTATGTTGCAGCAATAAACAACCCTAAGCCTTAATGCTTTAAAATAAAGTACTATTTTCTGCTTTTGCTACATCAGCTGCCTTAGCCCTCCTCTCTGTAATCCTCACAAGTTCATGGGATGATGTAGCAGCTGTTTACTATCTAAAGAAGTACCAGTCCCTGTGATGGAAGGAAAAGAGAGTATGTAATTGTACACTAGTGCTTAGAAATTTCACCTGGAAGTGATATAAATCATATCAACTCATCTCAAAGCTGGTCATCTAACTCTAAGGGAGCATGGAAGTTCAGTCCACTATTTGCTTGAAATAAGAATAAAAACATTTTTTGAAGCAATTTTAATGATTACCAGATTTATTACACGAGTATGTGAGAATATTGCAATCATCTGTGAAAAAAATAAGCAAGAAAAGTACAAGGAATGATTTGAAAAATCTTTGTTAGCACTAATCAAGCCTCACACTTCCAAGATCTTTATGCTATCCTTTGCTAAAATAATCAATTTTGCTCATTTGACTTTTGTCAATTTTCTGGAATAGTTTCTAATTTCTTGAAAAGCCATGCTCTTGAGTCTCCCAAACTCATTCATCTAAAACTGATTCTAAATCTTGACCTTTTCAAAATTTGTTATGTAGTTAATTGTTATCCATTTTTATCATGGGTTAGTTTATTATTTATTTAAATATATTTTATTTTAAAGATGTGGGGTACATTCAGGATTAGGTATATTAGTGAACATTGTATAGGTAAAGACTGGACCTCCCTTTGGTCTCCACTTTGCCTGGTTTGAGATCAGGTATCCTTATTGATGTTGTGTCCGCAGCCCTTTCTTACCCTGGCAGCATCCTGCTATTGCCAATCCCTTTCTTATAGTATTATGGTAAATATTCAGGGTCTACTTATGAGTGAGAACATATGGTACTCTGTGCTTTTTTGTTTGTTTGTTTCTGTGATAGATCACTGAGTATTATTGACTAAATCCATCCAAGCTGCTGTGAAGTCCCTATGTTTGTCCTTCTTTATGGCTGCATATTCCATTGTGTATGTGTGTCACTTTTTTTTAAAACCAGTCCAGTTTCTATGGGCAGCACAGTTGGTTCCATGTTTTTGCTATTATGAACAGCATTGCAATAAACATGGGTGTGCAGGTATCTTTTTTGTAGAATGCTTTGATTTCCTCTGGGGATTGCTGGGTCACACGGAAGGTCAATTTCTAGTTCTTTTAGAAATTGCCACACTGTTTTCCATAAAGTTGTGTTAGTTTGCATTCCCACCAGCAGTGTAGAAGCATTCCCTTTTCTTCACATCCTTGTCAGCATCTGTTGTTGTTTGTGTTTTTAATGATGACTATTCTTACTGGGGTAAGGTGGTATCTCAATGCGGTTTTGATTTGCATTTCTCTGATGACGAAGTGAGGCTAAGAGCACTTTTTCATGTGTCTGTTGGCTGCCCGTATATCTTCTTTTGAGAAGTGTCTATTCATGTCTTTTGCCCATTTTTTTTAATGGGGCTGTTTGTTTTTTTCCTTTTGGCACAGTTGAGGGTTGAGTTCCTTGTAGATCCTGGATGTTAGGTCTTTCTCAGATATACAGTTGGCAGATATTTTTTCCCATTCTATGGGATAGCTCCCTGCTCTTGATGGTTTTTTTTGCTTTGCAGAAGCTTGTCAGTTTAATGAGGTCCCACTTGTCTATCTTATCACTTACAGTATGGACACCTGAAGTTTTTATCAGGAATTGGTTGCTTACTCCAATTTCTATAAGAGTGTCTCCTGCATTTCTAAGATTCTTATAGTTTGAGGTTTTACATTTAGGTCTTTGATCCATTTAGAGTTAATTTTTGTGTATGGTGATAGGTAGGGGTCCTGTTTCAGTCTTCTGCATGTGGTCAGCCAGCTTTCCCAGCACCATTTACTGAATAGGTTCTCCTCTCATTAGTAATGGATAGGGCTTTGTCAAAGATGTGTTAGTTGAGGAATTGAAGTTTGCTTCTGGAATCTCTATCCTGTTCCATTGGTCCATATGCCTGTTCTTGTGCCAATATCAGGCTGTTTTGATTATTGTAGCCTTATATTAAAGTTTAAATTCTGGAAATGTGGTACCTCCCACTTTGTTTCTCTTGCTAAGGATTGTTTTGGCTATTTGTGGTCATTTATATTGTCATATAAATTTCTGTATTGCCATTTTCAGATCTGAGAAGAATGATGTTGATAACTTAATGGGTATTGCATTGAATCTGCAGATTACCTTTGGTAGAATGAACATCTTACCAATGTTGACTCTTCCTATCCATGAGCATGGAATATTTTTCCATTTGCTTGTATCTTCTTGGATTTCTTTGAGTAGTGTTTGGTAGTTTTCATTGTAAAGGTTTTTCAACTTCTCTGGTTAGGAAGATGCCAAGGTATTTCATTTTTTATGGCTATTGTGAATGGAATTGTGCTTTTTATTTGTTTCTCTGCCTGTTTGTTGTTGGTATATAAGAATGCAACTTTCTTTTGCATATTTATTTGGTACCCTGAGACTTTGCCATAGTCCTTTATCAGTGCAAGAGGGTTTTTGACAGAATCTCTTGGATTTTTGAGGTCTAGGATCTTATCATCAGCAAAGAGGGATAACTTAACTACTTCGTTTCCTATTTGGATACCCCCGATTTCTGTCTCTTGTGTAATTGCTATTGCTAGGATTTCCAACACAATGTTGAACAAGAGGAGTGAAAGTGGGCAGCCTTGTCCTGTTCTGGTTTTCAGGGGAAATGCTTCCAGTTTCTGTCCATTTAGCAATATGCTGGCTGTGGGTTTAGCATAGATGGTGCTTACTATTTTGAGGTATGTTCCTTCTATGCTTAGGTGTTCAAGGGTTTTTAATCAAGAAGGGATGCTGAATTTTATCAAAGGCTTTTTATGCCTCTAATGATATAATCATGTGGTTTTTGTTTTTACCTCTGTTTATATATTTTATTGAGTTAGTTTATTATTTAAACATTCTCATGTCTAAGTTAGCTTTGCAATTTTTGGAGAAGGGAAAGTCACTAAAATGAAGAGAATTTGTCTTACTTAATATTTTCTTGTCTGTTGGTTTGCTGCTATTTCCAGTGCAGATAAAACCTTCACCTTTTTGGAATGAAGATGATACTGAATTGCTTCATCAAGACAATAAAAATAGGAGGTACAGCAGCAGAACAGTGATGGTCAATCATTCCTTTATTTACTCACTTGCTCAAGGACAAATATTTTCTTACTGACTCATGCATCATGATAGCTGAAACAAATGGGAGTGGCTTCCTTGGTATATTCTGCTATAGTCTTGTCATATTTCTACTATATTCCACTTCTTTTTATGAAACACTTTCTCACTGCCACTTTGGTCTTTTGCAGACATTTCTAGATACATGCCTATTTGGCTCCAGTTTTTCAAGATGTAGGTACCTGATTACATTGAGCTAATCATAGCAAAACTTCACTAAAAGGATAGACTGAGAGCAGGAACTGCATCTTTTCCCCCTTCTTCCTAAACCTTAATGTAATGATGAGAAAGTAGAAGCTATGCTTTTGGAGAAATGCACACTTTAGGTAAAATTAACTTTGTTGACTTTGTCTTTTCAGAAACAGACTTCCTGGTGCCAGGTATCAGAGATATCTCATAGCGGCAATGAAGTTTACCTAGAGTAAAAGGAATTTACAAGGCCCAAGACATTATGCACTGGGCAAGGATTGTAAAAGTCTTGAAACTTGTAATTACAAAAGTTATGACTGCTCAGAGGGAGAGCAGTTGGGTATTCGATCTTCCAGTAAATTGCGCAATATCTACAGGGAAGCCAAGGATCCCCCGAAGCTACCCACTGAGAATGCATAGGAGATAAGGGGAAGTGCAACCTCCATTAGCGCTAAGAAATGTCATTGAGGGAGGTGCAGGAGAATTAGAATCCTTGTCACACTCTTCTGTAGGGGCTATGGTAATGTGGGTGGACATTAGTGGGTCTCTGTGTCACAGGTTCTCCAAGATATCCACAGGTGATTGATAAGGAAGTCATGGCAGTCATGTCTACCTGATTGCAACATCTCCAAGGAAAAGGATTTAAGCCAGGAGGGCTTTGGGGGGCTGTGGTGCCACACTCACCTAGAGTGTAGGCCCTCTCCCTGTCTGTGGGGGGTGAGCTTTTCTCAGAAAAATCTTATCTTCTCTCACCTCTTTGTGTGTTGCAAGTCTTTGCATTTACTCAGATCTCTGGGTTGCCAGCACAGCACCTCTGGCATGCAGGCTCCAGCAGTGCTGTGCCCTCTTCTCACCTCTCCTCTCCTTCCATCCACTCTCACTCTATCCATGCCCTAACACTCACCCTCAGTTTTAGGAAGTGGTTCAGAGACAGAGGAAGATGACTTCAACTTGGAACATCAGGGTCTAGCTGTTGGTCTTTTCAAGGTGGAATTGGAAATAGAAAGCCCTTAACTTTCTAATAGTGAGAACTTAAGCCACCTATGGCTATAATAGGTATTGTTCCAACTCCAGTTGGAAAAAGTAGTTCTGCAAGAAAAGTCAATAGGCAGAGGTAGGCAGAGAGACAGAGAGAGAGAGAGAGAGAGAGAGAAGAGAGAGAAACTGAGATTTCTGTTCATTTTCATGTTCATGTTTTTTTGTTGTTCCTGAAAGTTAAATTATTGTTCTCTCTTACTTTGATTATGAGTCAATAAGTTCCTTTATTCTTGTCTCAGTGAATTTAATTTAGATTTATTTCACTTTTAACTAGATGAGTTCTGAGTAATATTTCCCAAGATGCTGTAAGCTTACTAATGGAAAAATAAGCAAAAATTGAATATATAACTGTTTAGTAATTTCATCCAACGATAGCAAAGTGTGTATTTTTAAACTTGGTTTTAAATGATAGTATTATTTTACTTCATTTTCACAGTGAATTGGAGTTCACCAAGTTGTCTACTCTTGCTGGGAAAAGATGTAAATATTTCTAAAGATTATTTTGTCTTTTACTTGAATTAAGAGAAAAATAGTAAAGAGATTTTAAAATAGTTTTTGATTTTAATAGTGTCTTTTTTTAAAAATAAAGTATAGTCTTGTATTTATATCCTAAGCTATCTGTAGAAGCACCTATATTTTCACCAAAATAATAATGGAAGAAAAAATAGAGTGAATAAAGAAAAGAAGGTTAAATGGTTGAAGTTCCTTGATTATTATTTAAACCTGTATGTAATTTGTATACAGAAAAAAAACATATAAATATATATATTTTTCTGAGCCCCCTAATTTCCTTTCCCAAAAAATATATTTTAATATGTACATAAAAGCCATTCAACTGTTTTGTATAGGGATCTGTGGAATGCAGTGGTGGGAAAGTCTGTTCCTGTCAAGGTCTTAACAGGCTAACTGTCTCATTAATTTGACTTTATTAACTCACCATGGTGATATTTTGTCTTGAAGAAGAGTTAGTTAATCTGTGTTAAGCAAACTGATAATAGGTCCCATTATAAAGCAAAATATAAATAGGTTAATTGCTATCTGGAGAAATAGCAGTCTAGAATACTTGTATTTGTTAATCAGTGCAGTCTCTTTACATTTATTTAAGAAGCAAAATTAATTTTAGAGGATGTTATTTGGTAGATAGAGGGTCAAAATAAATTAGTGGAATGGTATTATATTACTTTGTGTAATTATAAAGTATAACTTATATAATTATAATGAACTAGAATAGTCTTAGCAGCCAGAATACTTCTCCTGTGATGTGTATTGTTGAGATACAGACATTCTTCAGTATCCACTTGCAAATACTCTAATAATTGCTAAAATCATTGGCATTACCATAACCAGTATTATAGCTCATATTTTATTAATTGCAATTAGGTCAGCAACTTTCCAACTAAATGAGAAGTAAGCACAACCCCATCAGGATAATCTTTATAATTCATATTTTAATAACATCTCCTTATTGGAAGATACTTTCATATGGATAGTACGAATTTATTTCATGTACAGAAATTTTGGGCTTTTAAGCAAAAAATAAATAGAAAAGTGATTTGAAAACAAGAGACATTGTCTAAATACAATATATCACTCATTTATCCTTCCATTTCATAATCTACAAATCTCATAGATGAAATCATGTATTTATTTGAAAGATCATTTTTCTTTTATTCTGAATAGTCTATTTTAGTCATCATATACATCATTACTGTGAAATTTATAATACATATATGAAGAATATAGACAAAGACATGCAATAGCTCACTTGAATTGGCAAATGCTTACTTGTCAATCTTTACTAGCTCAGTTTTCAATGGGTCATCTTTTCTACAGAAGCAGTTAGTTTTCTATGTATGACATGTGCAAAATGGATCCTATTTTCCTTCCACAGACACAGAGAGATGAGTATTACATGGATATTCACACCAACAAATAATATTTGAATTTGAAATTTCAACAGTTATTGTGAAAACATATACCATTAGCATTTCTGATTAAGTTGGTGAGTTGTTTTTCCCCCTGAATGACTAATACAATGTGATTTTCCATGGGTGTGTCTGTTTTGCTATAAAATCATTCATTTCCCAAAGAGTCTCATTCACTGATATGTCTTTCCTACCAATTTTATCTTTGTGCCACATCACATCCTTTTTAAGAAAACCAGTTTAACAACTTTTGAGATTGTAAATAGATGAACTAAGAAATAAATTCATGAAGTGAATTATAAGGTAATCTGGAGCACTTACAACCAAAATTGATTCATAAAATTCAATTTACCCTAATCTTTTCAGACACTCAAGAATGCCACTAGACGATACAGGACTACAAGTAATAAAAGATAAGATTCTAGTGAAATAAATTGAATGTATAACCAAATACTGATGAATATCCTACCTAACTGATTTTGCAGCCAGGAAAACTTTGAATTATAGAATTATCTATCTGTCTAAAAAGATCTTTCTACTAGTTTGGCATTTACAAAAATGATGCTAACTATGAAATGTTCTTCACTTAGACATATGCAAAGATAGACAAAAAATAAGTTTTCTGTTTTACTGATTAAACTTGTTAGTAGGAAAAGTGCTTTTGTGTGAACATTAGTTTTGTAGAAAGATTATGGATGTAGAGAGCTCTGATTCTTCATTAGATGGCAATTAGGCCATTATTAGAAATAGTATTCATAATGAGAAATAAAATACATTTTGCAAAGCATTTTTGTGTGATTTTAGATAGATTCTTTCTAAAACCTGGTAAACTAAGTAAGATTTTTTTTTTCATCATCCACATTATAATGGTCAGCAAACTGAAACTCACAGATATTACGGGGCTTGTCTTACAATGCATAGTTTATAACGGCAGGGTCCTTCCTTCACTGCATGCTGCTTCCAACTGTAAAGACAGAATTTAAGCAACTTGTCCTCCCAAGTTTACAGAGTGAAGTGGTGACAGAATAAAAATTAAAGTCATGAAACTTTGAATATTTAAGTAGCAAAGTCATAAAACTTTGACAGGTTAGAAGACATTTTCTAGTAACGCTTGTTTAGACTAGAATCCAAACCTATGGTCTATTTACAACAAAGTCCCTAAGAATACTTTATAAGTGCTGTGGCTAATTCCTTCCAGAACTAGTGGAAGGTAGTTCTTTCTTCCTTGAGGTCATAATCAGCCTCAGGGTCTTTCTCATGCAGTGCTTCAGCTTCCTACCAACGAAGTGGAGTTACTACAAAATGACATCTTCCATTTGGGAAACATTCACTGTGCCTCTTTGCCTTCCTACAATTGTGTTTCTCTGCATCATCTACCTCTGGGTCCTGCACTTTTGAAAGCTCAACAAATGGGATTGACTTAGCAGGATGTTGTCTCAGTTGAATCTAAACACCAAACTATTTTATGTAACTATCAGGCAACCTAACACTGTAATCTTGGAGAAATTGACAATAATCGTAAGGCTGAAAGGACTAGATTTAGAAAAACAATTCAGAATACAGCAAATGATGTTCACTGACTTCATTTTATGGGCTGCCTGAGAGTTATATATGTCTTTGTGATTTGGGGCGTTTATCTTTGTTCTGACTTTCAATATTTTAGTGAGATGTTGAAAGGAGTCGCAGTGGAGGCTACCGAACCAGTTGCCAGAATGGACTGGATGCATATTTACTATCTTTTCTTGAAGGACTAAAATCCCAAATCCAATTTATTCACCAATATATTCTAATCTGTTTGTGTTTCAAGAAGAGATAATATTTACTCTTGCATCAAAATGTGTTTTATTTCTAAAAATTCTCCATACTGTGAATAGACTAAGCAACTTTTTCTTATTTTTTTGTTATAGTCATGCCTTTTACAGAGGCATTTTCATAATATAATAGGAGCTGTGGTTTGAATTACCCATTCCACAAAAATAAGTCTGTCGTGAGTTCCCCAGGTGCTTTCAGGTAGAGGAAGAGTGGAGGGTGTTGGCAGTAGTATTGTATGCAGTTACTATTTTTCCCAGATCTTGCTCCAGGCAGAATATTTAAGAAAATATGTCTTACAGACAGCTCTTGAAAACACATTAGTATAAGATTATGCTAAAAATTCAATTAAAAAAATCCACGCAATATTCTTTATTTTGTGAATGTCATGAAAATAGAGAATTCTGCAAAATTCTCTTTTTTTCATTATCAGGAAATTCTCTAGTTTACTGAAATTTATTGATGGAAGGAGGAGGCAAGTGAGAAGATGGGAAGAAAGAGGAGAAAGCTTGTGTTTCTGCTCCCAAAGTCCTCTGGAATCACTGTCAGCCATGGACTCTGTCTTTCCCAGTCCTTCAGCTGGGACCTTTCTCTCCCAATTCTTGAAACTGTATTATGCATGTGTTTTCTCTTAAATATTGCCTTTATCATTTTTTTCATTATCTCCTGGAAACTGGATGACCCATCTTTCATAGTATGGCGAAGAAAGTTCTTGTGTCTATTATCAGCAAAGCTAAAACCAGGGAAGACAGGAGGTTCATGCTCAAGGTGCTTACATATTGAATGATGCATTTCATTTAACCTATGCCACAACATTTTGTGTAGAGTTTAATAATAATGGTATGTAACATGTAAAGGAAAAGTTAGAACATTATTTAGCAAGCTTTCATTTCTAATTTGTTTTAAGCCAACATGAAATATTCTTCTCTTTGGTGTTCTGCTTTTCTAAGCAATTGTTTTCAAGGTAGCAAAACATGGGTCACAGTCAACTGTGTCAACAAAAAATTACGTGCTCAGAGAAGTTTAACTAGTTCAGTTATTTATAATGGATTTGATCATACTGCATGAGTCACACTGGCCTTGTTGTTCCTTCATTCTTTTTTTTTTTTTCTGAGTTGGAGTCTCACTCTGTCTCCCAGACTGGAGTCCAGTGGCATGCTCCCAGCCACTGCAGCCTCGACCTGTTGGGCTTAGGTGATCCTTCCTCCTTAGCCTTCCAAGTAGCTGGAACTACAGGCATGCAATGCACCACTACATCCGGGTAATTTTTATGTATTTATTGTAGAGATGAGGTCTAGCTAGGTTGCCTGGGCTGTTCTCGAATCCATGGGCTCAGGCAATCCTCTCACCACAGCCTCCCAAAGTGCTGGGATTATAGGTGTGAGCCATCCCATTGGCCTGTTCCTTCATTTTTTAAGCTGCATGTCTGTGGCAGAGTCCCTGTGCTGTCTGTTTCCTCTTCCTGGGACATCTTTTTACCAGATCATCACCAGAATTATCACTCTCTCTCTTCATCCAGGTCTCCACATGGCACCGCCACACCTTCTTCTACCACCCTATCTTAGGCAGCACTTTATCTCTCTTGATGCTTTATTTTCTTTTCAGCATTACCGCTGCCTATTATATTTTCACACATTTATTGATGGATTGTTTTATACACTACTGTCTAAGTTTTATGAGTATAAGGGCTTTGTTTTGTTCATCACACATTCCTAACACTTAGAACAGTGCCTGGAACTTCATAGGCACTAGTTAATTTTTAAAAATAGCTTTAATGCCTACACACTCCATCTTTCTTTTAATAATTGCTCTTTGAAAAATTGTCATTATAGGAAATGCTCAAAAATACTCCAACTATACCTAGCTGTTTTAACTTGGTAGTTTACAGAGATTATTCTTTGCTATAACTTCCTTACTTTGTTTTTAAAATATATATTATTTTTAATTGACAAATCATAATTATATTACATTTCTTGAGAACATTGTGATGTTTTTATATGTGTATAAAATGTGGAGTGATTAGCTCAAGCAAATTAGCATACTTATCACCTCACTTACTTGACTTTTTTTGTGGTGATACATTTGAAATCTACTCTCTTAGGTATTTGGAAATATACAATACATTATTATTGACTATAGTCATCCCACTGTGTAATAGATCTAAAAATGTATTCCTCCTGTCTAGCTGAAACTTTGTATTTTTTGACCAACCACTGCTTCTCACTACCCCCATTTCAGGCTCTGGTAACCATCATTCTACTCTCTACCTCTATGAATTCAACTGCTTTTTAGATTCTACGTGTGTGATTATGAGGCATTTGTCTTTATGTGCCTGGCTTAGTTCATTTAGCATAATGATCTCTGGAAGCAACCCTGTTGTTTCAGATGATATAATTTTATTCTTTTATTTTTGAATTTTATTTTCTTTTAAAGCTAAATAGTATTCCAGCGTGTATAGACACCACATTTTCTTCATTTTTTCATCTGTTGATGAGCACTTAAGTTGATTCCGTATCTTGGTTGTTATAAATAATGCTGCAATGAAAAGAGAGTGCAGTTATTTCTTCAACATATTGATTTCAATTCCTTTAGCTATATTTATAGAAGTAAGATTGCTGGATCATATGTTAGTTTTATTTTTAGTTTTTGAAAACTCTCTATACCATTTTCCACAATGGCTGTACTAATTTACATTCCCACTAACAGTATAAAAATGGTTCCCTTTTTTCTGCATCCTTACCCACGCGTATATTTGATCTTTTTGAGAAGACATTCTAACAGGCAAAGTAATATTTTATTGTGATTTTAATTTGTATTTCCCTGACGATTAGTGATGCTAAGTTTCTTTTTTTCTTTCATGAAACTTTTGGCCATTTATATGTCCTCTTTTGAGAATTGTGTGTTTGGGTCCATTGTTCATTTTTTTAAGTGGGTTATGTTTTCCTTGCTATTGAGTTGTTTCGGTTTCTTATGTATTTTGGATATTAACCCCTTATCAGATGTATGGCTCGCAAAATTTTTTCCCAGTCTATGGTTTGTCTCTTCACTTTGTTGATTGTTTCTTTTGCTGTGCAGAAGCTTTTTAGTTAATAATACCATTATCTATTTCTGCTTTTGTTGTCTGAGTTTTCAAGGTCATATCCAAAAAATCAAAGCCTAGACCAATGTTACAATTTCCCATGTTTTCTTCTGGTAGTTTTATAGATTTATGTCTTACATTCAAACCTATAACCTGTTTTTAGTTGATTTTTATACAGGGTATAAAATAAGGGTCTAATTCTTCTACATATGGATACCCAGTTTTCCCAGTACCATTTATTGAATAAACTGTCTTTTTCCCATTGTGTGTTCTTGGCATCTTTGTCAAAAAATCAATTGACCATAAATGTGGGGTTTATTTCTGGGCTTTTTATATTGTTCCATTGGTTGATGAGTTTGTTTTTATGCCAGTAACATGCTGTTTTGATTACAATTGCTTTATAACATATTTTGAAGTCAGGTAGTATGATGCTTCCAGCTTTTTTGGTTTTGCTCTAAATTGTTTTGGTTATTTGTGTATGTGTGTGTTTTGTGTGTGTGTGTGTGTTTTGTGTGTATGTGGTTCTGTACAAGTTTAAGAATTGTAGCCGGGCTTGGTGGCTCAACCTGTAATCCCAGTGCTTTGGGAGGCCAAGGTGAGTGGATTGCCCAAGCCCGTGGGTTCGAGACCCGCCTGGGCAACTTGGCGAGACCTCCTCTCTACAATAAATCAAAAATTAGCTGGGCGTGGTAGCGCACCTATAGTTCCAGCTACTTGGAAGGCTGAGGTGGAAGGATTGCCGGAGTCCAACAGGTCGAGGCTGCAGTGGCTGGGAGTAGCCACTGCACTCCAGTCTGAGTGACAGAGTGAGACTCCAACTAAAAAAAAAAAATTGGTTTTTTTTTCTATTTCTATGAAAATCTCATTGAGATTTTGATAGTGATTGCATTGAGTCTAAAGATCACTTTGTGTAGTGTAGACAGTTTAACAACATTAAATCTTCTAATCCATGAACATAGGATATCTTTTCATGTATTTGTGTCTTCTACAATTTCCTTCACCAGTGTTTTAATAACTAAATGCATGACACCTTTGATCTTTCAAACTAGGTCAGATTTCTCTTTTCAGTATTCATAGCATTTATTACAGTCTGTCAATACATACTAACATTACTGTGTATGTGTACGCATTTATCTCCCCCCAACTCCATTTCATGTAATAAGAATCTCAAATAACAAGCTTTAAATAAGAAGGAAGCTTACTTCTTTTGGTGTTATAGAGTATATGTAGGCAGCCACAAGACTGGGGTAGAACAACTTTGATGCATGAGGTTATCCAAGGATATAGCTCCTCCTGTTTTGCTACTTAACCATCTCATGGCCATAGTCCTCCTTTGCACCTTCTTAGCTAGCCACCAGTTACAAATGCCTGACAGCAGGAAGAAGGAAAGAGGAGGAAGAGGGCAAATCCTCATCTCCTTTAAAAGTATGATAGCTGGGCTTGGTGGCTCAGCCTGTAATCCCGCGCCTTTGGGAGGCTGAGGTGAGTGGATTGCCTGAGCCCGCGGGTTCAAGACCCGACTGGGTGGCGAGACCTCATCTCTACAATAAATAAAAAAATCAGCCGGGTGTGGTAGCGCATGCCTGTAATTCCGGCTACTCGGAAGGCTGAGGCGGAAGGATCGTCGGAGCCCAGCAGGTTGAGGCTGTGGTGGCCGAGAGTGGCCACTGCACTCCAGTCTGGGCGACAGAGTGAGACTCCAACTCAAGAAAAAAAAATAATAAAAAAATAAAAATAAAGTATGATAAGTTCCAGTTGCAACGGGTTCTGGGAAATAGAGTGTTTGTTATGCCCATATCAAAATGTATTTATCATAGAAGACAAAATAAATTATACCAAAGGACAAGAAGTAGGCCCCACTACAGTCTTTTTGTGAAAAAAATTTAAGTAATTTTTTCCTCTCCCATTGAACACCTGTGGTTTTCATTTGTTTAATCTGCAGCTCTAGCACAATGCCATCACATCGCATTTATTTAATAAACATATAGTTAAATAATTATTTTGTTAATGATGCAGGTCTCAGCTAGGCACACTCACTTATCACATTAGAAATTTTTTTTTCAGACAGAAGGAAGGTAGGAAGATTACTCTGTTAGTTTAGGTGAGAGGTGAAGGAAGTTAAAGTAGAAAAGTGCTGATGAAGATGAGACGGGAGGAGTTGAGGAATTTAAGAATTTACAAGAAGAGGAACCTGAGGGTGGGAACTGTCTGAAAAAATTTGAGAAAAGTAGGTGTTGGGTTCTTTGGAACCATCATTAGCCATCCCTAGGGGAAGAATGGAGGGCATCAGGAGGGTTTATGGGGATGTTGAAGCTTCCCAGATCCTGTAGTCTCTTCTTTCATTCTGTGAGCTGCGCAGATTTTTCATTAAATCCCCATCTTTGGAGCTTATTTTCATTATAATTCTCTCCTTTTCAAACAAATAAAGAAACAGACAAAAATCAAATGTCTCTGACTGACACATCACTTAGGGACCCTTGGATTTGTTCTTGGATTTATAGATAACCCCCAGTTTATGTATGCATCTGCAAACATCTCAGTTTATAAGTAAGCATTCCTGGAATGTTAAAAGCAGCAGACTTAATATGCACTTAAGCCTAATGTAAAAATATACCTATTGAAAAAATACTTAATGATTAGAAATTTTTAGATACATGAAATGACTAAAAGTGAGTGCTGAGTATGATAAATACTTTGTATTAAAAGTAACATTTTTTGTAGAAAATCTTAATTTCTATAATATATAATTACATAAAATAAATTGCATAGAGGAGTGCATTTGAAAGTTATAAAAACTTATTTTTCTTTTATGACTTTATATTCCTAAAATAATAGTTAACAAGAGTGAGCAATGACCCTAAAACAAAATGAAGTGAACAAAACAAGAAAAGATAGAATCTTCTAAAAATGATAATATTAACTTGAGCAGGACAAAAATGACAAAGACAAGAGGCATTTTGACTATCAGACTTTTATCATGTCATCCTCATAATAAGATTAGGTTGACTTTGCCTAAGGTAAAAGCTGTTTCACATCTTACTTTGTGACACATGATAAAAACCGCAGTGGGAAAAGGTCACTTTCACAACAAATTGTATTAAAGATGAAAAGCGAACAACAACAATGCCAGCATTATTTTGCTGAAGCCTCATGTGAATTAAAAGTAGCAAAATTTATGACTAAATGTGTGGTTTGTCATGTTAGTAGAGTATTGATATTTGAATCCAAAAATTTAAAACACATTAAATGTGAGATATAATTTAGCAATATTTCAATTGAAACATATTTTACCTAGTTTTAATAATCACAGGATTATTAAAAGGATCAACTTTTATGGTTTTTATCCTTAATATTATATTATACTTCCTGCCTTATCCAATAACATGCTTATCATTATATGAGTAAAAAATTAGCCAGAGACACCTTATGATGGGCTTTTTATGACATACTAAATAACTTGAAAATTTGTTTGGTGAACCATATAAGAGTATTTAACAAGGGAGTAAAATAGTGAGAGTTTAGTTTAACAATATTCTTTGTGAAAACAAAGAAGACTGATACGAGGCAGCCTGGCTGTGGAAGGAAAATGAGGAGATTAGACATTTGAAATTTTATATGTTCTTTTTCTGTACATTAAGGTGTTTGCTGAATTGTTGTTTGAACTTTTCCTTCTTCTTCTCCTCCTTCTTTTGTCTTCAGATTGCAGTTCCCTCTCTGTGTGGGATTATTCTTGCTTCAAGCCTTTGCTGTCCTAATGGCAGAGCTTGCAAGAATCAGGAATAAGAACAGATGTGAGTGACTACTACCATGGTGTGTTGAGTCCTTATTCCTCACCAACAATTAAGCATTTGTATTGGGTTAAAATCCTCAAGTTAGCCTCCTACTGTTATGGTCTGAGTAAATGCTCAGTTACTAACCCTCGATGCCATTAAATCGAGAGGCAGAAAGACTGGTAGAAAAAAGTTTATTTCTGGAATTTGAATCCTGAAGCAGAGCCGGACTCGAGGCCTTTCTAAAGTGGTTCTGCTCGCCTTTCAGGCTTTACAGTCCACTTTTATAAGTCTAGAGTTGTTGATACCTGTACATTAGTCACAGGACCAGCAGAGGATTGTGTATAACTTAAGTTACAGCCGCATTTTATCAATAGTGACATTTTATAGTCCACACTTTCTGGTGTCAGGTACCAGAGGTATCTCATAGCTTTTATCAGTAAGGTCCGGCAGAAACGTTAATCAAGTTTGCCATAAAGGGATTTACAAGGTCTAAGACATCATGCATTATGCAACATTTATACAAATCACAAAACTCGCGATTATAATAAGACAAAATTTATACCAATCACAGGACTTACGATTACATTGATGCGATATTATTCAGACCTATGACTACTAAGAAAAGGGAGTAACATCTTTCAGTTAATTGGGCATAGTCCACAGGGAACTCAAGGATCCCCTGAAGCTACTTACTGGGAGTGCATCCGAGTTAAGGGGACTCTCAGGAATGTGCTCAGGAATATATCCCTCAGTTTACTGGGTGTAATCTGCAGAGAAGTTAAGGATCCTTTGAAGTTTCTTACTGGGAGTGCGTAGGAGATAAGGGGAAGCACACTTTTATTAGCTCTCAGGAATATTGTTCAGGAATGTACAGGAATACTTGAACCCTTGTCATGCCCTTCTCTAGGGGCTGTGGCAAAATGGACAGACATTAGCGGGTCTCTGTATCACTACTTTTATAGGATTGGCTTGTTTCTGAAAGTTTCCAGGTTCCTGCTTGCAGACCCATCCGTGTGCCAGACATGCCCATATATGTCCGAACCCCAGGAACTGATATAAATCAAGATTTTTATCAGGAGGCTCCTAAGGCCTGTAAATAGGCTTCTGACAGGTCTATCTTATCAGTTTGTGGAACATGACTAAACCTGCCTGAATCCCAGCAGTGAGCAAGAGTGTCTCAAACCGAGCTCATGGCTGTAATGCAGCAGATATGGTAAAAATAATATAAAATAAAACATAATTAATTATCTTTGTATCAAATTTCACACTTCTTGATGGGTTTTCACATACCTGACCTTCACAAAAGCACTGTGAGATACACAGGAAAGGCATGTCTTATCATCCCATTTCGAGACAAAGAAAATAGTAGGAGATGTGAGGAAATGGGAGAGACAAGGCTAGAAAGAAGCTTTCTGATCAATGAAATGGAAGGTAAGAGGAAACGAAACTGATTTTGTAGCTGTAAGAGCAGGAAGAAGAGGTGTGTGAAATGATATGGCGATAACAGAGAACCAAAAGGACCATGGGGAACACACACCCAATTTAAAAAAGATGAAAATACTGGCAACATGAAGTTCTTTGGTGGTGAGGGTAGTGGTGACACTTCAATTTATGGAGAAACACTTCCTACCTGAAATCCACAATCAATGTGTGTTTTCTGGGGATATAAATAAAGTGGAACAACATATTTCTGAATTTGATTTCAACAAATTACAGGGGAAAATAGCCCAAGTAGTTAAGATAATTTAGTTGAAAAATATATCTATAGCATCTGACTGGGTTTGTATAATGTTAGTGTTTCATTAATACTGCAATTTATTCACTTCATGATACCATATTGAATGTATAATACACCATTTTAAATGTGTCACTAATTTTTTTAAAATGCTGTCAATTAAACAAATGGTAAGCCAGTAATTGTACATGTATCTTGATTTCGGAGCTGATAACATATTTAAAAATGTGTTTCTTGGAATAATTGAATGTCATTAATTATACTCTCTGAATGTATCTTTATGTGAATGAGGGAAATCTACATGCATCAGTTGATGAAGTACATTGTACAAAAGACAATCTTTCCTTGCTGGCTAATGATATATCGCTTGCCATGTGACAACCTGAGGGAAAAAAAAAATGAATGTCATAAACTGTCACAAGGAAATCATGGTACCTCAAAACCTGAGTACATCATTCCCATAAATATTTTATATAAGTTACCTCAAGAGGGATAGCAAAAACATGCAATATTTTAAAGCTTCTTAAATATTATATCTCCCAATAATTGTGCACGTTTGCTTCTTTGCAATTTCTGTTAAAGAATAGAAGAAACATAGATTAAGTTCCTCCCATGGAAAGGAAAAAGTATTTCTTAGATAGTATCATTGTTAGTCACCTAAAGCATAAAAAAGAGAATCCATTATTAGGTTGTTTACAAGGACTTTAGCTAAGGAAGAATCTCTCTTTGGGCTGTTCCTTGATGTAATGATGGTTCCTAGTCTGCTTGAATATATTTAAAAATTCAAGGAAAAAAAACAGCAAAGGCATAAGAAACATGTGAATCCTACCTGATTAAAATCTAATGCTATCTTTCGTGAAAAGTAACAGTGATCAAGTCAATAATCTATGTGTCTAATGCATGTTTGCAGAAATCATGAACATCTCACTCATTATCTTGTTAAAATAATCTCTTGAAAGAAGAAATAAATATACTTGACTCTTTGTTCAAGAAACCTTCTAAAACAGGTGAAAAGTATACTTGACTAGGAATTTTAAGACCTATGTTCCAGTAATGAAGCTGCTAATAAGTAATTATATGACAGACAAAATTCCTTAACTTATTTAGGCTCCACATTCTTCTTCTGTAAAATGAATAAACCAAAGTACATGATGTGTAAAAAAATATATTTTTAATGAAATAATTACAAATATAAAGAGGCAGAAAATAAGTGGTCTAATCATCAAATTAATCATATTTTGTAAAACAAAGTTAGAATAAAGATATGTATAATGCATTTGTGGTAAAATATTTATTAATTCTCCCTCTTAAACCTGTCCTCTCCTGCTCTACCAAGAAAATAGAAGGATTTTGCTGAAAACTCATAAGAGAAATCAGAGATATTATCAATTTCCAATATGATGGAGTAGCTTTCAGCCTATCCAATCTCCCCTTGAGAGAAACTGGACTAAAAACCATCTGTTTCAAGGGACTATCAAGATATTAGGAGCCAAAATACTGGTAAGAAGGAAACTCAGGGATGTGTGCTTGACATTCTATGTTGCTTTAATTCTAAAATGGGAAGAGGAAGAAGCAGCGATTCCAATCAGAAAATCAAGGAAAGAATGGTAGTCAAACAGTTTCTGTGGTCTCATAGGGTTAGGAAGACAGAGTGAGAGATCATGGTTACCATGGCAGCCAAAATGAGATTCCAGAGAGAAGGGAAACACAGTGAAGCTGGTCTACTCTCATCATCACTTTTCACCTCCAGGGATTTGGTGATTTGTCTGCAACCCACGCCTGGAGTACAAACCAAATGAAAGGCTCAGGGAAGCAACTGAGAAACTATGGAGAACCCTTAAGAATTTCACTGTCCTGCAGAGATGAAAAGTAGAATCTAATTTAGGTACTGCCAAGAGGAAGAAACCCATGTAAAGCCTCTGGTCAAGTAAATGAATAAATTTAAATGCATACTATCTGTGTGAAATAATAAAAATAATGTCATGTTGGGTTACACATATATGTTTAACATATAATTAACTATAAAACATATAGGTTAATTATATAATGAAAACATCTGACAACAATAGTCCAAGATGCAGATATTTAGGGTTCCAAGGTCATAGCCTTGTCAGAGAAGTGACATAAGTACTAATATATATATAAAATTACAATGAGTCAAGGGACCACATTTTAATCTCAAAGATATCATTAAGAGAACAATAAATAAGCAAGTTAATAAAGGAGGAAACTGAAATATAAATATTTGGTTATATTAAAAAAAGACAAGGGACAACTAACCTATAACATAAATAAACAGTAGATTTAAATCCAAAGGTATTGGTAATTACATTAAATGTAAGTAGACTAAAAATTTCAATCAAAAGGCAGAGATTATCAGTGACTGAAAAGAAAAAACATACCTATAATTCTGCTTACAGGACTTGTAACTTAAATATGAGCAAACAGTAACTGTGGAAATTAAGTTTGAAGAACTTGATATATAGTGCAAATTCTGTGTGCTATTGTTTTCCTCATGCTGAAAAACCAAGCCAAAACAAAAAGCTGATGAGGCTAGATTAATATCAGTCAGTAGAATTAAAGGCAAGGAAACACTACACAAGATGAAAAGATTCATTGTATAACAAAGAGTTATTTCATCTGGAAGATATAGACATTCTAAATTTGTTTTCACCTAATTATATAGTTTCAATGTGTAAAAGCAAACACTGAGATAAACTAAAAGAGAAATGGAAAAATCCACATGTCACTCAGTAATGGATGGAAAAAATAGGCAGAATTTAGTAAAGAAGATGTGAACAAAAGACAACAAATATGAGTAACAGAAATATATGAATGCTATTTCATGTTAGATACAACTCCAGAAGTCACATATTATTTGAAGTACACATGGAAAATTTGGTAAAATTAACATACTGGCCCATAAAGCAAGTTACAACACATTTCAAATAATGATAAGTCATTTCAAGGTGACCACAGTAGAATTAAAGCTAGAAATTGGTAACAAAAAGATAAATGTAAAATTCATAGATGTTTTGTAATTAAGCAATATTCAATATAATCCATGAGAACAATTTTAAAAATCATGTAAATTAAAAAAAACATTTTTTTTTGAGCTGGAGTATGAAAAGATAATCATTTTTCTATAGCTTTTAAAAAATTTTTCTATCTATAAAATCATGTCATTTAAAAACCATGGCTTTTTTTCCTTCTCAGTCTTTATATCCTGTATTTATTTTTCTTGCTGCTAGTGCAATGTTAAAGAGTAGTGTTAGTATGTATCCTTATCTGTTTCCTGATCTCAGGGGACAGTCTTAAATATTTCACCATTAAGTGTGATGTTTGCATGGAAATTTTATTTCCATATGAATTTTAGGATCAACTTCTCAAAGGGCCAAAAAAAAAAAAAAAAAAAAAAATTGCCAAATCTTGAAAAGAAACAGAAACCTTATAGACTTACCTTACCAGAGACCAAATATTATAAAGCCAGAGTAATTAAGACAGTATGTTATTGGACAAAGATACACAAAGGGACCCAAAACAACAAACAAACAAAAAACAGGACTAAAAGTCTAGAAATAGATTCATGCACACATAGTTACTTGATTTATGGTAAAAAATGACACTGCAGTTCAGTGGAAAAAAGATGACCTTTTCAATAAATGATACTAAGTTATTTGAATTTCCATGTGAAGAAAGAATAACTCTTGACCCCCGCTTTGTAGTATACATGAAACTCTATTTCTGACGGATTAGAGCAGGGGTCCCAATCCCCAGGCCACGGACTGGTACCTGTGGCCTGTTAGGAACCCTGCTGCATGGCACGAGGTGAGCAGTGGGCTAGGAAGTTCTGCCTCAGGCCATCAGATCAGTCAGAACAGCTTTGACATTAGATTCTCATAGGAGCTGGAACCCTACCGTGAACTGCCCATGCAAGGGATCTAGATTGCACTCTTTATGAGAATCTAATGCCTGATGATCACCCTCCCTACCCCCACTCAACATCTGTGGAAAAATTGTCTTCCACAAAACCAGTCCCCGAAGCCAAAAAGGTTGGGGATCACTGAATTAGAGGTAAAAATGCCAGAATTAGAAAAGACTGTAATCTTGCAATAAGTGACAATTTCTTAATAGGATATAAAAGATCTAATTATAAATGAAACATTCAAATGTCAGACTTCATTAAATTAAGGAGTGTTGTTCATTCAGATATTATCTTAAGGAAGTGAAAAATCACAGACTAGATGTTTGAAACACCTGTATCCGGCAAAGGCCTGGTATACATAACTCTAACAACTAAGCAGGGCCGGTGGCTCACATCTGTAATCTCAGCACTTTGGGAGGTGGAAGTAAGGGATTGTTTGAGCCCAGGGGGGTCAAGACCAGCCAGGGCAACTTGGTGAGACTGTCTCTAAAATAAATAAAAAAATTAGCAGTGCATAGTGATGTCTGCCTGTAGTCTTAGTTACTTGGGAGACTGAGGCAGCCTGGGTGGCAGAGTGAGAATCTGACTCAATAAACAAAGACAAAACAAACAAAAAAAACACCCTTACACCTTGACAGGAAGGAAAGAAAGATAGATAACCCAATTGACAAAATGCACCATCTCACACGTACACAAAAAGATATCCAAATAGCCAACAAATAAACACTAGTGTGTTCAACTTTATTGTTTTTCAGGAAAATAGAAGTTAAACTTCAAGCTCAAAATAAGATACAATAATACTTGCACCAGAGTGACTAAAATAAAAGACTAATAATATTAAAAGTTGGTGAGGATGTGAAGCCATTGGAACTCTCATAAACTACTGTTGGGAGTTTAAAATGATAGAATCATTTTGGAAAATTATTCGTATTATGTAATAAAACAGTATACTATTACTATTTAGTTCAACAATTTTACTCCTAGATAGATACCAAGAGAAATGAATGTGTGCACCAAAAAGATGAGTAAGACTTTTTTGTTTCTTTTCTTTTCTTTCTTTTTTAATTGGAAGTCTCACTTGTCACCCAGGCTGGAGTGCAGTGGCACAATCATGGCTCACCACAGCCTTGACCTCCTGGGCTTAGGAGATCCTTCTGCCTCAGCCTCCCAAGTAGCTGGGACTACAGGTATGTATTACCAAGCCGGCTAATTTTTTAATTTTTTTGTCGAGACAAGGTCTTGCTGTGTTGCCCAGGCTGGTCTTAATTTCCTGGGCTCAACCAATCTCCCTGTTTCTGCCTCCCAGAGTGCTGGGATTACACACGTGAGCCACGTTGCTGGGCCATGTACAATACCAGCATTTGTTAGTAGCTTCAAACTGGAAACACCTAAAAGTAATTTAGGAGTTAAATGCATAAATCAGTTTTGGTGTATTCATACAATAGAATAGCATATAACACCGAGAGCAAATGAATTACTGCTAGACATAGCAACACAGTTGGAGCTCCCAAGCTTAATGTTGAGGGAAGAAAGGCAGTAAATAAATATTTTACAATTCTAGTTACAAGCAGTTAAAAAATACACAAAATTAATCCATGATGATGGATAACGGTTACCGCTGTGTGACTGTTAATGTCTTGGATACTAGAGAAGGTGGGCTTCCGGGGTGTTAGTATATTCTATGTTTTGATCTTGGTAGTGATTACATGGATGTGTTCACTTTGTATGTTTCTTACACTTTACTAAATATTAAAAAGACTCATTAAATCCTAGATAACAGGGTGACATAATTTATCTTTAACATTATCAAAGAAAATGTGAAATCTAAACTGAAGTTTCATAACGGAAATTTTATCTGTCTTCGGTTTTACCTTTAAATATAATATATGAAATACCTTTGAATGTGAGACAATAAATTAGATTAAAATATATGATTAAGTTGCAATTAAAATTTGAAGATTAACCACCTATACACAGTATAAATCAGGGTAGAGTGATTATTTAAAGAAAAACAATCTTAGACATAATGAACCTCGAGATAGTAAAATGCCAGAAATGATTACTGGTTTAGATGTAGATATCTGCAAAATATATAAAATGAGAGTCTTTCTTTTTATTCCAAATTGAGGGTAGGGGTGCTTAGTTTCTTTCTTTAGTTTTAAAAATAATCTTATATTTTGTTAAATCATATTTGAAAGATGGATTGGACATATTTAAATTTAAACTGATTTTTGAACAGCAATCTAGCAAAATATTTCCCCTTCATGTGTTGAGTGGAAAAATGAAAAGAATGCCAAAACCTTTTTATGAAACATAAGGCTGTGACTTGTGTCGTACCTTTACAGCTCTGTGGTGGAATGGTTGAATTCTGGTGAGGGCCTTTGGCCATTTCACACCATAAGATGATAATGATGACCTTTACCATAACAGCAGTTAGTAATTAACCTTCAATGCTGGTAAAATAAAAAAAAGATGGAGTCAAATATTTTACTAACAGTATCCACTGAAGTGTTAAAGTTGCTGGGCATGGTGGTACGTGCCTGTAGCTCCAGCTACTTGGAAGGCTGAGGCGGAAGGATTGTCTGAGTCCGGCAGGTCAAGGCTGTGGTGGCCATGAGCATGCCACTGCACTCCAGTCTGGGTGACAGGGAAGCTCCACCTAAAAAAAAAAAAAATACTGTAGAGAAATCAGGAATTTTGATTCTTTGCAAATGGAAATACCAACAATTTTTCATATTTGTCTGTGAAGATGTTTTGTAGTTGATAAAATTAGACTTTTGGTGACTTGTAATTAGAATAGGCTATAATGCCTTAGACATCTATTTGTCTCTGAAGGGAAGAGAGAGAGAAAGAGAGAGATTTAGCAAAGTGTGTGACTTCACTTTTCTCTCTCCAGGGGAGACATGCAAAAGCAATTTCTACCTTTTTCTGGAAGGTTTTAAAAACAGGAAAGAAACATGAGAGAAAAAAACTAAACAAACAAACAAAAAACCCTTATCTTTTCAGACTCTGAAAAAAACTTAGTTTCTTAGTATCCTCTTTTGCTGTACACAATGTCAACTCCTTTCTCCCATCTTCATGCCACCCTCCTGGCAAGTCACCAAAATCTCCCACCTGGAGTCTTGGCAGAGTCTTCTAAAGTTTCCTTCTATTTCTGCATTATCCTCTCCCCAATTCTCTCTGCCCCAGAGCCAAAGTGATTATTTTGATGCCAGAGGGCATTAGGAAATTTCTTTGCTTAACATTCTAGAGTGAAGTCTCATCGCATCAAGGCTGGTAACTGCACAGGACAGTGTGATGTGGTCCCTACCGACTTTCCCAGCTTCATCTGGTGGTACTCTCCTTTTCTTCCAATTCCTCCTCCTCCTTTTCTTCCTGTTCACCTCCTTCTATCATTTCCATTTTATTTTATTATTTTAGATTTTAGAGATACATCGCTCTCTCCTTCTTATGTGGCTCCAGCTTCAGAAAACTTCCAGTTTCTCAAACACTTCCTTGTCTTTCTTGCCCCAGGAAATTTACCCAGACTTGGGGCTATCTACTTCTCATTCTTTTCTCATCCTCCAGTCTAAATCAAGTCTCACCAAACCCTTTACTCTTCCAAAATAACACATAGTTTATGCATTCCTGTGTTTATTTATTTCAAATCTATCTATCCCTCTACACAATAAGATCCTTGAGGCATAGGACTATGATTATTTTGATTTACATTATATTTCTAGTATCCAAGACAGTGACTGGCATATAGCAAGTATTCCATAGACGTTAGTTAAATAAACTAATAAATTAGATTTAAAAATAAATCAGAAAGTCAAATGACTTGTTTTATTCTGTTATGTGTTCATTTAGGACTTCAATTCAAATTTATTTGTAATGAAAAAGTTCCATTCTATTTCTGCTCCATTTAACTCCTGTAGTTTAGAATTTTGAAGGTACAAGGAAGGTAAATATTTAAAAATTTTTCATTTTATTCATCAGAGAACTAGAACTCAGAAGAGGCCAGGAAATGCTGACCAGTTTGGGCCTATCCCATGCTAATTATCTTAGGAAATCTAGTCAATGCTATGTATCCATGGGAATCCCACTGAATTCTTATGGGAGATAAGAGTAATTACAGTGTAAGCTTTTTATAATACAGCATTATATTTATTCTATAGAATAAAATGTATACAGGAAACAAATTCGCCTTTGTTTATTCAGACATATAGCAAAGCATTATGCCTTAAAAACACTATTTTATATCAGAAAAAAATTTTAGAATGTAAACACTTTTCCATATCTAGGCTTTTAGACACCATCTGTTTTCATTCATTTAAGCTGAACTCCGCCAATTAAATCAGACAGTTCCTTTCCAGGTGCTTTCCAATTTGTCTTTGATTGATGTTTTAGCTATACTTTTTTCCTCCAATTTCTTTAATCCCTAGGTAGTGTTTGTACTTTTACTTTAAGGAGTTTAATTTTTGTTACAGAGTTTTAGAGCCACTATGTGAAGAACAGAACTGTCTCCCCAAACTTTGGGATGCTTACAACTTTGGGATATCTGAATGAGCAGTTGACCAGGGCTCAGGGTTCTCCTTCTTCTTCCAGATAAAAAACAGCACCTAATGTCAGCATTCTCCAAGAACCTGGGATTTTCTTCCCTGTCAAGAAATCCTTGTAGCATCCCATGTTCTCTCTACACCTGAGCACATGCTTCTACTTCTGTTCTCAGTATCATCTTCAGTCACTCCATTTTTTTTTCGGAGCTGAATCGTACTCACGCTTTGGGGTGGATAACAGCTTTCATATTGTCCTGATGACTGTGAGGCCAGGTGGACACTCCTCAAATACAGAGCTCTCAAACTTTCTCCGTCCCAATTAGCAAAGTACGCTGCAATAAGTCAGTCACTTTTCTGTATGTCCCAAGAAGTCAGAGTTTTACTGAGGGCATAGTCTGAGTTGTTTGCTCATCCAGTTATTTTCTTTTGGAGTTGGAGTCTCACTCTGTCACCCAGGCTGGAGTCCAGTGGCGCACTCACAGCTAGCGTAGCATCCATCTGCTGGGCTTAGGCAATGTTGCCCCCTCAGTCTTTCAAGTAGTAGAAACTACAGGCACACGCTACCACGCCCAGCTTATTTTTTGATTTATTGTAGAGACAAGGTCTCACCAAGTTGCCCAGGCTGGTCTTGAACCCCTGGGCAGGCAATCCTTTTGAAATGCTGGGATTACTGGCTAAGACACCATGCCAGGCCTCCTCCACTTCTTGTTACAGTTCATGTTGCATTGTATGATAGACATTTGATGCAGGAAGAAATTGCCGTTTAAGACTATAATTTGAAAATAGCATGCAATGAGAAAATTCATTCTGTCTTTTATAGGAATTAATGTCCTACAGATGAGCATGTAATGACATTCTTTTGAAAAATATTGTTAAATGGCAGCAACCATAACAATATTTAATAACATCTATTATTAAGACCTAATGACTCACAGGATTATATTTGACACTAAGGTCAATTTAAAAGTTGTGTGATAAAATGCATTCTTTTAGATTAGACTAATACAAGTATATGACTAATATAAATTATTTTTAGGTGGTGCTCACACCTATAATCCTAGCACTTTGGGAGGCCGAGGTGAGAGGATTGCCTGAGCCCATAGGTTCTATACCAGTGTGGGCAACTTGTTGAGACATCATCTCTACAATAAATAAAAAAATTAACCGAATGTGGTGGCACGTACCTGTAGTTCCAACTACTTGGAAGGCTGAGGCAGAAGGATAACCTGCTGACCTGAGCCCAGTAGGTCGAGGCTGTGGTGACTGTGAGTGTGCCACTGCACTCCAGTTTGGGTGACAGAGTGAGACTCCAAATTTAAAAACAAATTATTTTCAGATTTCCATGTTATGTATACTTCAATTTTTATTTGGCCTAATTTTTAATAATACCTACAACAAAATCTGGAAAGCAGAATCGCTGTAATTTTAATAATCACTTCCCCTCTCTGTTAGCTGCAATTGATTGGTACAGGTGTGCCTTGGAATCACTTCTTTTTTCCATCTGTGATATGTTATAACTCGAGTAGCCATAGATTCCAGTCTTTCCTTGCTTGCTCTGGAATAATAATTAATAGTTTACTCTCAAAAGTATTCTTAAGCCGGGCTTGGTGGCTCAGCCTGTAATCCTGCGCCTTTGGGAGGCTGAGGTGAGTGGATTGCCTGAGCCCGCGGGTTCGAGACCCGCCTGGGCAGCGAGACCTCATCTCTACAATAAATCAAAAAATCAGCCGGGCGTAGTAGTGCATGCCTGTAATTCCAGCTACTTGAAAGGCTGAGGCAGAAGGATCGTTGGAGCCCAGCAGGTCGAGGCTGCGGTGGCCGGGAGCGGCCACTGCACTCCAGTCTGGGTGAGAGAGTGAGACTCCAACTCAAAAAAAAAAAAAAAAAAAAATATTCTTATTTGAATGACAAATTGTGAGGTCATTTTAATTATAAGATCAGAACCAAAAAAAGGGGCTAAATTTACATTTTCCTTTGCTGATAGCAAAGGGGAGATGTGGATTCAGTAGTGAAGATGGCAGAAAACTGATGTTTTAAGTGCTTTAAGAAGAGACAGGGATGGTGGAAAGGGTTGGTATTTGCTCTGAGCTAGTGTCTGACTTGTTCATGGGATAAGTGACCTTACCTCACACAATACATTTCTTAGCATCCTGCATTTCCAGCATCTAGTTTGAGAAAGACTAAGAGGAAACAGTGCTACAGAGGATATGACAGACTCTGTGGAGGTCATTCATTATAGGCTGGGGTCTTTGCTATCATTACTTCATTCAATTTTCCCAACAATTCTCTAGATATGTTCATGTCAGATTTATAGATGAGGAAACAGGTTTGGCCAGGTAAGGCAAATTTGCAGTGGGCAATGGCCACACATATTAGTAGACTAATATTTGAACATTCATTTTATTACTTTGGGATCTGCATGTGAAGAAAAGATGGATGATACTAGTGTGTACATTATTTGGAAAGGTATTTGCCAATGTTTCTTTCCCCCAAAACCAAGTGTGCTAGGCCCAGACCAGTACTTCAAGTTTGCTTTTGTTTGAATTTGTATTTCCCCTGCAAGTGAGCACTTTTTCCCTAAAAGGACAATGGGGCCTCTGAGGCCTTACCTGCTGACCCTGTCTTTCTCTCCACACTAATCTCACTGCTCCACACACCTCACTCTGTATTCCAGCCACTCTGGTGTTCTTTATCTCAGGAACTAGATATGACCTCTGTCTACTCATCACACTTGTGCACATTGTTCTTTCGATTGGAAAGTCTCTTCTACTGACTCGGCCTGTTTCCACTGGCCCTTTCCCCAGCAAGGTCTTCTCCAGCTTCTCAGACTAGAGCAGTCCCTTGGTCACATGCTATTACAGCACTATGCTTGTGATTTGTTATACATTTTACAATGCCAAAGGCAATATAATATGTATAAAACACCACCGTCTTGTCAGCACTCAACACAGACCTTGGCACAGGTGTGCACTCTTGTGTTCTCATCAATATTAAATACTGAATACCTCATCTATATTCCACTTGCTTGAATATGTTTCCAATATGTTTCATCTGACTATAACTTCATGTCTAAAGTGTAGCCAAACACATTTTGTAAAAACCTTAAGCATTACACAATATGTTCATGAAAACAAACATAAACAAAAAATTTTGACTACACTTGTTGGAAAGACTGAGTGTATTTGAGTCCATGAAGATTAAAAAAATAAATAAATGCATATGCTTCTCTGTTACTGTGGGATTGCTTTGTTTTATTTGCAATAGGGTTCACCAAAAGCTTAATTAATACTCTTTAAAGCAAAAAAATAATGCCTGAGATGATTCACCTTCTATCTGGAGTAAAATTAAAAAGAAAAATGTAAGGTGTGAAGACTTGGAGGCACTCAGGATGTATCAATTATTTATATTAACATTCATTATCTGACTAAAAGGCAGGATAAAGGCTTTGGGGAATGGTAGAGTTCACATAATTTCTCTCTAATTATTCTAATTTACTGTAATTAAGACACTAAAATAATCCTGAGAGAAGGCAATAATGTCTTTTAATATCAACTGAGAAAGGAAAAAGCTATTCTGCATTTTTAGCTTTATTTACTATAACCTTTTAATGTGACAGAAAGACTGATTTTGACCTGTAAAAGTTTTTAAAATTATGGCTTTTAGAACTCCTAATGTGAACTTGAAATTCTAACATTTAAGTCTATAAAGTATTTATAAATTCATAAAATCTGTCACATCAGTGCTATATATGAACTCTATCAAGATCATGGCTTTTAGAAAAGAGGCACATTTAGTATACATCCTCAGGATTTCAAGAGTAGTAAAAAATACAGAGAAATAAGTCTGAGTCAGATACGCTATCTGCAGAAGTATTTTCTAGATGGTGAAAAGGCTTTAGATGGCAGAATCATACAACAGATATAAAGTATGATGTTTATTAATTAATAAACCCTCAAGAACTATCAGAGTAATGTAATATCACATTTTCCTCATATAATTACGAGCCAATTTCTATTATAGTTGGGTTGTTTTAAATAGAAAGAAGCATAGCTTAAAATGAAAGTCCATGTCATTGTTACTAAGTGTAGGTTATGTTACAACTCAAGCAGCTGCCTCTGGGACTTGGGAATCTTGGAAGTAATGGGAAGTCTTCAGGGGACCCAGTCAGTGGAGGAGGCGGCATAGCATGGCAATAGAACCAGTTTCTGGTATTTACAGACCTTTCAGAGAGAAAAGTGAATTGAGAATATATGTTAAATTCATGAAGCATTTTTACACCTTCTACTTGTATGAATAGTGTTAATTCCTAGCAAACCAGAGAAAAGCTACATTTCTACTCTTTCCCTTCTTAGAATATCCAAAACAACATTAAACAGAACAATGTTTACCTTTCAAGTTTTTGTCATTGGGAAACATACTCTATAGCGTGTATATAAACATTATAATTTCTAGAATACTATTTTATCGTTAACACCATTATGGGCACCACCTCTGTACTTTTGAGACTCTCTGTAGGCTCCTTCAATTGTCTTCTCCTTTTCTGGGTAAATCCTATATATGTTGTATGTATTTATTCATTTGTTTTCTTTATCAGTTTGCCAGAAATCTAGGCAGGCCTAAATAATATGTTGTTTTAGGTTTAATTTTTTTGAACTTCAGAAGAATGAAAATGCAATATGAATTTAGTAATTTACTTTTTTCACTCAACATGATGTTTCTGAAATATATTTATATTCACAAAATTCCATTGTATAAATCATTCAAATTTCATTGTATAAATATAACACAATAGCTGAACATTTGACCTGTTTCTAGTTTTTCACTTTCACAACAACTCAACTATGACCAGTAAGGATGTTCTTGGACATATCCCTGGAACACACATCAAGAGTTTTTCCAGGGTCTGGGGTTTACTGTAGCCAGGAGTAGACTTTCTGTAGACTAGGCACATGCATGTCCAACTTTATCATATAATGTCAAAGTGTTCTCCAATTTTTAAAAACTAATTCCCATGTTAATCAAGGTGGCCAAAGTGTTCCCATTGTTTTATATGCTTTTCCAGTACTGTTTACAGCATCTTTTCTTATTGTTGTATTGAACAAAATGTTACCAGAAGAAAAGTAAAGTTTATTTATATTTTATTTGGGATGAATTAAAATTAGTGCTTACACATTACAAGAAATAATGGTATTTTTGAATAGAGAACTACACTCATGTTTGAGCATAAAAATGCTCAGCTCATGACACCAAGATGAGTCTATAAACATGCTAGGCATTGATAAACAGAAGAAAAATGAGATAAGATATATTTCCTGTCTCACTGAGACAGGAAAAATTCCCTGCTGTTTGCAATTATATCCAAAAACCATAGATACTTGTTGGGGGAGAGCTTATGCTTTATATATCAGAAATACTTTAAATTAAGTGTCATGTTATCCCTAATAGGAAATGTATTTCAGGAGAATAATCTTGTATATTTAGTTATTGGGAAGAACGAACGCATATTGGGAAAGTTTTTTATGAACTACAGTTTATAAGTTGATGTTTCGGCCTTTATAAAATGCTATACACATAAGTTGTGTGTGTGTGTGTGTGTGTGTGTGTGTGTGTGTGTGTGTGTGTATTTTGTCAGATGAAGGAGAAATGTCAGAAGTATTACTTGATATAAACGAGAAATGCAATTTACTTGCCAAATCTGTAACAAAGAAATTGATAAATGTATAGTTTTATCAACTGCCGACTTGGCATTCTTGTGAGAAATGAACTCACCTGTACAGAATCAAAGGATGGACATGAATATGTGGAATGCAGCAGAAGCAAGACTTTAATGATGGTCTTGCAAGATCAGGTGTCTGGTGGGCAGGCAGATGGGAGCTGATACAGTTAGCATATTTGTAACCTAGAACGTAAGTTCCTCCTCTGTTCTCCTGTAGACTGGGCTTCCCAGAGGTTATAACACTTTCCCTGATGTGACCTACGTGGCACACATCAATTGGGTCACATAATTAGTTCATTTGCATGTCCTATTTGTTGATTGGTTTATAAGGCTGTCATAAAATCCCTTCATTTACACGTCCCATTGCTGTTTGGTTTACAGAATTTCATTTTGATTGGTTCCCTTTGAAATTTGACCATAAATGCCCACCAAAGTGAAAGTCCGTATAAAAGAGAACAAAGAAGCAGGAAGTGACTCAGCAAAGGCATTTAAACATGGCTTAGGGTTCATTTTGAAAATAAATAATTCTATTTCTTACAATCTGAATAACAATATTAGTCCTAAATATTTAGTCCAAGTCTTCCTACTGTGAAATAGAGGGCAGTTGTCTAACAAATATGAGCTTTAAGTCAAGCTAGTAAGCTCAATATGTGGAAATATTCTGTTGTTGAGTAGGAAGGATCTGTAGCACTCAAGATCTGCAATAGTGTTTGAAGTACTATGTGACTAAGACAACATTTACGCCTGAGTGAGTCTGCATCAGAATTCATGTGTTGTTACATTGAAACAATACTTATGTTGGAATGAAATACTAAATTGTTACTGTTAAGTATTGGTCCCTTCAATTTTGAAGTTTTTAAAAAATATGAGTATAATAAAAATTATGAAAATTTTGAGCATTAAAATGTTGTATACTCTACATATACAAATATTTAGATAAATAATATATTTTAAAAATTGGAGTTATAAAGTAGTTACTAGTTTTGGCTTGCTTTTTTTTTCATTTAATATATGAGAATTTCTCTATATATGGGATAGAAGATGGTATGAAACAAAAGCATTTGTATTCCATTCAAATGGGTGGAGTGATTGAAGTTAAAAAATGCTCCACTATTAGATACTTAGATTTTAAGGATATACTCTGTAGCTGCTATTGTAGTGACGCTCAGATAGTATATAGGGCCCAAATCTGCAGACACTATTTTTAAAAAATAAATTATTTTATACTCTGTTTCCTGAGAATTTCCCCCCAGAAAGGTGAGGGACAGAAGGAGCAACACCGTCTTCTCAAGCAAGGCTTTGCTAGACCAACCTTCCTACAGCCAGACTTCCAGCTGACCATGGATGCATGTGTGAGCTGGCTTAGCAGAAATGCCCAGCTGATCCATACAGATATGAAAGTATGAGAAACTATAATGGTCATTGTTTTAAGCCTCTACATTTTAGCAATTATGAACGTTTCATAAACATTCATGTGCAGGTTTTTGTGTGAACATGCTTTCAACTTTTTTTGGTAAATACTGTTGATGAAAAGAATGCCAAACTGTAAAATATTTTAGATGGTTTATTCTTGAGCCAAACTTGAGGACTTAAGCCTGGGTACATCCATCCTCAGGATGTCTTGGGAACATGTGCCCACTGTGGCCAAATGGCAACTTGGTTATACTCAGTTTTAGGATGGTAAAATTGCAAAAGCCATTAATTAATACATGTGAGATTCTCATTTGTTTGGCCAAGGAAGGAGGGACATCTCCAAGGGGGCGAGGGTTTGAAGGTCATAGGTGGGTCTAAAGATTTCTTGACTGACAATATGTAGTCCTTATCAGGACATATGATGTTTTGCTGAGACAAAAGGGTGGAAAGGCTCTAGGTTTGTTGATATGTAGATGAAGTTAAGATGCTTTGCTGAACTCTTATAAGGCTTCATTCTCCAAGCCTCCTAGTTAGGAATTTGGATAAAATAACAAGGTCAGATTTCATCCTCAATACCAAGAAGCATAATCGCTGGATCTTACGGTAAGAGTATGTTTAATTTAGCAAGAAACTGAGGCAGGTTAGCTAGCATGGGTTAGACGTAGATAGATAAATTTTCTGTAGTGGGCTTTAGGAAATGTTCAGACATTTAAAAATTACATTTTACTGCAGGCTAAGTTGGCAGCCTACCCCACCCCCTTGGCAAATAGAAAGAATAACCCATCAGATGTAAGAATAGGACAGCCCAACGTTTTCAGCTCATAATAACTAAAAATCCTTCAGGTTCCCTGTTGAAGGTAAAAAACTCAACTCCATCCCTTAACTGATCGAAACCATATAAATGATAATAAACCACTCTTCCTCCCATGGGATCCAAGAGGACAGCCCTCATTAGCATATCAACGACTAGGTAGCTATCTAGTTTGGAGTTGAGAGCAAAAGCACAGTTCTTCCTCTTTGAAAAGGTTGCCCATGGCAGGTCTTTCTGCCATGAATCTTCCTTTTTCCTTTTTCTCTTTATCTGGCTAATAAATTTTGTTTTAAAACTTTGCTGGCCACTCTAAAATTCATTTTAGAAATGAGCCAAAGAATCCATAGATTCTGTGCTGCATTCCACCTGGCATCAGAAACCACCAAACTGTCTGCCACAATGGCTTTACCATTTTGTATTTTCACCAACAATGAAGGAGAGTTCCTATTGCTCCACATCCTTGTCAGCATTTGTTGTTTTCAGTGTTTTGGATTCTGGTCATTCTGATAGATGTGTGGTATGCTTATTTGACAACTGTGTATCTTCTTTGGTGCAAGATCTGTTAAGGTCTTTGGCCGGTTTTTAAATTAGCTTGTTTGTGTTTTTATGGATACATTTTAAGAGTTCTTTGAATTGTACTCTCCAGTTTGAGTAAACATTGATGATCTATTTATAAAAGTATTTTTTACAGAGAGAAAGATATCTTGTTTTGTAAAACAAATCTCTCCAGGAACTGATGTTGTGCTTTTTACTCTTGACCACTATTGGTTGTAAAAGTCTTAAATATTAACTGATGCCTACTTTGTCTGAGACAGGTTCAGTATATCTCTTTAAATTCAAAGGTTCCCAAACAGCAGGCTGCAACTATTTCAGATAAGGAAATTTCATTTTAAATTTGTACTTCATTTTTATTTTTACATGTTAGGCTGGATTCCCCGACCTGGGAGGCAGAGGCACAATACCACACAGTAGTGCTGTTTCCCTCGATCCACTCAGTATCTCCCCTTCTGCCTTCTGCCTGAATTGCAAGCATTCAGGAAAATGAAATGTTCTTTCCTCCCAAAGCAGCAAAAGTGTATTCATCTTTAAAGGCTTATCACTAATGTTATCTTCTCCCAAGGTTTTCCAAGAGCCCTTCTAACCTCGCAAGTCATCATGCCCATCTCTTCCCAGAGTGGTTCTTCCACTAGATTGGTTCTTCCCTTCTTCTGGGTCTATGTGGTAGATATTCAGTTTATTTTAACACTTGACTCAGTCTCTTCTACTTTATTGGTCTATGTGAGAGAAGTTACTTTTAAAAGAGAGGACGGTATACTTGTTATTTTAAAAATTTCTTTGACCCCTGAGCAGAGCAGAAGAAGGCACAGTTATCTCAAAGCAGTCACTCCTTTCAAGTGTCCATTCCTTAGCTTTAAAGCTACAGAGTCCCATGTTGTCAGGATCCTGAGTAGTTTTGTCCCTCATAGGTGGCTTTACACTAACCAGACTGTCATAAAAAGCACAACGTTAGTTCATTATTTTTCAATGAAACAGTAACAGAAACTCATCTATGTCAAAATATACTGAATAATATATTAAGGGAATACTTCTCCCTGTATAAAAGTTCCAAAGACAGTGAGACTACAATCATCCAGACATTGGCAGTGAGTTAAACACCCTGGTAATGAATAACATTAGGTGATGGTAAATAAATGCACCTACCTCCACTCTGGGGTTGGATCTGACTCAAAACTTTCATTCTTCCATTCTTTCCTTTGCCAGGAATAGTCACTAGGGCAGTACTGGGTGGATACTACTGTGTACTTGTCAAATTCTACCTCACTAATCTTACATTCTCATGGTTCCATACTAAATGAATGCTATCTGTTGACTTTTTCCTTCTTTAGATAGTTTTTCCTTCATTAAGTTAATTTTAAAATATGTTCAGCTACAGTTGAGTCTAATTCTGCCTGCATTAAACCTAGGTCTTCTGTCTTGAGATGATTCCTACTATAGGAGCTCTTCTCCCTCAAATATGGATTTTCAGAGTTTCTTGATTCTGAAACTACCTTACACTTAACCCTTGTAAATTGCATTAATCTGTTTTCCACTAATCATATTGTAAGTTTCACAGAAAAGAATCGTATTTTTAAGTCATCTTTGCATTACCATAGACACTTAGCAAAATGACTTACATATGGCGTGTACTCAAAATTTAATTTAAAAGGTTTTCATTAGACAGATTTATGAGTGAAAATAATGGATTACTAAATGAAGCCAAAACTAATTAGAAGTAGTTATATCCAGAATTCTATCATTTCCAAAAATGTAATTCTTATATTTCTAGGTTCCTTTTTGGTTATTGTCTATTTGAATAGCTATGTTGTGAAATTAACACAAGGGTAGGAACAATTTTGAACTCTTGTTTTTGCTTTTTTTCCATTCATTTATGTCACAATATTTCTAAACTGTCATAAATTTTATAATTATAATAGAAATGGTTGCATAATATTCCATGGAATGGAAATATCATAATTTACATAATGATTCTTACATTTTTAGACATTAAAATTGTTCCCAGCTTTTATTAATATAAAGGACACTGCAATGAATATATTAATATTCATAGATTTTTATTTTTTGGTTGTTTCTTTGGGATTTATATGCAAAATTATGAGAAATTCCTGTGTAATTGAACTATGAAAGAATTAGGAAAGTATCTGTTTCACAGTCAGAATTTGTATGTGTGTTAGCCCCTGCAGACCTGCTGTGAGAAGAAATAGAATGTGGTAGCAGACAGACCCTTGAGAGGATCCTCCCTTGGCTTAATGCCATAATGTAAAATGCAGTGAGGTCTGTGACGTGAATTGCTCCTGGCTCTATGAAGATGACATCTGACCACCAAACTTCAGTCTTGCTTGTGTGTAAAACTACAAAGACAAGAAATCTGCATAGACACTCTCACATGTGTCTTTAACTTGTGACTGATCTTTGTATCGCTGTTTGCTGATTTGAAAATAAACCAAGGTGAACATATCTTGAATGAGGTCAAGATATTTCTCCCACCATTCATAAATGTGGAGCAGGCTGTATGTCTGGTTCATTTCAGCATGCTACTATGTGATGACATGAAGATGACATTGTAACAGTGTTTGCAGAGGGTCTTGGTGGTGCTATACCATATATTCAGCCACAACTATTCTTTCTGCAAGGTCCCTGAATGAAAGAGAAAGACGTACAAAGACACAAGGAAAGTAAATGTGACTGGAGATTTGTCTCTAAACTGCAAATCAGAGCTCTGATAATCCATGTGGGGTCAATCAAATGTTTCCCTGACCCAAACTTCATAATAAATCTTGGAGCTACTTTTCAATTTCAGTCCTGTATGCTACTTCTGAAGCTGGATGTGATTAAAAAGTAAAGCAAGTAGGTGTCTGCCAATGTTTCTGGCATTTTTCTCTATTATCTCTCTCCTTTTGAATAATGAAGCACTAACCATACCAGTCTTCAGAATTCAGATAGAATTTCTCTTTCTTGACAGAGAAATTCAAATAGATTAAAAATGAATCATAATGAACTTACTGTCTTAATAGCAACACATTTCCTTAATAACTTGTAGACCTTCTTTAATCTAATCCATAAAATTGTGCATTATGCTTTTAAATTACAAAATATTCTATTGAGAACTATGCTTATATATTTCTTCTGATTTATTTTGTTTTACTAGAGTAATTTCTCAAAAAATATTTCAAAAATTTGGATGAATGCTATATACTCTGAATTCTGATGTTTTTGAATAAATATGCTTTTTTTTTTGCCATGTGCATGGATAAAATTTGTCTGAGTAGAGAATCATGGTCACAATCTTTTTTATCCAAAATGATGTAGCACTGCTCTATTGTTTTCTAGCATTAATCTTGCAGATGAGAAATATAAAGAAAGCCTAATTCTCTTTCCTTTGCAGACAACCTATTTTATTTTTATTTATGGAAGCTTTGGGGATTTCTTGTAATTGCAATTCAGAATTTTCTCTAGGCTGTGTCAAGGCTATGTCTTCTATCAATATTTATGCTCTGCACTCATAAGGGACCCTTTTAACCTAATAACCGAGCTCAAGCATATTTCCTTTAATTTTCTTACTTATTACTGACTGCACTTCACATATTTGGCTTCTATTTTACCTTCTGATTCTGGAAATACTCTTAGGAACATGGAAAGTATGGTCAGAGCTACTGTCCCAGTGCTGTTGAAAGTTGTTTCTATGTTCTATTAGTGTCCACTCTAACCTGAGATGTAGCCTATCCTCTGAGTTCCAGGACTTTCAGAACCTTAAAAATATCATTATGTCAAGTACCAATAATTTCTTACAATAATTTTTTTTTTTTTTGAGTTGGAGTCTCACTCTGTCGCCCAGACTGGAGTGCAGTGGCCTCTCCCGGCCACCGCAGCCTCGACCTGCTGGGCTCCGGTGATCCTTCTGCCTCAGCCTTCTGAGTAGCCAGAATTACAGGCAAGCGCTACCACGCCCGGCTGATTTTTTGATTTATTGTAGAGATGAGGTCTTGCCGCCCAGTCGGGTCTCGAACCCGCAGGTTCAGGCAATCCACTCACCTCAACCTCCCAAAGGCGCGGGATTACAGGCTGAGCCACTGAGCCCGGCTAGAATAATTTTAAATTTATTATTTATTACTTGATTAAATATGAGCTAAATAAACCAGTTATTAAATGTCACTGACAACTCTTTTTCTTTTGGAATAATCAGGTAATTATTACTTCAGTCAGTAACACCTAAGATATAAAGCTTCATGAGGAGTCTTCACGGTAATAAAATATTTCTGTGCAATAACTAAAAAAGATAAATCTGCCTCTTTGACAAATGGTTGTGTTCCTAACACTTTCTAGTGATCAGATCATGCTGATTTTCTATATTAATATAATAATTTATATATATGTCTATTTCAGAAAAGTCAATTTAGTATCTTCTTAGATAAGTATCTTCCTTTGAACCACTTTTCACCCTTACTACTAAAAAGACAAACACAGATAGTCTGTGTGGTAGTAATATACTGATTGTTTCCACATACCTTATATCAGTAATTCTCAACATTGCTCATTAGACTCAACAGAGCACTTTTAAAAATACGCCCTTGCCACATTTCAGAACAATTCAGTCTCTGGATCTGGGCCTGGGCTGCAGTATTTTTTAAAAGTGCCTCAGGCTATCTTAATGTGTATCTGAGTAAAGAACCACTGCCTTAGCAAAACAGGAATAGGAATGATTCTACATTTATTTGTGGTTATTATTTGGTTCTATATCTAGAGTTGTCACAGTGGCTGAATATTGCAGAAAGCACAAGGGGAATAAGATTTGCAAGTCTCTGGCCTCTAGATCAAACCACTTTCAAAGCTTTGCAGCAGCCATGCAGAGCCAGCCATGCAGATGCAAAATGTAAAGTCATACAGATACATGCAGAGCAATGACCATACATACTTGTCAAATGTACCTGAGTACTTGGATGCAAGTCTGTCACTCAGGCAGTAAGTCACACGGGAAACTGAAGGTTATGTTTAATATTTATTCATTTATGAAGATGTCTTTATCCTAGGAAGCAAACATGAAACACAATATGAACTGTTACCTCCAAAAGATCAACTGTAATTACAAACTTTACTTTAAAACCTCACATCGTAGTTTGCTTATCCAGAGAATTTCTGCACTCTAAAAACTTTAAGTCTAATTGCAATACAGACAGTCTGCAATATAGTTTTCTTTAGAAAATTCTCCTATTATAAACTTTATGAGTTACTGCGATGTCAATGACTGATTTTAGTTTATGAACATTTCCAGATTGCATTCAGATGATTGTTCATGCTGATAAGACAATATATTTTATCAGTTCTCCAAATAAATAAGGTAACTTCTCAAATATTTATTTCATGGTATTTCATGCAATGGAAGCAACATAAATGTAATTCTCTTCTGCTCCTTCCTCTCCTTCCCCTTCTTTTTTCCTTCTCTTTATCTTCTTACCAGGGAGGTTAGATTATAGAAATACATGGGAAAATACCAAGTTGACGTATCAACTCAAGCAGGCTTGATAGCTAAAGTATCACAGTGTTATTTTTGTAGCTAATAATTTTAAAAACCGAATTTATCTAGTTACACTGTGTGTCTAGGAATATATCTTATCAACAGGAATACGCATAGCTGGGAGTTGCTCGTGTCACTCATAGTATTACTCCTACTACCAAACAACCACTAACACTCCTCCTCCTCATTCACTACTATTGGCATTATTACTGGTAATAATAATAGCGAAAATTCATGTAGCACTTACTATTTTGTAAGGCATTGTTCTATGTATTTCACATATATGAACTCTTTTAGTCCTCAGCACACCCCTATGTGAATGGGTATAATATCTTCATTTTACAGATGTGGAAACAGAGGCACAGAGAGGTTAATGACTTTGTAAGTGTTGAGTGCAGGAGTTAGAATTCATAGCAGTGCTCTTATGACTATAGGCTACATTTAATTAATAGTTAAGTACATAACTATTCTCTAATTAGAAATATGAAATATGATTTAAATATAATTTTCATCTTAGAAAGCAGAATGAAAATAAATGTACTCAGGATAAGGAGCATCAACCAAAATAAATGAAAGAATAACTGACCTGAGTTGTATGGGTTTGAATTTTCAGGAAATCAATCAGATAGCAATCAAATTTAATATGAGGAAGCAGAATAATGAAACACTTCATTTACTGAACTATAAAATATAGTAAAACAACTGGCTATTTAAAAAGACCAATTTTTAATTCCAAAAGCAATACTTTAGACTTGTTAACTATAGTTACTGTATTAAATATTAAATTATGTGCAGTCGTGTAATTTTTGATTGAAGTTGAGTAAATTCAAGAATGCAAACACATTTTTTTGCCCAAATAGTCCTTTTTCTGTTATAAAATTCCCCATTGTTTTATTTTTAATTCATAGGCATTGAAATGGCTGCCATTCATTTTATTATTAAGTTATTTTGCTGTACATATAATTATATTTTCTGCATCTTTGCTGATGTACATTTACTTAGTTAATTTATGAAATATGACAATCATAAAAAGGATGGATGATGAATCAATTGATAAAGTCTAAAAAAAATGATAAAGCAAACATCTGTGTATCCCCTACCAAGTTTAAGGAAAAGATTATTACCAGTACAGTTGTAATCCTCTCTAGGCTACTTTCCATCTGCTCCTTGACTTCCTTGTTTACCTCCTTCTCTCAGGGATAAACACTATTTTGAATCTTATGTTTATTATAACCTTGACTTTCTAGATAAATACATATAGATACACACAACATAAATGTTATGATACACACAATATAAATATTATGGTGTTAATTTTTGCTATTTATGAAATCTAGATTAGAGGTATCATATGAACTCTTCTGCAGCTTGCCTTTTTCATTCAACCACGTTTTTTGAGATGTTCCCATGTTCATGTGTGTAAGTCTACTTTACTAATGTTTACTCCTCTATAGTGTATTATTGTGTGAATGTATCAAAATAATTTACCCATTTCCTTTTTATGATGATCTGTCTTGCTTCGAGTTTTTCTGTGCCACAAATGAAGCTGTTATAAACTTTTCTGCACATGTTTTCTGGTGTTTATAGGAAGTAATTTCTGGGGGTGAAATGGATGGTTAATAACACAGGCACATTTTGAGCTCTGCAAGGTAACACCAAACTGTTAACAAAGTCATTGAAACAATGTGCAGTCCCACAGTGGCTGAGAAGCTTCTTAATTCTACCTCTTTACCAATATGGGACACTGTCAGAATTTTAATCTTTGCTAATCTAGTCAAAATAAAACTATGATTGTAATGTGCATTCTTAGATATCAGCAGTATGTTTAGTGCTCATTTGGTGTGTCCCTCCTCTGTGAAATACCTTTTCTTGTCTTTTGCTTTTTTTTTGCCTTTTCTTTATTTTTAGGAGTTTTTATTATATGCTAGAAATACAATATTTGTCTACTATAAGAATTTAAAGTACTTTTCCAGTATTGCTTTGTTTTTCACTTCCATGTTGTCACTTCAAGAAGAAAATCTTTTAATTTTATTATAGTTAAAAGTATCAACCTTTATATTTTATGATTTTTATGCCATGTAAATTTCTAATTATAAAAGGTAATATATGTTTTACCTGAAAATGTAAAAAATGAGCAAAAGTACAAAGAAAGAAGAAGAAAAGAAAAAGGAGGAAGAGTCAGAATAGTAAGTAAACATTTTAATTTTAATTATTGTGATAATTTAAGGGAGCTTTGGTGTTTTTAAGTATGTTTTCACAGGTTTATTGGTGTTTATATTCTTTCTTAAATTTCTCATAAAAGTCTTTGGAACACTTTATGATGAATAGCTAGGGTTTTTCTAAATGTTTATCTGAACTCTACATCTATTCAGGCTACATGCCTCTTGCCCATCAAATTGAAATCATGTTTTACTATATGCTTGTTTTAATTCTGTGGTGGTTTATAATATAACAACATTTAAAGTGTCAAAATTCAAAAGTTAATTCAGTGAATTACTTTTGTTGTGACTGCTTTTTCAAATTTAGAATGTCGTATGATGTCCAGGAATGTTAAATATTGTTTATTTGTTATTCTACACTACATTGTACACACATACTCTTTTATTGTGACTGAAATTTCTATTACTTAACTTGGAATGTGAGCCTAAAAACATCCCTTGAATAATCCATTATATCTCTCAAGATTATGATTTTTTCATGTAATTAAGTTCCTGTATTTACTACAATTTGTTTTAGGTCTCTCTAATTTATAGCATGAGTTTGCCATTTTAAAAATTCTTGAACAAGGACTGCACACTATTTTACATGTTGCATTTGATAATATGATTTTATACATTCAGGGGCTTTAAGTTTAGGGTCCTTCAACCTAAAAATTAGGTTTTCATATATTTAGTGTTCTTAAAACTTGAAACAGAAATGGGTAGAAAAGAAAAAGAGACTCGCTGTACAAATTATATTGTTGCTAAAGTTCTACTCCTAATGGTGGTTGCTCAAAATTTATTTCTTGCCAGAACTGCTAGAAGTGTCAACACGTAAAGAAGCACTTCAGGAATGTATTGAAACAGTCCCTGAGTGCTTTTAGATTAAAAAGATGCCTCTGGGAAGAATATCATGGATCTTTCTAAAGTACAGAATGAAAATATCTTTTGGGATAATTGATGTCTGGAATACCTTCCACTATTACTCAGAAGTCTCTTTCTTTTGCTAAATGTAACCTATTTTCACTTTCACCTTTGCCTTCAGCAACTATGAATATAAATTACCCTTAGTGATAAAAGTGTCCTGTCTTCAGGACTGTATTAACGTTCTCCAGAGAAACAGAACCAACACACACACACACACACACACACACACACACACACACACACACACACGATTTATTTATTTATTTTTATTTATTTATTTTTTTCGAGTTGGAGTCTCACTCTGTCACCCAGACTGGAGTACAGTGGCTGCTCCTGGCCACCGCAGCCTCGACCTGCTGGGCTCCGGCGATCCTTCAGCCTCAGCCTTCTCAGTAGCCGAAATTACAGGCATGCGCTACCATGCCCAGCTAATTTTTTGATTTCAGTGTAGAGATGAGGTCTCGTCTGCCCAGGCGGGTCTCGAACCCGCGGGCTCAGGCAATCCACTCACCTCAGCCTCCCAAAGGCGCGGGATTACAGGCTGAGTCACCAAGCCCGGCTCACATGGTTTATTATAAAGAATTTATTCACTTGATTGTAGAGACTGAAAAGTCTCAATATCTGTGGTCAGCAAGTTGAAGGTCCAGGAGTACCAATGGTCTAGTTTCAGTCCAAGTCCAAAGGCCTGAAAACCAGGAAAGCAGATAGTGTAAATTCCATTCTAGGAGCTAACAGGCTTCAGACTCAGGAAGACTTAGTTTTGGTTTGAGTCTGAAGACAAGAAAAGACCAATGCTCAACAGTCAGGCAGGTGGCGTTCATCTTACTTGTGGTAAGTCAACCTTTTTGTTCTATTCAGGCCCTCAAATGATTGAATAAAATGCACCCACATTAGGAAGAACAATCTGCTTTGCTCAGTTCTATTGATTCAAATGTTAATCTCATCCAAAAACACACTCACAGATGCATATAGAATGTTTGGGCATCCCATTACTTGGTCAAGTTGACATATACAGTTAACCATTTCAAGACTTTTATCATTTCCATATTTTGTATCTGCCCCAAGAAGGTCACATAAAATCTAATGGATGACTAACAGTCTTAGTTTATTGCGATATTTCAAATTTTTATCCCCATGGAGTATTAAAAGTAAAAGTATATGAAGGGGGACTCCCCTAAAAACCAGAATTTATTTATAAAAAATTGTGTGTTTATTCGTACATGTTTAAACTTCAGTCATCTTCAAAGTACTCTCTGTTTGATGCAATATACTATGCATCACTATGGAGACACTTTTTCCACTGCTCAAAACAGTTTTTGAACTCATCAGCTTTGATGTCTTTGAGTACTTCTGCTGTTTTCTTTTTGTTTCACCTCTTCCACATTGGCAGAATGTTTCCCTTTGAGGACTCTTTTCATTCAGGGAAACAAAGAAAAGTCACTCAGGCAAGATTCGGTGAACAGGGAGAGTGAGAAATGGTGTTACGCCATTTTTGGTCAAAAACCGCTGAACACTCAGCACGGTATGAGAGGATCCTTTGTCGTAGTGGAACAATGTTACCTGTTTGCCACAACTTGGGCTGTTTCTTCAACAAGCTGTGACACAACCTTCTCAAAACTTCTAGATAAACTCTGTTTGGCCAATTGGTTCGCTGGAGGGAGTTACTACATCTAAGCCATTGTCTGTCTCTGAATTTTTGGATATTTTAAAGTAAAAGGAAATATAAATGGCAGCACTGCAGATCAGCTAGAAGCAATAGGACTGTCAAACCCTTCAAAAAGATATGCTTGGGAACCAGAAGTGCCAAAGAAGGAATAAGAAAACAATCATGTTTCTGCTAGAGCAGTTGACATTTTGAAATCTATATCTCTGCTCAGAGAAGTTCACATGGCATCTGTAATTGAAATTGCTCTGAGTGAGGAAATGTGAAGGGGAAGAGAAAAAATGTAGTATTAAAACCTTTGTCATACTCAAGTCCAAGTAAGTGATGCTCATAAAGTTAGAGCATTTATTCATGACTAGAGAGCAGGTACTTTGAAAGCTTATCACATTTTATGTGCTTATATAATGAATTTTGGATGGTCCCCCCAAGGAAATTTAATTTAAATATTTGAAATCAAAAATTTTTAGTGGAAGGCAAATATCAGGATGTTAAAATTTATTCAGTCTTATTAAAAAGAAAATCCAGCCCCCCATTTACTTAAATTTGTTTTCTTATTTAACAGCATTTATTTTCTACATTGATAGCATATTTTATGTATCTAAAACATGTCTATGGAAATAAAGAGAGGAAAAGAGAGAAGAAAAGTCAGTGGAAGTGAGGTGTGTAAGCATAGAAAAATATAATACATTGTTTGCATTGAATTGTTATGACTGTTGTTTTGCTGAGGAGTAGAAAATCAGAAAGGTCTCTTCACTCCTCACTTAAAACAGCATAATGTGCAACGAGATGGCAGAATTGAAGCCCCCTCTACCACCTCCATGTGTGTCCCTCCCACAGCGACAGTAATTTCACAGACAAATATCAATCACAGACACAAGTGCCTTTGTGAGAATTTTGAGATTCAGGTAGGAGTTTCTGGAAATCTGGTGGAACCCAAAACTTGGGATAGCCACTTTGAGAGAGCAGACATGAATCCAGATATCAAACTCATTCACTATGGTCCTGGTTTCAGACCCAGAAATAGCCCCATTTCCTGTGGATCTTGCTATAGCTCTATTTAACCTTGGATCTGTCACCAAAATCACCTGCCTAGGGATCTGGGAGAAGTCATGTTCACTCGTGCCTCAGGCAACAGGTTCAGTTACCTTCATCCTGACTCTGGACCTTAAAATGGGCCTTTGGTTTGGCTCCAGCCCCTCGCAGCTGCACTGTGAGTTAGTCTTAGCCACACAGGGAACTGCTGGGAGACACATCTATCTGTGCTGCTGGGGCAGGCTTGCTTATTTTGCCCTAGCAGGTTTGCTTAACTTGGTCCCACAGCAGATCCCAAAATGTCTTGTAACTTGACTGCAGTTCCTCCCAGCTACAGTCCGAGGAGCAATCTTGGCTTCCCAATGACTCAGAGAGACAGACATGTCCATCCAAATCTCGGCAGACAGACATGCAGTTCTTGTTCCTATAGAAGATCTTAAAATAACCCTGCAATTCTTTTCAACTCCTCTCAACTGCAGTGTCAGGTCAATCTTGCGGATCATAGACCAGCCAGGAGACATGTTCATCCATGCCCACAGAGGCAGTCCTGCAGACCTTGGTCTTGGCTGTGAACACTGCAACAGTTACATAACTTGATTCTAGCTTCTCTTGGCTCCACTCGCATTCTGGGGCCAGTGCTGCCTGCTCAGGGGTGTACCCAGTGCTCTAGCAGGAACTTTCTCCAAGACCTGCAGGAAGTAACCCCCATTCATGCACCTGGGAACAGGCTTTTTATCTGCAGCCCCTGATGTGGACCCTTATCCCAGTTCCAGTACTACTGATCAAGGTCTTGAAGGCAGTTCAGTTTACCTAAAAATCAGATAGCATCTATGTCCACTTGATTCCTTGGTAATAAGCCCACCAATCAGGGACTCCACTATGGATGAAGCAGCAACTAGTGATCCAGTTCCAATCTCAGTTTATTTGTGATTCCAGAGGCGATTCCATCAGCCTGGGGACCCAGCTACTACAAGCAGTCTGTGAAGACTACAAGAGATGTTTGTTCTTCATATACACAGACACCATTGTAAGGCTATACAGATAACAAAAAAATCAGGCAAATGTGGCACCTAAGGAAACTAATAAAGCTCAAGTAACTGACCACAGAAGAATGGAGATCTATAAATTGCCTGAGAAAGATTCAAAATAATAAGTAAAGAGGCTCAGTGGGATGTAAGAAAGCAAAGACTATAAAACAAAATTCAGGCCGGCCTCGGTGGCTCAGCCTGTAATCCCGCGCTTTGGGAGGCCGAAGTGAGTGGATTGCCTGAGCTTGTGGGTTCGAGACCTGCCTGGGCAACTTGGTGAGACCGCATCTCTACAATTAAAAAAAAAAAAAAAATTAGCCAGGTGTGGTAGCACACGCCTGTAGTTCTGGCTACTTGGAAGGCTGAGGCGGAAGGATCGCCGGAGCCCAGCAGGTCGAGGCTGCGGTGGCCGAGAGCATCCAGTGCACTCTAGTCTGGGTGACAGAGTGAGACTCCAACTTAAAAAAAAAAAAAAAAGTGCTAAACCAAAATCCTATAGCTGAAGAATATAACGATGGAACTGAAAATTCAGTAGAACTCTTCTACAGTAGACTTAATCATGTAGAGGAAAGAATTAGCAAACTCAGACAGGTCATTTGAAATTAACCAATTAGAACAACAACAATAACAATATGAATAAAGAGTAAAGAAAGTAAAAGTGACCCATGAGACACCATTAAGCATGTGAATGTATAAATTATGAAAGTTTCAGAAGGGGAAGAGAGAGCAAAAGGGGGTGGAAAGCTTATTGAAATAAATACTGACTGAAAAAGTTTCAAATTTGGGGAGTAATATTGACATCCAGATTCATAACGCTCAAGGGATTCTAAGTAAGATCAACCCAGAAAAGAATACTTTGAGGTGCATTATTTTCAAATTTTCAAAAGTAAGACACAAAGAAAAACTCTAGGAAAGAGCAAGAGAAAAATTTATCACATATTAGGGGACACCTATAAAGATATTAATGGAATTCTCAACAGAAGCCTTGTAAGTCAAGAGGGAGATGGATGACATTTTTAAAGTTCTGGGGAGAAAAAAACCCAAAAAGCCTGCCAACCCAAATACTTTACTTGGCAAAGATATTCTTCAGAAATGAAGTTGAACTGAAGCTATTCCCAGACAAACAAAAGCAGAAAGACTTCATCTCATGAGACTTTACTTACAAAAAATACTAAGGGGAATTATTTAAATTGAAGTAAAATAATTCTAAGTAACAACATGAAAACACTTGAAAATATTCAGCTTACTGGTAAAGGTAAATATGCAGCCAAGTATTAAAAATAACTAAACTACAATAATTTGTTAATAGATACACTATGTTTAAATATGTAAACTGTCATCAATAGCATGGAATGTAGGGGGTTGCTGTGGTCTGAATGCATATGTGCATCCCCCAGATTTACATGTTAAAACTTATCACCAAAATGATGATATTAGAAAGTGGGGCCTTGGGAGATGATTATGTTGTGAGGGCCCTGCCTTCACAAATGGAGTTAATGCCCTTATAAAAGGAGCCCCAGAGAGCCGTCTTCCTCTTTCACCATATGAAGACACATCTAAAAGGCAGCATTTTTTTTTTTTTTTTAAGGAATAAGCCCTCACCAGACACCAAATCTGTTCATGCTATGATATTGGACTTTTCAAACTTCACGACAGCGAACAATACATTTTTGTTATTTATAAATTACCCAATCTAAGGTAGTTTATTATAGCATTCCAGAGATACTAAGATGGGAACGTGTATGGGAAATGAAAGTGTAGAGTTTTTGTATGTGATGGAAGTTATTATCAGCTTAAAATATCCGGTTACAACTATGAGATGTTTTATAAGCCTAATAATAACCACAAAGAGGAAACATAAAAAAAGAGGAAAGAATCAAAGCATACCACTACAACAAAACAAAACAAAACAAAACAAAAACCAACAAATCCCAAAAAAAGACAACAATGGAAACAATAAAAAAGGAAATTCAAAGAATCACAAAACAACAAAATGGCAGTAGTGAATTTTTTGTCTATTAATAACTACCTTATAATTTTTATTTTTTTAAAGCAATGAATCTTGCTATATTGCCCAGGCCGGTGTCAAACTCCTGGACTCAAATGGTCCTCCTGCCTCAGCCTCCTGAATAGCTGGGACTACAGGCATGCACTATTGTACCAGGCTACCTATTAATAATTATTTAAATGTAAATTGATTAAACACTGTAATCAATAAACATAGAATAACTGTATGGATAAAAAAATAAGACTGAACAATATACTACCTACAGGAAACTCATTTTAATCTTAAGGATACAAATAGTTCAAAAATGAAGAAGGAAAAATATATTTCATTCAAATAGCAACAAAAGAGAGCAAGGGTGGTTGTGCTTACATCAGAAAAAGTAGACTTTCAGTTAAAAGCTGTAAAATGACACAAAATGGTTACTATATAATGATAGAGGGGTCAATTCATCAAGGTGCTATAACAATTATAAATATCTATGCATCCAATATTGGAACATCTAAATATATAAAGCAAATATTAACAAAACTGGAGAGAGAAATAGACAGCAATATAAAAACTATAGGGTACTTCAGTACCCCACTTTCAAAATAAGTAGAGCATCCAGGCAGAAATCAATAAGGAAACATTGTACTTGGTTAACACTATAGACCAATGGACCTAACAGACTTATATAGAACATTCCATCTAACAGCAGTGCAATTTTTCTCAAGTGATCACAGAACATTCTTGAGAATAGATAGATTATAATCAGACCACAAAACAAGTCATTTCAAATTTAAAAAGATTAAAATTATCTCACATATCTTTTCTGATGACAATGTATAAAACCAGAAATAAGTAATGGGAGGAATTATGGTAAATTCACAAATATGTGGAAATTAAACAAAACATTCCTGAACAAAAGGTCAAAGAAGAAATCAAAAGGGAATTCAGAAAGCATCTTGAAAAAAATGGAAAAGGAAATACAACATGCCAAAACTTACAGAATGCAACACAAGAAATTCTAAGAGGGAATTTTATGGCAAAAAGGATTATATTAGGGAAAAAGAAAGATCTCAAAGAAATAACATAACAACTAAACTTTACACCTCAATGCACTAGAAAAAGAAAAAATTAAGCCCCAAGTCAGCAGAAGAAAGAAAATAATAAAGATTAGAACAGAAATAAATGAAATGCAGACTAGAAAATAATAGAAAAGATCAATGAAATTGAGTTGTGTTTTTTGGCAGACGTATGGACCAATGGTACAGAATAAAGAACCCAGAAATAAATCCATGCATTTAGAACCAACTAATTTTTAACAAGACCATCAGGAAGATACAGTGAGAAAAGGATAATCTCTTCAAAAAACGGTGCTGGAAAAATTAAACATCTATATTCAGAAGCATAAAGCCAGAACCCTATTCTTTATCATATACAAAAATCAACTCAAAATGAATTAAATTCTTAAATGTAAGACTCAAAGGTGTGAAACTACTAGAAAAGATATAGATGATAAATTGATATGGGCAAAGATGTTATGAATAAGATCTCAAAAGCACAGACAGCAAGACAAAAAATAGATAAATGGGATTATATCAAGCTAAAAAGAAAAAGAAGTAATAACAGAGTGAAGAGACAACCTACAGAATGGGTTGCAAACAACTCATTTGACAAGAGATTAATATCTGGAATATACAAGGAACTGAAACAATGAAACAATAAAGAACCAAGCAATCTGATTTAAAAATGAGCTGAATAAACTTTTCTCAAAAGAAGACATACAAATTCTCCCAAAATATATGAAAAATTGCTCAATCTCCCTAATCATCAAGGAAAAGCAATTAAAAAAGACAATGAGCTATCATGTTATCCTAGTTAAAATGACTGTTATCAAATAGAAAAACAAAACCAAACAAACAAAAAACAAATGCTGGTGAGGATACAAAAAATAGAGAAATCATGTATTGTTAGTGAAAATGTAAATTAGTAGTCATTACGGAAAACAATATGGAAGTTTCTCAAAAACTAAAAATAGAACTACTGTATAATCTAGAAATCTCACTACTGGGTATATACCAAAGAAAAGTTTATTGTAGCTGTATTCACAATAGTCAAGATATGGAATCAACAACATATAGATTTTAAAAATGTGATCCCTCTCTCTCTCTCTCTCATACACACACACACACACACACACACACACACACACATAAAATAAAATATGATTCAGCCATAAAAATAAGAAAATTCTGCCATTTGCCACAATATGGATGAACCTGGAGGACATTATGCTAAGTGAAATAAGCCAGACACGGACAGACAAATACTATAATTGAACTTGTAGAAGCAGAGCATAGAAGGATAGTTGCCAGGGTTGTGGATAGGAAAACTGGGAAGATGTGAGTCAATGGTCACAAAATTCTCATTATAAGATGAATAACTTCTGGAAATCGAATGTCTATAATTGATACTGTATTGTTTGTTTGAAATTTGATAAGAGAACAGATTTTAACTGTCTTCACCATACACGTGCACATACACACATAGCTACGGATGGTGTTAAATGTGCTAATTAAATTGATTATGCTATAATCATTACACATGCTCATATATGTATACGAATCATCACATTGTACACATTGTGCCTCATTAAAACTGGAAAAATACATTGGAAAAGAGCAAAAAATATTATTTAGTGGGGGTGTATTTATTATGTAGTATATGTCTATTACTGTGCTTGGTGCTGTGCAAAACAATGGTGGACAAAGGGGCTACATTTTCTGACATTATGGGGTGAGATTGTAACTAATTACATTAAATTGCTGGATGGTTCTACTGCATGCTGTGATTTTAATTAAATGCCATTCATCTTTTGTTTTGATGATAATAAGAATATTAGAAACAGATTTTCTTGGAACTATAGCCACAAACATATAAAAAAAACTCTAGTTTCCAAGAAATATTTTAGAAATAATTTTCAGTATGATTCATGATGTTGTAATATTTATCTACATTAGTGATACTCAAGTCCCATGATTCTGCATTTATCTTTGATGCATTTTGGATGAAATAGAATATTTTCAAACACTCTTATTGGTACATTTCCAGCTGATTTTCTTTTAAGTTGTTTAATGCATTTCATTTAATCACACATTTATTCATTCATCCAGGACATTGATTAATTAGTACATGTATGGTTCCTTAATAAGAGCTGCACAAAAGAGAAATAAGAAAAGAATGAGACGTAAACCCAGTTGTCTGAACCTTATTGACCAGTCATGTAGTGATAATTAGAAGACATCTACTCAAGATATAATTATGATAAAAATGGTTAAGTACCACAAAATAAGAATAGGTGAAATTCTATAAGACGTCATTCTGTTCATTCCTCTTCAGTGATGGGAGCCTTTGGTATAACCCCTTAAAATGAACTGACATTTTGGTTAAGGGAATTGGAATGGGGGAAGAGCCCTCTAGGTAGAAAGAACAATGAAAACCAAAGAAAGGATAATACAGGAAGTGGTATCCAGTTTTGGAATGCATGCAATTTTTATTTTAAAAATATGGGGTACGATTCAGGGTTAGGTACATATGTGGTCATCGCACAGGTAAAATGTGGGTACCCTTATTGATGTTATGTGCACCCCCTCCCCTGGCAGTGTCCCACTACTGCCAATCCCTTTCTTACAGTATTATGATAAATATTTAGGGTCTGCTTATGAGTACATGTGATACTCACATCTTTGTTTCTGTGATAAATCACAATATTATAAACTCTAATTCCTTCCAGGTTGCTGCGAAGTTCACAATTTTGTTTTTCTTTATGGCTGCATAATATTTCATTGTGTAAAGGTACCACATTTTTGGTATCCAGTCCACTTTCAGTGGGCAGCTTGGTTGATTCCATATATTTGCTAGTGTGAATAATGCTGCAATAAACATGCGTGTGCAGTTATTTTTATTATAGTGGGATTTGAGCTCCCAGAAAAGGAATTGTTGGGTTGTATGGAAGGCTGATTTTAGATCTTTTGGAAATCACCACACTGATTTCCACAGAGTTTGTACTAGTTAACATTCCCATCAAAAGTGTAAAAGTGTTCCCTTTTCCCCATATCATCTCCAGCATCTTTTGTTTTTTGAATTATTGATGATGGCCATCCTGACTGGAGTTAGGTGGTTTTAATTTGCATTTCTTTGCTCATTAGTGAGGCTGAGCATTTTTTTTATGTCTCTGTTGGCTGCTCATACATCTTCTTCTGAGAAGTGTCTATTCATATCTTTTGGAATGCATGCAATCTTTAATGGCACAAATCAGAGATAAACTGGTAGAATGGGAACACACATAAACACCTTCAAGAATATCTCAAGATTTTTTGCTTGTTTCCAGTATGCAATGGGGGAGCTATTGAAGAGTTTTGAACAGCAGCACCTTTAGCCTAACTGACCAAAGAGATGTTATTGTCATTAAATGAAACTGAGGTTACAAGACCTGTGCATCTGTTAAGGAATCCATTCTGATAAATATTTCATGAGGTGTTTAATGTGGGCAGATGTAGATGTAAGACCAGAATTCACAAGACAAGCAAGAGCTGTGGTGGTAGATATTAGAGTCAATACCATAGATGTTAGTGCTAACACCACGCAACTGGGTGAGACTTCTGAAGAACAGTTTGAATTTGTGTAGAGAAGATGAAAGTATCTAGGGTATAATCCTGAAGCAGGAGGAGAACAAAATAACAATCTAAAATTAGAAGATGGGAGAAGAAAGACAAACCCTAGGAAGCAGAGTAGTCCCTGAAGTGTTAGAAAGAGAAACAGAAAAGTAAAGAAGTATCCCATCTAACAAAGAAAAAATCGACAGAAAAGGAGAGAATGCTGTCAAATGCATAAAAGAGATCAAGGTGAAGAAGCATTAAGGAAATATCAATATATGAATCAATAGAAGGTGAGAATTTTTGCAAATGATACGTGTAATTCTCTGTCCTTTCACTGTACATTACATGCAGACGTCAAAATATGTTACCCTTAAAGTCCATACTCCACTCATAGAAAGAAGAGTAGCTAGTTGGGTGGAGAATGTGATGTTTACTTACCTCTGCTCTTAGTCATGTTGTGACCCTAAACCTCACTGCTAGGTATGTGCTTTGTATGGTTGAATGAGATACTTGGAATAGGTTCTCAGTATTTTGGCAGAAAAAAGAGAAACTGACAGTGTTTTGTGTATCTTGAACATGAGTGTGAGTGTGGGGTTGGGTAGTAGGTTTCACTGATTTGGGTCTAGTCTTTCCATTTCCTTCTATGTTTTCCTTTTCAAAATAAGAAATACAACATTTGCAAATAAAAATAGTGAGCAGAGCTGAGACGCCACTGAAGTACTCTTTCTGTTAACAAAATTTCACTCTTTCAGGCTAGTTTCATAATTTTCATGTTACCATTAAGTAGTGACACAAAATTAACAAGATAGGAAGTGAAAGAATGGAATCAGATGCATTTAGCAATGCACAAAGTTGATCAAATCATATACAACATTGGAAATAAATCAAATAGATTTTTATCTAAAATTATAAATACAGTCTTTCCAATCCTGATGTTCTTTTGATTGACAGCTTAAGTATTTTTTCTTTGTTAGTCCCTGACATTTCTGAAGTGGAATTCTCCCTGATGACTTTTCTAAATTTGAGACTGAAGGTCAAAGGGCTGTGTTTTCTCTCACCTGACTTTCCTGAATACGAAATGGCTAGTTTGAATTTGCCAGAAACAAGCGTTCTGCCAAAACTAACAGTTTAAAGATGTAAAAATTTATTTTTATGTAAGAATAGTCCAGAAGTAGGAATGCAAGATCAGACTGTGCCAGATCCAAAGTGTCAGAAAACAAGGATCTTTCTATTGTATTCTTTCACTCATATGGCTTCTATTTTCAACATCACTTCATAGTCTTCTATGGCTGCTCAAGTGTTACCATATCAGTATCACTGGCAGGAAGAAGAAGGAGGGAGGTAGAAGTAGAAGTTCCCTATTTTCAAAGGAAACATTTGGAAAATATTGATGTGATTTCTGCTCAATTTGTTTTGGTCAGAATTTTGAGAACGGGTTAAACCTGGCTGCAAAAGAAGTTGGACAAATGGAATATTTTAGGTGGGTATCAATCTCTATTTCAACTATAGCCAAAATAAGCATGCCATTTTCCTACAAAACATCTTAGACTTCCCATCAAAGAAGAATTAATTAGCAATTTTTTCAGTGTGGTGTTTAATTCTTTATAATATAGCCCAGACAAATTCTTAAAATTTACATTGCTTTTACACATACATGCACACATGGACATTTCAATCCTACTAAAGAATGCTTTATAACACATTTCTTGCTTTTGTCTTTTTTTTGCATTGCTTTTCTCACCTAGAGTTTCCTCTCTATACTATTTCTTATTGAAATCTTGTTTACCTAATAAGGCTAATGACAGATATCACATTATTATTTTTTTTTTCAGTGGGAATGAGATTTAATTCTAGCTTATCAATTAGTTACTGGCCGTAAAATCTGGAGTGGGAAGGAACAAGAGACCTATATGTAAATTACATTTAGGGTTAATGTATATTTGTGTTTTTTTACAATTTTTTTAAATTTAGGGGTTATATGATCAGGTTTGTTACGTGGGTATATTGCATAATGGTGAGGTTTGGGCTTCTATTGAACCCATCACTCAAATAGTTAGCATGGTACCCAACTGGTAATTTTTTAACCTGTTTCTCCCCCTCCCTTGCTTGTTTAAGAGTTCCAGTGTCTGTTCTCAACTTTATGTCTGTGTGTACTCAGCGTTTAGCTCCCTTATAAGCGAGAACATTCAGTATTTGGTTTTCTGTTTCTGGGTTAATTCACTTAGGATAATGGACTCCAGTTGAATTTATGTTACTGCAAAAGACATAATTCCATTCTTTTTTATGGCTGCATGGTATTTCATGGTGTATATATACCACTTTTTTTTTTAAATCCAATCCACCATCGATGGGCAGTATATTGGTTCTGTGACTCTGATATTGTGAATATTGCTGTGATAAACTTACAGGTGCAGATATATTTTTTGGTTGAACAATTTATGTTCCTTTGGATATTTATCCAGTAATGAGATTGCTGGATTGAATAATAATTCTATTTTTAGCTTTCTGAGAAATCTCTAGACTGCTTTCCACAGGGGTTGAGCTAGTTTGCATTCCCACCAACCAGTCTATAAGCATTCCCTTTTCTCTGCAATCTTTACAACATCTGTTGTTTCTTTTTTGACTCCTTAATAAGAAGCTGGTGTGAGACGGTATCGCATTGTGGTTTTGATTTGCATTTTCTGATGATTAGTGATGTTGAACATTTTTTATATTTGTTGGCTACTTGAAATACCTTATCTTTTAAACATTCTTTTCTAATTCCTAAATAGCTTGCAAGTTTTACTCCTTTCTGCATAGGAAGTATACAAAGTAGAGCTATAAACTTTAGCTGAAATTAAATTTTCACAGAAATGTATGCCTGTATCTTAAGCACTATAGAAAAGAGCAACATTACACAGAGAGACTTCCCAGAATTAAGGTTATTATAAGTTCGAAGTATTGAATTTGGATGCACAGCAGAGAACCAAGGATGCCCTGATGAAAGCGACTAAAGGTCACAGGAAAAGTAAATGCCCTTATTCTTCTCAGGGGGTAGACCAGAGTCTATTTGATATGGAACCCCAAATCTCAGAAAAGGCATTTAAGCATATTCGTTGAGATATATAGCTAGTGTCTTGCCAGTTCATCTAGAAAGAGATTCTCTCTGAACCAACATCGTATTGTAGGATATGAGCTGGAAATCGAACCCTAAGGACCCTGCTAAGTGCCTTGTGAATCCCTAAGGGAAAGAGCTGTCTATCAATAACAAACCTGACCTAGTTTTCCTATAGACCTGATGTTTCATACAATAATTGCTTTAAAAAATTCCACTCAGTATTTAAAATGGGAGCTAAGGATTTGTTCTGGCAGTGGCAGACTATTGCAGAATAAAATTCTGGATACAATGTCTTGTTTGGGAAGAAGAGATGGTAAAATTTCTGCAGGATAACTAGGTCTTTATGTGTCAGTGCTTTAGGTGAGCAGGTATAAATCTCTACTCCATCACTTCGCAAGCTTGGGAAAGCTGCTTAAATTTTTGCACCCTAAGTCTCCTGAATTAAAAAATAGGGAAAAAGACATATATTGTTGTATACTGCCTGACATTGTAACAAATGTCATTACAGTAATGCCTTGCTTAATAACAGGGATAAGTTTTGAGAAATGCACAGCAATATCACTGTTGTATGAACACTGTGGAATGCATTTTCATAAACCTAGATGGTATAGCCTACTAGTGCCTAGGCTATATGATATTGTTCCTAGACAACAAACCTGTACAGCATATTACTATATGGAATAATATAGGCAATTCTGACACAGCAGTAAGTATTTGTGTATCTAAATACATCTAAACATAGAAAGGGTATAGTAAAATATGGTATAAAAGATAAAAAATGGCACACTTGTATTTGGCACTTACCATAAGCAGAACTTGCAGGACAGGAAGTCAGTGTCAGTGAGTGAGTAATGAATGCATGTGAAGGCTTAGGGCATTACTACACACTACTGTGGGCTTTATAAACACTGTACACTTTGGATACACTAAATTTATTTAAAAAATTTTTCAATAATAAATTAATCATCACTTATAATTTTTGCTTTATAAATAATACTTAAAACACACATTGTACAGTTATACAAGCATATTGTATTTATGTTTTTATTCTGTAAGGTTTTTTTCTAAAAGTTTTTAGTTTTTTAAGTTTTTTTACTTTTCAAACATTTTTGTTAAAAGCTAAGACATAAATACATACATAAGCCTAGTGCTACAAAAGACCAGGATTACCAATATCGCTGTTTTCCACCTTCACATCTTGTCCCATTGGAAAGTTTTCAAGGGCAATAACACAAATGGAGCTGTAATGTCCTATGATAACAACGCCTTCTTTTGGAATACCTTCTAAGAAATGTGTCTGGGCTTGTTTTACAAGTATTTTTTTTAATAAGTAGGAAATGCCAGCTGGGCTTGGTGGTTCAGCCTGTAATCCCGCGCCTTGGGAGGCTGAGGTGAGTGGATTGCCCGAGCCTGTGGGTTTGAGACCCGCCTGGGCAACTTGGCAAGACCTCACCTCTACAACAAATCAAAAAATTAGCCAGGCGTGGTAGCACATGCCTGTAGTTCCAGCTACTTGGATGGCTGAGGCGGAAGGATCGCCAGAGCCCAGCAGGTCGAGGCTGCCCAAAGATAATTATAAAAAGTGTAGTATAGTAAATACATAAACCAGTAGCATAGTCGTTTATTATCATTATCAAGTATTATGTAATGTACATAATTGCATGTGCTATGGGTGCCAACACAGTATGTTTGTTTAGACCAGCATTTCCACAAACACGTAAGTGATTCATTACTCTATGATGTTACAACAGCTTTGACATCACTAGGTGATAGGACTTTTTCAAAGTCATTATATCTTATGGGACCACATCATTGACCAAAACATCCTTATGTGGCACATGGCTGTATTTCAATATTGGATGCTCTAGATTAAAACAAAGGCCTTGCAAAAATCACATGTCAAGTTGTTTGTTAAGGCCAGAGGGACAGATTCTAAGAGAACTGGCAAGGTGGTTTTAGATACTCTTGAACCTGCAATCAGTATTCTCCATAACCCCCAACCCAGCACATTTATCTATAGTCATAGGCAGCACTGTAGAACATAAATTCTTCTCTCAATGGGCAGGAAATTCTCAGGGGGAAAAAAAAACTAGGACACTGCTGAGGTCAGTGTACCTAGTTTATTGTTTTCTTACTTGCCAATCAGGGTAGAGAGAATAGAGGGATGGTGATAGCCCTGTGATGTCTCCACAGTTCTGCCTCCTTGACATGGAAGGAAGCATTAGAAAGAAACTTTTCATCCCAACACTCCCCAGGTTTTGTTCTCTTGACCCACTGGACTTAATCACTAAATTATGATTAAACAAGTGTGGTCATTCCTTACCTCTCTCCCTGTCCTAGGATAGTACTCTTTCTAGCTTTATGAAGGTCACTCCCTCAGAACCAACCACTGCCCTCTTGGATCATTCCTTCTGGGAGCATTATTGAGCATTATACGCTGTCTCCAGACCTCTCTGCAATGGTTCAAATGATCAAACCACCCCATGATTTAAAGGGTGATATCTTATTTGCTGTTCTAGATTTCATCCAAAGTGTGTGCAGTCACATTGTTTAATGTATCATATAAGGGCCTCTGCATTGGGAATGAGTGTTGTAGTGAAACACAAAAATACTTCCCACCAACAAAATGCCAGTCATGAATCATTCCAAATTCATTCTCTGCATTTAAGTTCCCTTGGAGAAATTAAAGTTTAAAAATAGAATCCTTTACACACTAAAGGCCAAATATGATAATTCCAAAAATAGTAAATCTGAAATAAAATTGTTTTGTCCACATCGATAAAAGCCCAAAGTCCAAAATTCTTAAGTCAGATTAAAATCCAAAATCGTTCTCTCCAATCTGTTATTCAGCCCACTTTAGCTAGAGGTTCTTGAAACGTGCATAAACATTGGATGTCATTAGCAGCTGCAGCCTGGAATACAACTAATTGGAATGGACATTGTTTTAGGGCCTCAGAAACTGTATTACTACAGTGGATTCACGGTTAGCTCGGCCATAGTTTATTTCATGATCTCGAATGAAGTTGATCAGTGCTGCTTTGACAGGCCTGATCAATAGCAGTTAAAGCTAGACCCTCATTAGTGCCTGGTAGGGTAGTTGGAAGTCAGCTTTCTGGCTTTTCAAAGAAAATATTGCCCCATGCTCCGAGAGTCAACTTTTCCTGCAGTTGCATCTTTTCACAAGGCTTGCTCTGAATATCATTTTCACTTCTGCTCAGAGGTCACCTCTTCAGAGGGCTTTCCTGACCCTCATCTCAAGTCACCCTTAACCACATCTCTTTCTATCTTTTCATCACAGATCACTGTCTGATATTATATGTATATCTTATTTTTTTGTGCTTGGTACTAGAATATAAATGAGAGGAAAGGACATTGTTTTATCCTTGGCTGCATCCCCAGTGATGAGAGTACCTCCTTGTACATGAGACAACCTATCAGGGTTTGTGAAATAAATAATTGGAATTAAAAAATCAAAACTCTCCTGTAAAACATGCCTATACATCAACATCTTATTTCTATGTCTAAAGCAAAACTGCCTTTAATTCTATCTGCTTATAGTTTTTCTGTTTATTATCTTTATTAATATTTCAACTTAGGAAATTATTTTGGCTACCTGCTATAAATAATGCAACTTTTTAGCTCAGTTTAGCTATCCTTCTGACTATTATTACTTTGAAGACCACAAATTATGAACCAAAAGTATTTTCCTCATTATGGCTGATGTCATGTAATGACTCACTCAATACCTGTTTTCTTTTCTTTTTTTGGAGAAGTGGCATACACATTTATTCGTGTGTATGGGAAGAATCACAAAGTGATTTCCCTGAATTCCAGTGGGACCCAGGTACTTACATAGCCTTTTCTCAGAGGAGAAGTGGGAGATGAGGAATATAGTCAATACCTGTTTTCAATAGCATTTTTTTCCTTCAGCTTTGGCTGCTGTGCCTGTTCCTCCTGTCTGAAATGTGAACATAAAGTTGGGAGTGGCAGTACCCAGATTGTGGCCCTGGAAGAGAAGACTAATAGAGAGATCTCAGATTTTCATTAAATTGTTGACAACGTGTACCAACCCAGGTCTAAGACAGACACACCCGCATGTAGTCTTATTATTCTTAATCCTTACTTTCCTGTTACTTGTAGTTGAATACATTACTAACGATACTATCCAGTTGATTTTGGACCATAACTCTTGACTCCCATTAGGCAAAATGCAGAAATAAGATTCCCTATATTTCTTTGCAGTTCTCTCTTTCGCCAATTTCTCTCAGTAATGTCATTATTTTGCTATCAGAGTTTATAACTCTTACATGCTGTTCTATTATGGTAATCAATTCTCCCAGGATTTGCCTTCAGAGTTAATCTAAAATTTGATAAATAATGAAGAGCAATATAATTATGTAAATATCAGTCACAATTAGAACCTCATATTGTGATTGGATTCTGAGACAAAAAATGTAATTATAAGTCATAAAACCTGTTCAGCTCAAAGGAGAATCTTGAACTGTAACAAAATGTAGTCTTACAGTTTATTAAATAATACTTTGTTTGGTTTGTTTCATAGTTGATCCCTGACTTTTGTTGTTGTTTTTCCCCTAAGGTTTTTATCTTTATTTTGATTATCATAAAAGTGCATTCTTTATCAAATCACTATTTTTTAAGTCAGTTTATTAGTCAACCTCCTCCTTGGATAAATATTCAAAATTATTTTCAAGTTACTTACAGAATTATACAAGTCCATTCTCCTAAAATTAGCAGATGACACTGCATTTTTTCCCAATCTGCCACTAGATATTCTTTTCATCTTTGCCTACTTGATAAATGTAAAAATATTTAAAACTTGGATTTATTGGTCAATGATTCTAAACTTTTTTATTTTTAATTTTTTCTTCTTTTAATTACATGTTTCTGGCCTTTGCATGATTTTCATTTAAGATAGCTGTTTTGATATTGCTATTTTAATAATTATTATATTGATTTGGGAATGCAAACTTTGCCATCTTATTATGAATATTTTCTGTTTGTTCTTTGCTTTCTATTTTTTATAGTGGAGTTGTTTTATTGCATTGTTGTCTTTATTTTTGATTTTATACAAACATTTTAAGGTAGAAGTTGGTCAAATAAGCAGATCTTTCCTTGTCTTGATGTCGTCTGGCTGAACTTGAAAGTTAATTTTATCAGATTGTGTACTTATATTACTTAAATGATAATTTATTTCACAAATATGTATTCATTGTGCTTCAATTACATGCTAAGCAATATTTTAGATACAGAAAACAATGACATATCAAAAACAATGTGTTTGTTGTTCTCATGAAGCATAAATTCAAGCTAAATTTTTTCCACTTGTAATTCAAATATCTCAAGTTTGTGTAAGAATGCTTATTCATCTACGTAATATTAGTAGGCCCTTGAGCTTAGGCTTCTGATCATTTTATATATATATATATATATATATATATATATATATATAGAGAGAGAGAGAGAGAGAGAGAGAGAGAGAGAGAGAGAGAGAGAGAGAGATAGAAGCATAGTTCTGTTCTATGCCAATTTCTGTCATTTCTTTTGATCCACAATTATGGGAATTAACTAATCATATAAACACTTTCTTTGGGCAGTTAGGTATCAAAATTTTAAAAGAGTCTATTAAATCTGTCAGTTAATAAATGAAGAGATAACAACTTTAAAATATTTAAGAGAATATGGTAGCATTTTCATTTCCCATCTCTCCAATTAAAAAAATACAGAAACACAAACACACACTTGTAATATTACTAATGTACATGATTTTGTTTTATCTTCCTTAAAATTAAATAATTAATAATTTTCCAAATTATGGTGCATTTACTGGGCATTACCTTGTTTTAGAAAGGTAAGTTTTAATAAAAAGAAGAATTCCTTGTGTCTCTATCAATAAATACATAATATAGCCGGGCTCGGTGGCTCAGCCTGTAATCCCGCGCCTTTGGGAGGCTGAGGTGAGTGGATTGACTGAGCCCGCGGGTTCGAGACCCGCCTGGGCAGCGAGACCTCATCTCTACAATAAATCAAAAAATCAGCCGGGCATGGTAGCGCATGCCTGCAATTCCGGCTACTCGGAAGGCTGAGGCGGAAGGATCGCTGGAGCCCAGCAGGCGAGGCTGCGGTGACCGGAAGCGGCCACTGTACTCCAGTCTGGGCGACAGAGTGAGACTCCAACTCAAAAAAAAAATAAATAAATACATAATATATCTAATAGTTTTTGTACGTGTGTGTGTGTGTTTTTTTATTGAGTTGGAGTTTCACTCCATCGCCAGACTGGAGTGCAGTGGCCGCTCCCAGCCACCGCAGCCTTGACCCACTGGGCTCTGGCGTTCCTTCCACCTCAGCCTTCCGAGTAGCCGGAATTAAAGGCGCGCGCTACCATGCCCAGCTTATTTTTGATTTATTGTAGCGATGAGGTCTCGCTGCCCAGGCGGGTCTTGAACCTGCGGGCTCAGGCAATCCATTCACCTCAGCCTCCCAAAGGCGCGGGATTATAGGCTGAGCCCCCAAACCCGGCTTGTGTGTTTTTTTAAATTGAGACACTAACTTCTTAGAATCTCAGGAAATATACCTGATAGTTAACATTTATGTGAATTTTAAAAAATACAATTGACAGACACTATGACATAGAAAAGAACAAATGTGCTTCTGTCCTGCAGTCTCCCCCACTTGCTTGGGGAGTTAATTTATCTTACACATTTTTTTTTTTTGTGAAACCTAAATAGGAAAAGGCATTAAGTGTTTAAGACAAAACCTTAAAAATATGTAATAACAAATATTTGCATTTATTATTACAAATTATTACTTTTAATTACTGTGTAGTTGCAATAGTTCCTATACGATACACTGATTAACACCAAGCTCTTTATAAGCATAATATTTAGGAAAAAGGCATTTTATGTCTCTAATATATGGTTTTGCTACTTAAAAAGCAAATGTTTATGGGACATAAGATGGAGAAAGCATCAATCTGAAAAAATAGGTTTTCCACCTATATACATATTTTGTTAAAACTTACCATTTATCTGGGTCTATTTTATTATGTTCACCCAAATAATGTAAACATTCTCACCACTACAAGTAAATTATTATTTCTTTACCCTATAATGTATGCAATGATGCGGTAACTTTGAACAGTCAGTAATAGGTTCTCTTTTTAGTATTTTATGCAGTTGTAAGTATAAATACTTTCCTTCTCGTGAATATTTTTGATTAGTAAGTTTAGCAAAGACAAAGAAGTCACTGAACCACTATATAGAATAATTGCCTTAATTTTCTTATTTATACTTTCACAGATTACGTAATGGTTTCCTTGATTACTAAGTTTTTATTATATTTCTCCTTGTAAATGAAAGATATGCTTACATAAAAAATTTCAGTGAAACTGACAATTAAAGGATCAAATCAAAGTCTATGATGGTAGCCAGGATCATGTGAGGAGAGATTCCAGTTTTAAAGACAAAGTTGAATGAATTTCAAAACCAAAAAACTTACAAAATTTTTATTGGTTTATATTAATAACCTGTCTTTTTCTCAAAGTATTGAGAAGATAAAGATAGATAAAATACATATTAAATTAGTAATTCCTTATATAAGCTACTATAAAAATATATTTGGAATCTAGATAACTTACTTTGTTAATTAAGGAATATCTTTATGTTGAGAAATAAGATGAGTATCTGCTCTACAAACAAGAAAACCTGACTTGAAACTTAACATTGCATATATCATTCAACCTCTGCACAGAAGTGTTATTCTGGGTCTTTCTGTGAATGGGGGAAAACTTTTTTATTTTTTCCAGACAGGAGCTTGGAATATTAAGAGTTTTGATGATCACTCTATTACATTTTTTTTATTTCAATAGATCTCATTATATTGCGTGGGCTGGTCTTGAACTCCTGATCTCAAGAGATCCTTTCTGCCTCTGCCTCGCTAGGTGTTGGGATGACAGTCATGAGCTACTACACCTGACCAATGATTACTCTTTTGAGACTGAATCATAAATAGTTGAAGAGTTAGTTTTTCACTCTAGAAATTTTAAAGATCATTCCTCAGTAAGGTAGATTTCTGTAAGGACTGTGACGCTTGGAAAAAAATTAGGTTTGGAAGGAAATAATATAGAAATACATAAAGAATAAGTATGTGTTTCTTCTATAATTTTAGCAGAAATAAATAAGACAAAGGAGTAATTCAACAAATAAACAAACAAAAGATAGCATATTGTGTCAGTTGTGGAAGAGCATTCTGGTTACTATTTTTCCACAACAAATGATTTCAACAATAAGTGATGTACAACAATGTCTATTTTATTATGTTCACAGATTCTGTGAATTAGGAATTTGGACTTGGCATGTTGGGGATGGTGTGTTTCTGCTCTAAGATGCCTAAGGCTGGGAGCTGGAATCATCTGAAGACTCTCACTTATGTGTCTGGTTCCTGGTTTGGGATGATTGGAAGATCAGAACCTGAGCCTACATCTGAACTCTCTGTGTGTCTTGGCTTCCTCACACATGGCTGTTGTAAGTAGTCACACTGCATGGTAGCTCAGAGCTTCAAGTATGAGTATTCCAGGCAACAAGGCACAAGTTGCATCACATTATATTATGGGATCTCAGAAGTTACAGTCCCTTCCTCTGTGCTCCATTGATTGCAGCAGTCACAAGCCTTCCCAGATTCAAATTCGGAGGGGCGTGTGAGTGGGGTGGGGGGAGGTATAGCACTTTTCAATGGAAGAAATGACAAGATTATGTAGAAGAGAATGTGCAATGAGAGATATTTTGGGGGCCATCATTAAAATACCTTTATGCTTCCAAAGCTACGGAATTGTGTCCTTGATCCTATAGTACGTTAAAATATAAGAATAGAAGATTGTAAGCACAATAAACTTAAAGAAGGGAACTGAAAGGGTCAGCTGAGGCAAGGTGGGCTGGAGCTGGTGCCTGGGCCATGGGAATAATGCATGACTGTAACCAAGTAAGAAAGTAGCAAGAAGTTTATTACTCACCTTTCACAGATTGGAATGGGGGCCGACACTCAGAGGCAAGCACAGAGGTTAGATTAGAAAATATTTAGAAAGTAAATTAGAGAGAGAGAGAGAGACTGAGAGAGAGAGAGAGAGAGAGAGAGAGAGAGAGAGAGAGGATTCACTTCTCCAAGGTAGGGGAGGGGGCCAAAGCTAGGAAACACGGCCTGGCCATAGCTCAAAGAGCACATGGCCACACCATAGCTTAGCAAGGCAATGGTAAAATGGCTGCTTGCTGTTGAGTCCTTTAAACCATTCCCTTTGATGGGGGAAAGTCATTAAAGTGATTGGGTGGTGGTCTGCTCTACATCATCACGAAGGGGCAGGAAAGCACAAGTACTTGCATGTACTAGTCATATGATTGCTACCATGGTGGGGTTTGTCTGTGTCACATAGGTCACAGAGGGCAGATTAGATTAATTTGGGGGATTGGGCCAGAGAGGTTTTTCCTGCAAGAGACTTTGTCAGACATTTGTAATCCACAAACTACTTGAACAAAAGGTGGTCTATTATTATTTCTATGACTCTGTCCTTGTCTTGCATGTGATGGAGATTTGCCCGGGGTTGGGGTAGGCTGCCACTTGACCTGTAAGAGAATGTTTGAATGCTTCCTAAAACCTGCCTATTGGAAATTTATCTATTTTTAACCTGTGATGGAATCAAAGCATGTCAGTCAAAGCACAAATGGTTATGCTGAAACAAAATGTGAACTAAGTTTTTTCTAAGTTTCTATAGGTGCCTCCTTTCAGGAACATTATGATAAAATGAACAGGATACATTGTTTCAAGCAGAAAGAGATTCTACCAAAAGTAAAGAGCAACAGTTTGGCTTTCCGCTAAGAAATATAAAAAGAAGTAAGGTTAAATTTCATCCCAGTGAAAATGTTCTGAGAATAAGAGCTGTTGAACTTTGACACAAGGCTGAAGGAGTTTGCAGAATCAAATTAGCATAGCCTGAAGTGCTGGTCTTTTCCCACTCTATAATTGCTCTTGGAGGGAAAAGAAGACCCAAAGTCATCTGCTTTATGCTGCATTGTTCACATTCATCTTACTAAACTGGTAAGAAAAGACTTTATTTTACTTTCATACTTAAAAGGGAAGCACATTTTTCTGGGCTTTTTCTAGATTAATTGATACCGAATTTTTAAAAACGTATTTTTTCTGCAACAGTTAATCAAGCTGCTGTCTCTCCAAGGCTCCTGTTTCACTTAGCTTTGCAAAGTCAGGCAATTAGTAGCATGCAAAAAATAAACGAACAAAACTGCCTGAATTTTTCATATAAATAGACCTTTGTTTAGGATGACAAAGTCAAGTGCTTTCTAAGTTAGAGCTCTGGTGAGTTCTGGGAATAAGGTGGAGACCAAACATTTTCTGGGAGATGTGCTGGGGCAGAATGGGAATAGAAATAGAGCTAGGGACATATGAATGGGACCACTACTGGGGCATACTAAGGGGCTCTGCATTTGCTTTTTTGGGTGCAGATGCAAAAGTTTAGGAAACCAAAACCTCCTTGTAGCACTTGTTACACCCACCGCAGAGAATCATATCTACCAGGACACAGAACTTTATTTTACTTGATAATTGAATGAAACAACTGCTTACCTTTAAACTTCAAGATGGGGAGGGAGAGGGTATGGGCTTAGGTTTTATATGCCAGTTTTCATGTTCTTGAAAACCATGTGGACACTATAAAGCAATTATTCTTGCTATATCTCTTGTCAGTAGAGTTGACTATATAGTCACTGAAGTTAGTCTACCAAGATATTTGAGCAGAAACAGACATATGAAGCAGGATAAAGAAGTCTGGGTGTTAGACTTATGCTGTTTTCTTATCTACTACTTAACAGCTATACAGCCCTGAGCAAGGTACTGCTAAAAATTATTCATGATACTTGCTAAAGATGGTAAGGGAGTCTTCATTCAAGGGGGATACAGCAATAGGCATAGGTATCACTGCAACAGCATCTTGCGGTGGGGCAGAAAGACTGGACTCAACTCCAACTCCAACAGGGACAAGTGGGGATTTATAGTCAAGGAGCCAGTGGATGGAAAATTACTGCAAGGAAAGAGTAAGGATAAGGCTTAATTGACTTGGTAGGATTATTGTTAGGGTGGTCAGACATCAAGGATAGGGGATTTTTGCTAAACTGACAGCAGAGTTTTCCCCTAACTCCAGTAAGAATGGATTCAATCAGGCAGAGGGGAAAGCCCAAGGTAGTGCCTGGTCAAGCAGACAAGACTGACTAAAGACTGAGTCAAAGGATAGAATTTTTGTTAACATTTAAATCCCCAGATTCCTCAGTTTCCCCTTCTGTAAAACCATGGAGGTTTGGGATATGGATTAAAACAAAAAATATGAAAAGGGTTTGGTCCATAATAAAGAAACTTAGTGATGCATGTTACCTGCCTTATTATTTCCCATACAAAATTCTCTTATATTGGTATTTGGAAAGAATTGCAGAGTTGGATAACGCTTATGGTTATAAAAATAAAAGTTAACTTTAATAGTTAAAGCAAAGTCATTCTGAGTTAGAATCCTTAATGTCTCAAAAAGAAAAAAAAGTTCTAAAATCTACCAACAGTTCATTTTTATTTCTTAAATTTCCCATTCAGTATCATGACCTTGACATAATTAATCCATACAGACACTTTTATTTCCAATATTTTACAAGTACAAATTAATAACAAAAAGGACCCATAACACTTTGACACATACTTTTGCAATGTTCTTATTCTAAGTATAAACAAATCAATACTTTTGTTCTCTATTAGAAGCAAACACTGTAAAAAAAATCTTCTTATTTAAATTTTTGTTTTGGAGGGAGGATGAACATTAAGCCTTTATATTTTGATCACTTTTTTTGCTTTTAGAATGTTAACTAAACAAGAACTTTGTCTCCTAGTATCAAATATTTAGCAACCCAGAAACAACATGAAAGACTAGGCCATTATATTCTGAGACATTTTTCAAAATTTATCTTTGGAAAAATCATGTGGTTTGTTAATTTTTCTTTGACAAATATAAACCACAATTTAAATTTTATTGCTCTTCCTGAATTGTACTATTTTTAACACAACTCTATATCCATCCCTGGACCCAAAAAACAGTTTTATTTTGAGTCCCTTAAAGCTGAAAATTCTATTAAGTACTTTTAAACTCACCTAGTAATGAGTTTAATAATATATAGTCTAATTTCCTAATTTAGATGTAAAGAAATTGAATACGTGAATTTCAATTGGAGATAAAGTTGGTTTTTTGTAGTGAGAAAATATTTTGTGTGAATTCAAATTTTAAATGATTAATGCTTTTTATGTTTCATTTGCCTCAGTATAATTTTCTTAAAAATGTCTTTCAAAACTTTAAATATACAATTACTTATTTTATGCTTTCATTTTTTTGAGATTATTTACTTTTTATATAGAGAAGCGGTCTTGCTATGCCATCCAGACTGGTATCAAACATCTGGCCTCAACTGCTTCACCCAAACAGTCAATCAAATTACTGAGATTACAGGCATGAGTCACCATTCCTGGACTTCTTTTTGCTTTAGATATTCCAAAGAAATGCATTTCAGTCAAAATGATGCTGTGAATTCATGTGTTGATGTACCACTTTTACTATATAAATATGTAGGAATGATAAATAAAGTATAAAAAGAGAAATTGACCAAACTGATATAAATAGACACAAAAGCAAAAGCAGATCATCCTGGTATAAACTATTTAAAGCACATCAATTTGAAATTTATTTTTAAAGATTATTTTAAAGATGTGTGGTACAAGTCAGGATTGGGTACACAAGTAGTCTAGGTACAGGTGAAGTTTGGGCCTCCCATCGGCCCTCACTTCACCTGGATTAGGATCAGGCACCCTTATTGATGTTATGTGCCCTCACCGCCTCTCCTGGCAGTGTCCTGCTACTACCAATTCTTTCTTGTAGTATTATGATAGGTGTTCAGGGTCCACTTATGAGTGAGAACATGTGGTACTCAGTTCTTTGTTTCTGCAATAGATCCCTGAGTAAGATAGAATCCAAATCCATCCAAGTTGCTGTGAAGTCCATAAGTTTATTCTTCTTTATGGCTATGCAAGATTCTATCATGTATATTTACCACATTCTAATAATTCAGTCCAGTTTTGATAGGCAGCATGGTTGGTTCCAAGTTTTTGCTATTGTGAATAATGCTGCAATAAACATGTGTGAGCAGGCATCTTTTTTGTAGAGTGATTTGTGTTTTCTGGGTATATTCCCTGAAGGGGGATTGCTGGATCATATGGAAGGTCAATTTCTAGTTCTTTCAGGAGACACTACACTGTTTTCCATAGAGGTTGAACTAGTTTGCACTCTCACCAACAGTGTAGAAGCATTCCCTTTTCTCTGCATCCTTGCCAAAATCTGTTGTTTTTTTATTATTTATGGCCATTCTTATTGTAGTTAGGTGATATCTCAATGTGGTTTTGATTTGCATTTCTTTGATGATTAGTGAGGCTGAGCACTTCTTCATGTGTCTGTTGGCTGCCCATATATCTTCTTTTGAGAAGTGTGTATTCGTGTCTTCTGCCCACTTTTTAATGGGGTTGTTTATTTTTTTCCTTTTGGTATGTTTGAGTTTCTTGTTTCTTCTTTCCTGATGTTAGGCCTTTGTCAGACATAAAGTTGGCAAATATCTTTCCCCATTCTGTGGGCTGTCTCCCTACTTTCCTGATGGTTTCTTTTGCTTTGCACAAGCTTTTCAGTTTGATGAGGTCCCACTTGTCTATCTTATCTCTTATGGTATGGGCACTTTGGGTTTTGATCAGGAATTGGTTGCCAGTTCCAATTTCCATAAGGGTGTCTTCTGTATTTTCTAAGATTCTTATAGTTTGAGGTTTTACATGTAGGTCTTTGATCCATTTAGAGTTAATTTTTGTGTATGGTGATAGGTAGGGGGCCTATTTCAACATTCTGCATGTGATCAGCCAGTGTTCCCAGCACCATTTACTGAATAGGCTCTCTTCTCCTCAGTGGTGGTTGTTGGGGGGTTTGTCAAAGATGAGTTGGTTGAGAAATTGAGGCTTTGCTTCTGGAATCTCTGTCCAGTTCCATTGGTCTATGTGCTTGTTCTTGTACCCAAACCAGGCTGCTATGATTATTGTAAACTTGTAATAAAATTCAAAGTCTGGAAGTGTGATATTTCCCACTTGTTCCTTTTGCTGAAGATTGTTTTGGCTACTTATGGTCATTTTTGTTTCCATATGAATTTCTGTTGCCATTTCCAGGTCTGAGAAGAATGATGTTGGTAATTTAATGGGTATTGCATTGAATCTGTAGATTGCCTTGGGGGATGGACATATTAACAATGTTAATTCTTTCAATCCATGAGCATGGATATTTTTCCATTTCTTTTTGTCTTCTTTGATTTCCTCGAGCAGTTTTTTGTAGTTATTGTTGTAAATGTCTTTCACTTCTCTGATCAGGAAGATGCCAAGATATTTCTTTTTTTTTTTTTTTGGCTATTGTGAATGGGATTGTACTTTTTATTTGGTTCTCTTACTGCTTGTCATTGTATAAAAATGTGACTGTCTTTTGCATATTGATTTTATACACAGAAACTTTGTCAAAGTCCTTTATCAGTGCAAGGAGGTTTTTGAGAGATTCCCTTGTGTTTTCTAGGTATAGGATCATCTTGTTCAAAAAGAGGGATAGCTTAACTTCTTTTCTATATGGGTACTCCCGATATACTTCTCTTGCCTGATTACTGTAACAAGGACTTCCAACACTATGTTGAACAGGAGGGGAGAGAGTGGGCAGCCTTGTCTTGTTTTGGTTTTCAGGGGAAATGCTTCCAATTTCTGTACATTCAGTAATATGTTGACTCTGGGTTTATCAAAGATGACTTTTACTATTTTGAGGTATGTTCCTGCTATACTTAGGTGTTCAAGGGTGTTTATCAGAATTGGATGCTGGATTTTGTCAAAAGCCTTTTCTGTGTCTAATGATATAATCATGTGGTTCTTCTTTTTATATTTGTTGTTGTATTTAATTACACTGATGGTCTTGCGGATGTTAAACCAACCCTCCATCCTGGGGATGAAGCTTACTTGGTCACTGTGGATATTTTTTGAGAAGTGTTGGCTGGATCTGAGTTGCTAGAAACTTGCTGAGAATTTTTGCATCTATGTTCATCAGGGATATTGGCCTGTAGTTCTCTTTCTTTGTTGGGTCATTGCTCAGTGTGGGTATCAGTGCGATGTTAGCTTCATAAAATGATTTGAAGAGAGTTCTGTCTTTCTCAATTGCCTGGAATAATTTCAGTAGGACTGGTATCATCTCATAGATTTTGTAAAATTCTGCTGGAAAGCTATCTGGTCCGGGGCTTTTTTTCCTAGGTAGTTTTCTTATGATGGAGTCAATTTCCTGGATTGTTATTGGTCTATTTAGGGTCTCTATTTCTTCTTATTTCAACTGTGGGAGGCTGTATGAAGTCAGAAAGTTCTCCATTTCATTTAGGTTTTCAAATTTGTTTCCATACAGGTGTGCATAGTACCCTCTGATAATCTTTTGTATTTCTTCAGGGTCAGCTGTGACTTGATCTTTTATATTTCTGATTTTTGTCTATTAGGGCTTTTTGTCTGTTTCTCTTGATCAATCTGGCTAGTGTCTGTCAATCTTTTTTATCCTTTCAAATAACCAGCCTTTTGTTTCATTGATTTTTTCTATGATATTTCTGTCTTCTATGTTCCATATTTGGGCTTTTACTTTTGTCACCTGGATTCTTCTGCTGAAGTTAGTTGGTGGTCTTGCCTTTTCAGCTCCCTCAGATGATTTGTTAGGCTGTTAACTTGTGATTTTTAAAATTTTCTTGATGTATGTTTATAGAGATATAAATTCACTTCTTATAACAACGTTGATGGCATCCGGAAGTTTTGGTAAGATGTGTTTTTCTTTTCATTTGTTTTCAAGAATCTTTTAATTTCTGTTTTGATTTCTGTGTTGACCCAGGAGTTCTTCAGCATTGTGCTGTTTTGTTCCATTGTCTTTGTGTGTTTTGGGGGGATCTTGTTGGTGGCAATATTTATTTTTATTCTGCTGTGGTCTGAGGAGGTGCATAGTAGTATTTTGATCTTATGGAATTTGTTTATGCTTGATTTATGGCCAAGGATGTGGTTGATCTTGGAGTATGATCCATGTGGTAAGGAGTAGAATGTACAGGCTGTGGTTGTTGGTGGAGTGTTCTGTAGGTATCTATTAAGTTTATTTGGTCAAATGTCAAGTTAAGGTTCCAGATCTTATTGATTTTTTTGCCTTGATGAGCTATCTAGGGTTATTAGTGGGATATTTAAGTCCCCAGTTATGATAGTGTTAGAATTGATATTCTTTTTTAGTTTATTTAGTAGTTGCTTTATAAATCCTGGTGCTCCTGAGTTTAGGGTCTATATACTTAGAATGGATATTTCTTGTTGATGGATTGAAACTTTTATCAATATGTAGTTCCTTTCTGTATCTTTAAAATTTTTGATAGTTAGAAGATTGTTTTGTCTGATATTAAAATGGTGACTCCTGGCTTCTTTGTTTTCTGTTCACCTGAAAGTTAGCTTTCCACCCTTTAACTTTGAGTTTGTGGGTGTCCTGTGTAGTGAGATGTGTTTCCTGTAGGTAGCATGTTGTTGGGTATTGCTTTTTGTTCAGTTTGCTATTCTGTGTGTTTTCAGTGGTGCATTTAGTGCATTTATATTCAGACTGACTATTGAAATGGGAGAGTTTATTCCTGTGATGAGGCTCTTATAAAGTTTTTTTTTTTTTTTGGTTTGTTTTCCTTTAGCTTTCAGATTGATGTATGCACTCACAATGTATTCTCTGTTGCTTCTGTGTTTTCCTGTTCTCCTGGGAAGTGAGTGGTCATTCTTTTATTTTTTCTCTCTTCTGTGCTTAACACCTTCTTAACCATCTACTGTAAAGCTTGTCTGAAAATAGCATAACCTCTTAGGGATTGGATGTCTGGGAAAAATTTTAATTCTCTGTTGTTGATGAAGTCAGATAAGAAATTCTTAGTTGAAGTTATTTATCTTTGAGAACTTTGATGATTAGTGTTCAGTCTTTTCTAGCTTGTAGTGTTCTAGCCTGTAGTGTTTCTAGCTTGCAGTGTTAATTCTGTAGATGAGTCTCCTGCTATTCTAATTAGTCTTCCCCGGTGGGTAGTCTGACCTTTCTCTCTTCCTGCCTTTAGTATTTTTTCTTTTATACCTACTTTGTGTAAGCCAATTACTATGTGTCTGGGAATTGGTCTTCTCATTTGATGCCTTGCAGGGGTTCTCTGAATTTCTTGCATTTGGATGGTTGTATCTCTGATGAGATGAGGAAAGTTTTCTTGATGACCTCATTAAATGTTGTTCGAGGTGTCTCTGTCTTTCTTTCTGCCTCAGAAATGCTGATCAGGTGTAAGTTCAGCCTCTTAATATAATCACACATTTCTTGGAGGCTTTGTTCCATCTTTGAAAGTTTCCTTTCTATGTTTTTAACCTTTTGGTTAGTTCCATATTTCAATCTTCAAGCTCTGAGATTCTTTCTTCTGCTTGGTTAATTCTGCTCTCCATGCTTGTCAGTTTGTTATTTATTTCATTCACTGTGCTCTTTATTGCCATCATCTCTGTTATCAACTCTTTAATTCTTTCTTCTATCCTTTTATGATTTTTATTCATCCTGTCCATCAACACCCTGACATCTGGATTTGTTTTCTGAGACCATTGTTCTGGGGGCTCTTTATTGTTTGGGTTCTGAAGTCTGTATTCTCAGACTCTGTCTCTCCAGGGTCCTGGGGGGAGGGGTATTTGCATTCTTCCATTGATCCTTCTTCATTTGTGATGTTCATTTAATTCTATTGCTCAGTAAGGGGAGGATAACTTTCACTTATGTTAACTCAATTCCCTATTCTTCCTTAGGTAGAGCCTCTGGATTTGTCCAATTTTAAAGCTGGGCTGCGGTGAGAGGCTGTGCTTTTTGCTGTTTTGAGATTTGATTGAGATGTAATGGGGCAAGCTAATATTCAGAAGCTTCCTGTAGATCATTGGAACCCATTTCCCACCACCTTATGCTATGTTCACGTGGCAGGAGTGAAATAAAAATGAGATAGGAGAAAGGAAAAGAACTGTGAAAGAAAGAAGGGAGAAGAAAAGAAGATGAAGAGAAAGAAGAAGAAAAAGGAAAACACATAGACAAGCAAATGAATAATAAATAAACAAATAAGGAAACAAAACAATACAAACAAAAAAACCCACAAAGATACTCTCACCCTCAAATATACCCCTTTGCAAAAAAAAAAGAGAGAGAGAAAGAGAAGAATCAAATCAGAATACACATACACAAAAGTATGCATAGAGACAGTGAAAACGAAAGAAAAAAATGAACTAAAACTTTTGTCTTGAGCGCTCTTTTGCTCCCTCTTGTGGCCATTTCTTGAACTTCAGGCTCCCTCTTGTGGCCATTTCTTGAACTTCAGGTTCCTTCTTTACTGGCGCGTTCCAAGCACTCCTACTTTCAGATCACAGCAGGAGGGAGTGGACCCCAGTCTCTAGACTAGGGGTCCTCAAACTTTTAAAACAGGGGACCAGTTCACTGTCCCTCAGACCGCTGGAGGAGTGGACTATAGTTTAAAAAAAGGCGCCCCCTATCTGCAAAAAAAAATAGATCTCCTAACTTCAGAAAAAAAAGGCCCCCCTTAACCGCAGGAAAAAAAAAAGGCCCTACTAACTGCAAAATTAAAAAAAAAAATAGACCGCCTAACTTCAAAAAAAAAAAAAAACCCTAACTTGTTCTTACCTTGGTCCTCAGGCAGCAGCAGGCTCCGCACAGGCAATCCCGTGACTCATCGGATCACACCCGATAGAAGGAGGGGAGTTGGAGAGTGCGACGCACATTCCATACATGCTCACTGCAGCGGGACCAGTCGGCTGCTAGGCAGGACAGGCAGCGGCAGCAAAAACACCCGGTGGGCCGGATAAATGTCCTCAGTGGGCCGCATGTGGCCCGCAGGCGTAGTTTGAGGACCTCTGCTCTAGACCCTCCCCTCTGCACTCCACGTGGGTGATTAGGCCACTCTCCATGCCCCACAGACTACTGGACAAAAGGGGCTGGATCAAATTAAGACTCATCCCTATTCCTCTGCTGCTAGGTCTCCCACTCTGCACACGTTTGTGAACGGTCCAGGGTGGAGAGTGGAACATCTGAGTTTCCAAGCCAGTATTGTCTTTCCAGGTATTGTGCATCTAGAGTATTCTCTCTGGTCAATCGATGATTGATCTCAGGGGGGTGCAATGATTGCTTCTCAGTCTCAGGATGCAGGCTTCGTCTTTGCAGGTTCTGGGACAGAGAAAATGGCATCAGCTGGCTTCTTCTCTGGCAAGACTCAGCTCCAGATTTCTTCCCTAGCTTTCTTTGGGGTCTCTGCTGCCAGTGCCTGACCTGTTGCCACAGGTGGTGTGTTGGACCAGGTGCCAAGTGCCGAGAGGCTGCTTGATCTCTGCCGCTTTTTCCTGAGAGATGGTCCAAGAATGGCAGATGTTCCTGTGTGTGGTAGAGGGTGCCAAATTCAGAGCAGTGGTAAACTGTAGCTGCTTCTGCAGGGGAGCCCCAGGTGCTTGTTCTCATGTCTCCCCTCAGTTTGACATTTCACTCACCCACTTGCACATACAAACACACGCAAATTTGCCCTTAAGGACACTCATCCATGCAGAGACTCACACACTGCCACTGATTCCATCACCATATTTCCCTTTCTTCCTTGAAATTTCAAATACTATAGACTAAGAAGTTTTTCAATTTCCAGGAAGGAAAAAATGTAGGTTACACACAGAAGAGTGTGAATTACAACACCGTTGTTTTTCCCTACAACAAAACTAGAAATTAGTTAGACAAGAACTTTAACATTCTGAAGCAAATTTATTTCTGACTACAATTATATATCCAACCAAAATGTCAATGGAATTAATAGGTAGAATAAAGATATGACGCTCCTAGAAGACATGATCAACCACACAAGAGAGCAGGCCAAGAAAAAGGAATAAATGTGATTTAGGAAACAGCATCTGAAACACCGGAAAGAAATCAGACGCTCCACGTTGATCATAAAGGAAGGTAACAGCGTATCAGACATGGACTAGGATTAGATAGTATCTGATTCAAATTAGATCAAACCAGAAAACTATGAAATCAACCCAGAATATTGAAACAAATAGAATTCTTGATATATTTCAATCTCATGAGTGGAAATAAGTCAACTTGAAAAACATACTGGAAAAAGGAAGAGGGATGATGATTAGCTCCTTTGCAGAAAGGAAAAGTAGCCATAGTTACCACAGCTGTAAAATGCATATGCTGTTCATAAGCACATAAACACTCAAAATTCATGAGACAGAAACCATAGCTATTTGGAAGGTTGAGGAGGAAAGGGGTACCCATTTTCTATCACTATGTAACAAAGCACCAAAAATTTAGTAGCTTCAGGTAATATACCACTGATTATCTCAGTTTTTGCTAGTTAGGAGTCTGAGCACATTTTAGCAGGATCTTTTGCTTGGGGGTCTCACAAGTCGTCAATCGAGGTATTTGCTGGACTGTATGGACATCTGAGGAAAGATGTTCTTCCAGACTCCCTCGAGTTGTTGGAAGAGTTTATTTCTTTGTGACTGTAGAACTTAGTAGCTTGTTTCTTATAGGTCATTAAAAGAGCATCTCTGACCTAAGAGGGTGCCCATTTCCCCTTTTAAAAATTTTCACCTGATACGTCAACTTTACCCAGGATATTCTCCTTTTTCATAAACACAGATTTAACTTATTTGGAGTCTTTTTCACATCTGCAAAAATCCTTCACCTTTGTCTTACTCTATGGACTAGAAATAAGTCACAGGTTTTGCCTGTACTTCAAGTTGGATTACGTACCGGCATGACTCATAGGGGGTTACCTTACGGTGTGTCTGCCGCAAAAGGGTATGTGCATGTGTGTAATGAAAGCAAAGGCAGGAAGGAAAGCTAAATCCTCACCCTTTTTATAAGTCAATACTGATAATGCTTAAAACTGAGAAACTTAAGTAATAATATGAGCATTTTATAGAGAGGTGTAGAGGCGATACTAAATTTATCTGAAAAGAGAGAGAAAGGTGGTTTTTCTTGGAAAGAAGGACAGGCGAGGGCAGTGATGGCAACTGTTACTTTTCCCAGGAGACTTTGTATAACCATGTGACTTTTTAAAACTAGATGATGGCATAAATTAGATAAAAATAAAAACATTAGGAGAAAAGAGTGAAAGACTTTGCTATAATTAAATAAAGACCCAAATTTTTAGGGAAAAAAGTATACTTCAAGTTAGAGGTAGAACAAATAAAAATAATGTGCAAGAAGACAGGTTTTAATGGAGCTGCAGGATATTTGTAAAAGTATGGAGATTTCTTCTATGAATTAGACACATGTTGTGAAAAATACTTGGCACATAATAGAAGACATTTAATAATACCAAGGATAAAGAAAAGTGGGATCCCACAGAAAAAACAGATCAGCTCCAAAGAAGTGACAATTAGATTTAGAGCAGACTTCTCAAATAAATGTCAAAAGAAAATGGAGAACCGTATTAAACATATCAAAAAACTGTTAGCTTATCATTCTATTCACAAGAAATAGAATTCAAGAATTAGGTTAAAACGGGAACATTTCTAGACATATGATGATTAAGAATTTAATGTTCAAAGATTTTTCTCTAACAGAAAGTGTGGAATATAAAGAACTGTGAACTTGGATATTAATTTTTAAAATATCAATTAATTATCAATTGTGATTCACAGTAAGAAAAGAGACCCAGCATTTATAATGATCAAAGAGATTTATGAAACAATGAAATATCATTTTAAACCTGTTGGATATGAATAAATTTTTTAAAAATGGAAAACCAAATCTGACACTATCAACTATTGATGAGCTTTTGGAAAAAAAAAAAAGAATGCTCATTCAATGCCAGGGTGGATGGGGATATGTTATTTTTACTATATTACTAAGCAATTTGCCATTGATAAAGTTAAAAATATGTATATACTCCTACCAGCTAATATAACCCTAAATAAAATTTGATTTTTAGAGTCAAAATCTTATAGAGGAATAATAATTGCAATATTCCTTACAATAGTACAAATCTGAAAGCAACCTCCAATCCAAACAAAAAGAGAACAAATACATTTTGAAGGTGAATACAATAAAACATTTTAAAAATTGAAAATTAACAAATGTTGGCTATAAGTTTCACTAGAAAAATCACTGTGATACTTTTACATAAAAATGTGGCTGCAAAATTGTGCATTACAAATGATAACATTTATATAAAGTGTGAAAACATAAAATAATACTGTATAATATTTACAGAAATTTCATATATAGTCAAAGTATAAAAGATGCATGAGAATGATGAATATCAAAATCAAATGAGTGGCTACTTCTAAAGAATGAGATAAATGGAATCAGGTGGACATACTTGTGTTTCAGTTCAATCTATGTAAAAAAAAAAGTTAGGATCTACTCAAGGTGAGCTAAGTCCAAGAAATAATAATTTCAAAACAAACACAATGTAAATGAAAAGATACACAGAAAATAAAAGGTCTCCCTAAAGACACTGATATTTCAAACTTGGTTCCATCATAATTACAACCAAGGAGATTTGAAACTTAAAAAATATTAGTAGCATCATCGGTCGTGAGGACAGTGATAGTTAAATCAGTCTTTTTTCTTGTAGCACCCCATTTCAGTCTTAATATGTAACATTTTTTTCTAAGATACTCAACTTTATAGATATATCAATTAATTGGTTGGAAAATCTTTTATATAAACACTTTATAAAATAAATTGGCTGGACTTCTGGCTTGATTTAAAGTGAAGGGTCCCCTCTCCCTCTCTTAAATTGTTGGAACACGAAATGCATGTGAGGTTGTTTGAACAGGAAAACAACCGCCACGATGTGGCAAGGGGAAGATTAGTTCAAATTCGGGAGCAAGTCCCAGAATGCTCCAGTGTGCAAATAGCAGAATCCTGGCACAGGTGCCTCTAGGCAACTTGTAGGGTCCTTGGCTGGTGTACTGCAGTGGAAATATCAAGTGGGCAAACTCTAATGCTGTCCCCCTTGGGTCAAGTGGCAATAAGCAGAGATGTCTACTACTAGGCATATGTACTGAGTGTGTTGGCTTGAGTATTAAAAAGAATGCAGATCCCTGGGCTACTAGTGTGACATGAAGAAGAACTGGAAACCCCACGCCAGAAGACCAGGTAGTGGCACACCCTGTTGACCACACATTATTTTTTTATTTTTATTTTTTTGAGTTGGAGTCTCACTCTTTGTCACCCAGGCTCGACCTGCTGGGCTTAGGTGATCCTTCTGCCTCGATCTTCTGGCTAACGGAAGGATGGAAGTCGTTGGGGAAGTTAGCCAAGCACAAAATCTGGGAAGCTGCAAAATGAAGTGGCTTTCTCTGAGTTTTGGCTACGTACATATCCAGTGCTCACCTGTTACCCTGCAACCAAAACATGTCCCAGTGTGGGAACATTTTGGAAGCTGCAACAGATAGCTCAATGTCTGTTTGGAGACAAATGCTGAATGCCACATGTCTACTTTACTAATCCTTAGTGAAGTTTGGTACTGAGTAAGACCTAAGATTCATGTGATGCTTCCTTGAAATCAAGTATTTGAGTACTACCTCTGTGTCAGACTCAGTACGCGTGTCCTCTCATTGAATCCTGACAACAGTTCTTATTTGTTAGACGAGGAAACTGAAGCACACAGATAATAGATAGTGGAACTACGGTACAAAACAAGCATTCCCAATGTAGAGCTGCTACATTTAAACAAAGGCCATGGGTCAAGATCAGCATAATTAGTAGCTTTCAACTAACAAAGAAATTTGGAAGTTCTTTTGAAATGATATAGATTTTTCTCTGTTGAGAGTTAGTGAGGTGAAGTGAGCAGAGAATTTAGGCAGAGTTTTAACTATTAAACTGCTACCCTAGGAAATAAGACAGACACTAAAAGAACTGCTAAACTGATCTGAATGCCAACAAATATTTGGACTCTGAATAGAATTTATTCAGTTTTATTGTCCTTAGCAGATTAAAGTTAATTCATTTAGAATTTATTTTGGTTAAAATAAAACTTTGAGGAGTTGATCACCAAAAAAAAATTGTCATGTGTTTATTTCTTAAGATTGTAGTTTAGTTAGTTCCCATAAGGGTTGATTTTACTTTTTTTTTCTCTAACATATTTGTGTGTGTGTGTGTGTGTGTGTGTGTGTGTGTGTGTGTGTGTGAACTTGAAAAGGCTGGTAAATTCTTCAACTTCAGCAATTCTCAGTTAATTGGTGCATATATTCAAGTAGGCAACTTGACCTTAACTAGTGCTTGGATATTTTCCTTCTATCTCATACCAGATTCATTTAGTATTTTGTATTTGGGATATTTCCTTTAGTCAGTTCAAAAATATACAGGACATTTTCCATTTCTCCAATTTTAGGATTTAAGAAGTTCTATCCAGGGGTTAAAGAGGTAAATTACACTGATAAGTAGGTGGAGAGGAGATATTAAATCAATAATTAATATGGTTTATTGGAATCAGGAATGAATATAAACCCATTACTTTTAGGAGCTTGTGTTTGATTACTTGAGAGAGGAGTAATAAATTATCTGCCCTTTTCTGTAGACATTGGAAGTATTTTTAAATTATCCTTTTGCTGTAGTAATTAGCAAATATATTTAAAGCATGGATTTACTTTCAACACACAATTTAAGTACATTCATTTTCCTTACAATTGTAATTATATTTTCAAACTGAGAAACATTTTAAAATGAGGTATTATATGTTGAAATATTTTACTATTCTACCCTGATATTATCTGAGGACCTTTAATCTAATCTCTTTTTGTATATATTTTTTAATGTAAAATATTAAGGGGGAAATCAAAGCAGAAGAGATTTTACTTTAGCCTAAATACCACGCTTAGGTCATCATCATTCTTACTTGTATTTCTAAATTGAAATTACCTGAGCTTATTTGAACAGAATTTATAATATAGCATCTGAAGACTAACAAATGCCATGATCATCTTCTCAGAGAGGACGAAAATTGGTTTGCTAAATAGAGACAGACCAATGTGCCAGGCACTGTTATTTGTTTTTTATTTTGCTGTTGATAGAGTGTAAGTCCCCAGAGCATATGATACTGTTTGAAGTAATAAAACACATTTTCCCTATTAATTCTCTTCTGTATCATCACGATTGTCAGATATGCTCTCTTGCAGTTTGCTGTGAGCTCTACACATGGAGTTTAAATAGCTAAGGGTCTGTTCCCCCCATCCTCTCAAGGGTATAACAAATCTCAAAATTGCGGGGTGAGGGTCAACTTTCCTTCTCCTGCTGCTTTGTTTTTAGCTATTGGATTATCCTCAATCAATAGGTTCCAATGTTACTTATACTGCCTTAGTACCTAGCAATCACAAAGAGCAAGGTAGAGGGAAGGATGCATAGGATGCTTGTTTAAGTGCATGTTGAAAAGGAAGTAGCCTGCAGCACTGACAGGATATCAATTATACTTAGGAGAGAGGAGAGATTCTGCCTTTTTCTGGTTTTATTCATTTGTCAAATATCGAGCATCTACCTTGTGCTAGCACTGATCCTGGCATAGGAAGAAACAGGGAAGCAAAAAGAAAGACAATCCTCATCCTCAAGGAGCATCAAACATCAAAGAAAACCCACATTTAAGTAACATAATACACAATGTAAAACATAACAGAAGGTAGACATAGAATAGAAAGTAGAGATTTTTCTCTGGAGAGATGGGTCAGCATGGGACATGAAGGCAGGTGTAGCATTTGACAAATGGTCCAGAAAGGCCTTTCAGGGAGGCTGACTTGTGAGTGAAACCTGAAGCCGATGGCAGGGAATACCAGAGGGAGAGGACTGCACGCAGAAGAAAGGAAAACTGTAGAGGCTCTGAAGCAGGAGTGTGTCTGATGGAGCTTAAGGAGAGTGTTTAATAGGGGAGCACAAAAGGCGATGAGGCCAGCAGAGTAGCAGGGACACGTATATGGGGCATCGGAGGCTACTTTACATTTTAGACTTTTGGCCTGATGTGGTGGCTCAAGCCTGTAATCCCAGCACTTTGGGAGGCTGAGGCAAGAGGATTGCCTGAGCCCAGGGGTTCGAGACCAGCCCTGGGCAACTTGGTAAGACCTTGTTTCTACAATAAATAAAACAATAAACCGGGCGTGGTAGCGCACCTGTAGTTCAGCTACTTGGAAGACTGAGGCAAAAGAGTCACCTGAGCCCCGTAGGTCAAGGCTGTGGTGGCCATGATGGGCCACTGCCCTCCAGTCTGGGTGACAAAGTGAGACTCTGACTCAAAAAAAATAAACACACACACACAAACTTAGACTTTTATGGTGATAGAGATAGATAATCATTGGGAGGCTTTAGGCAGTCACCTGACATGAACTGTCTTATGTTTTAACAAAATGACTCCGACTGTGTGTTAAAAATAGATGTTAATGAAAGAGCAAGGCAGGAGCAAGAGAAGAGAGCATAAAATGTCACTCGGCAACACTCTTGTCCCTCCTCTGTGCCTCAGGAAGGCTGATCTGTATGAAATATATTAACTACTAATTAGCTTCTTTACACTCTGACTTGCATTGTGTTCAACTAACGAGAGGCACTCACAGGACAGATTGGAAGGAGAATACAATTTATGTCCTTATTAACTTTCTCTCCTGTCCCTCCAGATACCCAGGGGTTGTCCATGTCCATCCACCAAGGTCACAGTCCCTGCCAGCAGCCTTCTCATGACTCCTCGGGTCTAAGGGTGATAGTATCTCTCTGCTAGTGCTAGCACCAGGGACCATACTGTCCCTTGATGATTTTCTAATTTCTGCTTACACAGTTGTGAATAGTTCATTCATTAAATTCTTCTTAAATATTTATATTTGCCATGTATTTCCCTGAAGTTGCCTCATGCACCAAATAGAGGACCACACAATTTTCTAGCAGAAATAATGATGACTTGGTCCAGGGGCTAAGCAGTGGAGGTGGTGAGAAGTGGTTGAATTATGGACTTGTTTCGAAGTAAGAACCTATTGGACTTACAGATGAATGGAATGTAGAATGACGCATAAAAACAACTAGGTGATGTCTGCATTTTTCGCCTGAGAAATCTGAATAATGGAGTTTCCAGTTAGATGTGGTTTCTCTGAAGTTCAAGGAAACTGCACTGGCGATATAAAATTGGAAGTTTTCTGTAGTGATGATATTTAAGTCTTGTTATGGGATATGATCATTCTGTGATTGAATGAAAGCAGAAAAGAAAAGAGAAGAGATCCAAAGACTGAGCCTAGGAGTAGCTGAATATTTAGAGAAATGAAATGAAACCTGCAAAGGAGAATGAGAATTGCCTAAGAGGTAGAAGGAATTCCAGAAGATTATGATACTCGGGAAACCAAGTGAAGAAACTATTAGAAGAGAATGAATAGAGGACCCTGTCAGATTCTGAGAAACTAATGTTGGCTTTCTGTGTAAATTATTAAAATAAAAGAATGTGTATACCCACATATATTTTATATAAATTAAAAATATCTTAAAGAGGCATATTAAAACTATGTTCCTCAAGTAATGATGGCATTTTAATTACATGTATTTCAGTTTTAGTCACCTGAAACTTACTGTAACCATGTCATGAAATAGCTTTTATTAAGAATTGGACCCATTTGCATCTTCACAGCTTAACACCCTGCACAGTATGTGTCTATACTGTTTTCCACTCCCAGCATTCAGTTTCAGGAAGGAAAGTTAAAATTTACTTACCTGAAGAAGTAGGAGTTTCCACATCAGCGAAAAACATAACTGAAGGAAACCAACTCGATGACTCCTAAGGAAAACCTCATAAATGTAATTACTTAGATGAAAAAGGGCACTGTCTATAGACCATCCAAAACAATTTTAAAAAAAGGAAAAAAAAGCATTTTGATTCCCACATGGTTTGGAAAACATATTTCTGGTGATTGCAATCAATTTAAAGACTTTAGGCAAGGGGAGCAACTGTAGATTATTTTTCATGGCTTTAAAATTCTTAACTCTCCGTATCAGTAAAACTATTTATTTAGGAATAACTAATGATTAATTTACTTAAGCAAAAATATACAAAACTTATTTTCTTGAGTTTTAATTGACACAAATTTTTCAGTTCAATGGAATCTTACTTTTTATTAAGATACTCATTAATCACTACAAAAATGCATGTGTGTGCTACATTTCTGTTATTATTTTGCAAAATGAGCAATTACTGCGTAAAGGATTGGCTACAAAACCTAATTCAGGCCAGGTACAGGAGGTCGAGGCGAGAGGATTGCCTGAGCCCAGGGGTTCGAGACCAACCTGGGAAACTTGGCGAGACGTTGTTTCTACAATAAATCAAAAAATTAGCTGGATGTGGTGGCGCATGCCTGTGGTTCCAGCTACTGAGAATACTGAGATGAAAGGATCACCTAAGCCCAGCAGGTGGAGGCTGTGGTGACTGTGAGTGTGCCACTGCTCATCAGCCTGGGCAGCAGAGTGAGACTTCAACTTAAAAAAACCAAAACAAAACCGAATTCAGTATTACATTATTGAAATCTCTTCCTAAGGGACTTGAGTTAGAAAGCTAACAGGTCTTATGCAATTTATAAAAGAAAATTTATATATAGTCTATTAGTTTTAATTATCTGCACACAGTACCAAGATGACTAATTAAAAATTGATACTTAACAGTAGCACGTGAAAGTTTTGATTCTGTTCATTTTAAGTGCTAAGAATTAATTTTCTAGGACAAATACTTTGCATTAAATTTATTGTGAAATGTGGGAGAAGACTTGAGATTTTTTGATGAACTATTTTGATATTGTTTCTGCTTAGATGTTCCAATATGATATTCATTTCTCCATAGAATCATAGTTTTCTTTTTTTCTTTTCTTTTTTTGTGTTGGAGTCTCACTCTGTCACCCAGACTGGAGTGCAGTGGCCGCTCCCGGCCACCGCAGCCTCGACCTGCTGCGCTCCGGCAATCCTTCTGCCTCAGCCTTCTGAGTAGCCGGAATTACAGGCATGCACTACCACACCCGGCTAATTTTCTGATTTTATTGTAGAGATGAGGTCTCGCCTGCCCAGGTGGGTCTCGAACCCGCAGGCTCAGGCAATCCACTCATCTCAGCCTCCCAAAGGCGCGGGATTACAGGCTGAGCCACCGACCCCAGCTAGAATCATAGTTTTCATAAACACATGGAAGACTTAGAAGATCTTTCTTACAAGCAAAATTTTGCATTGTTTCTTTTTTTACATTAATCTTTTGTTAGCCTTTTCCTCCTAAATTTTTCTTTCTTTTAAAGATATGCTTAGTGTGTGTCTCAGACTCATTAAGGTTGCTATAACAAAATACCACAGAGTAGGTGGTTTATCAACAATAAAAATTTAGTCTTGACATTTCTAGAGGATGGGAAGTTCAAGACCAAGGTGCTGGTAGATTCAATTTCTGACTAAGTGTCTGATTAGGGTCCACTTTCTCATAGATGACCATCTTCTTATTGTAACTTAACATGGTAGAAGGGACAACATTCTTTGTCATAAGGGTACTAACGCACTAATGCCATTTGTGAGGGCTCCACTCTTATGACCTAATCATCTTCCAAAGGCCTCATCTCTTAATATTATCCGCTTAAGGATTAGGATCTCAACATATGAATTTTGGGGGGGACACACACATTTAGACCATAACATTGTGCTTCCATTTATTTAAGCAAGTAGGAAGAGGTTAAATAAATATGGACAATAACTACAACAAGTTGAAATGCATCAAATATAGGATCTATGAAATTATAATGATGCTTAAAAAAAGCTCATTGTATTTAATATGGTGGATAGAGAGAAAGAATCCAGGATTAATCTTGCCTTTCTCCTATATGAACTCTATCTCTCAGTGACAAGAAAAAAAAAGTGTGGTTGATAAGGGAAAGATTTCCTTTATGAAGATAAATGAAGTTGCATAATGTTAAGACTGTTGATTAAAGATTCTAGGCTTAGTGAGGTTACATATTTCCTGCATAGTTTTGTATAGTGGATAAGTGAATAGTTTCTGTTTAGTGGAAAAGACAGCCCTAAAGATAAGACACCTGCCAGATTTGTGTATAATCTAGCAAACTGATTTTAATATTCTTTTATATTAGATTGATAATAAAGTCCTAGCACTTCAAAATGTATTTTGAAACACTCTTAATATTTTACTATTTTTCTCATTAATTGAATTGAGTAAAATTTTATATACATATATTAAATTTGAATGAGTGATATTTTTGATAATTATATTTTAGCAGCAATAAATAATAAAGTTAGTAATTGAAGAAATGGTAGAATACGAATCTCATACTGCTTTGCAATTTATAATGAATTAATGGTTATAAGCAATATTCATCAATTGCTTCTATACCACCTATTGAGCATTTTTGCCAACAGTAGTGAACCTGGAGCTGAAGACAATGAATAAATTAAGTTTCAAGACAATTTGTAGTATACCATGACTACTACACATAAAAAAGATAGGCTTCTTTCATTTATTCTCTTTCTCTCTCTCTCTGTTCAAGGCGGCGATGTTTGCAGGCTAACATTCTCAAGAACCTTGTGGGTATCTTATGTATATTTTTAGATTCACTAGACCTGAGGCTCCTCCTCCCTGATCTCTCCTGGATAATCCCATCTCTATTTCTGACTTCTTAAATGATTGAGTAGCTGTATGAATCACATACTTAGTATTCTAAAAGAGACTTTTGTGCGACTGCATACTCTGACCTAGTGATTTCTCTAAGGTATTTGTGAAAGGATTTTTAGTTATGCCCCCAGCTTTTTTCTTTAGAGCATGTTTTTCTGAGAGTGAATCTCTTAATTTTGGCATCTTTTATAATCTGGATAGACAAAGAATTTCCTAAAGTGTTAAGGAAGTACTGGTTTCTTTTTCTTTAACAGTTCTTCTCACAGTTTGTCTCACATTTCATAATGAATAGCAAGTGGAAACCTAGTCACATCTTCAGTACTTTGCTTTGAAATCTCTTCAACTAAGTATCCAAGTTTATCACTTACAAATCCTGCTTTCTACATAACTTCAGGGCACAATTCCACTACATAGTAAGTGTTCCCTTACCCAGACTTTGAGGAAGGTCTGTAAATTAATGAAAGAATAAGATAAATAGCAAAAACTGGAGGAAGTACAATTAAACAAACCTCTCCCACTCCCCACATTTAATTCATAGTCTACAAAAATCCAGGAATACATTGTATTTTACCTGTAGAAGATAAAGAAAATGTAATAGAAAGAAATAATAAAAGAGCTAAAAGTTTCCAATAATGTGTTGCTTATTTCCTCTGAGCCCTCACCAGAAGTTCTTAGTGTCTCTATTTCTACCAGCAGTCTGCTGATGATATATTCTCTAACTTGATGTGTCTTCTCTACCATGTTCCTCACTTCCTTGTGAATCTTTAATAGCAGATTTATTATCATTCATATTTCTACTGAAATAGCTAATGAAATACATAAAATAATTGCAATAACTTGTTTGATATGAGTAACTCCATTTTATTGAAATCCTCCATCTTAGCTGCCTGCCTAACCTAAAAATGACCCCTCAATGTATACGTGTGATTACTGTAATGTTCACATGACTAGACCCACAGCTTTGTTCCCCTGAGTTGTTCACGCTGACCGATCATGCCGACCATTTGCAAAACTCCCTAACTACAAGTTCCGTGTAATAGTATACTTTGTTAACTGAAATCAGATTTTGTGCCAAGAAATTGTTAAAGAATTATTACTTACAAAATTCCCCCTGCCACATCCCTATAGTTTGTTCTTATATTTTGTTCCTTTTGTTTTTAGTTTCTTGTACCCTCAACCCCTGCTCTGTAGCCAACCTGCAGATTTTACCTGTACAAGCTTTTTGCTGATTATATTCTGTGTCAAGAGCTTCATGGCAAGAGCGTACTCTTGACTGCATACTAAAAAAGGACTCAATATTAATTTGGACTTGGCATGCTGGTGTGTCTCCTTCTTACAATCCGGTCATAACACTACTAAGGGTCTGTTAAACCACTCCTGGATTTCTAACATGATCCTCAACATTCTTTCATTCTCTGTCCTCTGCCTAATTGTAAAACCACTTCCACACTGCTCAGTATTTGTTACAGCAGCACTCTACTCTTAGCACCAACATTTGTATTAAATTTCTATTACTAATGGAAATTTGCATTAATTTTAGATTTTTATCAAATTACCACACCATTTAGTGATTTAAAATAATGCAGATTTATTATCTTATAGTTCTGTATGTTAGAAACAAACACAGATCTCAGTGGGCTAAAATCAAGGTATCAGCAGAGTTGTGCTCCTTTCTAGAGGTTTCAGGGGAAAATCAAGTCCCTTGCCTTTTCTGACTTATATTGGCTGCCCATTTTTCTTGGTTCACGGGCCCAATGGGAAGTGCAGGGAAAAGTCCTGCTCATGTTATCATTCTCTGGTTTTCTTTTCAAAGTCTTTCTTCCACTTTTAAGGATTCTTGTGATTACACTAGGTCCACTGGAATAATCCAGGATAATCTTCTTGCCTTATGTCTGCTGATTAGCCATTTACAACCTTAATTCTCACTTTGCTATGTAACCTAACATAATCACTGCTTTTGGGAATTAGGTTGTGGACATCTTTGGAGGACCATTATAGCTTGCCACAATATGTTCATATGAGGGGTCTCCCAGAAAGGTTCCTGTTCCTTTGTCAGTCCCACCAAAATGAGTTTAGAGTTAACATATATAGCCCATGTACACAAACACTCTAGGCAACTTTCATTCGCCCTGATTTTAAAATATGGAGAGACTGTAACTATTCACTGGACGTTAAAAGAAAGTCTGTAAATTGGGCATGGTGGCTCATGCCTGTAATCCCAGCACTCTGAGAGGCCAAGGCAGGAGGATTGCATGGATCTGGGAGTTGGAGACCAGCCTGGGAAACCCCATCTCTACAAAAAAAAAAAAATTATCTAGGCTTTGTCGTGCATGCCTACAATCCCAGCTATTCTGAAGGCTGTGGTGGAAGGATGGCCTAAGTCCAGGAGGTCGAGAATTCAGTGAGCCACGATCATGACACTGCACTCCAGCTTGGATGACAAAGTGATACCTCCACTCAAAAAAAAAAAGTCTGCAAAATAATGAAAACGACAACAACATCATAAATAAATAAATAAATAAACAAACACAAAAATTGGCTCTGGAGGAAGCAAAATTAAACCATTTCTCCTCTTCCTTACTATTAATTGATAGCCTAGAAGAATTCAAGAATGCATTGTTTTCTGCCCACAGAAAATAAGGAAAAGTAAAAGAAAAAGGAATAAGAGCTACTTAAAAAAGTATTAGAAATTCAAAATATAAATTCACATAAGAATTAAAAAAAAATCTTGTAAGCGTTGAAAGACAAAAAAACTTCCCTAAAAACACGAAACAGAAAATCCATCCAAGAAGTTTAACTTTCCACTGATCAAATTTTCTGGAGAGTGCTGACAAAGTGGAGTGGAAAACATTATCAAAAGGATAGCTTTTAAATTAAATTTCTAGAGCTGAAGAGAAATACACGTCTCAAAATAGGAAAGTTTTCCACATGAAAGAAGACAAACTTAGACATTTATGAGAAATTTCAGAATTCAAGTATAAAATATTCTAAAATCTTTCATGACCAAAAATAACACATATGAGACTCAACTGGCTTTAGACATCACTCAAGAAGATGCTGGCATGATGCTTTTAAAGTTCTAAGTAAAAAGAACTTTACATCTAGCCTACTTTAGTCAGTCAAATTGTCAATGATGTGGAAATGCAAAATTAGATATGTTTACCCATTCAAGAATTCAGAAAATTTATTTCCTGTATACTCTTCCTTAAGTATTGCATTCCAATAAAACAAAAGAAGATTCCCCCAATGAGAAAGACGTGAACTATAGTAAACAGTGGATCAACCAAATAGAGAAGTGAGAAGTAGCCTCAGGATAACAGCTGTGCACCACATCCAGGAACCTGAGCTGAAGCTGAGGGTGGAAGGCTCTAGAAAAGAGGTCTTCTGACTACAGAGGAGATGAACTGAGAGATTCAAAATCTTGATAATGCAATGAAGGAATGAAAAGAAAGAAGAAAAGGAAAACAGAAACTCCAGGAAAGACAAAAAACGTGTACCCTAAAGCTGTAGTCCAAATAAGAAGGGAAAAGTTCAAATGAGTAGAAAAAGAGAATGATGAAGAAACTGGAAGACATCAGAGGTATGTTGAAAAAATATGCATGTAATTCCTCTCCCTAAAACAAACACCACCTCCAAAATAACAGCAAACAAATTAATCAGAAATAGTGGCTAGGGGATAGGAGTCAACAGGAAATCTACTAGAAATGCTAGGTATGAATATAAAGCAAATGAAAACACAGAATGATTTCAAGAAGGGAATCTTATGATATTAATATGCTACTTGACTCCTCAGTAAACAAGATTTCATAACTCCAAAATTGTAATTTTTATTTATTAGATTTGAACTTTAGAATATTTGAAGCACATTGAATAAAGATGTTGAATACCAAGAATTTAAATATTTTTTAGGTTTGTATATGTAAGGGAAGGTATAGTTGAAAGAAGTTGGGACGTGAATGCCCAGTGGATGTACAGGTATACAATAAAATTGTCATATAATTAAATGAGGCTATAGATACCATAATGTAGGAAGTGTCTATATATTGACTGGTAATACAATTCAGGAAAACCAATCTTTCTTTTCACTTTTGTTTCATCATTTCCTCATTTACCCCTAAGTGCAAATGCCATGCAGTGACAGAGAATTGTTGGTTATAAAAATTAACCATAATTTTTCCCATTGTCCTTCTCCACTCAATTCTCTATTCAGAAGCAATGATTTTTAAATTTTGTTATTTTTTTTGTCTTTAAGGTGGTTTTCTTCTGTGGTGACCAAATAATTAATTAAGAGTTTGTTTCTCTTACTGATTTATGTTTTGTTTATTTATTTAAAGTGGCTGCAACTGTAAATGAAAGCTTAACTATATATTGTTTAAAGTTTTAGACGAGTTCAATGGAGGAATAAATAATTAAATATTAACTATACTAGGAAGAAACAGGTGAAGTAGAGGATTACATTAATCAACTAAAGCCTCACACAAATAATAGCAGAAAGGTGGAGAATATCCAAATTTGATACACAAAGAAAGAGTTGCAAATGCACCATATTTCACAATATGAAGAAAGCCATCTTTAAAACTAAACCTAGACAAGTTTAAAAGTCATTGCCTCTGATATGCAGACTTAGGAGTTAAGAAGAATGGATGAAGGGATGAAAATAAGGGTTAATTTTTATTATGAAGTCTTCATATTACTATATAAATTTTGTTCTTAGGAATAAATTGAGGAGAAATCATAAAGCTGGAAGAGAAAGATGTATATTCCTTACTTGTATTTTCAGTAAGCAGGCAAAAACTTTTACAGTGTGGCACAGATAGCTTTAAACATCTCTGGAATAGGACTAAAAACTAGAGTTAGTTAGTGGACTAAAAGAGTTCTTTGACACTTGAGTTTATATGCTAAAAACTAGCCAAAATATAAATGCTTCCATGTTGTGTATAACATAAGTATCCCAATGACAGAAGCATCCTGGTAATTAAAGTCCCTGTGTGAGCAAATTTAGACAACAAGATAAACAACTAAATCAGCAGAAGGGAACAGGGTCGTATGTTCATGATGACTTTTTGTATAGTGAGCACTGCCAAAACCAGGTGCAGGATTTGTTGGAATGGTCCTGCCAGAGCTGTCCAAAAACAAACACAAAATAATAACCCATTATCTGTGCATAGTTGGATCAACATTTTGAAATTTTCAAAGACTTTGTTCATGCATGGGGGTTGCAGGATTTAGGCTTAGAGTTGATATTTAAATTCATAAGCCCTTTCTTATTGGTTAACTCCTCCAGCATGTAAACATACCCATTGATGGCAAAGTAGACACAAAAATAAATGTTGGGAGAAGGGGTGAAGGTGTAAATGGAAAGCGCCCATACTAATGGAGCATAAGAACTTCTAAGTCTTTGCTAATTCTGAGATTTTCAATGACTATGTATGAAGGGGGACCCCTCCAAAACTGGAATTACCTTTTGGAGGGCCAGTCTTTTGTAGTACAGACTTCCCAAGCTAGGTAAATGTTCTAGGAACCCATGGGCATCAGTGCACCAGCTAGCGTTGTGAGATGCTGCATTTGGTATCAGTGATTTTTTTTCCCCCAGATTCTTTCAATATGTTTGCCCATTTCACGATAGGTGATTTAGGAACACACTGGACCTGCTCACACCATGCTGAGTGTTTTATTGACTAAAAGTGGCATGACCCCAATACCCTACCCTCCCTATTCACCCTGTCTCTCCCCAGGGACTTTTTTTGTTGTTTGTTTGTTTCCTGGGTTAAAAAAAAGTCCTCAAAGGGAAATGTTTTGCCAATGTGGAAGAGGTGAAACAAAACACAGCAGGAATACCAAAAGACATCAAAATGGACGAGTTCAAAAACTATTTTGAGCAGTGGAAAAAGAGTCTTGGTATGTTATTGCATGAAAGGAAGGGTACTTTGATGGTGACTGAAGTTTAAACATGTAAAAATAGATACACAATTTTTTTATAAATACATTTCAGGGCTTTTTGGGTTTCCCTTTGTATACCATTCAGAACAGAGAACTTAAAGGTAGAAAACTATAAGCCACTACTGTTTTAATGTAAAAAGAGGTATATTTGCAAGTAACACAGGTACCTGAATATTAAAATCAACCTAAGATTTATTATTTATCACAGATTGACATCATGATTTTTTTGTGATTTTGCTTTGAAAGGGAGATGGTGTTATATATTTAAAAAATACTTCTGTTTTTAAAAATATATATATATTTCTTATCATTTTCTGTTTATTTTTGTTCTGGAACATACTCTAGATTTACTGTAGGTCTAAAAGATGGGCTTGATTGGGAACTACTTTTGCCCCAGAGTGGACCATATTATTATAATTTGGTTTATGGACAAGAAAGTGAATTGGCTATGTAATATTCAGATGTGTTGAGTGTATCTTTTCTACCAATTGACTCAGAAAGTAAAGTCAAGAGATTAATGTGTAATTATGATGTGCTTTTAACAATTATTTAACACAGAATAAAAGAAAATGGAATTTTTTGTAATTACTATCCATTTGCACAGTAAGATTCATTTGAAACAGAAAATTAAATGTGGATGTAGAAAACTGTTATTGTTTAAGTGAATGCATATATACCATCTAGAATAAAGGAAGACATTATATATGTTGGAACCATTGCCAAAAAATCGATCGTGATACGCTATAAAGCTTGCTAAAACAAAATATTATTAAAGGGTAGGGTAAAAGTTACAATGGTGAAATAACTGAGATTCTAGAAATCAATGTGATAGCATTTGTGGGAGAAATAATGATTAGCAAAGAGAATTTTTAAAAATGAGGTTAAGGGAAATTTAAAACTAACTGGTTGACTGGAATAGGGTTAGAGAAAAATTTCTGAACTTGTGGGAAGGATAAACATATTCATTTTAATTGCGTGTTTATGCAGTTAAAAGATCTAACTCTTTATTGTTTATTTTATAAACTATGAAGCTGAGACATGAATAATAAATATATTGAAACACGATTTGATTAATGCCATACACATCTCCTTTTCAGAAACACAACTACTTTCCTAACTGCGATTCTGGAAATCAATGTGTTAGCGTGATTACCTCTTATGATTGTTTCCTATGATTTTTTCTTATATTGATCTGTAAAAAATTGAAGCATATTTACTTGTGATTTTCTTTTCTATAATATAATAATATGCACTACAAAGTTAGTTTTTCAGCATCAGAGAAAATATGGTCATTTCATCAAGATACACATTACACCATAGAGTCAAGTATAGTCTAGTGTGCCGTGCTTCTTTTTGAGCTAGTTTTTTAATGGACTTTTTTTTTCCTGCATTTATAACCCGGCATGTAAAATTTTGAAAAATTGAGAATTGTATTAAAAATTCTGAAACAATTTTCTCGTACCATTGGCATGTATTAAGCCGGGCTCGGTGGCTCAGCCTGTAATCCCGCGCCTTTGGGAGGCTGAGGTGAGTGGATTGCCTGAGCCCGCGGGTTCGAGACCCGCCTGGGCAGCGAGACCTCATCTCTACAATAAATCAAAAAATCAGCCGGGCATGGTAGCGCATGCCTATAATTCTGGCTACTTGGAAGGCTGAGGTGGAAGGATCGCCGGAGCCCAGCAGGTCGAGTCTGCGGTGGCCGGGAGCGGCCACTGCACTCCAATCTGGGCGACAGAGTGAGACCCCAACTCAAAAAAAAAAAAAAAAAAAAAAATATTTGCTAATATATTAATGAATAAAATGATATTACATAGCCAATACCCTTACATTGAGAACATCAAGGTGATTATCTCTCTTTCAATGATTTAAGTATGACTCCTGCTGCATTATTTTTAGTTAGTAGTCCGTATATTTTAGTTCCACACACTAGGAACTAAATTTGACATTTAAAAAAAACCAAATAGGCACACAAAGCAAATGTGTATTGGGCACCTACTATATATTAGGCTCTGTGCTTGCAGATGACGGGTTACTATGAGAGGAATAAGACAAGGTCCTGACCTCAAGTCACAAGTCTATTTCGCCTTCCTGCTCTGGGTGATGTAAGACACTGGACGAATTAGCGAGGCAGCTGAGCCTCACAGCAAATGTCCTTCCTGTGGAAATGTCCTTGGCTGTCTCGCCATGTCACAGGGGACTGTGAGCCAAACCACAGGGGACAGCAGGAACAACAGAAGGAGCACCAACTCAGATGAGGAATCAAGCAAGCCAAGTGGAAGGAGAAACGTGACGTGATAGGGCTGCCTGCACTTCACTGAGTTTAAGGTCTATCGTCACCCTCTCAGGGCTCCCATAGGTTCCCTCAGCAATTCACAGAGGTGACAGAAATGCCAGAAAAGTTCTGAAAAGGTCAAGCTGAGTTCTTTAAAAAGTGATTGTCCTAAACTAATATTACTGAGTAGTATTCCATTGTGTGCTTATAACAGTTCGATTAGCCATTTACCAATTAACTAACATTTCCCATTTTTCTTATTGTTATGAATAAAACTACTATGAACATTTGTAAACAGGCTTTTGTGTGGACATATATCTTCATTTCTCTTGGGTTAATATCTAGAATTGGATTTTTGGGGTCATATGCTAAGTGTTTGTTTAACTTTTTAATAATAATCAAACTGTTTTTCCAAAGTGGCTATACCATTCTGCATGCCCATCAGCAATGCATGGGAATTTCAATTGCTCTGCATCCTCATCAGAATTTGGTACTGCCAGTTGTTCTTTTAAAAAGTTGATGGGTAGCTATATGTCTTTGTGTGTTTAATTTGCATCTTCTTTTTTTTTTTACAATAAATTTTTTTTTACAATAAATTTTTTTTTACAATAAATCAAAAAATCAGCCGGGCGTGGTAGCGCGCGCCTGTAATTCCGGCTACTCGGAAGGCTGAGGCGGAAAGATCGCCGGAGCCTGGCAGGTCGAGGCGCGGTGGCAGGAAGCGGCCACTGCACTCGTTTGGGGACTGAGTGAGACTCCAACTCAAAAAAAACACAAAACCCAAACAAACCATTGGCATGTATTACAGGCACTGTAATGCTTAGAGTAAGGGACTAATTTTGTACATGTAATTCTCTGTGTGAGAAAATAGTTAAGACTTTCCTACATTTTATTACAGAAAACATCAAACATATACAAAGCACACAGAAGAATGTGCCCACCTCCTTACTTAAATAGTTATCCAGTGATTTTTGTCATTCTTATTTTGTCTATAGCCCCATATCACTGGATTTTAAAAATACATTTTTTTTTTTTTTTTTTTTTTTTTTTTTTTGAGTTGGAGTCTCACTCTGTTGCCCAGACTGGAGTGCAGTGGCCGCTTCCGGCCACCGCAGCCTCGACCTGCTGGGCTCCGCAATCCTTCCGCTCAGCCTTCCAAGTAGCCGGAATTACAGGCATGCACTACCATGCCCAGCTGATTTTTTGATTTATTGTAGAGATGAGGTCTCGCTGCCCAGGCGGGTCTCGAACCCACGGGCTCAGGCAATCCACTCACCTCAGCCTCCCAAAGGCACGGGATTACAGGCTGAGCCACCGAGCCCGGCTAAAAATACATTTTAAGGTAAAATTGTATTGAGATGGAAATGAACAAATAAATGTCACTCATACCTTATCAAGATATATGTCCATTATCCTTATTTCTCTTTCCAGTCAATGAATCTCCAGCCTCTGCAACTGAGGGAATTACTTTTTTCCCACCTACAATGTCTGTTCTAGAATGACAAGAAAATGTAATCATGGTTTTAATATCTGCTTATTTGCATTAGTTTATTTCTCTTAGAGTAATGTTTATGTGATTCAACCTTGTTGTGTGTATCAGATTTTTCTTTTTATTGGTAGGTAGTATTCCATAATAACAATACACCACTACTGTATTTGTCTATTCACTCTTTTCCTGATGCACAGTTATTTGCAGTTTAAAATTATGAATCAAGCTTCTATAAATGTTTATGTATACATTTTGTGTGAATGCATGTTTTCACTTCTCTTTGTTACATGTCTAGGAGTGGAATGGATGAATCAATGGTAATGTGTTTAACGTACAAGAAATTCTTAGACCTTTTTCCAAAGAGATTGTATCATTTTACATTCCCACCAGAAATGTTCTGCTGGCTACACATTAGATCCTTGCCAATATTTAATACTGTCAGTGTATTATATTTTAACCCTTCCAGTGGGTTTACAGTAGCATCTCATTATTGTTTTAATTTGCCTTTCCCTCAAGACTACTGATGTTGAGCACTCTTTTATTACTAATTGTTTATTTGCATATCTATATGTGAACTGTCTGTTAATGTTTTGCCTGTTTGAAAGAAGGGGATATTGGTGTTATTTATTTGGAAGAGTTATTTATATCTTCATGTAAGTTTTTATTTTGTTAGATTTATGTTTTACAAATACTTTCTCCTAACCTGTGACTTTCCTTTCACTTACACACAGTATTTTTTAATGAAGGGAAAATTTTAATTTTAATGAAAATAGTTAACCTTTAAAACTGTTTAATAATTTTTGCTTTCTTTCTTCTTTTTTTTTTTAAGTTAGAAAGCAGGATTTATTGAGAGTACAGAAAAGCTCCCACAGTAGGAAGGTACTAGAGGGGGTTGCCCGCTTTCTTCCTTCTAAGAAATATTTTCTCTTTCTCAGGTAATGATGATATTTTTCCTGTGATTTATTCTAAAGGCTTTACAGTTTAAGATCTTGTGCTTAGATCCATGATTCATCTTGAAATAAGTATTATATATGGTATAAGGACGAGGTCAAATTTTACCTTTTGCCATATTGATATTCAGTTGTTCTCCACCATTTATTATAAAGACTTTCCTTTCTCTATTCAATTGCTTTGGTGGCTTTGTGGAAAAGCAATTGTTCATATAACTTTGTGTCTATTTTTGAACTCTCCATCATCTACATTGATCTATCCTTATGCCAGTTTCTGAAAGATTAAGGCTATGATTATGATTAAGGTTATGATTTATCTATTTATCTAAGGTTATGATTATGATTAAGGTTATGCCAGTTCTACACTGTATTGATTACTGTAGCTTTATCATAAGTCTCTAAGTTCCAAATTTGATACCAATTTTAAAGATTGTAGAAAATGACTAAACATAGTTTTGCATATAGCTTGACTTCTTTCTGATATTTGCATTCTATTTTTGTTTTGAAAAAAAAAGTGTTCCTTTTAGAAAATTTAAATTATACAGATAAACAAATGGAAGAAAATTAAAAGAATTACTCCTTATCCTCAGTTAGTTTGGATATACCTAGAGCTCATGCAAGTATATATAAATATTATAAGTAAGGGCAAGTCTATAACTGGAGTTGGCAGGTAAAAAGTATTGTCAGTTATGCTGGTGTTTTAACTGCAGTGCTTAGTTTACACAATCCAACACTGGGATTCATATACATTTTTGCTCATGCAGAGATTTAACCAACAACAGCTAACATTGCCTTTCTCTTCAAAGAAAACCTTTACATGTCTAACTGGTTGTAGATGTGTCCACTTTGTGGCTTAATCAGAAAAGAAGAAAACATTAGTGAGATTCTGATGATATCTTATTAAATCTTAGCTTAAATTCTTTTTTTTTAAATAAAGATTTGGGGTACAAGTCAGGATTAGGGACATAAGTAATGCATGTGCTGGTGAAGTTTTGGCCTTCTCTGGTCTTCACTTCCTCTGGTTTAGGATCAGGAACTCTTTGTGTTGTTACATGCCCTTCCTCCCTCCCTCCCCTGGCAGTGTCCTGCAACTACTGATCCCTCCTTTGTGCTATTGTGATCAATGTTCAGGTGAGAACATGTGGTATTTGGGTGTTTGTTTCTGCTAAGAATGATTATCTCCCATTTCATCCACTTTGCTGAGAGGTCCACGATTTTTTCTTCTTTATGACTGCATAATATTCCATTGCGTATATATACCACATTTTCTTTATCCTTAGCTTAAATTCTTACTTCTACTTGATTGAGAAAATTAGGATCCACTGAGTTTTATTTGTAATGGTTTAATATTTGTAAAACAAATACTGCCCATGTGCATTCAAGTTTCAAGAAAGATGGAAATATATATTTTAGGTGACAAGCATGAAGACGCAGTGAGCTGCAAAAAATAGAGAGGGAGCAATCATAGCACGTGGAAAAGCATTGCCGTACCTAAGAAACTTACATTTCTAGGCTTTAGGCAAGTACAGAGTTAGCTGCAGTTCTTTCCTCCTTCTCCACCTGGCACCCGTCTGTTGCGAGTTTGTTGTCACTATTCTTTTCACCTCCCCCTTCCGTTTAGCACCTTGACCCATCTAAGTGTCATCTGGAAATCATAAACTGTTCTGGAGCCCTCCACCTCTTCACTGACTAAAGACTTGGAATTGGCCTTTTGTTCCTAATTCTCATGTCTTGGAGATTCTGAGTTTCAGGGAATTCTTCAGATTTCTCATAGGTATATTTTTTCTTCCCAAAGGCTAGACTGGGGACTCATAGTACCTTCCATTTTCAGCACTAAAATATATTTTTTACTTCTTTTTGGATACTTTTTTTTGCTCATTACTGTATAAAATTGGGGTTTAAGTAGGTTAAAAACATGTATTCAAATCACCAGTACAAAGTTAATCATCCATGTTTTATATTGTGTAAGGAAGAATGTTCACAGAGAATTAAAGAAATACCCATGGTAATTTCCAAACTATTATGCATGTCCATACCTAAATCAAAGAGAAGAGTATTGTTCTTTAAAACTTTATTTCTGTAGTTAAACCACTTACCTCTAATGTAAACTATTATTTTAAAAAAGAAAGCATGCTGTTGAATATGTTTTTGATTTAATATCCGAATAAGTTTAATATCCTAATAAGTTTTTGATTTAATATGGAGAGCACAATGATTGTTGCTATGCAGGCAATCATTGTGCTCTCCATAGTGACTGCCAGAAATCAAGCAGTAGTCAACAATTAGTCAAATTCCCTGAGGTCCTGAGAATACATTTTTTAGCTAGGAATTAAAACCCCATCTCTTAATTTTGCTTTCATGTAGAAACCAAGTCAAATTCTAAGAAACATTATTCATTTGCTCATGAGCAAAAGGAACTATTAGAGTTAATTGCTGGCCTTTAGAAAAACCATCATAATTGTTATTAACTATAAATGATAATGCTAAACTAACTTAATTATTCAGGAAAAATCACATTACCACTTCCACATAAAAAATATTTTTTTGTTTGCTTATTTATTTATTTGAGTTGGAGTCTCACTCTATCACCCAGGCTGGAGTGCAGTGGCACGCTCATGGTCACCCCAGTGTTAATCCGCTGGTCTCAGGTGATCCTTCCTCCTCAGTCTTCCAAGTAGCTGAAACTAGGAGCGTGCTACCACATCCAGCTAATTTTTTGATTTATTGTAGAGATGAGGTCTTGCCAAATTGTCTAGGCTGTTCTTGAAACTGTGGGTTCAGGTAATTCCCTCACCTTGGCCTCCCAAAGTGCTGGGGTTACAGGCTTGAGCCACCACACCCGGCTTGTTCGCTTAATTTTTATAGTGATTATTGATAGTCCCAATTAATTTGTCATTTAATTTAAAACTGCCTGACATTTCACTATAGCTTTAAGCTTATGCAGGTGGGGTAGTGAGATAGTTATCTCTCCAGCAAAGTCCGTGGTTAATTCATCTTCTGTACCTTATGCATTGCTTAGCATACAGTAGGCATGCAATGGATGTTTAGGGAATATTTTCTACAATACTGAATATGGAAAAATGAGATTATGAAATATCTTGGATATTGTGTCAGAGTATTTGCATTTCCTTGCATAAATATGGAAAGTGAGCTTTGTGTTTTGAGAGGATACATGGTCAAAGCAGCATTTTGAGAAACTCTTCTTACAGTGGTGTGTAAAAGGAATGAGAGGATAGAACGTGAAAACAACAAAGCCAGTTATCAGGCTGCTACGTAGATGTAAATACTTCCATGGACTGTATGTCCCAGCGTAAGTAAAATTCTCATTGCTTCTTTATCATCCTATTGCTCTGGGATTTATTTTTATTTATCTTTTTTTCTGTACCTTCACTATTCTGCTCTGGTAACCTCTCTCTTCTAGGCTTTAGAAACTTTCAGAGCATGAATGAATATGATACCTTGATGAAGTACTACCTCTTTCACGAAGACTTTTCTGACTCTCTGAGTTGATAGTTTTCATTCTTCTTTTTGAATTCCTTAACACTTTGTCTCTAAGACCTATGTGAAATGTTTCCCCCTTTGAGCATCTGAGTTGCAAGGAGTTAAGTTACTTACATCCCACAGTTCATGGCATACTCTTGTCACTATGGCTTGCAAGATCCCTCATGTTGTGTTATCTTTTAATTTATTTTTTTCCTTCACTCTGAATCTAGATTTTTTTAGACAATTTTAAACTAAACTTATTAATAACTAGTATACACTTTGATTTTGGAATTCTGTTCTTAAGAAAAATGACCAAGAATATCAAGGAACGCCATTCCATTGTTTATAAGTTCTGCAAAGCTCCCCAAGATTTAGCTGTGGAGGCTTTATGGCATACTGCTTCTGTATAGTGTCTGTATGTGCCCTTCTATTGGAAAACCCACTTTGGTTAGGACTGGGCTTCAGTATTTCCACATCAGAATTTTCACACAGAACTGAAGAGTCCTGCAAATCACATAAGGAAAGTGCAACTACTCTTCAAAATGCTGTTGAGCTTCAAGTAAGATGAAACGAGAGATTTGGTCAATAACATCAGAGACCTCACTAATGACCTGGAACAGAGCAGTTTTGGAAGGCTATGGGGTTATTAAAGTAACCAAAGAGTACCAAAGAGAGTATGGAAGAAGAGGAATTGGAGAGAACAAACAGATGTTGAGGAGATCTGTTGTAAAAAACAAAACAAAGCAAAAAACAGAATTGTTCCCCAAAATGTCATTGTAAACTGGAAAATAGCATGACTGGGAAAAAACCTAAATGCATTTTTAGACTCATTTTTTGAACAATAAAGAGACAAAACAACCATAAAGAAGATGCAAAAATAAGAAACAAAATAATTGAGTCATAAAATGCTGTGCTATAAGTACCTTTACTGTTTTCACACTAATTCATACTCATAACTCTAAGGATAGCAGCTTTGGGGTGGGGGCTTGCATAATGCGGGGTCATTGAGTTAGGTGAAATTATAATTAGATTATTCAGAGAAAAAGTAAAACTTTTAACTTGAAATTTAAATTACTTAAACTGGCTGGATTTTCTGGGTAACAAAATGTTTTCCCCATCATTGTATGCTGTGTACTTGCTAATATTTGGATGTTCGTGGGAATAAGTCCAGATTATTATTAATATTTTGCAAGAGAAATGAAGCTAGCCAGAATGAGAATAGTAGAATAAGGTTGTTTTTATTGAAGTATGGTTTAATTATGTATTCCATTATTATAAAGCATCATTCAGTGTTGCATTATTTTAGCCACTCAATAGTAAATGGAAAAGCAACTCATAATTAAATTAATAAAACCTAGCACCAAGGTGACCTTTCAGTAATTCATTTTATGGCTGAACTGCAAGATAGATATAAAATGCTGTATGTTCTTTGATATATGTTATGGATTTAAGTAAATTAAATGAAATTAATGTAACACATACATTTGAAAAGGTGTGGCGATAAGGAGTGTTGTTATGTGTGACCTTCCTAATTAGGGGTATAAAATAAGCTGTTAACAAAATGTCACGTTGTCTCCGCTATTTTGTTTAGGAGAAGGACTAGAACTAGAAGAAAGCTTTCAGTTATAGGATCTATTAAAATCTATCACAGTTTACTCCTGACCTCTGCTTTAATCCAAAGTGTAAAAAAGAAAGGAGAATGTCTAGGTTTTGCTAATAGCATAAGTCTTAGAAGACATTTCTGACACCAAAAACATTTGAAAAAATTAATTAAAAAATAGATTTAGGAAATTAAATTTTTTTTTTAAATTGACTTTTGTAAATCTCCTAAATATTTTTTAAAATTAATTTTAAAACATGTTTTTGATGTTAGAAATGTCTTCTAAGACTTATGCTATTAGCAAAACCTGAACATTTGTATACCTAACCCTGAATTGTACCCCACATCATTAAAATAAAAAAAAATAAAAGGAATAAAAAAAATTGGCAAGTGGATGCACTATTAAGATGGCAGATTAGAGGTAACTAGAATATGTTTCTCCTAAGGAGTAAACCAAGATAGAGGAATTTCCTTAGCACCCAGAGAGGGGCAGGACTGACAGCACACCCCACTACTCATTAAAAAAAATGATAATAAGGCCAGTCTTAGTTGCTCAGCCCATAATCCCACACTTTGGTAGGCCAAGGTGAGTGGATTGCCTGCACCCGCAGGTTCGAGACCAGCCTGGGCAACTTGGTGAGACCTCATCTCTACAATAAATCAAAAAATTAACCAGGCATGGTAGCGTGCACCTGTAGTTGCAGCTACTTGGAAGGCTGAGGTGGAAGGATCGCCTGAGCCCAGCAGATCGACACTGGTGTGGCTGTGAGTGTGCCACTGCACTCCAGCCTGGGCAACAGAGTGAGACTCCAACTCAAAAAAAAAAGAAAATAGAAATGATAATAACCACATACTGCAAAGAAGAGAAAAATCAGTCAACCTGGGTTGTAACCAGCCAGACCCTGTCTGGTCATGGCACAGACCACAAGTAGCCTTCCGACACATCAAAGAAGATGAGTGAGAAAATTCCTGAATTTTGTGCCCCTACCATAGATGTGGAGGGTCCCATGAGCCTTTGCAGGACTCCACTTCTTCATGGGAAACTGCCTTAACCACAGCCATGCTCTGTTGAAACCCACATGGAGTGGTGCAGGAAAAAAAAGAAAAATTCCCTGAGCAGCTTCAGCTGCCATATTCCATACTCAATCCTTGCTGGTAACTGCTTTCTAGTTGACTTGGGTGAGGATGGGCCCCAAGGGCAAACTCTGAGGTAGTAGACAGAACATGACTGTGGTGGGCTGTCATAAGAACACCTGAGGCCAACAGCACTTTGACATTTGGAATGCAGATTGCTGGAGGGTGAGGGGAGGGAGAGCTGGGTGGGACTTATTGTCATAGCAACCTCTCATTTCCAAGGGAAAGTCTTTTGTGCAGCAACAGCACAAAGGCATTATCACAGTAGCCAGGAATTCCCTCCCAGTACCCTTTGGGGTAGCTATGAGTGCACACAGTTGGGAAGCTTGAGCTCTTTTCCCTTGCACTCCCTTAAAGGTTCAAAACAGACAGAGAACTTAGGTAATTCCTATCACCTAGGCAGGTTGGGCACTTTCTTGGAACAACACAGGCCAGGCAGAAAACCCACAGCCATATTGCAGCTGACAATCTCCTGCAAAAACTATCTGCATTCTTGGCCAGATGTCAATTATGTAGTCAATCACATCTGACATAATACCTCAGCTTTGGAGAAGGTCTGATCCCAGACCCCAGCTAACACTACTATTCAAGACATCCCAGCAACTTAGGACACCTTGTGTTTGTATAGGTAGCCAGCACAGGACCACCACAGTTGACAATTGAGAAACTTACAGTGACAAGGCTATATATAACAAAGAGAACCCCCCAGAGCCTGCATCAGCCCCCGTCAACCTCAAATAAGAAGAAATAGTCTACTTAAATGAGAAGGAACCAGGAAAATAATTCTGACAATATGACAAAACAGAGTTTTTAACACCCTCAAAATACCACACTAAGTCTTCAGCAATGGACCCTAACCAACATGGAATCATTGAAGTTCCAGAGATAGAATTTAAGAGGCTGATTATAAAATTTCCAGAGTGCTTCAAGAGAAAGTAGAAAACCAACACATATTGGCAACCTAACATCATACCTCAAGGAACTAAACACACACACACACACACACACACACACACACACACACACACACACACCAAATATAAACCTAGCAGAGGAAAAGAACAAAGATCAAAACAAAATTAAATGGAATTAAAATTAAAAAATACAAAGAATCAATGAAACCAAAAGTTGGTTTTGTGAACAGATAAATAAAATTGATAGACTTGCTAGATTAATTAAGAAAAGAAATATGAATTACCCTCTTAATACTGCTTTCATGGCATCCCAGAGATTTTGGTAAGATGTTTCTTTGTTTTTATTTGTTTCCAGGTATCTTTTAATCTCTGTTTTGATTTCCATGTTGACCCAGAAGTTGTTTGGCAGCATGCTGTTTAGTGTCCATGTCTTTGTGGGTTTTGGGGGAACTTTGTTGGTATTTATACTTATTTTTATTCCACTGTGGTCTGAGAAGGTGCATGGAAAAATTCAATCTTATGGAACTTGTTTATGCTTGATTTATGGTTGAGGATGTGGTTGATCTTAGAGTAAGTTCTATGCGGTGATGAGTAGAATGTATATTCTGTGGTTGTTGGGTGAAGTATTCTGTAGGTATCAATTATAACTGATATGATGGAAATACAAAAGATCATTCAAGATTATGATGAACACCTATATGCAAAAAAACTAGACTATTTAGAGGAAATGGACAAATTTTTGGAAACATACAATCCCCTGACTTTAAATCAGGTAGAAATAGAAATCCTGAGCAGACCAACAATTAGTAGAGAGATTGAATCAATAATTAAAAGTCTCCCAACAAAAAAAGGACAGCAGAATTCCACCAGACTTTAAAGGAACTCACAGCAAAATTCCACCAGACTTTAAAGGAAAACTGGTATCAATTTTACTAACATATTCTATAAGATTAAAGAGTAGGGTATTCTTCTTAACTCATTCTAAGAAGATAGCTTCTTAACTCATTCTATGAAGACAGCACCACTCTGGTACCAAAGCCAGGAAAAGATAAAGCAAAAATAAACAGACAAAACAACAACAACAACAAAAAACCCCTACAGACCAATATCCTTGATGAACATACACGAAAATTCTCAACAAAATATTAGCAAACTGAATTCAACAGCACATTAAAAAAAATGCACCATGATGAAATGGGTTTTATCCTAAGGATTCTAGGGTTGTTTGACATAAAAATGTCAATGAACTTGATCCACTTCATAAATGGAATTAAAAACAAAATTCATAAGATCATTTCAATAGATGCAGAAAAAGCATTTGACAAAATTCTGTATCCTTGCATGATAAAAACCCTCAGTAAAATAGGCATGGAGGAAACATTCCTCAAAATAATAAAAGTCATATATGACAAACCCACAGCCAATATCATCTTGAATGGAGAAAAGTTGAACATATTCCACCTCAGAAATGGAATAAGGCAGGGATGTTCATTTTCATGACTAATATTTAACTTAGTACTGGGAGTCCTAGCCAGTGCAATCAGGAAAGAGAAAGAAACAAAGATTATTAAAATTGGCAAAGAAGAAATAAAACTATCTCTGTATGCTGGTGATATGATCCTATGCTTAGAGGATTCTAAAGATTCCTCCAAAAGACTCCTGGACTTGATAAATGAATTCAGAAAAGTTTCAGAATACAAAATTAACACAGACAAATCAGTAGCACTACTGTCTACCAATAGCAACCAAGTTGAGAATCAAATTAATAACTCAGTTCTATTTACTTAGCAGCCCAAAAGTTAAAATACCTAGAAATAGATTTAAACAAGGAGGTGAAAGATCTCCATAAGGATAAATACAAAGTTTTTTTTTTTGAATTGGAGTCTCACTCTGTCACCCAGACTGGAGTGCAGTGGCCTCCCAGCCACTACAGCCTTGACATGCTGGGCTCCGGTGATCCTTCCGCCTCAGCCTTCCAAGTAGCTGGAACTACAGGTGCACGCTACCACGCCCAGCTCAATTTTTAATTTTATTTTACTGTAGAGATGAGGTCTCATCAAGTTGCCCAGGCGGGTCACGAACCCACGGGCTCAGGCAGTCCACTCACCTCAGCCTCTCAAAGGCGCGGGATTGCAGGTTGAGCCACTGAGCCTGGCTGAATACAAAGTTTTGATGAAAAACATTGTAGAGGACACAAATAAATGGAAAAGTATCCTATGCTCATGGATTGGAAGAATCTACGTTGTTAAAATGACCATATTACTCAAAGTAATCTACAGAATCAATTTAATCCCTGTGAAAATACCGACATCGCCGGGCTCGGTGGCTCAGCCTGTAATCCTGCACCTTTGGGAGGCTGAGGTAAGTGGATGCCTGAGCCTGCGGGTTCAAAACCCACCTGGGTGGAAAGACCTCATCTCTATAATAAATCAAAAAAATCAGCTGGGCATGGTAGTGCATGCCTGAAATTCCGGCTACTTGGAAGGCTGAGATGGAAGGATTGCCTGAGCCCAGCAGGTCGGGGCTGTGGTGGCCGGGAGCGGCCACTGCACTCGAGTCTGGGCGACAGAGTGAGACTCCAACTAAAAAAAAAAAAAGAAAATACTAACATCATATTATACAGAATTAGAAAAACAAAATCCTAACATTTATACAGAATAATAATACTAAAAAAGAGCCAGACTAGCCAAAGCAATTCTAAGCAAAAATAATAAAGCTGGAGGCATCGCATTGCCTGACTTCAAATTATACTACAAGGCTGTTGTACCAATACAGTATGTTCCTGGTATAAGAGCAGACCATGGACCAATGGAACAGATTAGATAATCCAGAAATAAACTCAAATTATTGACAACCAGCTGATTTTTGACAAAGTAGACAAAAATACACACTGGGGAAAGGACAGTTGATTCAACAAATGGCACTGGGAAAACTAGAAACTAAATGAGAAAAATAAAACTTGATCCCTATCTGTCACCATATAAAAAAATTAATTCAAGATGAACTGAAGACATAAATGTCAGACCTAAAACCATAAAAATTCCAGAATAAAACTTAGAAAAAACTCTTCTGAATGTTGGTATAGCAAAGAATTTATGGCTAAGACTCCAAAAGCAAATGCAACAAAAAATAAATGAGGGACTTAGTTAAACTAAAAATTTCTGCACAGCAAAAGAAATAATCAACAGAGCAAATAGGCAACCTACAGAATAGGAGAACATATTCGCAAACTATATATCTGACAGTTCTAATATCCAAAATCCATAAAAATATTCAAACAAATCAGCAAGAAAAAAGCAAGTGACTCCATTAAAAAGTGGCCAAATGACATGAACAGACATCTCTCAAAGGAAGGTATACAAATGGCCAACAAACATAAAAAAAAAAATGCTTACTATCACTCAGCCTCAGAGAAATGCAAATTAAAACCATAGTGAGATACCACCTAATACTAGTCAGAATGACCATTATTAAAAAATTAAAAAACGAGCGAGGCTGATGTGGTTGCTTTGAAAGGGAACACTTATACACTGTTGGTGAATGTAAATTGCTGCAACTTCTATGAATATCAGTATGGAGATTTCTTTAGAAAACTAAAAGTAGATCTACCATTTGATCTGGCAATCCCACTAGGTATCTACCCAGAGGAACACACATTGTTATGTAAGAAGGACACCTACAGTCACATGTTTATCACAGCACGACTCACAATTGCAAAGATGTGGAATCAACTTAAATGCCCATCCTCCAGTCAGTGGATAATAAAAATGTGGTATATATGCAGCATGGAATACTATTCAGCCCTCAAAAAGAGTGATATAATGTCTTTTGCAGGAACTTAGATGAAATTAGTATCATTCTAAGTAAACTAACACAGGATCAATAAACCAAACATGGCATTATAAGTGGGAGCTCAACTAAGGTTCTGCAAAGGCATAGAGATTGCTTCAATGGACATTGGAGACTCATAAGGGAGACAAAGAGGTGGGACAAAAAAATCACCTATCAGGTATAATGTGCACAGGTGGAAGTGGTGGCTACACTTAAAGCTCAGACTTTTTTTGCCACTATAAAATGCAACCATGTAACCAGAAACGATATGCATTCTTTTCCAAGTATTTTCAGCTTGTGGTGGAGACTAAGGCCATTCTCTCGAAAACACTACATTCATAACTCTTAATCCTGGCTGCAGATTTGAATCACTTGGGAAACTTTATAAAAAATAGTGATGGCCTCCTGTTCCTCTACCTGGCATGTTCTTTTACAAGTTGATGCTTTCTGTACCTCTACCTGGCATGTTCTTTTCCAAGTTTATCTGTATGAATTAGCTTCTCATCTCCTGTGCCAGTCTTGCACCAAAAGCCATTTTCTCAGTGAGCATTCCCAACACCCCTTCATTTCTCCTAGAGCACTCCTCTCCATTATTATTTCATGAAGGAATCCTTCCACATTTTGTTTACTGCTTTTCCAACATGTAGAATAGTGTCTGAAACATAATAATCACTCATTGATATTTGTTAAATGACTTATGCAGAATAGGTGGGGAACTATTGTGAGTATAACAGTATCTAAATGAAGTATACAGTTTTATAGAATCACCAAGATTCGTTGTTAAAAATACGATTTTTCTTCCGTCTTCTTTCAACTATGCAATTGAAGGTTAATTTCTCTAAAATATGACTTACAGTTGTTATTTGAATTAGCATTTTATTGTTATAAGTTGAATATATTTCTTAGTCATGAATATTACTAACTTTTAGTTCATTTTTTCAACTACTTTGCAATTTATCTATTGGAGTTTTAGCCATATTTTATCAATTTGTATAAGCATTTTCTATATTAGGGCAATGAACTTTTTATCCTACAGATATTTTCTCACTTTCTTCTTTGTCTTCTTGGGGTGTTTTGATACATTGAAAAATTTTTTTTTTTTTTGAGTTGGAGTCTCACTCTGTCGTCCAGGCTGGAGGGCAGTGGCATGCTCCCGGTCACCGCAGCCTCAACCTGTTGGGCTCTGGTGTTCCGCCTCAGCCTTCCAAGTAGCTGGAACTACAGGCGAGCGCTACCACGCCTGGCTAGTTTTTGATTTATTGTAGAGATGAGGTTTTAATAATCATAATTAATCATAATTATCATAATAATCATATTAACCCTTTTCCATTATTTCTTCTACTGTTCTTGAACTTAGAAATTAGTCTTAGCCAGGTGTGGTTGGTGATTCAAGCCTTGGGAGGTGGAGGCAAGATGATTGCTCTGGGGTTCAAGACCAGCCTGAGCAACGTGGAGAGACCTCGTCTCTACAATAAATAAAAAAAATTAGCCAGGCATGGTGGCACATGCCTGTGGTTCTAGCTACTCAGAAAACTAAGGCAGAAGGATCACCTGAGCCCAACAGGTTGATGCTGCGGTGGCTATGAGCATGCCACTGCACTCCAGCCTGGGTGACAGAGTAAGACTCCAACTCAAAAAAAGAAAAAAGAAAAAAAGAAATTACTCCCCATCCAGCTAAAGAGTTTTCAACTATTCTTATGATTTATTTTCCCATAAATTACTATTTAATAGACATCCGAACATTTTTTCTTTCTATAGAGCTAACCAGTACCAGTACTTATTAAATAATGCTATTTTCTGAATATTTGCCCCAGTGTTTCCCTTCTTTCATTATAAATAAAATTGATAGTAAATGATTCTTGAGCTATAAAATAAGGATATGGATAGATTATGGTATAATAAATTGGAATTCATTTATTCTGCTCTGTTAATCTGTTGCCTTGTTTTTGTTTCCAGGAATAAACTTTGTAATTATAGCTTTATAGTACATTTATTACCTGACAGGGAAATTCACTTGTTTTTTCAAAATTATTTTAGCTAGTCTAAAGTGTTTGTTTTCCATAAAATATTTAAAAATAATTTTTATTAGCTCAAAAATTTGTTTGGAAATTGACTATGCTTTAGATTAAACTTTCAAAGTATTTTGAGAGAAACTTGCATCTTTACAATATTTAATATCTTATCCATGAGCAAAGTCTATCATTTCCATGTATATACATTTAATTTATCCTTCAAAGTAACTGTTGTAGTTTTCTTCATCTAAGACCCGCAGATTTAACATTAATATTATACATATACACACATAATTACATTTGGCTTGGACTCTGAAAGAATCACAATATAATAACACACACACACACACACACACACACACACACACACACACATATATATTTTAGTTGGAGTCTCACTCCGTAGCCCAGGCTGGAGTGCAGTGGCATGCTCATGGCCACCCCAACATTGACCTGCTGGGCTCTGTCGATTTTTCCACCTCAGCCTTCCAAGTAGCCGAAACTACAGGCGCATGCTACCTCGTCCGGCTAATTTTTCACTTATTGTAGAGACGAGGTCTTGCCAAGTTGCCTGGGCTGGTCTCAAACCCGTGAACTCAGACAATTCACTCAGCTTGGCCTCCCCAAGTGGTGGGATTACAGGCTGAGCCAACGAGCCTGGCTGTATTTTTTTAGATTAAAAATATAGTTTATTTAGAAAGCAAATTGGAGAGAGAGAGAAAGAGGAGATTCACCTCCCCAAGATAGGGGAGGGGGGCCAAAGCTCAAGAAAACATGGCCTGACTGTAGATCAAAGAGCACATGGCCACACCACAGCTTAGCAAGGCAATGGCCTAACATATATTTCTAAAAAGTCCTTTAAGCTTCTCGACACTGTCTGTTATTGACTGGTCTTTTTCCTCAATTTTTTTATTTCCCTAATGCAGGCATTCAAAATGGTTAGAAGGAGCTTATCATATCCTAATATTACTCAATTTTGTCATGTCAAAAGTGACAAATAGATATCATTCTTGAATCAATGAAGGATAATCATGTTCCTTTACTATTATAGAGAAGTCATAGAAAGTGATTTGTCTACCATTATAGTTCAAATACAGTAAGATTTATGTCACATTCTCAATACAATATAAAATCTGAAAATAAATGATTTAATATTTTGGTTCACTTATCAAGCAAATTGCTAGCTATTTTCCCCAGGTTAGATATATTTTACAATTTACATTGCTTTTTGTTATAGTTGTAAAAATAAAATTATTTGAGGATATTTATAAAGACAATATAACTTTGTTTCTGCAAAAACAGCAAGGGTTCAATTCTAGACTACATCATTTAATTAAAGGTTATAAAAATGAAAATATTGAGACTAAATGTCTTTTAAATCATATTGCATTAACACACATAATCTTGATGAAAATAATTTGTCATCATGAAATAAGATCTGAAGTAGTTTTTGTTTAATAATATGCTTGACTTGGTAAAAATTTGGGCTAAAAGAGCATTTTTATGGGCTACATATTTATAATTTTATGACAGAGATATTAATGTTTTCTCTCAGAAACTATAATACAATTTTATATTCTCAAATTCACTTTATAAATGCTATAACTTTACTCAACTTTGTATGTGTTTTAAGATGTATTTTATGAACAATGTCAAACATATATAAATACACTGAAATTCTGGGACAACTTATGAATGGAAAGACACAAGAAAACTAGGTTACCACCAGTTATAGATGATTCTTTTGAGCGAGACTATAGTTGAGGAGAGATATTAACCATTATTCTAGAATGACTTGGCTGTAATTTGAAATAATAGTAAGTAGAAAAGTCCACATGCAAACACCTTATTTAAGGAAGCTCATAAATCAAGTTTATACCAAGGGCACTACCTAATTTTAGTTTCAAGGAATTCTATCATGGTCAAATGTTAGATAAGAAGCTTTGCTTTGAAAAACGAGAATTCAGACATTAGAGATGAGAAATATGTCCTACATGGGTACATAAAAATGTTTTACGTTAGTACTGATACAGTTCTATTATTGTAACCACAGAAGGAGTAGAACTATCTATTAGTACCTGTTATTGGAGGTGGAGTCCTTGGAGAATTAATTCACCTACTCTGCACCTGACTTGTAGGTTGGAGGATGAACTCATTAATGGTAGTAGTAATATTGTTTGAAGTTAAAGTAGTGACTATTTGGTATTAAAAGTTTTTTTTAAAAAATAGATGTAGTACATTTCTATAGCTATTTTTCCTTTAAAAGTTTGAATTATGTTAATATAGTTTAATCACTCGTTATTAGAATCTTTTGTTAAAGTCAGAAAACAACAGAACCCTGAACACATATTTATAATTCTCCAAAATTAACAGCAAGATCATGAGCAAACATTTGTGTTTGGAAACCTTGCCTCTGCTCCAGAAAAATGCCTATGTTTATTGGTATGAAGATGGAATTGATTATTAACCAGGTACTGTTCTAGAAATACAGATTCCATAGGATTTAATATCTATCTGGCCTACCTGGTCTTCTAGGTAAACTGTGTCTTCAGTTGCCCCTGGGTTTCATACAATACATGAGATACTTCTGTCTCTTGAAGTTCAGATAAGACAAATATGCATTTTTTTCCCACAACCACTTTGTCTTCCTGTTTCTTGTTGATTTTAGGCTTTATCTGGCTGAAGGCCCATATTCCTAGTGTTTTCTAGAGTTCCAAGCCCACACTTAGAATTGGGCGAGACTATTAAATATGGAGATGCTAGGAATTTTCCTTAGGGTTTCTTCTAATCTAATGCCAAGATAAAGATTTTTCAGGCTGAGGACATATGACATGGGGTTGTCTATTCCTCAAAGTCCCTAAAATTTCTCTATACAGGTTGTAAAGAAAAAATATCCACTCAGTGGTTCAGCAATCTTACAATGTTGATCTCTGCTGTGGGAAACACTCATAGCAAGAGAAATGTAAATAAATCAATACATAAATAAATAGCATCTCTTTTTGTGTTTACTCATTCACTAGGTTTTTACTGGCATTTGATATAATCAAAGCATTGTCCTATGCACCCTGGGAAAGCAGATCACTAACACTTGCTTTTACACCTCAAGGAGCTATCATCTCATGGAGAGAAAAAGGCAAAAAGGTAAATATAAATCTGAATGTAATACATCTTACAACTGACACAGAAACAGCATAAAATGTACAGACAGAATAATTAATTCCCTCTAGAGAAACTAGGGAAGACATCTGAAAGAGGTTGTTTTGAGTTAAGACTTATGAGGTAATTAGTGGAGAAGGGATGTAGAGTACATATAAAGCTGAAGGAAAAAAAATCATGAGCAAAAGCATGGAGGGGTGGAAGCCCACCAATTGGTTAGGTTAAGATATGGAAAGTTACGTGATAACATGGAAAGGGGCAACTGTGTAGCCAATGTTGATATTGGAGCAAACAGATAAAACTTGTGTGTGATGAGTTCTACATGCCATAAGAATTTCAAATTTTTCTTTATGCCATAGAAAGCTATTGAAATCTTTTGAAGAGGGGAGTGACATGTTCTGACTTGTCTAATGAGAAAACTGTCCTAATTACTAATATAACTGAGGCTGAGAGATTATGAGAGCCCATGAAGCTATCACGTAGATTAAACAAGGGTGAAAATTAATAAGTCAGCTTTCCCTAAGATATAAAAAACTGAGAGGAGGATCGGATCAATCTAGACACTGAGAAATGTGAGAGTCATATGAGGAACTCAATGTAGTTTCCTCTAATTTTCTTAATGAAATAGCCAGTAAGGAAATTGGGTAGGTTTGAAGGTTTCCAGGAGTGGTTTGGAAAAGCAAAAATCAAATCCAAATGCAATTTGATTTAGACTGTCATAAATTACAGTACTACTTTAAGGAGATGTAATAATGGGTCAAATGATCACCTGAAACTCAGAGTAGGAGGTGAGTAGGAAGGACCAAGAAGACACTGCATGAGTGTCGAATCATCCCATACATAGTGAGGGAGTGGCCCCAGAGAAAACATGAAACATACACCATATATTTCAGGAAGAAACTTTTTGAAGAAGAAATTCCTTTTTTTTCTTGGGTGGTAACAACAGAAATTTATTCAATGGTAAATAACATCAGGGAGACGTCTGTTTTAGGAGAAGCTGTGGCCTTGTTATCTCTGACCTTTCATCCTGTTTGGTACATCTTTTCTCTGTGTTTTTCTTTTTTGGTTCTTCCTCTAATGTCTTGGGCCATCTGGTTCACAGTGTTCTATATTTGAACTATTTCTTTTGAATTAAGAGGTAGACAAGATATAGATAAAAAGAATGACCACCTGGTGACAGAAAAGACTTCTATTCATACTTATGTTAAGATCTTATGATAAGTAGCAGCAAGCGGCGGGGAGAGGAGATGGAGCAGAGAGAATGTGCTGCCACAGAATGGTATATTTGTCCCAGATGAAATGAGATGGAACTAACATTTGTAAGATACACTAACTATGACCAGGCAGTGTGTTGATCACTTTATCTTTTAATTCTGAAAACAATTTTGCAAGGCAGGTATGAATATTCCCATTTTGCAAATAATGAAATTAGAAAATGAAAATGTTGGAATGCTTGCCTGGGCTTATCTAACTGGATGGTAGTAATAGTGACGTTTGAACAAAGTCCGATCGCTCCAAACGACCATGATTTTTTCACTGTACCACATTGGTATCCATGTGAAATATGAATACATTTTTTACAATCTAGTATTCAAACTACACTTAAATTGTTAAGCATTTGTCAGTAAAATGATTTATTTACCTGCTGTTATACAAGGGGGACCCCCAAAATACTGGAATTTTCTCTGAAGGGCAGGCCCCCTGTAGTACAAAGGCCTTCCCCTGCTAGGTAAGTGTTCTAGGAACCCATGGGCATTGGTTTACCAGTTAGTGTTATTGTGAGAACTTGCATTCAACTTTAATGAATTTTTTTTTTGGAGATTTTTTTCCCCCCACATTTTCCCATTTCATGGTGGGTGATTTACGAATGCACCTATCCACATTGTGTTGAGTGTTCAATTTTTGACCATAAATGGCATGACCTCTGTGTCCCATCCTCCCTATTCACCTGATTTCATCCTCAGTGACTTTTTGTTTGTTTGTTTGTTTCCCCTGACGAAAAAAATTTTCAAAGGAAAATGTTTTGCCGATGCGGAAGAGGAGACACAAAAAATGGCAGAAGTACTAAAAGGCATCAAAATTGACAAGTAAAACTGTTCTAAGCAGTGGAAAAAGTGTCTTGATAGATGTATTGCATCCAACAAAGAGTTCGTTGAAGGTGACTGAAGTTTAAAGATGCAAGAACAAATACACAATTTTTTTTTTTTTTGAGTTGGAGCCTCACTCTGTCGCCCAGACTGGAGTGCACCAGCTGCTCCCGGCCACCGCAGCCTCGACCTGCTGGGTTCTGGCGATCCTTCCGCCTCAGCCTTCTGAGTAGCCGGAATTACAGGCATGCGCTACCACGCCCGGCTGATTTTTTTTTTTTTTGATTTATTGTGGAGATGAGGTCTCGCTGCCCAGGTGGGTCTCGAACCCACGGGCTCAGGCAATCCACTCACCTCAGCCTCCCAAAGGCGCGGGATTACAGGCTGAGCCACCGAGCCCGGCTCACAATTTTTTATAAATAAATTCTGAGGTTTTTTTGATCCTCCACTTATACTCTATTATTTTTAAGGTCCCCCACTTATACTCTATTATTTTAATGAGCCTGTAAAACTTTGAAAATATTTCCAAGAAGATAGCAAAATAATGGTTATTGTTATTGCCAAGCCTCGTGCAATGGAAGTTCACTACCATTCCATTGTAACTCTATTAACCCTGTCTTCCCTATGGGGAAACAAAATCAGTAAAATAATACTCACAGGGACTCATAAGCTGCTTTGGGACCTCATCAAAGCAAGTGTAGTTTTAGAAACTTCTGCCAACAACAACAACAACAAAAATCTGTTAACTTACTGAGTACATGGGTTCAAGACTTCTCTCCCCTCTGAAGAGTCAAAGTTGCCAACCTCTTCTTGAAGAAACTTGACAAACTGTCAAGCAAAACTATTCAATTTCCCATAAAAATTTCTTTTGCAGCCTCTGTTACACTGAATAATCCTCCTTTATTCCTGCAAAAAAAAATTGCAGGCAGAAATCATATTCAAATTTAATCATAAGGATATAGTGCCACTTCTATACGAGTTTCTGATGTGATTGGTATATAAGAACTGATTAGTCATCAGTAGTTTGGTTTAATAATGCCTCCAAATGCCTTCCTAATACCTTAATGTATTCATGGTGAAAAAGTCGTGCTTCAAAATGAAACTTTCTAGCTGAAAACTCCAGCTGTCTAGAAATGCTTAGGTATTTCAACATGTAAGGAAAAAAACGACATTTTCCACTGAAGGTGCTGTGTACCCTTGGCAATATTGATATTCCAGGAAAAACCAAGATGTGCCTGAAGCAAGAGGCTGAATTCACAAAGGGGCAACACCCATCAACCTTGAGTAGTGAGAAAGAAACATTCTGTGATAAAAAGATTAACCTTATGATCTTTAGCTTCCTGGTAGATGAAGCTGTATATGACTGATTCATGAGTGTTGCAAAGAGCATGTGCATGAAATTGCTCAACACAAGTCTCACAGGTTTGATTTAATACTGTTCTTTCTCTGCTTTCTATTTTCTTCTAGAACAGCCTGCTTTTTTAGCCAAGGGGGTAGCATTAGAACATTTTGATTCTTGATTACTAGTGATTCGTAGTATCCTCTAGGTCTTTAGTTCGTTTGTTCATTCATTTAGTGATCTTCTTTTAGGTTCTAGGAAATAAGGTAGGCACTGTGCAGACAGTGATGAATAAAACAATTCCCTTCCTTTTAAAGAGTTCACTGTCTAGGGAGAGAGATAGAAAAACAAACCAATTGAATTAAAATAGGTAGGCTTTAATGTAAAAGGTATGAATGAAGAATTGACGAAGGACAGGTAAGGAAGTTTCCATTATACATGCTTAGTGTCCTACTACCTGGAGGAGAGCATTTGTCTATAGGACTATTTTTTATTTAGTAATAACCATGAGATAAAGATATATTTAATGCATGAATCAAAATTTGCACTTATCAACCAAAAATATTATACCTATAGTCTGCATTCTGTTTCATCCACAAAAAAATACAGGAAGATATAGAATGACAGAATTGAAGGCACTCAAATTCTGTTTCCTCTTCCTTGCAATCACTATGCACTTATTGTTGATTTTATATTTGCTCTTTAAACCCAGGAATACTTCTGCTCAAAATGTAGAGAATTAAAAATAAGTAATCAAGGACACACTAATTTGACCCTTATGTATGTGATTAAAACACAGAAATAACTGTAGAATTGTTTAGGAGTCAGATCAAAGGAACTTTTCTTTCTGAGGGAAATTTTTAATCACTGAAATTATTGCCTATCTATCCTACTAATTCAGTGAGTTTTTCTTCAGTTAATTGGATGATATGTTATTGGTTGCACACACATTTATAATTGATATATCTTTTTGTTGAATGGGTCCTTTTATTACCATAAAGTGTCCCTTTTTATTTCTGGTAAATAAATACAATGACTCCAGTAAGCTTATTGTTTGCAATCCATTTTTCTATACATTTACTTTGACCTATCCGTATCTTTATTTAAAATGGATTTTTCATAGATAGCGTATAGCTGGGTCTTGTTTTTTTTTTCCTTTAATACTTTTTGACAATTTTGTCTTTTACTTGGAGTGCTTACTTCATTGATACTTAATGTAATTAATGTTTTGATAGTTGTACCCACTTTTTTTTTTCTTTAAGATAGGTCTCACTATGTTTCCCAGGCTGGACTCGAACTCCTGGGCCCTAGTGTTCCTCCCACCAATACATGTTATAAATCTCACAAGATCATGCTATTTTTAAGAGCAGTTTGGGGTCACAGCAATTTGGACAAAAGATATAATTTTATTTTATTTATCTATTTTGTTTACTTATTTATTTATTTTTGAGTCAGAGTCCCACTCTCTCACCCAGCTATGTCCTTGGAGAGTAGTGGCATGCTCATGGCTACTGCAGTCTCAACCAGCTGGGCTCAGGTGATCATTCCACCTTAGCCTTCCATGTAGCTGGAATTGCAGGGGCACACCACAATGCTTGATTAATTTTTTGATTTATAGTAGAGAAAAGGTCTCATTGTGTTGCCCAAGACGATCTCAATCCCCTGTTCTCAGGCAATTCTCTTACCTCTGCCTCCCAAAGTGCTAAGGTTACAGCCCACCATGCCAGGACGATATATATATATTTAAAAAAAATTCTCATATCATTTAAAAGTTAAGAGGAACAAAATCAAACAAAAGTTAGTAATTTGCATGATATTTACTATTTTTCATTCTTCTCAGATGATTCAAGTCTACACCTGATATTATTTTTCTTCATCCTAAGGGACTTCATTTATAATTTCTTCCAATGGTGGGTTTGCTGACAATGAATTCTTTTAGTTTTCTTATAGCTGAAAAAGTCTATTTTGCCTTAATTCTTGTATGATACTTTTGTTGGCTATTTAGTACTGGATTGACCAACATATTTTTCTTTCAGAGCTTCAAAAAGGACATTTTACTCTTTATTATCATACTTTCATCATGGTTTCTAATAAGGATCAGTTGCTGATTGCACATCGCCTGACATGAAATATTTTGCTTTTCTTTTTCTACTTTCAAGTTTTGTTTTTCATTATTGACTTTTAACAGTTTGACTGTGATGTGCTTTGGTGTCAGCTTCTTCTTAATTATTGTACTTGAAGCCGGGCTCAGTGGCTCAGCCTGTAATCCCGCGCCTTTGGGAGGCTGAGGTGAGTGAATTGCCTGAGCCCGCGGGTTCGAGACCCGCCTGGGCAGCGAGACCTCATCTCTACAATAAATCAAAAAATCAGCTGGGCGTGGTGGAGCATGCCTGTAATTCCGGCTACTCGGAAGGCTGAGGCGGAAGGATCGCCGGAGCCCAGCAGGCGAGGCTGCGGTGGCCGGGAGCGGCCACTGCACTCCAGTTTGGGCGACAGAGTGAGACTCCAACTCAAAAAAAAAAAAAAAAAAAAAAAAAAAAAAAATTATTGTACTTGGTGTTGATTTAGTATCTCAAATGAGAAAATGTCTGATTTTTATCAAATTTGGAGATTTCAGCAGTTACTTTTTCAAATATTGTTCCTGTCCCATTCTGTGTCTCCCCTCTTTCTGGTATTTCAGTTACTTGTACATTTGGCAATCTGATATTGTCTAATGAGTCACTGTGGCTCTGCTGACTTTTTTCCCAATTTTTTGCCTCCATAATTTCTACTAATATATTTTCAAATTCACTTACTCTTTATTATGTTATGTCCAGTTGGCTAAGTCCTATAGTAAATTTTTATTTTAGGAATTCCATATTTCAATTCTAGAGTTTCCATTTGGTTCTTTTTTTATTTCACTGTCTGCTTTTCTGCAGAGACTTCCCATTTCTCTTTTGAGCTTTTATATGCTTTCAAAGAGGTTTTGTTTTGCTGCACTAGGATTAGTAATAACAGACATTATAACATCTTCATCAGTTGTTCCTACATCTATTTTACCTGAAGTTAAATTTTACTTTATCTAGAATGTGTTTCATTTTCTTGGTTTTTTTTTTTCTATGTCAGGCAAATTTGCAGTTTATTTGGGACTTTGCAATTGCTAAGTTGTAAATATTTTAATAAAAATTTTAGAAGTTTTCTCCGATGAGCATTGTTTCACTGTTATAACGTGTATTTTTCTTGGCTGGGCTTGAACTGCAAACTTTTTTTATTGTTCAGTGGCTTTAATTTCTGTTGACATTTTCCCTTTAGGTGGGTTGCTTTTAGTCTATCCTATGCATTCCATGTTTCAGAGTTCTCTCATCGATAAGTGTAGAGTTTAGGGAGCCCTTCTCCAGTTCTTTCCCTCCTGGGATTCCCTCACTCTCTTCAGTATTTGCACTCTATTCATGTCTCTAATATAGGTCTCCAAGCCAGAGAGATTGATTTTTTCCTTAGTGAAAGCAGCCCCCATCTCCTTTCTGAGTTTTTGTCTTTTGCTGAGTTGCTTTGGGCCAGTCCTGTGCATGAGTGGAGATGAACCAGAAATATGGATAGAGAGCTTCTGTGGCAATCATTCTCTGGCTCTAATCCTTCTAGAATTACCCCTTTTATAGTTTTCTACTTTCGTTTTTCTGACTCCTGACCCCCAAAAGACTATAGATTTTCCTGAAATTATTCTCAGCAGCTATGCCCTTGGGGAACTGCACAGGCAATCCAAGGAGATGAGAACTTTGATATACAGTTTTCAATCTCCTTTCCTCTGGGTGAGCATGGATTCTGACCACAGTCTGTTTGCTCTGTTCACTCCTCTATACTTTTAGAGAATTGCTTTTGTGTTATGTTTAGGGGACTGAGTATGTTATGCCAAGAAGCAGAAACTCAAAAACCCACATGATGATAACAAAAAGGAGACAAACTTTTAGTTGGTTCTAAATTCTCTGCAGATAACACACCCTCTCGCATGCAGGCTGGATTGCTCTAAACACTATCCCCCAACCTCCAACATGCTACAGAAACAGAGATAATAATTTCACCTAATTTAGAATAAAACATATGGTATAAAAAGTGTGAAGACACTTTTTGAAATTAAATTATCACAATTAATGAGAAAATATGGGATATTTAATTGCAACTTGATCAACTTGATATAATTTCATTAAAGTACTAATTTTTTTTTTTTTTTTGAGACGGAATCTTACTCTGTCACCCAGGCTGGAGTCTAGTGGCATGTTCCTGACTCACTGGAGCTTCAATTTCCTAGGCTCCAGTGATTCTCCCACCTCATCCTCCCTAGTAGCTGGAACTACAGGTTCGTACCACCATGCCCCGCTCATTAAAATAATAATATCTGAAATCTAAAATAATAGTGTTATCATTCTTTTTATATAACAATATACTTAGGACTTTTTTTTTCAGATTGTAATAATGATTAAAACTGTTTTCTTCATACCTGGTTTGACTGGTCCTGCTTATATCCAAAGGCTTCTATCTATGAATGGCTGCTTGAAGTTATTGGCACAGTCTGGTTATGCAAAGCAGCAAAGTGGTGCAAAAAGGAAGTCTTCCCATGTGCATTGGTCTCTATACTTATTACTGATAAATTGAACTAACTCTTAAGCATTGAAGCCATGTAAGATAAGGTGCTGTGTGTTAATCTGTGTTTGTAAGATAAGGTGTTGTGAGTTAATCTGTGTGTTTAAAACTTGTATTGGCACTATCTTTATTTTGCTGGTGACACATATATTTCATAAACATAAAGAATTATTTCAAATGGTTTAAAATGTCATAAATATACAGTCACTCTTGTTGACCTTCACAGAGCTCACACCCGTTACACTAGGCTCTGACAGGGACCACAGAAAAGTCCTAAGGGGGCAACAGTCCTATTACCTATGCTTTCTGTGATAAGGGAGAAAGTGGGGTACTGGACTGGAGAGAGAAAGGCAAACAGTGATCAGTAATTTGCTTGATAAGACAGAAATTGTGAAGTGAATAATTTTGCTCCTGGTGGGCGTTTAGTGGGAATGATAGGAACCTAGGGAATAAATAGCAGAGAAAGTTAAAAACTGAGATAATGCTCCACCAAATCTCTCTTTTAAAACTTATTTTCAGGAGTCTCCTGATTTTTTTCCCTTTCCATTTGTTTACATTTTCTTTATGTCTTTTAAGCTATTTTTGGAATTTGGTCCCATGTTGGCTGAAACCCTTCATTAAGTGCTACTGCCATTTACATTGAGGAGGAACTCCAAAGACAGGATTTAGGGGCTAAAATGTTTCTCTCTTGTAATATAGTCTCCTCTTGATCTACAAATCTTCATCTGGATGCTTGCCGTGACTTTATACAATTTGATCAGATTTTAGCTATGTGGAGGACATGATCAAATGGTGCTTTTTTGTTAAATATAAAAGCTAGAAACCTTGTTTTTCTTTATCAGTGATGTTTCTCATTACACAGCATGCTTCTATAATTTTATTTCCCCCCCTTCTGACTGAAAAGCTATCCATTTTTTCTATCAGCCTCTTTTAATTTTCCAAGTTTCTACTCAATTAAGTAGTGCTTAGAGCAGTGTTTTGTGGCTCCCCAGAGTGCCTTGAACTTCAGTGAGTTTCATTAAATGTTTCCAAACTATTTTTTAATAAAATTAATTCTAATACACTTTAATGTTAAAAAGAAATTGCCACAAAACATTTACCTGTCAGAATGTAAATCTGATTTTAAGCAACACTTCTTTTTATTATTTTCCTGTTAAATTTTAGGAATACTAAATCCAGACAAGGCAGATGCTTAAATTTGAATTAATAAAACTGATAAAATAATTTATAAAGCTAAGTTCAAAAAATAAAATACAGTTATGCTTGGAATTTAGCATTAATTTTCTGTTGAAAAATACTTAAATAGATGGATAAAATTCTTGATTACAGAAGAGAAAAGATTATTTCACTAATTAAAATGAAATGCTCAAGGGACAATAAAATTAAGTATGGACCTCTCTATTTGGAAAACCCTTAAACCAAAAACAAAATATACTTACATTTTGATGTTAACAAGCAACAGTTAACAGTTCTTATAATAATGCATGTAATGTCAAAAATATTGATTTGTAAATGGAATTAATATATCCATTAGAAAAATAAATAACATCTAATAAGGTAACAAATGAAATTTATTCTTCACAAAACTTTCTCGATGTGACACTCTCCCTGAAGTCATTAAAGTCATAGAGGCAGCTTCATGTAATGAGTTTTCTAACTCACGTAATGAGGCCGCTTCTCACTTATTCTTTAACAGCATTACTGGAGAAAATGTTAATGTTTAGAACTGAAAGTTTACATAGCTTGTTACTTCCTAAACAAAGAATAAAGGCCTTCTAATTTTAAATCATTTCCAGACAAATCAAGGAGAGGACTCATTACGTGAATTAACTGCAACAATGAACAACTCTGGTTTATAAGAAACCTACTCATTAAAAATTGCACTAAAATAAAATAAATAGTAAGACTGATTTAATCAGGAAAGAATTGTCAAGAGAAAAATATCAAAATTTATGATAGAATTTAAGTTCTTAAGGAAAAAAAGTGATAAAAAATTAGATGACTTGTACATATGGAGTGGAATAATAGACATTGGAGACTCCAAAAAGTGAGAAGGTGGTGAGGCATGAGAAATTACTTAATAAGCACCATGTAGAATGGGTATCATGTACAATATTCAGGTGATGGGTACATGAAAAGCCTAGACTTCACCACTACACAATATATCCATGTAACAAAACTGTACTTGTACCCCTTAAATCTATACAAAAAATTAAATAATGAAAAGTCTCATAAATTAATGAGGACAAATTTTAGAAAACACAGATATTTTTAACATATCCAATGACAAAGAAATTTATAATTTCCATATAGAAGATAATAGGAGCAAGAGTTTGTAATCTGAAAAGATTATTGGTACTTTGGTCCAGTCAGACGCAGGTTAAATTATATATAGCAACAGTTCACAAGGAAGAGACAGAAAAAGAACACATTCACTGTAAGTTCTTGCAGGACCACAGTACTATACTGTGAAGGGAAGAAATAAGTCCTCACCCCCCCCAAAAAAAATTGAACAGCAGATGCTTAAATGTGAAGATATAATAAAATTAATGGTTTAGCAAAGTATAAGCTGCACTAATTTCTTAATTTCTTGATTTTGGCCTTCAGTAAATCAATTCAAAGTTGCAGCCACTGATAGTGTTTTGGGCTTTCCCTCTGTTATCTCATTTTATACAATTACTAATTAGTATACTAATAAACATACAAATACGATGTGAAATCTCTTAAGACAACTGTTTTTAAAACAATTGATGAATTTGTACTTAAACATGCTTCAGAATACAATAGTAGAATCCATGCATTTTTAGTATGTAGACACTTTGACATGCGTAGTTCTAATTAACGCTGTTTTTGTTATGTAATGAGGGCCTCCTTCCTAAATAAGACCATAATACACAATACTGGCCAAGTAAATTTATCTTTCTAGACCTCACTTTAATGTCTTTAATGTGGATAATTAATCTGCCTTGTAATGGTAATAGATTGTTGGGTAATATTTGTGAAAGAGCTCAGATTTGGAGATCAGTAAATGTTAGTTTACAATTTTCTTTCTTGTTAGATCTAGTATTCTACCTGCAGGTAGGGAAAAACAGGTCAGTGTAGATTTACAAATGTCATTAACTACACATATGTAATTTTCTAATTCTTATCCTATTAGTCTTTTCTTTCAATACATTTTTCTGTGGTCATTTCCATTGGAATCTAGATGTTAATTTTTCTAAACTGGAATAAGGAATTCATATAGAATCTATCCTCATTCCACTAACTTCTGACTCTCTAACATTTATAACACATCTGATTTCTTACAATGACTGTGACAGTATGACAGAAAATGATTTGGTGAAAATATCAAAGGAGAAACCATCTCCTTTCTCTCTTACTACCCTTCATGACCATGAATACATGACCTGCACCTAGAAAAAAATCTTCCTTGTCTTCCTCTCATTTCTAGAATAAAATTCAACTGTGTTAGATATTAAAGTATCAGAGAGTAATAAAATAATGCAACCAAAGTGATATGAATCAATAAACAAGTTGAATCTGATTTGGCAAAAAAGTAAGTTAAATATAATTATTTGAATTTTGCCTAATGCATCAGAATATCTTCTTTTGCAACAGAAAAATCTTGATGCATCAGAAAAAGATTAAAGATGCTCTTTTGATCATACTTTGAACAAACAATAATCCTGCTGACAGTTTTCTCATGTGTTGCTTTATCATTTTAAGTAAAGAAAAATCAACATTTTCTTTGTTTTATTTTTTCAATACTTGCTTGCTTGTTATTTTATTACAAAAGACATATGTTGGGAGCCAGCCTTGGAGGCCCACCTGATTGACAGGGTCCTGGTGGGCTGAAGACCCTGGGCCACAGGGTGAGCCCAGGAAACTGAGGCACTTCTGTCTTCCACCTTTGCTGTTTGGTACCGCCGAAGAATTCTGTGCAGTCGTGGAAGAAGAAAATGGCATGTTTATGCGAAGTACTCACAGCTAACCTGAGAATATCATGGTTTATTTTTCCATTTCCCATTATGCCATTTGGCCTTTTCTAACATATGCAAGGGTTAAACTCTGAAGCACATCAAGAATGCTTTCTTTCACTTGGTTATAAGTTACTAGATATTGCTTGAGTAAAAAATGATATAATTATATTCACTCCTTATTTGATTTAGGATTATGCAGTTTAGTGTTTAGACATAAGGTTTTTTAGAAGCACAAGTTTATAGTAAGTTCATTATGAATTCATTATAAGCTCTAACACTTATCTAGGAGTTATGTAGGTGATTTATAACACTGTTTTCACAGACAGGATAAAGATTAATCGTTAAGGTTTTTACTTAATTCTATAGTTAAAATTTTAAATAAACGTTTATAGAGTGGGTTTTCACTGAATTCATAATATACTAATTAGATACTTTTATGATAATTAACTAAATACAGAAAGCAACCTTGGGGGCCTGGGAAACATCACTAAAAGCTTCTTTTGAGTTCTCTTTAGAAATAAACACTGCAGGATAAGAGAAAAGTAATGAAGACACCTGGACAATAGAGGCAATTTCAAAGCTCTGAAGGTAATAGAAGCCCCAGAACTACTGCTACATGAAGAAGTGTACACTTGGAAACTTTCTTGAGACATTTCAAGGATTGTAATTCAGGACTTTGGACTAAAACTATCATTTTTGGCTTTATGAATAAGACTCATTGTCTGAATGTTTATAGGGTTCTTGACTTGTTTGTTGCTAAGACCACTAGATGGTGGTAAGTTTTAGAGGATATGTACGTGAAGGAATTTTCTTTGTCTTGCCCCTTTACAAATGGTATAAAAGCTTTCCATTAGCCAACATTAAATGGCATCTGTTCAGGAAGCAGGTGTCTGAGTATAATATTTTCGTCTTTTGCCTATCCGTCTCTCCTTCAGGAAACCTCACACCCTTGGCAGGGGCTGGAGCCCCGCAGACATATGAGCTAAATTTCAAATATATCAATAGTTAAGATGTGCTAAAGCAATATCCTGGGGTATGTCTTAATGAATTAGAGTCTACTTCAAATTTCATAAAAAGTAGGCAGAAAATATTTTATTCATTTGCATAAACTACAATGTGAAAGTTTTTGTATTTCAACTTACTGTTAATACTTTGTCTTAAACTTTATTTCATTCCATAAAAGTAGCTGTTCTTAACCTTTCTGGCATCAGGAACCGGTTTTTTGGAAGGAAGACTTTTTTTCCCCCCATGTTCATTGCTGGAAGGGGCATGGGGAATGGGTTGTATGATCAAACCTCAGTGCTAATGTTAATGTGCATTTGCAGCTGCTCTCTGGCACTAACATCATGGTCTCAGTGCTACATCAGATCATCAGGCATTAGATAGATCCTCATAAGGAGCGTTCAACCTGGAATCCTCGCAAGTGCAGTTCACAACAGAGTTTGCTCTCCTATGAGAGTCTAGTGCTGTAGGCAACTGATCTGACAGAAAGTGGAGCTCAGGTGGTAATATGAAGCTTCACTTGCATGCCTGGAGGACCGCTCACCTCCTGCTGTGCAGCTTGACTCCTAACAGGCCAGGGACTGTGGCATGGGGGTTGGAGATGGAGACCCCTGCGTTAAAAAAAAACATGTCAGAGCATATCGCGCAATTTGGATTATAACTACCAACAAGTAAACTGGTAATGATAAATCTTGGGAGTGTGGGGGACTGGTCACATATTCTGTATACCTGAATATCAAGGACAACCAAACACCAATGGCTTTGCAACCTGATAATAAATGACAAATGGTGATTGTTAGAAATACATTTGCAAAGACAAGAAGCAACACACATATACAATAATGTTGACTTTTTTAGTAAAAACTTCATTTTAGATTATTCAAAACTTCCAAATACCTTCAATAAATCGGAATTTTAGAACTGGTGAGGATATTTGGAATTATTGCATAAAAATTCTTATTTTGAAGAGAAAAATAGATATTAGATAAACTTTCAAAGTGCTTATTTTTGTCTTGTTTGATCTGAAATGGACTGAGATGCTTAGAAGTTCAAAAGGATTGTTTCTGATAATTTCTCCTTGTTTCTCTTAGTTTTGCTTTTCATATTCTTATACTTCCGCACACATACTCCACACATAAATTAGCACATAGGGTTTCAAGAGTAATATCATCATTAAGATACTTAACCATAATTAATATAATCCTCTTTGATCCCTGGATACATTTTTTTTTTTGAGTTGCAGTCTCACTCTGTTGCCCAGACTGGAGTGCAGTGGCTGCTCCCGGCCACCGCAGCGTTGACCTGCTGGGCTCCGGCGATCCTTCCGCTTCAGCCTTCCAAGTAGCCGGAATTACAGGCATGCGCTACCATGACCGGCTGATTTTTGATTTATTGTAGAGATGAGGTCTCGCTGCCCAGGTGAGTCTCGAACCTCCGGGCTCAGGCAATCCACTCACCTCAGCCTCCCAAAGGCGCGGGATTACAGGCTGAGCCACCAAGCCCAGATTTCTGGATACATTTTTATGTGAATCCTCATTTGAAATTAATTTTGTCACTCTTTTTCTGTTTCTTTTTTTACTTGGTGAGCTTTTGCTATTAATTTTCATTTGTTGCTTTGTTTTTATGTGTATACTATAAAAAGGGCACATAGTTGCAATTTTTAAAGACAAATCTGAGAATATTTCCTTTTGACCAACTATTTTTATGTTCCCTCTTAAGCTACAGTACACTGTTGTTTCCTTTGATTGCTCTCTTTTATAATATGATTTCTTTGTCTCTAGATTGTTCAAGTTGTGAAGATATATATATTTTTGTTCAAATATACTAGTGGTTACTTTCATATTTTCCAAAATATTACTCTTACAAGAAGCGTTGGCATAACAACTATTGATGGTCCGATTGGATTTCAGGGCATGTGAAATTTGAAAACAGAAGGAGATAGATTTGGTATAACATAGTGTTATTTGACTATTTTGACAGTGAAAATTGATCTGCCATCTCTTTCAACAGTGTATAGAATGTGTTTCTAATTTTAATCATTCATTTACTGAATCCATGATTTTGTTATAACCACATGCTATTTGTACTTCCATTTACTTAATGTCTTTTCTTAAATCAACTTATTTGTAAACATATTTAGTTTATAGCATTGTCCTAAATAATAATATCTGTGAAATCATGAGATTGTGATGAAAAGTTAATTTTAAAAAAGGGTAAAGTAAATCCATTATAACTAAAATGAAATATTGTTCATAAAAGTACCCATCAAATCATCTTACCTGCCACATGTTGTGGAACACTGATCTAGCTTATATTTCTCTCATTATCAAAGTATAAACATGGAAGGACATCAGTTTAAAGGAAATCCAGTTGACAAAGAAGAGGAATTGTCTTGGACCGCACATAAGTTATTCTTGGTGTGTATACATAAGACCTTTTATTATTTATATTTTTAATTATAAAATTTAGAAAAATGAGAACAACATGAAACTAGTGGGAAATTTGACCTTACTTGTAAAACTAATCTATCAATGTCTGGTCCAATGGAAGTGCTTGTGATTTGTAGTGAGTTCTCAAGGTGCTTATCAGAAATGTTCAAAGTTTGCTTTTTGCATGCTTCATAATTGAAAATATTGAGTGATCTATTGCAGAAACAAAGAACTGAGTGTCACATACTCTCACTCATAAGTGGACCTTGAACAGTTATCTTTTTTAAATTTTTTTTGAGTTGGAGTCTCACTTTGTCGCCCTGACTGGAGTGCAGTGGCCGCTCCCGGCCACCGCAGCCTTGACCTGCTGGGCTCCGGAGATCCTTCCGCCTCAGCCTTCCAAGTAGCTGGAACTACAGGTGCGTGCTACCACGCCCGGCTAATTTTAGATTTATTGTAGAGACGAGGTCTCGCCAAATTGCCCAGGCGGGTCTCGAACCCACAGGCTCAGGCAATCCACTCACCTCAGCCTCCCAAAGGCACGGGATTACGGGCTGAGCCACTGAGCCTGGCTTGAACAGTTATCTTAATACTGTAAGAAAGGGATTGTCCATAGTGGGAAACTGTGGGGTGGCAGGGTGGGATTGGCAGTAGTGGGAAACTGCCAGGGGAAGGCGGGGCACACCTCATCAGCAAGGGTACCTGCATAATGAATATCTGTTTTCCTAACCCTGAATTGTACCTCACATCTCTAAAATAAAAAAATAAAAAAAAAAAAAAAAGAAAATAGCTGCTCTCAAATATATGTGCTGCTGCCGGGCTCGGTGGCTCAGCCTGTAATCCCGCACCTTGGGAGGCTGAGGTAAGTGGATTGCCTGAGCCCGCGGGCACGAGACCCACCTGGGCAGGCGAGACCTCATCTCTACAATAAATCAAAAAATTAGCAGGGCGTGGTAGCACACGACTGTAATGCCGGCTACTCGGAAAGCTGAGGCGGAAGGATCGCCGGAGCCCAACAGGTCGAGGCTGTGGTGGCCGGGAGCGGCCACTGCACTCCAGTCTGGGCGACAGAGTGAGACTCCAACTAAAAAAAAAAAAAAAAAAAAATATATATATATATATATATATATATGTATATATATATATATATACAGCTAAAAAGCGATGCCATTAAAAAAGGTGTGACTGTGAACTTCAAAAATGAACCTGTGCATATGTGGTCATGAAGAAATTAAATGCTAAAAAACCACATGATGTTAGAAGATTTTGTGAGGTTGCATTACTAGCTGTCCTGGGTCACGTGGGGCCTGTGGACCACAGGTTTGATGTGCTTGCTTTAAATCATTTCTAAATTACTTCTAATACCTAACACAATGTAAAGGCTATGTTAATAGTTGTTAAATTCTATTATTTAGGGAATAATGACAAGAAACAAAATCTGTATATGCTCAGTAGAGACATTTTTCCCTCAGTTATGAGGACACACACACCTATAATTCATTTATAGAATTCATTTATAAAAAAATGTGCATTTATTTTCACATGTTTAAACTTCAGTCATCTTCAAAGTACTCTCTGCTTGGTGCAATACACCTATTGAGATGCTTCTTCCACTACTCAAAACAATTTTTGAACTTGTCAATTTTGATGCCTTTTAGTGCATCTGCTTTTTTGTTTTACCTCTTCCACATCAGCAAAATGTTTCCCTTTAAGGACTTTTTCATCCAGGGAAACAAAAAATAAAAGTTGGGGTGAGAGTTGCTTGGGGTGAGATTGGATGAATAGGGAGGGTGGAGCATGGGGGTCGTGACATTTTTGGTCAAAATCTGCTAAGCACTCAGTGCAGTGTAGGCAGATGTGCTCGTAAATCACCCATCATGAAAAGGGCAAGCATGTTGAAAGAATTAAAAAACAAAATCACTGAAGCCGGATGCAGCCTCTCACAACAATGCTCACAACAATGATGATGCGTTCCCAAAGCACTTACCTAGCGGGGGAACCCTGTTTTACAAGGGGCCTGTCCTCCAAAAGTTAATTCCATTTATTTTGGTGATCTCACCTCCTATTTACTATCTGCAGTTGGCAGAAACCATGTATATGGAGGGCCAACTGTATTTTCTATTTGGAGAGTTCCTATAAACTTGTGTCCTATAAACACAGAAATTCTGTCAATTTATGTTTGATGTGGTTTCTATAATAAAATAATAAAATAATAAATCTTTGATGGATTTAAAAATCAAATATGCTGTGTTATATTGAGTACATTGCTGATAGGGTAGAACTTCGTTTTTGACTAGATATTGCTGAAAACCAAAATTTCACCTTAACTTTTATATAAACTATCTTCTGGTTTTATGTATTTTAAACATTGCACCTCTTCTATAGTATGTATATTTCGAGGTGTCTTAGGGTGTGCTTATATCTTGATGTGATCTCTGGTCCTGTACCTTCCTGTAGTATTTTAGAATGAGTCCACATAAGCCATGGGAGTATCCCTGGAAGTCGTTCTACGTGGGCTGGATAGCAGTAACTAACAATACATGGAAATGACTGCAATTCACATAGACATAGCCCACTAATAAAAATTAAATGTATTGCCAGCTCAACTCAATTTTTAAAAATCCTTACAACTATCCAAAAGTGAGTAGTGTGATAAAAGAAAAGTACTAAAAATAAACATTAGACTTAACTGATTGTGGTTTAGATCACTTGCCTTTGCAAATTTTACAAACCTATGTGAACATATTGCTAGGGTACCCGCCATCCATTCCCGCATCTATCTGTAGAGGCTCATGCCCTAGAGATTTCGCTTCATTGGCCTCACTCAGAAGTCACCTGCAGATAAAGGCATAAGTTAATTTTATTTAGCAGCTAGAGGATTAAAGATTACCCTTAGACATATAATGAAGACCTACAATTGCTCTAATTGGTCTTCTCTCTGAAATAATAAGTAAAAGCATTCCTGATTTTCCTAAACAAATCATTCTTTCTCTTTATAGGCAAACATCTTGACAAAGCAGCTTATAATCCACACATTCCATTTTCACCAAACCAACTCAACTCCTGGAATCTGACTTTGGCCTAAATTGTAGTACTAAATCTGCTCATCTACAATCATCTTGCAATGACCAAGTATAATCACTTCTGTGAATTCTCATATGATTCCAATATATTGTATTATCTGCCACAGAAAATTATCATTTTTAAAAAATAATATTCTCTCTTATTTCCTATGTTAGTGAATTCTTACTGCTCTCTAGCTATTTACTATTAGTCTTTTAGATTTCTCTCTCCACTCATACTTTAAGTGACTATCTTTTTATTTGACGATTAATGTGTATCGACAACTCATAGCAATGACAGCCAATTGTGAATCACTCTTATATTGAGTGCATTACTCATATTAAGCCTCAGCCCTTAAAATACAGTTGCAAGGTGTGTATTGTGTCTGTCTTATTTATAAGAAAACTGTGCCATTGAGAGAAAAAAAGAAGTAACTTGCCCAACATCATGCAACTAGTGTTGAAGCCTAAGAATGTGTTGATAAAATTATAACTCTCTGACCATCATGACTCATTTAAGTATTTTGCATTATTTTGTGTCTATTTTGGTATTTTTCTTTTCATAGAAAATAATCTATTATTTAGACATTTTCAGATTTATCATCACTGGATTGTATGGTATTCATTTATAATGTCTCAATAATCTCTCATTTTATTAATATTTTACTCTTTGTTTCCTCTCTTTGTCTTCTTTAGCATTGCTGAAGTTTTATGTATCTTATAGGTTATTTAAAAAACAGCCCTTAGAATTCATTTATATTCGACTTTTTAAAGTGACTTCCATTTCATTAATTTCTGTTTTTACTTTTTGAAACTTCTTTCTTTCACCTTTTTGGGGTGATTTGTGAGTCTTGTGACTTCTGAGTGAAATATTTAGATTTTTAAAATTTTATTCCCTGTTTAATAATAAAAGCATGTAGTGCTATAGATATTTCTCTATGTGTAATTTTAGCCATATTTTGTACATATTAATACATAATATTGGTTTACTTTCTAATTAGCTTGTCATTGATGGTTTGATATTCTCTTTGTATAAATACTTAGGACAGTGTGTTATTTTCTAATTTCTGTTTTTAAAATTTTCAATTGGCTTGATTTTATTTGTTTATTATTTATTCAAATCTAGCTTTATTGTATTGTAACCATAGGTTATTGCTATTACATTATTTCTTTTAAATATTGATTATATTTTTAAAAGTTTCAAAGAAAAGCACAATAAATCTTTGGTAAATATAATGTGTTAAATATATATATCTTCTCTATAGAATAAAATAGCTTGATGTTTTGAAAAGAGCTATGTCAAAAATCTTTCAGAATGTGTGATTTTTTTCAATTATCCCAAGTATTATCACTATTATTATTATTTTTAATTTTTGATTCTAAAGACGTGGGGTACAATTCAGGGTTAGGTATACAAATGTCCATTGTGCAGGTACCCTTGTTGATGAGATGTGCCCCTCCCTCCCCTGGCATTTCCTTCAACTGCCATTCCCACCCCCCTCCCCTGGCAGTTTTCCACTACTGTCAATCCCTTTGTTATAGTGTTATGATGATTGTTTAAGGACCACTTATGAGTCAGAGCATGTGGTACTCAGTTCTTTGTTTTTGTGATAGATCACTTAGTATTAGAGACTGTAAGTCCAGCCAAATTGCTGCAAAGTTCATAATTTTGTCCTTCTTTATGAGTGAGTAATATTCCATTGTGTATATACACCACATTTTAAAAAATCCAGTCCTCTTTCCATGGGCAGCATGGTTGGCTCCATGTTTTTGCTATTGTGATCAATCTTGAGTGATGATAGAGAAGGAGCCATGACCTTGGGTGAGAGGACATTGATATTGTTGACTGAATTTAGTTGCACATAGTTGGGATCCCATTTTCCAGTAGCCGTCAATCAAGGGTCATTCTGTTTCTAGAGGCCATCTGCATTTCTTGGTCAATATTTCCTCCTCACATCTTCAAAGCCAACAACCATGGTTCAAGTTCTTCTCATGCTCTGATTCTCTCTTACCTTGCCATCTACCTCATCTTTCCTCTGTCTTCCTCTACTGCTGCAAATCTTGAACTTCAGTCAGAAAAAATTTATCTGCTCTTTAAAGGTGATGCAAATAGATAGGACTTATCCAGAAAATACAGGTATTTTAAGGTCTTTAGGCTTAATTACATTTGCAAATTTCCTTTTTAGAAGTCCCTAGATTTGTACTTAATTGAATAACTAGGAAATGGGAATCTGGGGCGAGGTACAACTTTAGAATTTTACCAATGGTAAATTTCATCTTTATGGTATAATGGGTAAGTTACATAATGATTTCAGGTAGTCTGAGTCAATAAAATCCTGTATTATGGTTTCTGCAACATGATTATGTCCACAAATAACATGGAACCCAGAATTTACTGAGCAATGATGTGTAGCCACCAGTCTAGTGTTTGGATTTCAATGTGTGGTACATGGAGAAAGTTTAGCTTTGTTGGGGAAAAAATAACAACTGATGCTGTAATTTGAACAGACGTGATATATTAATATTTTTTCCACCATGGCTATACAGTATAACTGTAGATTCACTAATAGAATTAAATGAAAACCAAAATTATGTAGATGATGATTCTCAGACTAAGAAAATCTTTTGAGAGGCTAATGACCTTGACTGATAATGATACTTATGAAAATCAATTAGTCAAGGAAAAAAGTTAACCTTTACCCCTTACAAAATTACACATGCAACTAAATAAATACAATTATTGAATTGATTATTAACATAAGGGCAAAATCAACCTTATAAGCAAATGTGGGAATGATGGACACTTTTTTAAAAAATAAAGATGAGGGGTACAATTCAGGGTTAGGTACACAAACGTTGACTATACAGGTAACCTTGCTGATGAGGTGTGCCCCTCTCTCCCTTCGCATTTTCCCTTGACACATTTCTTAATGGGGATTCCTACTTATTGATTTGATCAAATCCCCACAAGAGTCTTGGTCTGTGTAGGTGTATTCCTTCCTTTAAAATGGTGTTTAAAATATTATAAGACAATTATGAAAACATACAGAGGAAGTATGTGGCAAGGAGATTTTAATTGAGGTCAGTGAGTGAACCAAGAAAGAGTAAGTGGCAGGCCTGTGACTCCCTCCCCACTAGGCATACTCAAAAGAATAGTTGACCTCAAACAGACCTCATGTGACCATGCTAATGGACAGTAATAAAAAAAAAGTACACACAAAAAACATACTTTTTTTTTAACCAAAACATATTCGGTATATTTAGATGCTGATTGTGAATCAACCTGCAGTGTATGGATTTATGGATCATAGGTGGTTGGAGAATACAAATTATCCACTAACCACGTAGTGGCTACCTATGCGATTATTGAGGAACTAGATAGTCCTCCCAAACCAAAATTGCCATCACTGAGGTGAATGCCATACATAAGCTTTTACGTACCCATTCGAACTCTATTTTTTAAAACATTTTAATAGCTTTAGGGGGTACAAAGAGTTTTTTATTACTTGGTAGCATTATATAGCGGCAAAGAAATCCAAGCTTTATGTGTACTTTCCACCCCCACCTGTGTACATTTTATTCGATGGGTGATATTCTGTCCTTTCACCCTTCCCCCTTGTTCATGTCATTTTCCCACTTGTTACTGGGGTTATTTGCTTTGTTCTTGCTGATTTGTTTGAGTTCTTTGTAGATTCTGTATATTAGTCCTTTATTGGATATATGGTTTCTGAATATCTTCTCCCATTCTGTAGGTTGCTTATTTGCTTTGTTGTTTATTTCTTTTGCTGTGCAGAAGCCTTTTAGTTTAATTAAGTCCCTCTTAATTATTTTTGTCTTTATTACATTTGCTTTTGGGGTGTTAGCCATAAATTCTTTGCCCAGAAGAGTTTTTCCTAGGTTTTCTTACAGAATTTTTATAGTTTTAGGTCTGACGTTTAAGTTTTAAATCCATTTTGAGTTAATTTTTTTATATGACGGGAGACAGGGATCAAGTTTCTGCATGTAGCTATCCAATTTTCCCAGCACCATTTACTGAATAGAGTGTTTTTCCCCAGTGTAGTCCTTTTCCTATGTATGTACCAGTACCTTGCTGTTTTGGTTACTATAGCCACGCAGTATAATTTTGAATTCAAGTAATATGATGCCTTAAGTTATTTTTTTCCCCTTAAGATTGCTGTGGCTCTTTTTTGGTCCCATATGAATTTTAGAGTTTTTCTTTTCTAATTCTATGAAAAATGATGCTGCTAGTTTGATAAAAAATGCGTTGAATCTGTAGGTTACTTTGGGTAATATGGTTATTTTAGCAATGTTGATTCTTCCAATCCATGAGCATAGGATGTTTTTCCATTTGTGTCCTCTACAGTTTCCTTCAGCAGTGTTTTGTAGTTCTCCTTGCAGAGATCTTTCACCATTTTGGCTAAATATATCCTGGGTATTTTAGCTTTTTGGCTGCTATTGTAAATGGATTGAGTTCTTAATTTGATTCTCAGCTGGGTCACCATGGGTGTATAGCAGTGCTTCTGATTTATGTATGTTGATTTTGTAGCCTGAGACTTCACTGAATTCATTTATCAAGTACAGGAGTCTTTGGAGGAGTCTTTAGAATTCTCCAAGTATAAGATCATATCATTGGCATACAGGATAGTTTCATTTCTTCTTTTCCTCTTTGGAAACACTTTATTTCTTTCTCTAATTTTGCTGATTGCTCTGGCTATAACTTCCAGTACTAAGTTGCATAGAAGTGGTGAAAGTCAGTATTCTTGCTTTGTTCCAGTTCTGAAGGGAAATGTGTTCAACTTTTCACCATTTAGGATGACATTGGCTGTGGGTTTGTTATATATAACTTTTATTATTTTGAGGAACATCCCCTCTATGTCTATTTTGCTGAGGATTTTTATCATAAAGGGATGCTGGATTTTATCAAAATGCTTTTTCTGCATCTATTGAAATGATCACATGACTATTATTTTTAATTCTGTTTATGTCGTGGATATATTTATTGACTGTGTATGTTGAATCACCACTGCATCCCTGGAATAAAACCCATTTGGTCATAGTGGATTATTACTTTCATGTGTTGAGTTAAATTTGTTAATATTTTGTTTAGGATTTTTGCATCTATGTTCATAAGGGATATTGGCCTGTAATTGTTGTTGTGTCTTTTCCTGACTCTGGTGACAGAATGATACTGGCTCTGTAGAATTAATTAGGCAGAAATCCCTCCTCTTCAATTTTATGGAATGCCTTTAGTAAAATTGATACCAGTTCTTCTTTGAAGGTCTGGTAGAATTCAGCTGTGAGTCTATGAGGTCCTGAACTTTTTTTTGAGTCTTCTAATTACCGTTTCAATCTTGCTACTCATTATTGATCAGTTCAGGTTTCTAATTCTTCCTGATTCAAGGTTGGGAGGTTGCATGTTTCCAAGAATGTATCTATTTCCTCTAGATTGTCTAGTATTTTTGCATAGAGGTGTTCATAATAGTCTTGGATGATCCTTTGAATTTCCATTGTCTCAGTAGTAATATTTTTGTTTTCATTTCTGATTAAGCTAATTTGGATTTTCTATCTTTGTTTCTTAATTATTCCATCTAGTGGTCTATCAATTTTAGCTTTTCAAATAATCAACTTTTTGTTTCGTTGATCCTTTATATTTTTTAATTTCAATTTAATTTAATTCTGCTCTGATTTTTATTATTTCTTTTCTTCTACTAACCTTGGGTTTGGTTTGTCCATGTTTTTCTATTTCTTTGAGGTGTGACATTAAGTTGTTGATATGTGATCTTTTAGTTTCATTGATGTAGGCCTTAAGTGCTATAACTTTTCCTCTGAGCACAGATTTGGTTGTGTCCCAAAGGTTTTGATAACTTGTTTCATTGTTACCATTTGTTTCTAGAAATTTTTAAATTTCCTTTTTGGTTTCATTGATGACCCAAGAATCATTCAGGAGCAGATTGTTTAATTTCCATGTTTTCCTTTGGTTTCATGATATCTTCTTGGAGTTAATTTCTAGATTTATTCCACTGTGGTCTGAGAAGACACTTGATATGACTTTGATTTTTTTGAATTTATTGAGACTTGATTTGTGGCCTATCATATGGCCTATCTTAGAGAATGTTTTATGTGCTGATGAGAAAAATACATATTTTGTAGTTTGAAGTGAAATGTTCTGTAGATGTTTGTTAGTTCCATTTGCTCTATGGTTCAGTTTAATTCGAATGTTTCTTTGCTGACTTTCTGCCTTGATGATCTGTCTGTTGCTGTCAGTGGAGTGTTGAAGTCTCTCACTATTACTAAATTATTACTGTATCTATCTTTTTTTTTTTTAGGTCTAGTAGAATTTGTTTTATAAAGCCTGGGGGCTCTGGTGTTAGGTGCATATATATGTAAAATTGTTATGTCTTCTTGTTGAAATGATTCCTTTATCATTGTGTAAATAGTTTTGTCTTCTTTTTACTGTTGTTAATATAAAGTCTATTTTATTTGATATGAGAATAGCTACTCCTACTCATTTTTGATTTTCATTTGTGTGGAATATTTTCCCTTACCCCTTTACCTTGAGTCTCCAGAAATCTTTGTGAGTTAAGTGGGTTTCTCGAAAGCAACAGATCTTTGAGTATTTTTTATCCTCATTCTGCTGGTCTATATCATTTTAGTGGAGCTTTGAGACCATTTATATTAAAGTTAATAAGGATGTGTAAGTTATTATTCCAACCATCATACTGGTTGTTATCTGGTTGCTTTATTATTTATTTATTTATTTGTGTATTGTGCTGGTGTTACATAAGGCCCACGAGCTTTATAATTTTCAGCGTTTTTCTGCTGATGTATTTCTACCTTTTGTTTTAGTATTTAGAACTTCTTTGACTATTTCTTGTAGAGTTGGTGATAAATTCCTTCAGTGTTTGCTTCTTTGAGGAAGACTTTTTCTCCTTCATTTATGAAACTTAGTTTTGTGGGATACAAAATCCTTGGCTGATTGTTATATGCTTGAAGAGATTGAAGATGGGGCCCCAATCATTTCTGGCTTGTAGAGTTTCTTCTGAGAAATATGCTGTTAGTCTAATAGGTTTACATTTATAAGTTATTTGGTACTTTTGTGTCACTGTTCTTAGAATTTTTTCCTTCACATTAACTTTGTATAACTAGATAATTATATGCCTTTGGTGTGAACTTTTTACAATGAAATTTTGGGGGCTTCTTGGGTATTCTTTTTTTTTTGAGTTGGAGTCTCACTCTGTCGCCCAGACTGGAGTGCAGTGGCCGCTCCCGGCCACCGCAGCCTCGACCTGCTGGGCTCCGGCGATCCTTCCGCCTCAGCCTTCCGAGTAGCTGGAATTACAGGCATGCGCTACCACGTCGGCTGATTTTTTGATTCATTGTAGAGATGAGGTCTCACTGCCCAGGCGGGTCTCGAACCCGCGGGTTTAGGCAATCCACTCACCTCAGCCTCCCAAAGGCGCGGGATTACAGACTGAGCTACCGAGCCCGGCTTCTTTGGTATTCTTATATTTGAATATCTAAATCTCTGGCAAGGCCAGGGACATTTTCCTCCATTATTCCCTCAAATAGGTTTTCCAAAACTGTTGCTTTATCTTCTAAGTCAGGAGCACCCATGTTTCTTAGGTTTAGATATTTTACATAATCCCACATTTCTTGAATACTGTTCTATTTTCTTGATTCTTTTATCTTTATTGTTGTCTGATTGGGTTAATTTGAAAGCCTTTTCATCAAATTTTGAGATCTATTGTTAAAAATTTCTACCGCATTTTGTACTTTCCTAAATGATTCTTCCATTTCCAGGATTTCAACTTTTTTTAAAGGTGTCTCTGTCTTTGGATAATTTTTTATTCATATCCTGAATATTTAAAAAAAATTTCTTTGTGTTGGTTTTCAACTTTCTTCTGAAGATCCCTGAGCAATTTTGTAATCAAACTTTTGAATTCTATCTCTGGAATTTCAAAGATTTCATTTTGGTTAGGGTCCACTGCTAAAGGGTCAGTGTGGTCTTTTGGGGATGTTGGAGAACTCTGTTTTTTCATATTATCACAATTATTTTTCTGGTTCCATTTCATTTGGGTGGACTATCTCTTCTTATCTGAGCCTGACAGAGAGATGATGTAGCCCTTGGTTATGTATAACCTTGGTATGGTGAGTTTCTCAACAGCCAACTGTGCCAGTCCTATTCTGGCTACATGCCCTGGCTCACAGCATTCTGAGTGGTCACAGTTACTTGAAAGTATTTTTAGCTGGGATCTGGGATTGCAACTTCTCCAAAGCTGAGGTATTATATCAGGTAAAATAAGCTGTGCTGTTGACCTCTGGTCAGCAGGGTGGAGTTTTTGGGAGAGTGTTAGCTATGATGGTGGCTGTGGGCCTTCTCTCTTTTTTTTTAATTTTGTGTTTTCATGATGTGGGGTACAATTCAGGGTTAATTATACAAATGTTCATTATGCAGGTACCTTTGTTGATGAGGTAAGCCCCACCGCCCCGACAGAATCCCACTATTTCCAATTCTGCCCCCCACCCCCCACCCCCCACTGGCAATTGCCCACCACTGACAATCCTTTTCTTATAGTATTACAATAATTGTTCAAGGTCTACTTATGAGTGAGAACATGCGATACTCAGTTCTTTGTTTCTGTAATAGATCACTCAGTATTAAAGACTCTATGTCCATCCAAGTTGCTGTGAAATTCATAATTTTGTCCTTCTTTTTGGCTGCATAATAGTCCATCATGTATATGTACCACATTTTTTTTATCCAGTCCTCTTTCAAAGGTCAGCATGGTTGGTTCTGTGTTTTTTTGCTGTTGTGAACAATGCTGCAATAAACATGCATATGAAGGTATCTTTTTCATAGAATGATTTGAGTTGCTCTGGGTATATTCCCAGTAGGAGGATTGTGGGGTCATATGGAAGGTCAATTTTTAAACCTTTTAGGAATTACCAAACTGTTTTCCACAGAGGTTGTACTAGTTTACGAACTGTGGGTTAGCTGTTATGCTTTTAAACTTTCACTTTCGCAGACTCTTGGGGCTCTATAATATTTATAACCACCAGACAATTTTTTCTCCTCTTGTATATATGTATATATTTATATATTCCTTGTCGGTATAATCTGATATTTTTTGTTTCACCATTTTTCTTCTATGAATTTGGAAGTTGTATCTATTTTGGAAGTCACATCTATTTTTCTACTGTGTTTACTTGTAAAACCAACACAGTTAAGTTTATGTTCTTAATTTTTATTAAAAACATAGAAGTAATTGCATGTGTATCTTCTCACAATTAAAAAGGAGTCAACACTGATTTTTTATAAGTATGATAAACTTCTAATTTAAAAAGGTGCATCATCTTCTGTGGTTGATAAAATACTTTCTTCCTCTTTTCCTGTTCCTTAACATGTTCATGTCATAATCCATGGAACCGTGAATGTTATCCTACATGGAAAAAAAAGACTTTGCAGATGTGATTAAATTAAGGGTGTTGAGATAGAAGATTACACTGGGTGAGCTCAATTGTGTCATAAATTTTCCTGTAAGAGAGAGGTAGAAGTGTTAGAGTCAGAGAAGGAGATGATGAAAGGATAAAAGTCAAGGAACAATATTCTAGTTTCCTATTGCTGGTATAAAATATTATCACAGATTTAGTGGCTTAATGCAGTACAAGTTTATTGTTTTACAGCCCTGGAGGTCAGAAGCTGAAATGACTTTTACAGGGTTACACTCAAGGTGTCAGTGGAATTGCATTTCTTCTGCAAGCTTTAGAGGAGAAACTGCTTCCTTGCTTTCCATGCATTTCTTCCACAGTTTCCAAGAGAAAATTCGTTGTTTCCTCACCTTTCCAGGTTCTAGATACTACCTACATTCCTCCTCATGGCCTCTCTTCCATCTTCAAAGTGTCGCTCCAAATTCTGCTCCCATTGTCACATCTTCTTCTTTGACCCTGACCCTCCTGCCTTCCTCTTATAAAGATCCTCATGATTACATAGGGCCCGCATGGATAATCCAGGATAATTTCCCCATCTCAGGATCCTTGATGACATCTACAAAGCCATTTTTGCCATATAAAAAGTATTATTTCTACAGGTTTGGGGACTAGGATGTGAACATCATTGGAAGACTCTTATTCTACTTACTACACGTTGATTCACCTTTAGATTCAGACTTCTGAACTTCAAAAATGTATGATAATAGTAATAATGTTGTTTTCTTCAGCCACAAAGTTTGTGGTAATGTGTTACAGCAGCAACAGCAAACTAACATACCTTTCTTCTCCTGTATAATCTGCCTTCTGAACACTTCACTACATTCAGTACATTAAAAGCCAATCAGTCATTTTTTTTGGATTCAACACTTTTAATCAGTTTCATCCTAAAGTTGATTTGAACAAGCGGCATTAATTACCCTCTTGAATATGTAAATCATATCATTGTCATATCTTTTAACATCTAAAGAAAAAGCCGTCTAGCAATGCTAATTATGTGAAAGAATGATTTTTTAAATATTTGAATTGTGTCCCATCAATTGAATCATCTTACTTGTATGATTAATGAAGCATGAGTAAGTATCCTTTCATGTGATTTATCCTAATGAAGATCTGATGTGGGATACCTCATATTTTATTGAAAATACTCAAAGAGAAATATTGCTGCCAAATATACACTGTAACCTTAAAAGTATGGTGTATTTTTCTGATTCTAGAATGAAAGTATGTCACTTAACAGTGGGGATATGTTCTGAGAAATGTATCCTTAGGCAATTTTGTTGTTGTGTGGACATTGTAGTGTGTATTTACACACACCTAGGTGATACAGCCTACTACACCTCTAAGCCATATGGAATAGTCTTTTGCTTCTAGGCTACAAACCTGTACATCATATTACAGTACTGAGCAGTGTAGGCAATTATAACATAATGACAAGTATTTGAGTACTTAACATATCTAAACATGGAAAAGATACAGTAAAAATACAATATGAAAGATGAAACTAATACATTTATATAAGGACCATTGACCATAAATGAGACTTGCAGGACAGGAAGTTATTCTGGGTGAGTCACTGAGTCAGTGATGAGTGAATGTGAAGGCCTAGGACATTACTGTACACTACTGCAGACTTTACAATCACTGATTACTTAGGCTACCCTAAATTTACAAGAAATATTTATTTTCTTTAATAATAAACTAACCTTCGCTTACTGTAATCTTTTCACTTTATAAACTTTAAATTTTTTCTAACTTTCTCTTTTGCAATAACACTTAGTTAAAGCCACAAACACATTGTATAGCTGTACAAAAATATTATTTCTTTACATCCTTATTCTATGGGTGTTTTTCTATTTTTGAAATTTTTTTGAACTGCACACATCATTTATTATTTATGCAAGATGTTCAAAATGTCATTGATACCTTGGTATTTTTAGCCTGCTAGTTTTTAACATAGTCCACGGTAGTTTTATTAGTTTTTACAGTTGTGGGGTACAAGTGGGGATGTACTGCTTAAGTAGGTTGCATGCAGGTAGACTTTGGGCTGCTGGCTGGCCATCTCTCCCAATAGCAGTCCAGGTGCCCAGTGTGTTGCCACATGCCTCTTCCCACCTCCTTCCTTCTCGATCCCTTAGCAGTGTCAAGCATCTGCCGATCCCATCCTTGTGCTACTGTGTCCAGTGTTCAAGGCTTGCTTATGAGTGAGAACATGCGGTATTCAGTTATTTTTTCTGTGATAGTTCACTTAGTATGATGAACTCCATCAGCATCCAAGTCTCTGCAAAGGTCATGATTTTGTTCTTTAAGGCTGCATAATATTCTATCATGTATATGTACAACATTTAAAAAAAATAGTCCACTTTCAGTGGACATCTGGGTTGGTTCCACGTTTTTGCTATTGAGAATAGTGCTGCAGTAAACATGTGTGTGCGGGTGTTTTTTTTGGTAGGATGATTTATGTTCCTCTGGGTATGTTCCTGGAAGAGGGATTGATGGATAATACAGAAGTTCAATTTTTAATTCTTTTAGAAACCGCTATACTGCTTTCCATTTTGGTTGAACTAGATTATATTCCCACCAACAATATAGATGTGTCCTCTTTTTTTCTGCAGCCATTGTCAAGTACTGGTTGTTTTTTGACTTATTAATAATTGCCATCCTTACCAGTGTTAGGTGATATCTCATTGTAGTTTTGATTTGCATTTATCTGACGATTAATGAGGTTGACCGTTTGTCATACGTTTGTTGGCTGCTTGTATGTCATCTTTTGAGAAGTATCTGTTCATGTCCTTTGCTCACTTTTTAGTGGGGTTATTTGTTTTTTCCTTTCATTTCATTTGAATTTCTTGTAGATCCTGGATGTTAGACCTTTGTCAGGTGCATAGCTTGCAAATATTATTTCTCATTCCAATAGTTGTCTCCTTATTATCTTGATGGATTCTTTTGCTCTGCAAAAACTTTTCAGTTTGATAAAGTCCCATCAGTCTAACTTAGCTTTTGTTGTATTTGCTTTTGAAGACTTGGTCATGAATACATTGCTTATTATGATGTCCAGGAGGGTGTTCCTTAGATTTTCTTCTAAGATTCTTATAGTTTGAGATTTTACATTTAAATTCTTTGAGTTCATTTTGTATATGGTGACAGATGGGGTCCAATTTCATTCTTTAAACATTTTCATTAAAAACTAGAACTCAAACACACACACTAACCTGGGACTACAAAAGGTCAGGATCATCAACATCTCTGACTTCCACCTCCACATCATGTCCCACTAGATGGTCTTCAGGGGCAATAACAAACCTGGAGCTGTCATCTCCATACATGATATTACACATGAGTGATAACCATGCCTTCTTCTAGAATACCTCCTGAAGGACCTGCCTGAGGCTGTTTTACTGTTAAGTTTTTCTTTTTTTTCTTTTTTGAGTCGGAGTCTCACTCTGTCACCCAGGCTGGAGTGCAGTGGTATACTCCTGGCCACTCTAGCGTTGTCCTGCTGGCCTCCGGTGATCCTTCCACCTCAGCCTTCCAAGTAGCCAGAACTACAAGCGTGTGCTACCACATTTTTTCTTAATAAGTAGAAGGAGTACATGCTAAAATAGTTATTAAAGGTACAGTATAGTAAATACTTAAACCAGTAGCATAGTCATTTATTATCTTTATTATTATGTACTGTATATAATTATATGTGCTGTAATTTTATACAACTGGCAGCACAGTGTGTTTACTTATACCAGTATCTCCACAGACATATGGATAATGCATTGTGTTGTAATTTTACATTATTTGGCAATTTAAAATTGTCATCTCCCTTATGATCTTATGGGACCACAGCCATATATGTGGTCTGTTATTGACCAAAATTTTGTTATGCTGCATATGACTGTGCACACACACATACACATGCACACACACACCCCAGATCCATGTTTCCCATGTCAATTGAACATTATTATGCTTAATAATAGATGACAAACATTGGAACAATTTAACATAATCTTATTTATTTATTTATTTATTATGAAACCTCAACTTGTTTATAATGCTGAAAATTAAGTTCTTTTGTTGGTGCTCCTTCTTAAGGTATTTGATAAATTTTGGAAATGTTGAACCTCAATAATTGAAGAAAGGATTACTAGATAAGCTTATGAACTCTAATAACATGCCTAATATGAAAAAATACAAATTTTCTAAGTATAATAATTACATACAATTATTATAGAATTTTAGAGATATTAATTAATATCATCCATCGGAACTTAAGTGCTTTTTAGTACAGGAAGATGATTGCAATCCTCATTATATAATGATTCATACTTTCATTAATGAGTCTGTTCTGCTTGAAAAGTTAGAGAATAAAAGAATAAAATGTATATATTGAATGTAACATCTAAAGTTCATTAACTTAAAATATTCATCACCGTGCAGTCATATTATGTTACCTCTGTGTAATTATTATTCCCATCATAAAACTTTTCAAGATCTTAAAGTTCTACAGTATTCCTAATTTTAAAATTCTAGAATATTTAAGTTTAACAATATCAGCTTTTATAGAGAAATGTATTGTTTGGGAGACAGTGTGTCAATAATTTTATTTAATAACTTGAGGGAAATGTGAAAAATGTACATTGCAGAAAGGCAACCCTCCTAATTTTGATTAGTGAGAACTTTAATGGTCATACATGATGATTGCAAAAATAATAACAAACATGTAAAGGCTATACTCCAAGAGGTGAAACGCCAGAGAAAGAAACTCCTATCAAGAGATTCATACTTGCTTTCCTCAATTTTGTTCTGGAGAAAGAAGAGAAAGATCCTCCTGATTCTTCATAATGACAAGCCAGTTGCCACATGAGTGGAAGCAAAATTTATACCACTATTGTGACTCAACTAAACTCAAGAAGGCCTGAAAATTTAAGCCCAATTGGTTGCTCCAGAAGACATCTGTTAAAAACAGTATAGGCCTTGTCTGTAGAAAAGCCTTAAATCTAGACCTTAGAGCTTTTCCAAAGTTATGTCTTCCAGAGGAAAATGAGTTCACAATCAAGCATTTCAAAATAAATAAGAAAATAAGAATTTTGATGAGTCTTCCAAGAATGAGGCAAACTGAAGCTAGTGAAATTCTAAAGAAGAGAAAACTTGAAGAAGTTACTGGGAGCTGCTATTTTATATTATGACTGCTTTTTAAAGTTGTTTCGTTTATGGATCTGATGAAATCTACTCTAACATTTTTAAGCCCAAGCTCTTGGACACTGCAGCACTTTTCAGTTTTTGCTTATACAAAACTCATTCTTTGCAGCTAATTTAAGCTGAAGAAGCCTGGGAATAAAGTTTGAAACAAAGATTAATAAAGTTCTTTGCCCAGTTTTTAAAAAAGCCATCACGAATGAGTCATTAAAAACAACAAATATTTACCCACAGAGACTGTCTTAAGATGATCACATAACAGCATAGAAAATAAATGTTTAAATATGTTAAAAAAAAACAAAAGACAGAAACAAGAATATATATAAGGAACAAAAGACTCTCAAAAGTAAACTAGAAGAGTTTAGTGAGCAAAACTGGCGAAGTAATGTATTTTTTTAGAAATAAAAAAGGAAGAAATTTTAAATTACATAATATTTGAATTTAAAAACTCAAAGTAAAGGCTAAGAATCAGAATAGACAAAGCTGAAGAGAAATAAGTGAACTAAAACTTAAATGTGAAAAAATTTTACTCAGGATGTAGTACAAATAAACTTAGAGAAAGCAGCATTATTACTACTGAAATAATGAAAACTTTCCCTTAGAGCGAGAAAACGGTCAAGGGTGCCTACTAATGACACTTATCTTCATTGAACTGAAGATGAGGCCAAGGAAGAAAGAAACAAGTAAGTACTTTAGAGATTTAAAGGGTGAGAAAGAAGTGTATAATTATCATTGCATACATAGAAAATTTAAAGCAATATTAGATATATAATTTGACTTAATAAAGGACAAATAAATAGAAACTAATTGTACAAAATAAATTTATGTTTCTGTATACCAACAATAAACAGATATCTCTTAAAAGACATAACTACCTGTAGAATAAATAGCACAGAAAAATAAAATATATTGAAAAGTGAGAAAAAGCCAATTCAAATGAAAAATGATGAAAGAGCTCTGCAAAATCCAGTTAGATCATAAATATTTCACAAAGTTGTCACCTCACTAATTGAAAAAAAATGTAAGTAAAATTATAATGAGAAACCACATGCCCACCAAATTGACAAAATTGTAAAGTCTGACAACATCGTTTGGATAAGGATGTGAAATTGGAAAACAAACCAGCTTGGCATTATCCAGGAAAGCTGAAAATAAGTACTCATTTTCTTCTACCTAGCTCATACAAAGATGTAAGAAACAGTTGAACAACTTTTAAAATGTCAGATTGCAGAAATAAAAGCAATACAAATGAAATATCAAAAACCAAAAAAATGATATAGCAATGACCGAGAAACCTATAAATAAGTGCTCAACTTTATTAGTAATTAAATAAATGTAAATTAAGATATCACTTTTACCTCTAAAATTAGTAAAGATTACAAATAAAAAATATCAATTTTTGCATGGCTGTTATAAAATAAACATTGTCACACACTACATAAGAGACTGTTTTCGGATACAACTTTCTAAGAGTGTTATCTAGCAATTGATACAAACCTGTCCCTAGCTTTTGATGTAGTAATTTAACCTTTTAACCTAGAAAATACTAATGGACAAAAACAAAGACAAGCAAAAACGATCACTGCAGTGCAATTCTCAACAGCAAAACAAATTTAAAACTTTCAAAATGTACTGTAAACTGGGGGACATTTGATTAATTATGACCTATCTACCCTGTGAATCATGCTTTATAATTCAGTGTTGTGGAAGAATACTCATTGTAATTGTGACATGACACAAACTGCTTAGAGAAATAAAGAATGATCCAAACACTATTCAAATATTACATTAATACACAAAAAGGGTGAGATGTTTAGAGTAGTTATTGCTGTTATTGTGAAATAATAGGCAATTAGATAAGGTAGGCTTACAATTATTCTATTCACAATTTTGCAACTTTATGATGGTGCAAAAATAATATACATCAGCAAAAACCATATTTCAAATTTTAAATTTTTATCGTTAATTTTTGTTATTTATTTTTTTGAGAGATGAGATCTTACTTTGTCATCATGGCTGTGGTGCCACAGTGCGATCATAACTCACTGCAACCTTGACTCCTGGGCTTAAAGTGATCCTCCTGCCTTAGTCCCTTGAGTAGTTAGGATTACAGGCATGTGCTACCACGTCTAGGGGTTTCAAAAATGTTTGAAATTTAAAGATTTTGGAGTGCATTAACCCAGTTTTTCCCATCTCAGATTCATGGTCCATTCCTTACTAGTTGAAACCTGCACTTTAGAATATCAGACACACTAGGTTTTAAAAATCTACCTTCTTTAGAACTCTGCTTACTCACTTGTTTCAAGCTCTAAACTTTGAGCTCTGGCTTTTGAGAAGACTGCTTTTTTATTTGTTAATTCTGGATTGGAAAATTGTCCCCATATTGATTAATTAAATTAAAGAGTTTTTCTTTGTTGTTGTTAATTTTTTTTGTAGAGAGGAAGTCCTGCTATGTTGCTTATTTTTATTTTTTATTATATAGTTTTTATTTTTGATATTATAAAATAGGCTTGTGTTAGATTATTTTATCCAATTGTAGTCTAGCATAAGTGTTCTGAGCACATTTGAAGTAGACTAGGGTGATAATAAGCTATGATGTTTAGTAAGTTAGATTTATTAAATGCATTTTTGACTTAATGATATTTTCAGCTTACAAATGGCATTATCAGGGTGTAATGCCATCATAAGTCAAGAAGCATTGGTGTTCTCTTTTTTATTTTGTGTATTTTTCAGGTTTTCGATAATATGATGCATTTATTTCATTCACATGAAAAGCATGTAAAAAATTTATCAGAAAATCAATTCTATATTGTTTACCAGAACAGCATCCCTAATACCATAATTCTTTGTTTTTGATTAAACAAAGATTGCTTTTCCAGTAGATAGTTGTGTGGGCCTGTGGGCTTTTAAAAAAATATTTAATTGACAAATGAACATTGTATATATTCTGAGTAAACAATGTGGTGATTTGAGATACATATACATTGTGTAATAGTTACCACAATCAAATTAAGTAATACATTCATCACCTCCCATACTGTACTTTAGATCCCCATAATTTCTGTATCTTATAACCGAAAGTTTGTATCCTTTGACTAGCATCTTCCCGTTTTTTTCCACCCCCAGAACCCTGGTAACTGCCATTTTATCTGCTTCTATGAGTTCTCCTTTTTTAGATGCCACATATAAATAATCAAGATCATGAAGTATTTGCTTGTCTGTGTCCGGCTCATTTCACTTACCATAAATGTCCTCCATTTTGTTGCATATGACAGAATTTTTTTTTGGTGAGTGGGATTCTCACTCTGTCACCCAGGCTGGAGTGCAGTGGTATGCTCATGGCCACTGCAACCTCGACCTGTTGGCCTCAGATGATCCTTCCACCTCAGTCTTCCAAGTTGCTGGAACTACAGGTGAGTGCCACCACACCCAATTAACTTTTTGATTTATTGTGAAGATGAAGTCTCGCCAAGTTGCCCAGGCTGGTCTTGAACCCCTGGTCTCAGGCAGTCTTCTCATCTCGGTCTCCCAAAGAACTGGGATTACAGGCTTCAGTCACCACATTCGACTTTGTTCTTTTTTTATTTTTAAGGCTTAATAATGTTCTGTTGTGCGTATATACACATTTTTAATCCATTTATCCTTCAATTGACACATGGATTATTTCTATATTTTGACTATTGTGAATGAAGTTGCAAGTGAGAATACAGATATCTTTTTGAGACACTTATTTCATTTTATATATATATATATGTATATATGTATACATATATATATATATATATATATATACACACATTGGTACAACCATTATTAAAAACAGTATAGAGGTGCCTCAAAAACTAAAAATATAACTACCACACAAACCATTTTTCACAGAGAGAAAGGGGGTTGACATTCAGAGGCAAGTGTGACATTGAAGGAGGCTCCTGAAGGGTAGTTTGGACTGGGGAAGAATGTCCAGAGTTTCTTATTTTGATATAGATAACAGAAGTCATGTAAGTCTTGTGTCTTGACATCACCAGACACCGGTATCTCATGACTCCAGGTGGTGTGTGGGAAGCTGGCCTCAGTAAACTGATAATGATACATCGAGGCCAGAAGCACAAATGCCTTGAATAATTTGGGCTGCATACTTTCTAGTTGGTTACAGTTTTTGTTTATGCTGGGAGTTCTAGTTCACAAGTCTTGGCTAAATATTATACATAAAATTAATACAAAGACATGAAAGAAAGCAGTTGTCATTTAGAGACTAAGGGAACAGATACATTTCTGGGTATTGGAAAGTTTCAATAACACGTTTCTTATCTAGGTCTGGCAGAGACGTTTCCAGGGTTGTGCAGTCCTTTATGTGTGTTTCCTGCTTGTCAAGGGACTCAGTGAAGATGGTTGTGTTCCCTTCAGTACCGGCGACAGTTACTAGATCCAAGGACAGTGAAGGGGGACAAGGGAAAAAATGTCTACATTAAAATTTTTTTTTGAGTTGGAGTCTCACTCTGTCGCCCAGACTGGAATGCAGTGGCCGCTCCCGGCCACCGCAGACTCAACCTGCTGGGCTCAGGTGATCCTTCCCCCTCAGCCTTCCAAGTAGCTGGAATTACAGGCATGCACTAACACGCCCAGCTGATTTTTTGATTTATTGTAGAGATGAGGTCTCGCTGCCCAGGCGGGTCTTGAACCCGCGGGCTCAGGCAATCCACCCACCTCAGCCTCCCAAAGGTGCGGGATTACAGGCTGAGCCACCGAGCCCGGCTTAAAATTTTTTTTTAAGTTGGAGTCTCACTCTGTCGCCCAGACTTGAGTGGAGTGGCCGCTCCGGGCCACCGCAGCCTCCATCTGCTGGGCTCCGGTGATCCTTCCGCTTCAGTCTTCCGAGTAGACGGAATTACAGGCATGCGCTACCATGCCCGGCTGATTTTTTGATTTATTGTAGAGATGAGGTCTCGCCAAGTTGCCCAGGTGGGTTTCAAACCCCCGAGCTCAGGCATACTTTTAAATTTAAATGGCTTTTATATTTCAGAGGTTCCCTCCTTTCAACTTTTATACTGGCTTTTCAAAACATGAGACCTTGAAGTTACTGATAATAGCATTCGCTATTAAGTTCAGACTTTTTTTTTTTCTCAATATGTCATAAGTGGCCATAATCTTCTTGGAAGAAAATTGTTGAGTTTCTTTTAGTTCCTAGAAAACAAAAGTTTGGTAGCTGAGCTATAGCAGCCCTGAAATATTTTTTAGTTTATGTTTTTGTTCTTAGTTTTAGTTTTTGGTGATTTTGTTATTTTTACCAAAGTAAAATAATTATGTGATAAAAATGTTTTTAAAAGGTTATAATGCAAAGGAATAGAACATTCCTATATATACTGATCCTAGTCTCTTTAGAAAGAATATATTAATGGGATTCAGTTATTAATTTTCAGTATCTCCTTTTATTAAATAATGCAAATATAATACAACTTATTGAATTATTATTTTTGATATATTTAATTGAATTCTTGTTATAAAATGTAAGGATTTAGCATAATATACACATTTTATAATGTTTTCCCTCTCATCTTCCCAAGAGATTTTTTTTCTTTTCTCCAAAGAGGTATAAATACTTTATTTAAAAACTATGAAGAGGCAAGCTTATCTGTTTCCCAAGAATATACATTTTGCCTTTTAAATTTGCCATGTTTACCTTGGTTATGCACAAACAATAAAGCAGTTTTCAGTTCCTCACCTTTCTTAAAAAAAAAAAACACAAACACACAACAAAAAACTATGAAGAGAAACACATCTAGGTATTTGGTCATAATGTTATTTCAAACATAGAAAACATGGGATAGAAACCAGTGAAGGAAAGTTATTATAAAGTAAAAACTTAGATACTTTTTAAGGAACATTTATAGTAAATCTGGGAATGGAAAAAACTTATTTAGCACTAAGCACAAATACTGCTGAAGTTTTAGTTGACTAAGGTTCAGAAAAGTAAACATTGAAACTGTTCTTTATTGGTATCTTCTTGCAGCCCAAGGCTATCCTTCGGCCCAATCTCTCCCATTCCCTGCCTTCCTGATCTTGACCTCTCTTCAGAATCCCTCAGGGGGAAGGAAGCAGTGTAGCTGAGATGAAAATACCTCCAAATACCTGAGCTGATGGTCTCATTTGCATTTATTTTCAACGTTTCCATCCAGGGCCTGTCTGACCCTGAGCCAGAACTCAGGGGTTTTAGGCACACAAGTCTCACTTGGCCCTGCAGCCCTACAGCCCTGGACTCTCTGGGGGAAATCTCAGGTGGAGTCTCGCAACTGTGTAAGCTGGGCTCTCAAAATATAAATTAGGACCAGCATGAAAAGCATAGGGTGCCAAGGAATGTCATGTGAGGAGGCCGTACTGCCTGCTGGTGTGATCCCTAGTGGCCTCCCTTCTGAAAGATTTTGTCTTTCCTTTTGGCCCCTGGGGATCATTGGTGGTCCTGCTGTTAAAGTCAAATCTCCACTGCAGGGCTTGAGCAGATAGATTCCCCTGGGATTCAACTCAGAGATTTCCCAGGAGAGTCCCTGACCCCTCCCCGTGGCTGTTCCCAACATGTGAGCCCCAGAAGTTTGTTTTGCGCTGGTTCCTGCCCCTCATCCTTGCCAAAAAGAGATCAAGTTTTGATTGTTATTCACATATTGTTATTTTTCTGATTCTATTGGATAGTTTTGTAACTTTCAATATAATACTTGTTATTTCTCCAAATTTAGACTGTATTTTTTTCTATTTTTTAGACACTATTTTTTTCTCTGTTCTTTCTTCTTCCAACAAGTGAGTAACACTTATTTTCTACTTTTTCATTATAAATGTTAATTAACTAGGGAGTATGTATCCTGCTCTAGGACTTAAAATGTCCAGGAATGTAGGATGTTGGATTATGCACAGGTGAGGGGCAGCTAAATGAAAAAATCCAAACATGAGGACAGTGTGGGGCTGAGTCCCTTTCCCATTTCTATTTTTGTTGCTCTCTCTACCTTCTCCTCTCATTAATTACCTATAATTTTTCTTCTCTTCTTCATCCAAAGATCTTTTCCCATTCTCAGCCAAAAACCTTCTGAAAAAGTTTAGTTTCTTTACTCAAAGATCCCACCTTCTAGTCAATTGTTTCTTCACACAAGGAGGTAAATGATTATTTACAGACAGGACTTTGTCCTATTTCTTTTCCTATATCTGAAACAAAGTTGGAAAAATACATGCTATCTGTAAGATAAAAAGCAAATAATTTCCCTAATATGTAAAAAAATTCCTACAAATAGCCAAATATTCCCTCACCATTGGGAGCCGGCCACAGAGGCCCACTGAGCATTAGGGATCAGGAAGGGCCGTTAACCCTGAGACCACTAGGATGCGTTCGGGAGCTATTGACCCCATTTTCTCCCCCTTTCTACTCAGCACTAACCAGATTAAGCTCCTGTGAGCTCAAAACAAAAACTCTGAGACCGGGATGAACACAAGCTAACTTTAGAAGCTCATTGCTCCCATTCCGCAAACTGCAGTTTTGGCTTTCACACAACTTATAATTCAAACCTGTGTCACATCTAAGAGCCTTAGTATTGGTCACAGGCTTCTGGGTCATGATCTTAGGATTTATTGAAGGTGTGAATTGTAGAATATAGTTTTAGAAGACAGCCATTTTGTTGAAAGAATGCGGCTGGGTTACTTGCAGGTAGCCCACTGTGAACTTTGGACTGGGCCACATTCCAAACATTCTAGGATGGGCCACTTTCATTGTAAAGTAAATACTTAAGCTTCTATAGAATTGTTTAACTTGGCATAAATCAATCAGTTTAGGATGAAAAAGGTTTATAGAATATGTCAGTCACGGATTAGGTTATCCTTTGTTATGGGATTTTAAGATTATCATATGAAAAGGGTTTAAAGGCAATTATTGATTAAGTTTTCATGGATTAAGGTTTCTGGTGGGTGGGGAATGCCCCTCCCACATCTGACTTTGTGTATAAAAGACCCGTTGTAGTTCCCAACAACACACATCACTTCAGCACTAGACCGAGTCCAGTCTCTTTCTTTCTCTCTCTCTTTCCCTCTTCTTCCCCCCCAATCGCTGACACTGTCTCCACCTTTGGGGTACCCTGAACCCAGCTGGAGCTGGTCTCTGGCACCTGTCCATCACAATTAAAGTAGACCCTTATTATATTAACCTATTCATTTTTGCCATAGTGGTTATTATTATCTGGTATAACCTGCTAATATATTTGATGATTTGTTGTTTCTCTCCGCTCTAATGTAAAGTTCATGAGGATGGAGGATTGTAGAGATTTATCTCTAGTGACTGAACATATTAGGGTAAAAAACATTAATTAGTAATTCATTAAAAAATCCAAACCTCCAAAAGCATAGTCAAATTATTCAAATTCAGTATATATTTGAATATGAATATGTATGAATAGTTGAATATCCATGAATGTTTCATATACAGAAATTTTAGTCTCGTAAAATAGAAATATTTTACTTTTATTTTTTTATTTTTAATTTTTTAAATTTTAAAGATCTGGGGTACAATTCAGGGTTAGGTATACAAATGTTCATTATGCAGGTACCCTTGCTGATGAGGTGAGCCCCTCCTTCTGGCAGTTTCCCGCTACTGCCAATCTTTTTCTTATAGTATTATGATAATTGTTCAAGATTTGAAATAGTGATATTTTAAAAAGATATCTCCCTGTATTGAAAATTGGGAAAGAGGGGAGATGGGTTAGGGTTCAGAAACCACCTATGGGGCACAATGTTCAGTATCTGTGGAATGGGCCACCAGAGACCCAGTGCCCACCACTACACAGTATGTACATGTAACGAACATGTATGCCTTCCCCCTGAAATATAAAATTTAAAAAAAGAAAGAAAATTGGGAAAGAAATAAAGGCATTTCAGAGAAGTAATTATCATGGCAACAGATATTAGCAAAACTTTTGGGCATTCAAAAACTTTAAATTTTTTTTCATAACATTTGAGGTTTCATATTTGGGAATTTAAGGTGATTTAATTAAATTAGTACTTATTGCAGAAGTCCTGAGAATGTGAAAAAATAAGTGTACAACAATAAGGGAATAATTAAATAAATGATAGTACATCTGTTCAACAAAAGTCTAGGTAACTGTCAAAAAATTCAGTAGAAAATATTTAATAAGAAATATTTTTATAATATGTTGTGTGTATGACTAGGTTGTATATCAGTACTTCACCCTTGTTGTCATTTTTAAATTAGACACAGATATAAATAGACAGGTACTTACACACAGGCACACACTTTCAACACATGTATATAATACTGGGGAATAAGAACTAAATTTTGAAACCAGTGGTTAGTAATTGCCAGTAATTTTTATTTCTTTACTGTAATTTCAGCATTTTATAGTGAATATATATACTTTTTGGAAAAAACACTGCTAAAAGAATAACAATGTTCTAAACACAAAATTATATTACAATGGCTTATTAAAAATGTCAAATTAGAATTTTTTTTTTTTTAGAGACTCAAGCATTAAGTCTGTTTGAGGGACTCAGTTTTGTCTGGCATTATGGGTACTTTTCCTGGACTCTGTCTCTGTTTTCTTAGCTTGTGTTGCTTGTAACAGACAGGCTTATCTCCTCTGGACTTTGACATTATTTTTCTTGTTGTTTTCTGGTTGACATGATGCTACTAATCTCCTCTGGGCCTGCTTCTGAAACCAAAGCTGAGAAAAGAGGCCAGGCTGTTGATTCCTCTATATTCCCCTTGGTTTAATCTTGTAGGTGAGATACAGTGTAAAAGACTTTGCTGCTCTACTGCATTATTTTGCAGCCTTTAGATTACTTCAGGCATACCTGGACCAAACACCAGCATGCAGAAAAATTTATAGGAAGAACACTGACTAGGAAGTCTCACTAGGTCAAAGAGGGAAACTGTGGATCAAAATTGGTGAAAAGCAGAGGCAAAAATGTTCCACGTTAAGAATGAGGGATTCAAGTGTGGCCAGGATTCACTCTCCATCTCTTATTCTGTTTGTTTTTTTTTTTAACGGTGGCTTCATCTATTTTCTGATAGGTTTTTTTCCCTTTATTCTTCATTTGAGTTAGGTGTCTGTCATCATTACCAAAAGGGCTTTCCCCAATACTTAATATTTATAAAGTTTCATAATAATTTGAAAATAATTTATTTGTTCTGATAGTATGACATTTATAATATAATGCATCAACTAACCACATGTATAATTGTAGTTTTCAGAGTCCTTAAGAGTTAAGTAGTTATGACCCAGCAATCCCCCTATTGGGAATATACCCAGAAGAATTCAAGTCATTCTACAAAAGAGATACCTGCACATGCATGTTTGTTGCAGCTCTATTTCACAATAGCAAAAACATGGAACCAATTGTGCTGCCCATTGAAGCTGTGCTGGATAAGAAAAATGTGGTACATATACACAATGGAATATTACGCAGCCATAAAGAAGGACAAACATATGAACTTTGCAGCAACTTGGATAGATTTAGAGTCTATCATACTCAATGCACAGAAACAAAGAACAGTATACCATATATTCTCATTCATAAGTGGACCATGAACAATTATCATAATACTATAAGAAAGGGATTTGCAGTAGTGGGAAACTGCCAGGGGAGGGAGGGGCACACCTCATCAAGAAGGGTACCTGCATAATATACATTTGTATACCTAACCCTGAATTGTGCCCTACATCTCTAAAATAAAGGAGGGGAAAAAGGAAAAAAAAAGGGGGGGGGAACCAAACAAAACAAAAAAACAACAACAAAAATAGTTATGTAGTACTTATGTACTCACCTGTTACATACTGGTAATAAATTCCAAACCACTTTTCTTCTATCAGTATTTACTTTAATAATTATTATTAGCATCTGATTGCTATACCTTAATTTTTTGTAGTATATTAGCATTTATAAGGTTTTTTTTTTTTTTTTGAGTTGGAGTTTTACTCCGTTGCCCAGGCTGGAGTGCAGTGGCATGCTCGTGGCCAACCCAGGGTCAACCTGCTGGGCTCAGGTGATCCTTCCACCTCAGCCTTCCAAGTAGCCGGAACTACAGGCATGCACTACCATGCCTGGCTGATTTTTTAATTTATTGTAGAGATGAGGTCTTACCAAGTTGCCCAGGCTTTTCTTGAACCTGTGGGCTTAGGGAATACTTTCACCTTGGCCTCCCAAAATGCTGAGATTACAGGCTTGAGCCAATGTGTACGACTGCATTTATAATTCTTATGTGTACATCAGTTGTGCCTGGTAAGAGATACCATTTGGTGTATTCCATGGAACAGGTGTATAGACCAATGGAACAGGATAGAGATTCCAGTAGCAAAATCTCAATTTCTCAACCGATTCATCTTTGACAAAGCCTCCACCATCAACCACTGGGGAGAGGAGAACCTATTCAGTAAATGGTGCTGGGAAAACTGACTGATCACATGCAGAAGATTAAAAAAGACCCCACCTATCACCAAACACAAAAATCAACTCTAAATGACTCAAAGACCTAAATGTAAAACCTCAAACTATAAGAACCTAAGAAAATGCAGGAGACATCCTTACGGAAATTGGAACTGGCAACCATTTCCTGATCAAAACCCCAAGTGCCCATGCCATAAGAAATCAGATAGACAAGTGGGGCCTCATCAAACTGACAAACTTCTGCAAAGCCAAAGAAACCACTGAGAGAGCAGGGAGACAGCCCACAGAGTGGGAAAAAATATCTGTCAACTGTATATATGACAAAAGCCTAAAATCTAGTATCCACAAGGAACTCAAATGTGCCAAAAAGAAAAAAAGAACAAACAGTCCTATTACAAAGTGGGCAAACGATATAAATAGACACTTCTCAAAAGAAGACATATGAGTAGCCAACAGATACATGAAAAACTGCTCAGCTTCACTAGTCATCAAAGAAATGCAAATTAAAACCTAACTCCTGTCAAGATGGCCATCTGAAATAACTCAAAAAACAACAGAGGTTGGAGAGGATGCGGCAAAAAAGGAATACTTCTACACTGTTGATGGGAGTGTAAACTAGTACAGCCTCCGTGGAAAACAGTTTGACAATTACTAAAAGATCTAAAATCGACCTCCCATATGAACCCACAATCCCGCTGCTGGTAATATACTCAAAGGAACACAAATCACTCTATGAAAAAGATAACTGCACATGCATGTTTATTTCAGCATTACTTACGATAGTAAAACCATGGAACCAACCAAGCTGCCCATCAAAAGAGGCCTGGGTAAAAAAATGTGGTACATATGTATGATGGAATATTTTGCAGCCAAAATGAAGGACAAAATTATGAACTTCATAGCTACTTGGATGGACTTAGAGGCTATAAAACTGAATGATCTATCACAGAAACAACCGAGTATCACATGTTCTCTCATAAGTAGACCTTGAACAACTATCATAATACTATGAGAAAGGGATTGGTAGTAGTGGGAAACTGCCAGGGGAGGAGGGACACACCTCATCAACAAGGGTACCTGCATGATGAACATTTGTATACCTAGCTCTGAATTGTACCCCACATATTTAAAATAAAAAAAAGAAAAAGCCATTGCTATTTACAAATATTGGCATATTTGTAGAATTATGTATTTATTTTCTATTCAATTAAATCTTCATTTGTTTAGATGAAATACTAGAGGAGTCCAAGAATAATTTTTAAAAAGCAACATGCAGTTTATATGAATAGTTACATGTTGTGGGACAGTACAAGTGAATTCTGTCAAAAACCAGTCCCTTCGGTTTCCAATGGAAATTTAAAAAGTAAACATACTATAAATTTTTCTTGTTTGAATATATTTAAAAGGAGCTGCTGAGGTCAGTTGTATGTGTTTGATTAGAAAGAGCTTCATATTCATTGCAGAGCACACAGTGTAATCACATCCTGCTTTCTTATGTTCTGTTGTCTAACACATTAATCCTAACATATTAATTACTCAGATTCTGCACTGATATTTAATTTTTCTATGATATTTCACTGTAAATGAATCCAGTGCCATGCAGAGGTTTAAGGCCCTAGCTCTAAAGGTAGATTGGATTCCAACTGGATTCCAATTTCAGCTTGACTATATCTTAGATGTATTTCCTTGGTGAATTATGTCACTGGTCTGCACTTCATTAACACATTTATCCATTGGTGATAACTGTAGTAGCTCCTGACATTAATTTTGTAAATATCCAGTGGGTTAAACATACTACCATCTTGCCCCAGCAAGTGGTCAAGTAAACTTACCTGTTTTTTTTTTCTCCAAATTATTACCTTCAAAGTTCTCAGTGCATGTTCATCAGGGTAGAACTCCATTCCAATATCACAGTTTCTTGCTAATTGTTTTGAATGCCTATTTTTTTTTTTTTTGAGTTGGAGTCTCACTCTGTCGCCCAGACTGGAGTGCAGTGGCCGCTCCCGGCCACCGCAGCCTCGACCTGCTGGGCTCCGGCGATCCTTCCGCCTCAGCCTTCCGAGTAGCTGGAACTACAGGCGCACGCTACCACGCCCGGCTAATTTTTTTGATTTATTGTAGAGATGAGGTCTCGCCTGCCCGGGCGGGTCTCGAACCCGCGGGCTCAGGCAATCCACTCACCTCAGCCTTCCAAAGGCGCGGATTACAGGCTGAGCCACCGAGCCCGGCTGAATGCCTAGGTTTTATTAACATTTCTTCTGTGGTGTCTCAGAGTTCTCACAAGTTGCCAATTTATACTTCTAAAATCTTTAAAAATCTGATTATGTAAACATTTGAAAAGTTATAAAACCCAATTTATCTCTTAGAGTCAACATGTATAAATTAACAGGAATAATATGTGATTCATAGATTCTACCGATTTTGCTGACTGGAGAGATTATATAAATACTCTTCTTGGCTGCACCTTGTGAAAACATAACAAAGTGTTATGAACAGTAACTTTTATCTGAAAATTTAAAAGAGCCCTCTTGCTCATGTTTCAATTTTTATGTAATTCTACTTCATCTAATGATAATATACTCTCCCTAGCTTCCATTTTCTTTGCTTTTTCATTACACCTATTTGCCCTACTTATTTATTTATTTTTTTATTGTGGTAAAATGCACATGACATAAAATTTACCATGTTAACCTTTTCTGTGTGTACTATTCAGTGATGTTAAGCACGTTCACATTCTTGAGAAACCATCACAACCATCCCCTTCTTTTTATCTGGTAAAAATGAAACTATATATCCTTAAACAATAACTGCTGTACCCTTCCTCCAAGTCTCTGACAACCACCATTCTACTTTCCTTCTCTATGATTCTGACTACTCCAAGTACTCAATGTGAGTGGCAGCATTCAGTGTTGGTCTTTGTGTGCGTTTGTTTGTATGTGTTTTCATGGTGTTTTGTGTGTGTGTGTGTGATTGGTTTATTTCACTTTTTGTGATTGACTTAGTTTTCTCAAAGTTTATTCATGTTGCAACAAATGTCAAAATTTCTTTCTTTTTAAGGCTGAATAATATTCAATTTTATGTGTGTACCACACTTTGCTTATCCACTTATTTGTTGATGGACTCATGGATTGGTTCCATGTTTTAGCTATTATGGATAATGCTGTTATGAACAATGGGTATGCATATTATCCTAATTATTGTTATTACTAAACATTATTTTATTTGAATTGAGTGTTTAGGTCTTTTCTTTAACCTCCATTGGGTGAGTTGGAAATCTTTCTAGTTTTCTGTGAGTACAACTTCTCTAAATCTCTATTCTAAATCTCCAACACTCTTTCTCCTGTCTCCTTTCAGAGAAGACCTCACATCTACTTTCCAAACATAACAGAAGTAATTGACAGTTTCCTCACATTCTTGTATCAAAGCTACTTTGTAACTGCTTCCATAGCATTTTTTTTCTACTTCTTTTCTGTGACAATGGAAGTGTATTTCCTCTGACTTAAGCTTATTCACTTAAACTCTACCTTTAACTCCTCTGAGTCATTCTACACATTAAATCAGCTACCAAGTCCTTCGGGTTCTACTTCTTAGTTCTGTCATCCCCTTTATATCCACGACCATACTTGTTCCAGCTAGCATCACGTTACAGCAGTCATGTGGTCAGCTGGCTAGTCTGCCATTCCACTCTTGCTTTCTTCTAAGACTCACACAGCAACCAGGGAGATTTTTCATAAATGTAATTCTGACTGTGCCACTTTTTTGCTGAATGTCAATCAATGGCTTCCTGGCGCCCTCAGAATGAAGTCTAAACACCTTAGAATTCCTTACGAATTTGCTTTTGTTTACCTTTTCGTTTTCTGTCTTGCTAATCTCTTTATTGTATCCATATTCCAACCTAATGACTTGAGGTTGAAAATTACTTATAGAGACATCAAAATACTTAAAGTGATATAAGAGGTGAGTAAATAGAGGCATGAATAGATCATGGCATTAAGGTTTGAGGAATTTTGTTTATGTATACATAGTTTATAAAATGATTTATTTGTAAAGACGATCTTGATAATCAACATAACAAATGCTACAGTACCTTACATATAATTAGTAACACTGAATGTAAATGGTATCAGTGCCCCATTTAAAAGAAACAGATTGGCAGAGTGGTTCAGAAAACACAATTCAAATGTCCACTGCCTTCAAGAGATCCATTTAGCACAAAAGACTCCTATAAACTCAAAGTAAAGGGATGGGAAAAAATATTCCATGCAAATGGAGACCAAGCAGGATTAGCCATTCTCATATCAGATAAAACAGCCTTTAAATTAAAGAAATGAAAAAAGAAGATAATTACATATAATGATAAAAAACCAATTCAACAAGAAAATATAACACTTAAAAATATATATTCACATAACAGTAGTCCTCTCAGTCTTATAAAATGAATTATAGTAGACCTAAGAAAAGGGATAGACAGTAATATAATAATTGTAGGAGATTTGAACACTGCACTGGTAGCAATAGATGTGTAATCAACAAAAAGTCAACAAAGAAATACTGGAGTTAAAGTTGACCCTAGAACAAATGGGCCTAACAGACAGCTATAGAACATTGTACCCCCAAAGTAGAGAAATCACAAGTCTCAATAAATTCAAAGGAACCCAAATTATATCAAGCACCTTCTTGGACCTCTATGGAATAAAACTGGACATCAACTCCAAGAAGAACTCTCAAACACAGACAAATGCATGAAAATCAAACAATGTACTCCTGAATAATCCTTGAGTCAACAATGAAATCAAGATGGATCTTTAAAATTTCTTGAAATAAATTTTAACAATGACACCAGTTCTCAAAATCCCTGGGACAGCCAACACTGTGCTCAGAGGAAAATTTATAATGCTAAGACCTACATCAAAAAGATCACATATAATAGCCGGGCTCGGTGGCTCAGCCTGTAATCCCGCGCCTTTGGGAGGCTGAGGTGAGTGGATTGCCTGAGCCCGCGGGTTTGAGACCTACCTGGGCAACTTGACGAGACCTCATCTCTACAATAAATCAAAAAATCAGCCGGGCATGGTAGCGCGTGCCTGTAATTCCAGCTACTCGGAAGGCTGAGGCGGAAGGATCGCCAGAGCCCAGCAGGTCGAGGCTGTGGTGGCTGGGAGCGGCCACTGCACTCCAGTCTGGGCGACAGAGTGAGACTCCAACAAAAAAAAAAAAAAAATCACATAATGACAGCCCAGTGTCACACCTCAAATAACTAGAAAAACACACAAGCAAACCAAACCCAAAGCTACTAGATGGAAAGAAATAACAAAGATCAAAGCAGAACTAAACAAAATTGAAACAAAAAAATTACACAGAATCAATGAAACAAAATTTAATTTGAAAAGATAAACAAAATTGATAGACCACTAGCTAGATTAATTAAGAAAAGAGACAGAAGATTCAAATTAGCTTAATCAGAAACAAAAATGGAGACATTACAACTTATACCACAAAAATACAAAAGATCATCTGAGATTATTGTTTATACCTCTAAACAAACAGACTGGACAATCTAGAGATGGATAAATTTTTGGAAACATACAGCAGCCCCCCAACCTTGATCAAGAATAAATAGAAACCCTGAACAGACCAAAAGTGAGTAGTGAGGTCCAGGACCTGACAGACTTACAGCTGAATTTGACAAGACTTTCAAAGAAGAATTGTTACCAATTCTACTGAAGATATCCCATAAGATTGGCAAAAAGGGAATTATCTCTAATTCATACTACAAATCCAGTATCACCCTAATAACAAAGACATGAAACAAACAAACAAACAAACAAAACAAAAAAAGAAAATTGCCGAGCAATATCCCTGATGGACATTGATACAGAAATTGTCAGGAAAACACTAGCAAACTTATTTCAACAGCCCACTTAAAAAAAAATAATCTACCATGATGAAGTGAGTTTTATTTCAGGGATGCAAGGATGGTTCAACATATGCAACTCAATAAACATTATCCACCACATAAACAGAACTAAAACAAAAATCATGTAATCATTTCAATAGATGTTGAGAAAGCATTTGATAAAATCCAGAATCTCTTCATGGTAAAAACCATCAGAAAATAGGCACAGAAGGAAAATTCCTCAAAGTAATAAAGGTCATATGACAAACCCACAATCAACATCAACTGGAATGGGGAAAAGTTGAAAGTATTTTCTAACCTTAGCTTCCTTATATCTCCTATTCCTGCTTAGATGTTCTCTAATAGTTGGGCTCCTTTCATCAACCTCACACACAAAATAAAAAATTGTTCTCTAACTCCTCTCACAAATCTTTTCTGGGAACTCTCACTCCCAATATTTACAACACCCTCACGTAATCCTCTACTTCTCCTCCTTCTCTTACTCATCTTTGGACTTTGTTCTTTTAACTTTATTTCCCACTTTATCTGCCAATGACTAAATGTCTTTGTTCAACAACATCCTTCTGCTTTGTTGATCCAGATTTCATAACCTCCAATATCAGCAATTTTGTAGCCTCTACTCTGAGGAAAATGCCACACAACTTTAACCCCAAATATGATGCCTCACCTCAGCAGGAAGTAACCAGATGACCCACAATGCCCCATTCCTTACAAGTATGCTTCCTCCTTTTCATGTACACACACACACACACACACACACACACACACACACACACACACACACACAGAGGCAGGAATTTTAGCCTTTTTAGGGTTGCCATCTTAGACAGTCCCTACCATTTTGCTGACACAAACTGGAATGGAAACTTACCAGCTGGGTACCAATCATAGAGCACATCCTGTTAAGCAGCAGCTGGCCTAACCACAAAGATTCTTCTTCAGCTACCCCTTAGCAGCCAACTAATTACCAAAAATTCCCCACCTGAGTTAGCCAATGGCATCCCTATAAATTGTCCTTAGTCTGTAAGTGGTTTTGCGCTCCAGTCTCATCTGGCATACCCCTCCACAGGTCTTTCTCTGGAATAAACCTATGTTGTTGCTGAGTTGCCCATCTCTTGCCTTTTCTATCTACTTGCTTTCTTAACTGAACAGAAACTAATGTAGGCATAAAGATGTTCAGAAGTTTATGACTCAGTAGTAAAATATAGTTAAAAATATGTGCATAATTCTTCCTGAGATGGTGGCTTGGTTAAGAATATCTCCTTTTCCTTTGTCTTATGAATATAATTGTAACATAATCTTTTATAAAGTTTATGCTTGGTTCTTTCTAAAACAAATCATGAGCCAAGGAAGGGAGGAAGATGGTGGTGGAGCCAGTTGGGCTATGTGAGTCCCAGTGTGAGTGAGTGAGTGTATGGAAAATTTTGCATATGTGTGTTGGTGAGCAAGTGGGCGTGTGAGTGGCTAACTAAGAAAGGACTTGGGAGCAAGTGGCCAGTGCTCTCCTGGTGAAGGAGCTGGTGCCACAACTCTTCTGCTTGGTCTTTAGCACTTTCTGGGTTGCAGAAGCTGACCACCATTTTAAAAAAAATCAACAAAGCCCTTCCTGGGAAGAAGCTGCCAGTAGAGATTGCCAGCTTCAGGCTCTACCTCACCACTGCAGTGCCTGGCTGGACACTGGCAGCAAGGGCTGCAGAGAGAGCACAGCGAGGGAGCCAGGAGGCAGAGCCCTACTGGAGATGAAAGAGGCACCCTGTTGCCATCTTGAAAAGAGGGCAGGAAAGTGCTCTGACTTGCTCACTGTGGAGCGACAGATCTGATCTCCGTGACAAACAGATAACTCAGGGGTTGATAGTGACCCAGAGGGAATATCCTGAAAGCAGATACTCCAGAGAAATAGGATGAGTGCTGAGTCCTAGGTGCCCCACTCTCTAAATGATTCAGCCATGGGACAAAGCATGTGACCAGAAAAGGGCGAGGAAGACCTCCAAAGAGACCAGTGGTAAGTCCGTGACTGAACCAACACTTCCCTCCCCAGCAATCATCTGAAAGCCAGACCCACATGTCTGGGGCAAGACTGAGAGGGGCAAAACCAGATGGAGCCAGGACATTGGCCATTGATAGGAGGACTCTACTCCAGGATAAGCCTGGCTGGGGCATACCCCTACCAGTACCTGGGGAAGAGATAATTCCCACACCTCCCCACTAGAGGAATTCCCTGACCATTTGAGAGTGGTAAGGGAGGAATGAAGCCCCATCCACCCACACTGCCCCTCCTCCTTTCCTGGGCTGGATACTGAGGAGATTATGATTGAGGCCAAGTTCTGCAGGAGACAGCAGAGGGGCTTACCTGTGAGCAGCTGAGAGGAACAATTACAGAATCTGCAACAAGGGGGCAGGTTTGTTTGTTTGTTTTTAAATTTTTAAATATTTTTTCTTTGTGTATGAACATGTATGTGAGAGTTCAATCTGCATTCCTCCCACGCTTATTTTTCTTTTTCTTTTGTTCTTCTTTTTTCTTTCTTCTTTCATTTTTTGTTTTTGTTTATGTGTGTATGTGAATGCTTGAGTGTTCATCTTTCAGGTTTTTTTCTTTTTTGTTTTTCTCTTTGTTTAGTTTAATGTGTGTAGGATTATGTTTGTGAGGGTTCGATTTGAATCCCTTTTTTTTTATTTGTGTGTTGTGTGTGTGTGTATTTGGTTTTCCTGTTTTTTTTTTCTTTGTTGTTTTTCTAGTTTGTTTTGGTGTGTGTATGCATGTGTGTGTGTGTGTTGTGTGTGTGTGTGTGTGTGTGTGTGTGTGTGTATTTAATTCTACTTTGCTTGGGTTTCTGCTTAGTTGTTTCATGTTTTTTTAATTTTAATTTTTTCAAGTTTATGTCTGTCTTATTTCATTCTATCTTTCCTCTGTCAATGTTGCTGTGACTGTATCTTGAACTCAGAGGATACATGCACATACCCATTGCATTGTCATATAGTGTAGTGGTTGGGAGTGAGTCTCAGGAAACCCATACCATAATCACTGAGCATTGTGATTTATTTTCAGGTAGTTTCTGAATCCTAGCTCTCCATCCTCCACCTTATTTGACTCTCAAAACTACAAGAGACAGAAAAGCTTCTCACCCACAGCCCTGTTTCAAAATGGAACAAATTCAGAGCCCTGATCAGGTAAGAATAGAGGGCTGAGCAAACAGAAGCGAAAACTGACACTGAGTAATGTAACTAAAGAGAAAAGAAAGAAATTGGTCACAAATGAGGAAAAATAAACAGAAGAACATATGTAATTCCCAATGTTACAAAGAGAAAACACCAAAAATCAGACCTCAGAGCCCAACCAATGGAAGTCACCAATGACTGGCCCCAGAATACAATAAAGATTAGGGAATGGATGGAAAGCATGAATAAAATTCAAGAAAGACAAGATGCAACACTGAAAGAACTTGTAACAGAGATTTTGGTCATAAAAATTTCATCCATGGAAATAAATAACAAGATGACAAGCATGGAAGCAAAGTTAATCAAGCAGAAGAAAGAATCTCAGAACTTGAAGACCAAGAGATGGAATTAACATGATCTGTAAAAAACATAGAAAGAAAACTCAGAAAGAAAGAACAAAGCCTCTAAGAGTTATATGATTATATCAAGAGACCAAAGCTCCCCTGATTGGTATCCCAGAAGAAGAAAAGGAAATGGAAAATATCTTGGAGCAAGTATTCCATGTGGTTATCTAAGAAGACTTTCCCATCTCAGCAGAGGTGTGACCAGCCAAACACAAGAGATACAGAGAACCCTTGCAAGACTTCAAATGAGAAGACCAACCCCTAGATATATAGTAATTAATCAACAAGTAGATCCAGAACCTTAACTTCATGCTCAACTAAATAGACTTAATAGATACCTACAGAATACTCCATCACAACCACAAAGTATGCATTCTACTCATCACCACATGGAATGTATCCCAAGTTTGATCACATTCTCAGTCATAAATCAAGCATAAACAAATTTCAAAAGATTGGAATGCTGCCATGCTCCTTCTCAGACCACAGTGCAATAAAAATAAATATCAACACCAACAAAATTCTCCCAAACCAGGAAAGACATGGACACTAAAGAGCATGGTGATAAACGACTACTGGGTTAACACAGAAAACAAAACAGAAATTAAAGATTCCTGGAAACAAATGAAAATGAAGAAATATCTTACCAAACCCTCGGATGCCATGAAATCAGTTCTAAAAGGGGAATTTATATCCCTACAAATATACATCAAGAAAATGGAAAGATCACTAGTTAACAGCCTTACAAATCACCTAAGCGAGCTGGAAAGACAAGACCATCAAAACCCCTTCTTAGCAGAAGAATCTAGATCACCAAAGTAAAAGCCCAAATACAGGACATAGAATACAAAAATATCATAGAAAAAATTAACAAAATCAAAAACTTGTTCTTTGAAAGAATAAACAAGATTGTTACACCCTTAGCCAGCATGATCAAGAAAAAGAGATAAAAAAGTTCAAATAAACACAATCAGAAATGCAAAAGATCAAATCACAACTGACCCCAAAGAAATAGAAAACTTTATTAGAGATTGCTATGCACAACTGAATAGAAAACAACTTGATAAGCTAAATGAAATGGAAGTCTTTTTTTACAACACACAACCTCCCAAGGTTGAAGCAAGAAGACTGGGAGGCTGAGGTGAGTGGAATGCCTAAGCCCGCGGGTTCGTGACCCACCTGGGCAACGTGGCAAGACCTCATCTGTACAATAAATCAAAAATTAGCTGGGCATGGTAGCACGTGCCTGTAGTTCCAGCTACTTGGAAGGCTGAGGCAGAAGGATCACTGGAGCCCAGCAAGTCGAGGCTGTGGTGGCCAGGAGCGGCCACTGCACTCCAGTCTGGGTGACACAGTGAGATTCCAACTCAAAAAAAAAAAAAAAAAAACAAGAAGATGTTAAGACACAAATAGACCAATAACAATCCAGGAAATTGACTCTATCATTAGAAAATACCTACAAAAGAAAGTTTTGAACCAGACAGCTTCACAGTGGAATTCTCTAAAACAAACAAAGAGGAGCTGATACCAATCATATTGAAAGTGTTCCAGGCAATTGAAAAGTACGAAATCCTCCCCAAATCATATTACAAAGCTAATGTCACACTGATACCCAAGCCAGGTAAAGAGCCAACAAAGAAAGATAATTATAGGCCAATATCCCTAATGAACACAGATGCAAAGCTTCTCAACAAGATTCTAGCCAATAAGATCCAATAACACATCTCAAAAATCATCCACCATGACCAAGTAGCCTCCATCCTCAGAATGGAGTCCTGGTTCAATGTTCACAAGACTATAAATGTAATTAAATACGTCAACAGATTCAAAAACAAGAACCACATGATTATATTATTAGATGTAGAAAAAGTTTTTGATAAAATACAGCATTCCTTCTTGATAAAAACCCTCAAACCCCTAAGCGTAGAAGGAACATACCTCAAAATAGTAAGTACCATCTACAATGAACCCACAGCCAGTTTATTGCTAAATGGACAGAAGCTGGAAACATTTTCCCTGAAATCTGAAACAAGGGAAAGTTGCCCACTCTCACCCCCCTTGTTCAACATTGTGTTGGAAGTCCTAGCAATAGCAATTAGACAAGAGAAGGTATCCAAACAGGAAGAGAGTAACTTAAGTTATCCATCTTTCTGATGATATGATCCTATACCTCAAAAAATCCAAAAGAATCTGTCAAAACCTGCTTTCACTGATAAAGAACTTTGGTAAAGTCTTGGGGTAAAAAATAAATGTGCAAAAATGATTGCATTCTTATACAGCAACAATAGGTAGGCAGAGAACAAAATGAAAAGCAGAATCCCATTCACAATAGCTAAAAAAAGAAAGAAGAAAGAAAGAAAGAAAAAAAAAAAAAAAAAGAACGAACTCAGCATCTTCATAACCAGAGAATGCAAGACCTTTACAATGAAAACTACAAAATACTGCTCAAAGAAATCCAAAATGACACAAACAGAAAAATATTCCATGCTCATGTATAGGAAGAATCAACATTGTTAAGATGTTCATCCTACCTAAGGCAATCTATATATTCAATGTAATACACGTTACATTACTAACATCATTCTTCTCAGACCTGGAAATGACAATACAGAAACTTATATAGAAACCAATGACTACGATTATCAAAACAATCCTTAGGAAAAGAAACAAAGTGGGAGGTATCAGATTTCCAGACTTCAAACTTTGCTACAAGGTTACGGTAATCAAAACAGCCTGGTATTGGTACAAGAACAGGCACATAGACCAATGGAACAGGATAGAGATTCTGTAAGCAAAGCCTCAATTTCTCAACCAACTCATCTTTCACAAAGCCTCCAACAACAACTACTGGCAAGAAGAGAACCTATTCAGTAACTGATGCTGGGAAAACTGGCTAATACATGCAGAAGATTGAAACAGGATCCCTACTTATCAAATACAAAAAATGAACTCTAAATAGATCAAAGACCTAAATGTAAAACCTCAAACTATAAGAATCTTAGAAAATGCAGGAGACACCCTTATGGAAATTGGAACTGGCAATCAATTCCTGATCAAAACTCCAAGTGCCCATGCCATAAGAGATAAGATAGACAAGTGGGACCTCATCAAACTGACAAAGTTTCTGCAAAGCAAAAGAAACCATCAAGAGAGCAGGGAGACAGCCCACAGAATTTGGAAAAAAATATTTGCCAACTGTTTATCTGGCAAAGGCCAAACCTGTAGGATCTACAAGGAACTCAAATGCACCAAAAGGAAAAAACAAACAGCCCCATTAAAAAGTGGGCAAAAGACATAAATAGACACTTCTCAAAAGAAGATATACGGGTAACCAACAGACACATGAAAAAGTGCTCAGCCTCACTTATCATCAGAGAAATGCAAATCAAACCACATTGAGATACCAACTAACCCCAGTAAGAATGGTTATCATTAATAAAACAAACAACAACAGATTCTGGTGAGTATGCGGAGAAAAAGGAATGCTTCTACACTGCTGGTGGGAATGCAAACTAGTACAACTTCTTTGGAAGACCAGTGTGGAGGTTTCTGAAAGAACTAGAAATTGACCTTCTCTATGACCCAGCAATTCCCCTATTGGGAATATAACCAGGGGAACTCAAATCATTTTGCAAAAAAGATACCTGCACATGTATGTTTGTTGCAGGTCCATTCACAATAGCAAAAACATGGAACCAACTATGTTGTCCATCAAAGCTGGACTGTATTAAAAAAAAGTGATACATATACACAATGGAATATTATGCAGCCACAAAGAAGGACAAACATATGGACTCTGCAACAACTTGAATGGATTTAGAGTATATCATACTCAGTGATCTATCACAGAAACAAAGAACAGAGTGCCATATGTTCTCACTTATAAGCGGACCTTGAACAATTATAATACTATAAGAAAGTGATTGGCAGTAGTGGGGAACTGTCAGGGGAGATGGGTGGGATTGGCTGTTGAAGAAAACTGCTGGGGAGGTAGGGGCACACCTCATCAATAAGGATACCTGCGTAATCAACGCTTGTATACCTAACCCTGAATTGTACCTCACATCTTTGTGTTTAAAAAAAAGCAAAGAAGGACAAACATATGGACTTTGGAGCAACTTGGATGGATTTAGAGTCTATCACACTCAGTGATCTATCACAGAAATAAAGAACAGAGTATTCCATAGTCTCACTCATAAGCAGACCCTGAATATGTACCATAATACTATTAGAAAGGGATTGGCAGTAGTGGGATACTGCTGGGGTGGGGTTTGTGGGAACACACATCAATATGCATACCTGATCTCAAACCAGGCAAAATGGGGACCAAGAGAGGCCCAAACTTTACCTGTATGATGACCACTTGCATACCTAATCCTGAATTGTACCCCACATCTTTAAAATAAAAAAAAATTTAAAGACCTCAAAGAACCAATGGGCAAACAGAAAAACAATGTGGAACAAATTAAAAATGTTCATAAAATAAAATAAGAGCAAAGCAGTTACATAACAAATGGAAATATAAACCTTTAAGTATCTCTCAATTAAAAAAAAAGAATTATTTGTGAAAACAGTGACTGAGACAGCCTTAAAATCTCCTTTAGCTTGACTAAACATTAGGCAGGATTCTTCTTTGTGCTAGGTCCCTGGTCTCCCTTTTCTTAGAGCATTTTATTTAGATAATTTGTCATTGTAAATTCTTCTTATGCCTTTTGACATGTAAATATTTAAAAATGTCTCTTGCGAGTTTTATGACCTAAGTATGTCAAAGACCTGGGAGTCATCTCTTTGAAATGTAATCATCAAAACAACAACAACAACAACAACAACAAAAAACCCAAAACACAATCCTATGTCTCAGACTGTGCTGGAAGGTAGAGGAGCCTAACTCAGTTGGTTTCTTGTCCCAATTTGCAAAACTGCCTCCAGTCAAGATGAGACAGGAGATTGCTAGAGAAAGACTAGGCAGACAGACAGGTTAGTCCTCTGGTAACAATGTAGTGAACTCTCGGCTGGCCTCTCAGGCTCAGCATTGGTAAACGAGCTCCCTGCAAGCCTCTCAAGCTAGAGCTAAAGTCCTCACTGCTGGGTTTGAAAAGCAACCAATCAGAACAGCAACAACTCACAGCTAGTACTAGCCAATCGGCCTGGACTTAGGGCTATTAGGAACCAGGTTTTCGACCCCAGATGGACATCCACTTCGGGCCCCCTTCCACTGTGGGGGCTTTTCTGTCCTCAATAAATCCTGCTTTCTCACCTTCCAGTTGTCCATGTCCTTCATTCTTCCTGGGCATGAGATAAGAACCTTGACCTCAAAGAACTACAACCTGAAGAGCTGCAGAACATCATCGGAGTCGAAAAGTCATGCGCCCCAGAGACTGGCTTGCCAGCAGACAGAGCCAGCTGAACCAGGAGAGCTGCTGGAGGAAGGCAAGACTCCAAAGTTGAGGCCCCCAGGGGACTAGGTTTGCCAGCCCACCAAACCAGCAACACTCTCAAGGCTTGACTTGTCAGCCCATTAGAGCCAACACTCTGGGGGCTAGGCTTGCCAACCGCCCCCCCATCAATCGCCATACTCAGGGCTTGGCTTGCCAGCCCATTAGAGCTGTCACTTGTGGGGCTAGGCTTACCAACCCCTCCACGACCCTCTCTGGGGCTTGGCTGGCTGACCCACTGAGCTGACACTCTTGAAACCCAGGCAGACCTGAAAATTTGCATTAAAGATTTGAGAAACTTAACTTTTTCTTTGAGTAAGGTCAATTAGAAAATACAGATGGTGAACAATTTCCTTGATCTTTGCTCTTCAAAATTCTCTAGCCTTTTTCTCAGCAGAGCTGAGTTCAGGTACATTCTGACTTCTTTCTCCTGTTGCAGTAGTCTTGACTTAAATCTTTCTTGTCTATTTAATATTGGCGGGTACAATTTGGCATTGGCATGCATTATCTTTTATCTGTGATATAAAATAAAATTTAAGTTATATCTGTGGCAGGATGCGGTAAATGCTCAAATATATTTCTTATATAATTGAGTGAATAAACGCATGTAGCTGCTTCGGGATCAGCAGTTGGCCTCATGGCAATCACTAGGGATGACTCCCACTAGCCCAGTGGCAGAAAGGGGGTGGTAGCAGTTAGAGGTATTTCCTTTTGAAAGGCAAGTTCCAACTTTAAAGACCTGCCAGGCGCTGGGTAGGTTTTGTTTAAGAAAGGCCAAATGGCCCAGAGACAGGTCATTTCATGGAAATGGAAAAGAGTCTTATCTAAAACCCCCCTTCTGAAGTTGACGGTTTACAAGGCTGCAGTTCCTGGAAACCATTTATTCTTTGAAAAATCTGATTTTGCTGAGTACAACCTTGTAAGATTCTAAACGAAGTATGTAATCACTCAACACGACCCCCCTCCCTTACCTAAACAAAGGTATAAGACCCCACTTTTCCTGTTCTGGGGCACTCGGTTTGGACGCATTAGTTCCATTGAGCCCTCTGTGCTAGCCAGCATAATAAAGTGCCACTTCCTATACTAGTCTCAGTGTCACAATCTCTCTATTTTTCCCGCTACATATCAAATAAGAAAAGTCTGGCTTAAAAAAGAGAACAAAATAACAATTAAAAAAAAAAAAACATACAATAGACCAAACAAGTTCAAAATGAAAAAAAAAAAGTCATGTTTCAGTGCATCTTTGGATAATGTAATGAGAGGTAAAGAGGGGCTACGGCATGGCTTTTTGGCAAAATGTCATTTTAATTCTCACAAATATTTTATTTTCAAAAATATCCAGTTTACTCTTGTAATTCAGGGATTCTTAAATAATTAGGGAGATTTCCAATAACACACTTAAATTTAACACTTTAGAAAAGACAAAAACAAAAACTCTGGCCGACCACTCCACCCCCAAAACAAACAAGACACAAACTAAAGCCGGGCTCGGTGGCTCAGCCTGTAATCCCGCGCCTTTGGGAGGCTGAGGTGAGTGGATTGCCTGAGCACGCGGGTTCGAGACCTGCCTGGGCAGCGAGACCTCATCTCTACAATAAATCAAAAAATCAGCTGGGCGTGGTAGCGCATGCCTGTAATTCTGGCTACTCAGAAGGCTGAGGCGGAAGGATCGCCGGAGCCCAGCAGGTCGAGGCTGCGGTGGCCGGGAGCGGCCACTGCACTCCAGTCTGGGTGACAGAGTGAGACTCCAACTCAAAAAAAAAACAAAAAAAAAACAAACAAAAAAAACCACAAACTAAAAACAGGAACAATAATACAAAGAGAGCAAAAAGAGAAATACAAAGTAGTTAAACAGTCAAATTAATAAATAGAAGATTTAATACTCCAATTAATATGCATAATACAAAAACATTAACTCTACAAAAGCAAAAGTGCAAAAAATAAAGAAATAAAAAATCAATAAATAATATATAAGTCAACTAAAATAGCAATATGTCTCAATTTCAAGTTTAGTTTTATAAATTTAAAAGTTGAAATAAAACAAATAATATAAGGTATTAACAATGACTCAAGAAGTAGAAAAATCTCAGTAGATTAATTATTTAGGAGAAAAATGAAAGTATTCTATAAAGTCAGCTCCTTCTGCCTCCAAAATTTCTAAAGTGGGTAGGTTTATTGGTGATTTATTTTAAATGTTGGAAAAAACCCAAATAATACTCTTGTTCTATAAGCTCTTCCAGAAAACATGGTTCTGAGAATGTGACATAGGGAAATTGGTAAAGTAAAATTTCTTAATAGATTAACTAAGAAATTTTTTATATTAAATATTAACAAATATTTATTGAATCATAACATTAGATACAGAGCTCCTCTTAACAGAGAAAAGAATTGTAAAAAATGGTGAGTACTCTAGCCACTCAAATGGGGATAAGAGGGCATAAAAACATAAAATAATGACATTATAATTCAAAATGATAAACAAATGCTAGGCTGATTAATTTAGAATACATATGTAATAACAACTCAGAGACAGAGGACATATACATCCATAGGTGGTTTGGGTTGTATCACTTGACACTTTTCTAGAAAAGTCAAAAGATTCCTATTGCCCACCCTATAATCCGCTAGTGGGAAAATGCACTGTACTGTATGCCTATAAATCATTACTCTGAATATATACCTATTGTAGCATAATAAAACAATGCAGAAATAGAACATTTTCAGAGCATATCCTACTGACCCAGACAATATTGAGATTTAAGCAAGATCTGTCTTTGCTGGTTCCAGCCTGTTCATCTGTTACTTTGTCAATACTGGTCTCTTTTTTAAAAATTTCTTTATTTTAAAATTGTGGAGTACACTTCAGGGTTAGGTATACAAGTATTCATTGTGCAGGTACCCTTGTTGATGAGGTGGGCTCCTCCTTCCCCAGGTAGTTTCCCACTACTGCCAATCCCACCTCCCTGCCCCTCTCTGTCCCCACAGTTTCCTGCTGCTGTCATTCTTTTTCTTATGGTATTACAATAGTTGTTCAAGGTCCACTTATGAGTGAGAACATGTGATACTCAGTTTTTTGTTTCTGGGAAAGATCATTCAATATTATAGACTCTAAGTCCATCCAGGTTGCTGCCAAGTTCATGATTTTGTTCTTCTTTATGGCTGCGTAATATTCCATTGTGTATATGTACCACATTTTTTTATCCAGTCTCTTTTGATGGGAAGCACGGTTGGTTCCATGTTCTTGCTATTGTGAACAATGCTGCAATAAACATACATGTGCAGGTATCTTTTTTATAGAGCGATTTGAGTTCTTCTGGGTATATTCCCAGTAGGGGGATTGCAGGGTCATATGGAAGGTCGATTTTTAGAACTTTTAAAAATCAGCACACTGTTTTCCACAGAGGTTATTAGTTTACACTCCCAACAACAGTGTAGACGTGTTCCCTTCTTGCCACATCCTCTGCCTTTTAATGTCCAATGGAAGCTTCTCAGACATGCAGTCCTCCATTGGTTGTTGACATGTTGGTCTAAATTTAGTCTCTATGCAAATGTTCTTGAAGCTTAGTTCTGCTTATAAAATGAAAGATTTTATCTTTTCCCAAAGCAGCATTAATGTCAGAAATTAGGTAAGAGATACATTTTGGGGACCATTTAGAGGCTTTAAAAGCATAGACTTTTTTCTTCTAATGCACACGGTAAACGGTCTCTTGTCTCCTGCCTGGGAGGAAAGACACAGGGCTTATTAGTTGCACTTTAGACTCCAAAGCCAGATGGCCTATGTTCAAATTCTGACTCTCACTCCACTATTAATTAGCTGTGTGACCTTGGGCATTATTAACATCTTGATGTCTGTTTTCTCATCTGAAAAACATAGATAATAGGACCTGCAATATAGTTTCCATCTCAGTCCTGTGAGTATTCAGTGAGGTAATCCATGTAAAATGCTAAAACTTTTCCTGCCATAAATAATTCCTTACAAAGGATTAAACACTAGTAATCCTAGTGATAGTGATAGCACTAATAATGCTGAGAAAATGTTGCACACACACAGCATCATTAGTTGTAGTAATTCCCTACCCTTGCACACGCTCTGAAATATTGATTGACATCCTACATGTAGTTCTGTTGTGGTGTGGTCAGACTTTAATGTGGGCTTTAGTTATTTCTTTCTGCTCACATAATAGAATTCTAATTGCTCTACCATAATTGATCCACCTTAAAATGCTCTCTGAGAAGCATGTTGAAGTGTCCCTGGAGTTGTTTTAGTTGCACCTGAGCATTTAATTAAGCCACATTGACCAGGTGATTCTATCCTGAGTAACAGCTTCATTGCATCACGTGTTGCCAGATAACACCCTGATAACCTCATCCTGCCTCTCTAGATTAGCGGCCCTGGGCACTGGAGAAACACTATTCTTTACAGAACCATGTATCTTCACATGCTGTGATCTGACCTCAGAATAAAGAGCCCCCAAGCCTGCCTTTCCTAATTTGATGTTACCACATGGTAGAGAAGATGGATCACAATGGTAGCATAAAATGTTTGAGTGAGGGCAGCCAGCTGTTTGGTGTTACTTATCTACTTCTGGAAGAGTATGGAGCTGCCCTATTTTTTTCCCCCACACATAAAATTTGATGAGATGTTAACATTTAAATTGTAACACTTTATTTTTATTCTGTTTTAGAAGCTTTGAAATGCATTAGACTGTTTCAAATTGCCTTTTGGGGGAAACTTAATAATACCTCCAGCTTTTCTGTGGTCTTTTTCAACCTGGGTACCTACTGTCACTCTGCAAGTCCGCAGAAGAGAATTTCAGTCATTGCTGAAGCTCTAGACTCTTGCTTGTCTAAATGTTCCTACTTGTCTAAACTTCCAGGTATTTCAACCTGACAACTTGGACCAAATAAAAGGTAAAATGTTAGCTCCCCTCCTCTTATGAATTCCATGGGTGCCTAAGCCCTTGTCCAAGCCCTCTGTTTCCTTTCTGTCCATGGGTCTGCAATATGACCACAAAATCGACTTTTAATTATCAAGTTGGAAAAAATGGAGCTACCATTTTAAGAGTGACTGGTGAATAGTGTATTCTACCAAGAAAACCCTCTTGCCCATGCCTTCCACTATCATGACCACATTTTTCCCTGAATCCAGCCCTTTACAACTCTTCTAAGACTCAGATCAAATGTTGCCTCTTTTCTGCAACTTTTTTTTTAACACATCTTCCTCTGTCCCCTACATTATGAATTATCACAGTTACTTCCAGTATTCTCAAATAATAGTATATATAACTAATATAGATTTATTAGCTTGTATTGATGCCTGTCCTGTTAGTCTGTGAAGACGTGGGTACAGTCGTTTCTTAGTATCTACAGAGAATTGGTTCCAAGACAACCTGTGGATACCAAAATTTGCAGTTGCTCAAGTCCCTTATACAAAATGGCATAGTATTTGCATATGACCTATGCACAACTTCACATATACTTTAAATCATGTGTAGATTACTTATAATACCTAATCAATATACATGCTATGTAAATAGTTATACTATATCATTTGTATTACTTTTTATTGCAGTTTTTGGAATATTTTTGATCTGTGGTTGGTTGAATCTGCAAATGTAGAACTGCAAATTTGGAATCTGACTGTAGTTTATTCATGTGTGTAATATTTGGTACCATAGGGTTGGCACATTTGAATTGCTTATGAAATTAAAGTGAAATAAAATAAAATGAGATGAAAATTAATGTGCAGTAAAATAAACAATTAGGTAGAGTTTAAAAATACTTATAATCACTTACTAGTCTATACCACCCAAATAAAAATCTCACCCGAATAAGAATGATCAAAGAACTGTTACATTAAGAGTGATTGACCAAGATTCAAGTCTACCACAGATATAGATGCTTCTTCAATAATTTGTTTATCCTCAAAACCACCCTGATAATTTCTTTTTTTTTTTTTTTTGAATTGGAGTCTCACTCTGTCACCCAGACTGGAGTGCAGTGGCCATTCCTGGCCACCATGGCCTCGACCGCTGGGGTCCAGCGATCCTTCTGCCTCAGCCTTCCAAGTAGATGGAACTACAGGCATGCGCTACCACACCCGGCTGACTTTTGATTTATTGTAGAGATGAGGTCTCGCCAAGTTGCCCAGGCGGGTCTCGAACCCACGGGCTCAGGCAATCTGATAATTTCAAAAGATACTTCACAGGCAAAATTAGAGAATGTTAGCAAAGTAGCTGGCTAGATTCTCCAGGCTCTCTTCCTTCCATACACACTAAAAGCCAAAACAACAAATAAACAACTACATTTTGACCAAAATAACTAAAGGAGAACTTCAAAGAACAGCAAAGATGCAGCAGAAATTCAGTAGAGCACAGAAACCCAGCCTGGCCACATAGGAAAGGGAAGAAAACACCTTGCTTCTGACATCTCATTATCCCAGTTGGGATCAGCTTGGAATCAGGAAGGACTTCTTCCTACAAAAGGAAAGGTGAGCAAGTGAACACTAGCAGCACCCATCACCACTGTAAATACCTGCAATCCTCACTAAAGAAAACTCCTGCAGTACTCAATGGCTCTTAGCCAAGCCGAGGGAGCTCTTCAGAATCCACATGCACTAAGCTACCTCCAGAGAACAAGCCAACACTGTGCCCTGACTCCCACCCCCCAAGACTTTTTCCAGTACTAAGCTGTGTCATCTTGGAACCAGAGCCACTGCTAGAGTGTGTCCTACTCCAGGGGTGAGCAGCCATTGCACATTTGCATCCCTGAGGCTTTGCTCCCTCTGCAAAATGCCCACAGGATAATTTTTCATGCCCAAGCAAAACTACTGCTACACCTTATCCACTAGGGCCAAACTATCATGGAGGTACTTCCTCCCCCTATTTCAGTTGCTAATGAACCCTCCAATTAGGGCCAAGCTGAAGAGGCGCCCTGCCCTTCAGGGACCTCAGGCCTCTAGCACACTGGAGTAGTCAATCCTTTCCTCCGTGCGTCACATGTGAGGTATCCTCCTCCCTCCAGAAGCCCAGGTCAGTTGCATCCCTCAGCCCCATAGCTTTAGGGTTGTCCCATCCTTCGGAGCTATAGAGGCTCTACCAACCCATGTGGCCACATTTTCAGGGGCTGAGCAGATACAGGGTCATGTATCTTGGGGAATCAGAGGCTTGGCTGAGATGTACCATGCGACCCTCCTAGCTGAATAGCCACAGTACCTTGCCTACCTAGAGCTGGACTAGACACCTACAGTCTGAGATGCTGAGGGGATCCACTTCTCTGGAAAGTGTGAAATAATTGCTGTGCTGCTTCTCACAGACACAGTGGTTTCTTGCCCTTCCTGGTTTGTTGTTGCTACTGTACCTGGGCTTACAGAGTCTGGGTCACTGCCATATCCTACCATCCTAGAGTTCAGCGTTACCATTGTGTAATACCTCATCTCCTAGAGTGCAAGCTGCTGCTGTGCCCTGCTGGTTTGGGTTCTAAAGTGTAGTTGTGTCTTGCTCCTCAGAGCCTGAGCCTCCGGAACACACCTTCTTCCTCTGAGCTGGGCCTGGCCTGTGCCCTCCCTCTCAGAGTCAGAACCACAGCTGCATCCTAGACCCTTGGGCCCTTAACTTCTGAGGTGTGCCTTAGAGCAACATACTCCACTCTTAGAGGAAGAACGAGAACTGTGCCTTGGAAAGTGAACCTGTGCCTTAAGTTCTAGGTGCTGCAATGTTTTCACAAGATCCTGAGTCCAGATACCCAACTCCACAACTGCTCAGAGCACCTGCGATGGATCCCATTGCCACTGCAACTACCTGCAGACGGTGTGAAGCTTGACATCAGGAAAGATACCCCTCAGTTAAGACTCTTCACTGGGAAAGACAAGAAGAGGAGGATCCCTAAATTCCTTGCCATTCAACCAAGATCACTGAGGCAATCACCGTCATCACTGAAATTAACCATGACTGAAGAAGCTGCATGGAGACTATATCATGGCACCCACATAGAACCAGAGTCACTGTATTCTTAACTCAAGCTCATCTGAAGGCAAAAGTCTTTCCCTATGAATGACACTCGGCAAAACTTAGAGGAGATGACTATCCCTTCAGAGGAACAGATATCAGTGCAGGGATACAAGAAACATGAAAAAGCAAGGAAACATAACACCAACAAAGGTACATAATAGCTCTCTAGTAACTGACCCCAAATACACAGAAATTTATAAATTGCCTGGAAGGAAATTCAAAACAATGATTTTAAGAAAAATCAGTGAGATACAAGAGGATACAGATAGACAATTTGATAAAACCAAGGAAACAATTGATGATCCAAATAAGAAACTTAACAAAGAGATAGATATCATTCAAAATAACCGGACATAAATCTTGCAATTGAGGAATTCAACCAATGAAATAAAAAACATATATAATGTTAGAAGGAAGATAGGCCTTTTGAAATGACTCAGTCAGTGGGGAAAAAAGAATGCAAAAGAGTGAAGACAAGCCGGGCTCGGTGGCTCAGCCTGTAAATCCATGCCTTTGGGAGGCTGAGGTGAGTGGATTGCCTGAGCCCATGAGTTCGAGACCCACCTGGGTGGCGAGATCTCATCTCTACAATAAATTAAAAAATCAGCCGGGTGTGGTAACGCATGCCTGTAATTCCGGCTACTCGGAAGGCTGAGGCAGAAGGATCGCCGGAGCCCAGCAGGTCGAGGCTGCGGTGGCCGGGAGCGGCCACTGCACTCCAGTCTGGGTGACAGAGTGAGACTCCAACTCAAAAAATAAAAATAATAATAAAAAAAGAGAGTGAAGACAGATTATGAGACTTATGGGATATTTTAAACAAATGTTTACATTAATTAATTAATTAATTTTAAAGATGTGGAGTACAATTCAGGATTAGGTATATAAGTGGTCATTGTACAGGTAAAGTTTGGGCCTCCCTTTGGTCCCTACTTTGCCTGGCTTGAGGTCAGTTACTCTTTTTGAAGTTGCGTCCCTCCCCCCACCCCGGCAGTATCCCACTACTGACAATCCCTTTCTACAGTATTATGGTTAATGTTCAGGGTCTGCTTATGAGTGAGAACATGTGATACTCTGTTCTTTTCTTTTCTTTTTTTTTTTTTTTTTGAGTTGGAGTCTCACTGTCACCCACACTGGAGTGCAGTGGCTGCTCCCGGCCACCGCAGCCTCGACCTGCTGGGCTCTGGCGATCCTTCTGCCTCAGCCTTCTAAATAGCTGGAACTACAGGCGCATGCTACCACGCCCGGCTAATTTTTTTGATTTATTGTAGAGATGAGGTCTCGCCTGCCCAGATGGGTCTCGAACCTGCGGGCTCAGGCAATCCACTCACCTCAGCCTCCCAAAAGTGCGGGATTACAGGCTGAGCCACCGAGCCCGGCTGTTCTTTTCTTATGTGATAGATCACTGAGTATGATAGACTCTAAATCCATCTGAATTGCTGCAAAGTCTGTATGTTTGTTATTCTTTATGGCTGCATAATATTCCATTGTGTATATGTACCACATTTTTTTTATCCAGTCCAGTTTTGATGGGCAACACCGTTGGTTCCATGGTTTTGCCATTGTGAATAGTGTAGTAATAGACATGAATGTGTAGATATCTTTTTTGTAGAGTGATTTGTGTTCCTTCATGTATATTCTCAGTAGGGGGATTGCTGGGTCATATGGAATGTCAATGTCTAGTTCTTTTAGAAATGATTACACTGTTTTCCAAAGAGGTGTCCCCAGTTTACATTCCCACCAGCAGTGTAGAACTGTCCCTTTTTTCCACATCCTCGCCAACATCAATTGTTGTTTGTTTTATTAATAATGGTCATTCTTACTGGAGTTAGGTAGTATCTCAGTGGTTTTGATTTGGATTTCTCTGATGATTAGTGCGGTTGTATACTTTTTCAGGTGTCGGTTAGCTGTCCATATATCTTCTTTTGAGAAGTGTCCACTCTTGTCTTTTGCCCACCTTTTAATGGAGCAGTTTTTTGTTGTTGTTGTTGTTTTGTTTTTTTCCTTTTAGCACATTTGAGTTCCTTGTAGGTCCTGGATGTTAGGTCTTTGTCAGATATACAGTTGGCAAATATTTTTTCCCATTCTGTGGGCTGTTTCCCCACTCACTTGATGGTTTATTTTGCTTTGCAGAAGTTATTCAGTGTGATGAGGTCCCACTTGTCTATCTTAGCTCTTATGGCATGGGTACTTGGAGTTTTGATCAGGAATTGGTTGCCAGTTCGAATTTTCTAAGGGTGTCTCCTGCATTTTCTAAGGTTCTTATAGTTTGAGATTTTATGTTTAGGTCTTTGATCCATTTAGAGTTGATTGTTGTGTACAGCAATAGGTAGGGGTCCTGTTTCAATCTTCCACATGTGGTCAGCCAGTTTTCTCAGCACCATTTACTGAATAGATTCTCCTTTCCCCAGTGACTGTTGGAGTCTTTGTTGAAGACGAATTGGTTGAGAAATTGAAGCTTTGCTTCCAGAATCTCTATCCTGTTCTATTGGTCCATATGCGTCTTCTTGTATCAATACCATGCTGTTTTGATTATTATAGTCTTATAGTAAAGTTAAAAGTCTAGAAGTGTGATACCTCCCACTTTGTTTCTTTTGCTAAGGATTGTTTTGGCTATTTGTGGTTTATATTTCCATATGAATTTCTTTATTGTCATTTCCAGGTCTGAGAAGAATGATGTTGGTAATTTAATGGGTATTGTGTTGAATCTGTAGATTGCCTTGGGTAGGATGGACATCTTTACAATGTTGATTCTTCCTATCCATAAACATGGAATATTTTTCTATTTATTTATGTCTTCTTGGATTTCTTTGAGCAGTTTTGTAGTTCTCATTGGAAAGGTCTTTCACTTCTCTGGTTAGGAAGATGCTGAGGTATTTCATTTTTTTTGTGTGTGTGGCTATTGTGAATGGTATTGTGCTTTTTATTTGATTCTCTGTCTGTTTTTTATTGGTGTATAAGAATGCAATTGTCTTTTGCACATTTATTTTGTGCCCTGAGACTTTGCTGAAGAAGTTTATCGGTGCAAGGAGGTTTTTGACAGATTCTCTTGGGTTTTCAAGGTATGGGATTATAATGTCGGCAAAGAGGGATAACTTAACTTCCTATTATCCTCTTTGGGTACCCCTGATTTTCTTCTCATCTAATTGCTTTAGATAGGACTTCCAACACAATATTGAACAAGAAGGATGAGGGTGGGCAGCCTTGTCTTGTTCCGGTTTTCAAGGGAAATGTTTCTAGTTTCTATTCATTTAGCAATATTCTGGCTGTGTGTTTATTGTAGATTGCGCTTACTATTTTGTGGTATGTTCCTTCTATGCCTAGTGTTTGAGGGTTTTTTATCAAGAAGGGGTGTTGGATTATATGAAAAACTTTTTCTGTATCTATTGATATAATCATGTGGTTTTTGCTTTTACATCTGTTGATGTACTTAATTACATTTATGGTCTTGTGGATGTTGAGCTAGCCCTGCATCCCAGGGATGAAGCCTACTTGGACATGGTGGATGATATGAGATGTGTTTTGAGATGTGTTGTTGGATCCTATTGGCTAGAATCTTGTTGAGAATTTTTGCATCTTTTTTCATTAGGGATATTGGCCTGTAATTCTCTTATTTTTTTGTTGGATCTTTACCAGTTTGGATATCAGTGTGATTTTAGCTTTGTAAAATGATTTGGGGAGAATTTTGTATTTCTCAATTGCCTGGACTAGTTTCAATAGGATTGGGATCAGGTCTTCCTTGTATGTTTTTTAGAATTCTGCTGAGAAGCCATCTGGTCCAGGGCTTTTTTTTTTTTTTTGCAGGTGGTTTTCTTTTGCTGGAGTCAATTTTCTGGATTGTTTATGGTATATTTAGTGTCTTAATGTCTTCTTGTTGCAATCTGGGGCCTTGGGTGGTTATGTGATATCAGAAAGTCCTCCATTTCATTTAGGTTATCAAGTTTGTTTTCATACAGTGTGCATAGTAATATCTGATAATGCTTTGTATTTCTTCAGGGTCAGTTGTGATTTGATCCTTTGCATTTCTGATTGTGTTTATTTGGACTTTTTCTCTCTCTTTCTTGGTCATTCTGGCTAGGAGTCCATCAAACTTGTTTATTATTTCAACGAACAAGCTTTTTATTTTGTTGATTTTTTCCCCATGATTTTTTCTTCTATGTTTGATATTGGACTTTTACTTTGGTGATCTGGATTCTTCTACTAAAGTTAGGGTGTTGGTGGTCCTGTCTTTCCAGCTTCCTTAGGGTGAATTGTTAGACTGTTAATTAGTGATCTTTCCATTTTCTTGATGAGTGTTCATAAAGATATAAATTCCTCTTTTAGAACTGTTTTCATGGCATCCCAGAGGGTTTGTTAGGATGTTTCTTCATTTTAATTTGTTTCCAGGAATATTTTAATTTCTGTTTTGGTTTCTGTGTTTACCCAGTAGTTCTTCATCCTCATGCTGTTTAAAGACCATGTCTTGTAGGTTTTGGGGGAATTTTGTTGGTGTTGATATTTATTATTATTATTCTGTGGTATGAGAAGGTGCATGGAAGTATTTTGATCTTATAAATTTTGTTTATGCTTGATTTATGGATGAGGATGTGATTGATCTTAGAATATGTTCCATGTGGTGAAGAGCAGAATGTATATTTTGTGGTTGTTCAGTGGAGTATTCTGTAGGTATTGATTAAGTCTATTTGTTTGAGCAACAAATTGATGCTCCAGATCCCTTTGTTGATTTTTTTGCCTTGATGATCTCTCTAGGGTTGTTACTGAGGTATTTAAGTTCCCTGCTATAATAGTGTTAGAGTTAATATATATTTTTAGTTATCTTAGTAGTTGCTTTATAAACACTGATCCTCCAGTGTTGGGTGCATATATGTTTAGAATGAATATTTCTTGTTGATAGATTGAACCTTTTATCATTATGTAGTGTCCTTCCATATCTTTTAAGTTTTTTTTTTTTTTTTTGAGTTGGAGTTTCACTCTGTCGCCCAGACTGGAGTGCAGTGGCCACTCCCGGGCACCGCAGCGTTGACCTGCTGGGCTCCGGCGATCCTTCCACTTCAGCCTTCCAAGTAGCCGGAATTACAGGCATGCGCTACCATGCCCAGCTGATTTTTTGATTTATTGTAGAGATGAGGTCTCGCTGCCCAGGCGGGTCTCGAACCCGCGGGCTCAGGCAATCTACTCACCTCAGCCTCCCAAAGGCGCGGGATTACAGGCTGAGCCACCGAACCTGGCTTCTTTTAAGATTTTTGATAACTTAAAGGTTGTTTTGTCTGATATTAAAATCATGACTTCTACCTTCTTTTGTTATCCATTAGCCTGAAATTCATTTTTCATCCTCTAACTTTGAGTCTGTGTGCATACTATGTGGTGAGATGAGTTTCCTGGATGCAGTGAATTATTGGGTCATGGTTTTTTATATAGATTGCCGTTCTGTGTCTTTTCAGTGGTGTATTCAGTTCATTAATGGTCAGGCTGATTATTGAAATGTGATTTTTTAATCCCGTCATGAAGTTCTTATAACGATTTTTGTTTGTTTTCTTTTAGTGTTTGGGTTTGTGTGTGTGTGTGTGTGTGTGTGTGTGTGTGTGTGTGTGTGTGTTTTCAAGTTTGCAGTCATGATGTGTTCTCTGTTGATTCTTGTCCTATTCTCTTGGGAAGTGCTTGGTCATTCTATTTTTTCTCTCTTCTGTGCTTAACAACTTTTTAAATGTTTCCTGTAGAGCTGGTCTGAAAGCTGCATAATCTCTTAGGGATTGGATGTCTGGGAAGGATTTTAATTCGCCACTGCTGATGAAGCTGAATTTGGCTGGGTAGGAAATTCTTGGTGGAAATTGCTTATCTTTAAGGACTTTGAATATTGGACTCTGGTCCCTTCTAGCTTGTAGTGTTTTTGTTGATTGGTCTGCTACTATTTTGATTGGTTTTCCCTGGTAGGTAGTCTGACATTTCTCGCTTGTCTTTAGGATTTTTTCTTTTGTGCCTACTTTGTGGAAGTGAATTACTGTGTGTCTAGGAGTTGGCCTTCTCATTTGATGTTTTGTGGAGTTTCTCTATATCTCTTGTGTTTGCACAGTCACTTCTCTGGTGAGATGGGGGAAGTTTTCTTGGATAACCTCCTGGAATGCTTGCTCCAAGGTGTTCTTCATTTCCCTTTTTTTCTTCTGGCATACCAATCAGTTGTTGTTTGGCCTCTTGATATAATAACACATCTCTTGGAGATTTTGTTCTTTCTTTGTGATTTTTATTTCTATGCTTTTTACAGATCGTTTTAATTCCATGTTTTGGTCTTCAATTTCTGATATTTTTTTTCTGCTTGATTAATTCTGTTTTCCATGCTTGTAATTTTGCTATTTATTTCCTGGATGAAATTTTTTATGGCCAAAATCTGTTGCAAGTTCTTTCAGTGTTGCATCTTATCTTTCTTGAATCTTATTCACACTTTCCATCCATTTCCTAATTCCTGTTGTATTCTGGGGCCAGTTGTTGATGACTTCCATTGTTTGGGCTCTGAGGTCTGATTTATCAGGCATTTTCTCTTTGTTATCCTGGGAACTACCTGTGTTTCTCCAATTATGTTTCCTCATTTGTGACAGATCTCTTTCCTTTCTCCTTAGTTCTGTATTTCAATGGCAGTGGGAGAGGCTTTCACTAATAATGTTTGCTCAGTCCTCTATTCTTCCATGATCAGGGCTCTGAATTTGCTCTATTTTGAAACAGGGCTGTGGGTGGGAAGCTTTGCCATCTCTTGTAGTTTTGAGAGCTGAATAAGGTAGAGGATTGGGAGCTTGGGTTTAGAAACTACTTGCAAATCACAATGTTCATTGATTGTGGTTTGGGTTCCCTGAGACCCACTCTCTACTATCACTCTATATGATAATACAATGGAAATGTGTGTATACCCCTGAGTCCAAGATACAGTAACAGCAATGGGGAGAACAGGGAAAAAGTAGAATGAAACAAGACAGACAAAAATTTTTTAAAAATAAATAAAAAGCAACAAGAGCAGAAACCAAAGCAAAAAGCAATTAAACACACACCACACACACACACACACACACACACACACACACACACACACACACACTCATAAGAAACTGGAAAAACAGCAAAGCAAAACAAAACAAAAAACATCAACAACAAAAAACAAGAAAACCAAAACACACACACACACACACACACACACACAAGCCCAACCCAAAATGAAAGTAGGAGAGAAAAAAAAAGAAAGAGGTCATTGCCTTTCTAGACTCTGGTATGGCCATGTGCTCTTTGAGCTATGGCTGTTGCCATGCTGCCTAGATTTGTCCCCCTCCCCCATCTTGGGGAGGTGAATCTTCTCTTTCTCTCTAATTTACTTTAAATAAACTATATTTTCTAATCTAACTTCTGTGCAATTCTTTGTATCTTTCATGTGGCATCAGATTGCACCCAGACGGCACACTCATCTCAGAGTGCTGGCCCTCTTCCTGTCTGTAGGAACTGATCCCTTTCTTAAACAAATCTTTTCTTTCTTCAGAAAAAAAAGAGAATATCAAAAAAAGGGAATTCAAATTGAACTGTCATACATGTATTCACACACACTGAACTAAAAAAGAGAAGAACAAAAAAGCAAAAACAGACAAACCAAAAAACCTGAATAATGAACACTCAATTCTTCATGTACACACATGAACAGAAAACAAGAAACAAAAGAAGAAAGAGGAAAAAAAAGGGGGTGATGGGATGCAGATTGAACCCTCAGATACACATTCATGCACAAAGGAATAAAATAAAAAAAATCAACAAGCAAACAAACAAACCAAAAAACTCCCTCTTATGGTATGTCCTATAATTGTTTCTCTCAGATGTCCCTCTGCTGTCTTCTGCAGAGCTTTGACCTCATTCACAATCTCCCCAGTGTCCAGCCTAGAGAAGGAGGGGGGAGCAGTGGGGATGGATGGGGCATTAGTCTTCCCCTCCCACTCTAGTATGATCAGGGGATCCTTTCTGGTGGGGAGGTGCAGGATTGTCTCTTCTCTAGGTGCTGGCATAGGGGTGCCTCAGCCAGGCTTATCCTTGAGTGGAGTCCTCCTATTGTGACTGACATACAGGCTCTGCCTGGGTTCATCCCTCTCAGTCATGCCCCAGCTATATTGGTGTGACATTCAAAGAGTTTCTGGGGACAAGGGTGTTGGGTCAGTCCCAGACTCATCACTGATCTCTTTGGAGACCTTCCTCATCCTTTTCTGGCCACTCCCTTTGTCCCGTAGCTGAATCAGGGTAGGGGGTGGGGCACCTGAGACTCATCACTCACGCTGTCTCTCCAGAGTTTGTGTTTTCAGGATGTTTCCTCTGGGTCATGATCAACCCCTGATTCATTTATTTGCTGGCCACAGAGATCCAGTTGCTCCATGGTGAGGAAGCTGGAGCACTTTTCTGCCCATTTTTCAAGATAGTAGCAGGGTGCCTTTTTCATCTTCTCTAGTGGGGCTCTGCCTCTGGGCTCCCTTGCTGTGCTCCCTTTGGAGCTCTTGTTGCCAGTATTTGGTCAGGTGCTGCAGTGGTGAGGCAGAACCTGGAGCCTGCAGTCTCTCCTGGCAGCTTCTTCCTCGGAAGGGCTTTGTTGATTTTTAAAAAATGGCACTCAGCTTCTGCACCCTGGGAAGCACTAGGGACCAAGCAGAGCTGTTGCAGCACTAGCTGCTTAACCATGAGAGCCCTGGCCACTTGTTCCCGAGTCCCTACTCAGTCAGCTACTTACATACCCACTTACTCACCAACACATACACAAAATTTTCTTGACTCACTCACTTACACTGGGACTTACTTAGCCAGACTGGCTCTATCACCATTTTCCCAAGAATCCACCAAAGATCTACACTGTTAAAATAAAAAAAAAAAGTGGAGGAGATAGAGAAAAGTACAAAAAGCTTTTTAAATGTAATAATTACTAAAAACTTCTCAAGTCTTTGGAGAGATATGGACATTAAGATCCATGAATCTTAAAACTCCCCCAAAAGGTACAACTCAATGAGGTTCTCTTCAAGGTACATTATAATTAAACTGTTCAAAAGTCAGACAGAGAAATTTTAAAACTCACTGGTAGTGATAAATACATAGTCAAATCCAGAATACTTATATACTATAATGGTGATATATAAATTATACATATTTTTAGTTTAAAGGTAAAAGTTTAAATTACCACAAATAGGTAAAGCTACAGTAAGTCATAAGAAATACACAATATAAACAGATGTAAATTCTGACATCAAAAACATGAATGATGAGAGGAGGATAAAAGAGTTTTGCATATAATAAGAGTTGTGATATCAGCTAAACAGAGTGGATAATAACTAGAAGATGTTATATATAAGTCTCCTGGTAACCACAAAACAAAAGACTACAGCCAACATACAAACAGTAAAGGGAAATGAATAAAAATGTAGCACTACAAAAAATGATCAAATCACAAAAGTAGACAAGAGAGGAAGAAGAGAACAAAGGAGCTATAAATTAACTGTAAAACAAATAACAAAATGGTAATAATAAGGATTTCCCTATCAATAATAACCTTGAATGTAAATGTATTAAATCCTCCAATCAAAGACATCAAATTAATTTTTAAAAATGAATAAAAAGATAAAAAATACAAGATCCAACTTTAAGAGATCTGCCTAAGCTTTAAGGACACACATAGTTTTAAAGCAAAAAATGGAAGGAAACATTCCATGCAAATGGTAATCAAAAGAGGACAGGGATCATAATACAGATGCTCCTTGACTGACAGTGGAGTTACATCCCAGCAAACCTATCAAAAACTGAAAATGTCATAAGTCAAAAATTTATTTAATACATTTAATCTATAGAACACCATAGTTTGTCCTACTCTATCTTAAGTGCTCAGAATACTTACGTAATAAGCCTAGACACAGATGGGTATTTTGTAGACATGATGGGATGTGAAAACACAAAACACAATATCCAAAAATACCGGTAACACAGTGCACTGTAGAATGTTGATTGCTCACCCTTGTGATTGTGTGTCTAACTGGGGGCTGTAGCTCACTGCTGCCACCCAACATCACCAGAGATTATCATGCCTGCCACTGATCACTAACCCAGGAAAAGATCAAAATTTAAAATTTAAAGTATGGCTTCTATTGAGTACATGTTGCTTTTTCACCATTGTATAGTAAAAATATTGTAAGTCAAAACACTGTAAGTATTTGTAGAATCTAAGAAAATTTAAGTATACAGAGATGGAGAACAAAATAGTGGTTACCAGGGGTAGTAACTGGGGAGAGGGGAGAGAAAATAGGGAGATGAAAGTTAGAGGAAACAAAGCAATGGTTATGTAGGATGAACAAGCCTAGAGATCTAATGTACAACAAAAAAACTATACGTAATAGAATTGTATTTTATTTGAGAGTCAGTGTAAATGAATAGATGTTAGCTACTTTTGCCATGAAAAACAAAACAAAAGGGTACATATATGGAATGATGGCATTATTAATTTGCTTCACTATGGTAACCTTTTTCTTATCTATATGTATTCCATAACATCATATTGTATACCTTAAACACATAGATTAAAAAGTAATAACAGCTACCATGCATCAGTTATTACTTGCATCAGGTACTATCTTAGGTGCTTGCCGCACTTCTATATAAACTATGTTTTATTATGCCTATTGTAGAAAATGAGAAAACTGAGGCTTAGAAAAGTTAAATAACATCTATGAGATTATGAGGTCAATAAATTGAATTAGTCAAGACTTTCCCAAAACAAAAAAACAGAACCAATAAGACATATTTATATATCTATATCCATCTATCTATTAATCAAAAGAGATAAACAAAGCCACAGTCAGATTGCTTTAAGAAATTGGCTTATGCGATTATAGAGGCTGGCAAGTCCCAAATTCATAGACAGACAGACAAGCTGAAAATTTAGGTAAGAGTTGATGTTGAGGTCTTAAGTTTACATTTCTCAGAGCAATAGTCTGGAAACTCAGTAGAGTTTCTACTTGCAGTCTTGAGGAAAATGTCTTATTTTTGGGGAAAAGGCCTTTAACTAATTGGATAGGACCCACCAATATTATAGAGTAATCAGTATAAGTCTGCTGATTTAAATGCAAATCACATCTAAAATTTATCTTCACAATAACATCTAGATTCATGATTGATAAACAACAGGTACTTTCCAGCCAAATTGACACATAAATTTAACCATCGCATAAGTGGCAAATAATTATAAATCCATTTGGATGTCCATTTCTCTGTCCCCAAAATCATATCTAGATGTTAGTCTAGTCCCCCATAGACTTTGCTCTGTTACTTTTTCTCTCTGCTAAGCCTCATCTCCTGACAGCTTAGCTTGTGCTCATTGAAAAATCTCACACTTTTTAACCTGCTGGGCATACTCTCTATTTTGGTTATCCTCTCAGTTATCTTACTTACTTAAATCGGACATATCTCATTCTCAACATATTAGCCAGCCATCTTCAAGTCCACACTGTGGTTAACAAAGAAAAGAAGTAGATGACAAAACAGTTGAAGTGCTCAGAGATCTAAGAACTCAGATGTAAGCTGGAATAAAGTTCACTTGTGTCACTTTCAGTAGTGTTGTGTGCATGTTTTCAAGGAGCATGCTGTTAAAATGTTACAGAGGTAAGCTATTTTGGGCAGTGAATAAGCCTTAAGTCCTTTTAGAATGTGTAGAAAAGATATTTAAGAAAAATCACGTGAGGTCATAATTTAAAAGCCCTAGATGAAAGAGTAAAAAGTCTTTAAAAATTTTATCTAAACTCCTAATTTGGTTCTTTATTGAATTCTTCTCTTACATACTAAAAATATATCTGATTTTTCCCCAACTAAACAGGAGTTATTTGAGGGCAGAAACTACTACTTAGGTGAGAGGCATATAGTATGATTACTGAAAGTTCAGATTTCAAGGGCTAAATGGCCAGAACTTGAAGCCCAATATGGTCCTGTCACTAGATGTATGACTTTGGGCAAACCAAGTATCTTATCTTTCCCTAGGTGTCTTCATTTTAAAAAATAGTCATAAGATGATAAAAGAATATCTATTTCATAGGGCTATTGTAAAGATTAAATGAACTACTTTAAGGAAAACATTTAGAAGAGTTATATAATAACATAGTGCTATTATTATTCTAGTCGTCCCCATTCACAAGAACTTGTTCTATCAAAATTGACACCTTAGTCTACATTTTAGATTGATTCTATTGACATGGTTTAAACTGCTTTGACATTTATACCAAAGTATCCAAAGTAACTCAGACCCAATTAAAATCAGTCTTTGGGAACAAGAAAACCTGGGAAACGTGGGTCTTTCAAGCCTGCTTAGCATTAGAGATTGAAAATGAAAGTAATTCTTGAAATTATTAAGAAGATTAGAGTAGGAACATATGGATTCGATAGTATGGAATGGTTTCTTCCTATGTTGCCTAATGACAAAGCAAACCTATCTAAGTTCTCCGACTTGTTTCTGCATTTGAGATAATGGGTTTTGAAATTCAAATGCAAATGTAACAGCTAAACCCATTTAGATAAAATAGTTATTGATACACTGCTGATACATTTCAGGTTAATGAAATGACAAACACTCTTTCTGTGATTTTTTTTAAAAGAGTGATTTGTATGCATTTAATAAACATCTTTATTGAAATAAATAATTCACATGCAATAAAATCATCCATTTACAGTGTACAATTCAATGGATCTGGGTATTTTAACAGACATAGAGCCATCTCTACTCCCAAAAGAAACTCCATACCTATTAGCAATTGCTCTCCATTTTCCCTCTTCCCACATACCCTAGGCAATTACTTATCTACTTTCTATCTTCACTGTTGTTTTCACTGTTTGGTACTATAGACAATTCTGTGGTTATTTGTGCACATTGTGTGTGTGTGTGTGTGTGTGTGTGTGTGTGTGTGTGTGTTTTCCTTTCTCTTGGATACCTAGGAACGTAATTTATATGCAATTTTAAACCAGTATTAAGATGACTATTGAATTATTTTTGTGAAGAATTAAAACACAAAGAGCTTTTCTGCTGCCTGGAAAGATCAGTGCAGAAAGAAAAATGTCGTACATTTGTGTAGGATATGAGATGTTTTCAAATGTTATCTCAAGTGTTCTCACAACTGTGGTCTAATAAGGAAGCAAAAGTGTGATGCTTCCTGTTTCACAGATGAGAAAATGAATCGTTCTGAGAAACCTGACTTAAACTGCACATCAGTCAAATGGGAGAGGAAAGAAGATTGACCCCTTGTTCCTGCATTCTTTCCAAAATTCCCTGCTTCTTTATATTTCTACAATTGTAGAAATTTTAAAAAGTTAATAATAAATATATCTTCACATATAACTGACTAGTTATATAGCAAGTTCATTTTTCTTCTTTTATGGATAAATTCAGAAGTTAATTAGATATTTTATTTAATTTATTGCTTTGTTATGCCTTTACTTTCATAATATTTACATGTGTGTATCATGTGTGTGTGTGTGTGTGTGTGTGTGTGTGTGTGTGTGTGTATTTGTTTGTACAAGTAGGTATATGAGAAGTGACCCCCCCAAAAACCTGAATTATCTCTTTTGGGGGGCAGGCCTTTTGTAGTACAGGCTTCCCCCACTAGGTAAGTGTTCTAGCTACCATCAGCAACAGTGTCCCAGCTAGCATTGTTGTGAATGGCTGTGAGAGGCTTCAGTGAATTATTTCTTTTTTTGGAGATTCTTTCAAGCATTTTCCCTTCTTATAATGGGTGATTTACAATTGCACCTGCCCACACCACACGGAGTGTTCAGTGGCTTTTGACCAAAAATGGCATGGCCCCTGTGCCCCACTGACCCTATTCACCTGATTTCGCTCTGAGTGACTTTGTTTTGTTTTCCCAGATTAAAAAAAGTCCTCAAAAGGAAATATTTTGTCAATGTGGGAGAAGTGAAACAAAAAATAGTAGAAGCACTAAAAGGCATCAGCATTAACAAACTCAAAAACAGTTTTGAGCAGTGAAAAAAGCGTCTTGATAAGTGTTTGTGTCAAATGGAGAGTACTTTGAAGGTGACTGAAGTGTAAGCGTGTTAGAATAAATACACAATTTTTTTTTTTTGAGTTGGAGTCTCACTCTGTCACTCAGACTGGAGTGCAGTGGCCGCTCCCGTCCACTGCAGCCTCGACCTGCTGGGCTCCGGTGATCCTTCCGCCTCAGCCTTCCAAGTAGCCGGAATCACAGGCATATGCTACCACGCCCGGCTGATTTTTTTTTTTTTTTTTTATTTATTGTAGAGATGAGGTCTTGCTGCCCAGGGGGGTCTCGAACCCGCGGACTCAGGCAATCCACTCACCTCAGCCTCCCAAAGGTTCAGGATTACATGCTGAGCCACCGAGCCCGGCTAATACACAATTTTTTAATAAATAAATTCTGGGTTTTTTGAGGTCCCTGTTGTACATTGGGATACATAGATACACACATATATTCCAAGATAAATGATCCTTTAATCTTTTTCTTTGTCCTTGATTTTTCCATACTCTAACTCTTGGATTTTAGAGCGATTTTGGATTACAAAAATGACATAATAGAATTCCATTGAACCATTTTCAGTTTTTCTACTTCAGTTGAGCTTTAAGCAATTACTCAGCAGTTTTTGTGTTCGTGGCTGACTCTTACTCTTGACGATGTCACAGGTTGTCAGGAACAATGGGTACATTACATCTAATGTCTCCATGTGTCTTTCACCTCTCATGACTACTTGAGTGACTTGCACATCAAGGGTACTTAGTAGGTATTTGCTGATGAAGATTATTATGATTTACTAATTTCCTACCTATAGTTTAAAGAGACTATGACCAAACCCTTAGCAAACAGACTTCTGCTCACACTTTATCAGGAACTCATATAATATAGACAATGTTCGATTGCACGTATCAGGAAGTTGATAGAATTACCAAAATATTTATATACTTTATTGTTGTATAAACATTTATCAAGTCTGAACATGTTATAGCAACTAATGTTGGTAACAGCCACTAAAGAAAATCTTACTGCATTAATATTCCAATTTAAGGAAACCAACTGCACTCACACTTAACCTAGCACTGGAACAGATCCTGGGTTTTCCCCATTGAAATCCCAAAGAATCTGATGATTCATAGCCTAATTTAGTTTAGTACTTATTGGTTTTTAATAGCAATGCCAGGTAAACATATAATTTCCTAACTTTGACCTTGAATTTGACTTTGAAATGGTGAACATTTGAGTTTTTGAGAATGTGTCCAACACAAGCCAAATGTTCCAGGGATTTTTGTAAAACAGAATGTGAGAAGGACAGGTACAAATATTGCCCTTATATTTTCATCTCTCAACATCAATGTTGTTCATACCTTTTATCTGCAAGCTTTTATTTGTTCTGGAGGTTTAGTTGAATATAAGATGAGATAAACATGAGAATGGGTGGGTAGAAGAAAGGAGGAAGCAAGTGAAGTCCCCTGTCTAGCTGACCAGCTTTATTCCATACTACCTTGTTTGACTCATGGTCAAACATTTTATCTTTCAGATTCTGATGAAAATATAACAGACAGGATTAGGCATTTCAATCACCAGTCCCAATCTACCTAGATGTAGCTTTACTTATAAATTTATATATAGCTTATAAGGGATTAATTTCATATGTCAAGTTCTGTGTATACAGAAGAATTAATGTCAAAGAGCTAGGGTGGTTTTAGCAGAAATAATAAGTATGTACAGTAGAGTAAACATGCTGCTCTTGAAGCAAGTCATATTTTAAAGAGTTAACACTAGCAATTATCTTGGCAACTCAAGTCACTTACAGACAAAATTTATACTGTAGAATGTATTCTGCAGAAAAGACAAGCTTCCTTCAAAGTTACTCAGTGTAGATATCGTGTGCATCTGACAATGAGTGAGTTAATTTGTATATTGTTAGTTTTCTAATAAGCCTTTAACATTTTCAAACTCATAAACACAAGGCAGTTATTCCACAGTCCTGCAAATAAAAATAAGGCCATTTTATAAAGACATTATATAGCTTAATTGTTGCATATTGTACTTCTCGGGCACCTCCATGCTCTATGGCAATAAGAACTGGGAAATTCAAAGCAACCACACATCCATTCTAACAAACAAAAGAGAGGTATTTTAATTATGAAAACAAATTATAATCTTTCTATAGAAAAATAAAGAGACAGCTAATAATATCTCACTATTTTACAAGAACATTTTAATAGTAATCAACTTAATTCACTGCACAAGGAAGGCACACACAGTTTTACTTTCCTACTACTTACTTAAAATGTAGTCCTAATATTTACTTAAAATGTAAAGCACTGCTTTACTTTTGCCAACTTATATTTCAAAGGTCACCAACTCTGTGAGCTTGTGGCCTTATCTTGACAGCCCTGCTATGTCCACATGCTCTTTTAGTTGACACAAAAGAGTTCAACCTGGAAGGCTACAACCAGATTTTATCCTTCACACAATCATATTTCTGCTAGTATGGCACTTCACATTTCATCAGCTATTTTGAGTAGCATGGTCTTTGAGGTGACTTTTTCCCCCAAATGCTGGCAGGGAAAAAACAAAACAAAACAACCCCCCCAAAAAAAACCACCGAAAAACTAAGATATAGCTGAGTGCTCCTGACATGGCATACTGTTTATGTGACCAGGGAAGCTTCTGATACTGATAAAGGAAACAGAGTTTTGCTAGCCAATAAATGAAGAAGAGATCAAGTTTTCCTTTCACAGAAGAAAGCATGACTGCTGTTGCCTATGCTTTATTTGCTCTGTATATGCAAAAAATACATGAATTTATTAATTCAACTGGGTTAAAATTTCTGAAATGGAAGGTCATAAACAAGCAAGAAAATAAAAACAGAATGGGACAGGGGTATGAGGTGAGAGGAGAAGGAAACCTGTGTTTCACAAAAGAGAAGAAAAGAAAGGTGGTATGCTTGATGAATTAATCAGCTGTCCTTTGTTCTTCTTAGGTTGCCATAACAAAATACCATAGACTGGGTAGTTTACACAATAGGTGTTCGTTTCTCAAAGTTCTGGGGCCAGAAGTCTGAACCTGAGACACTGGCTGATTCAATTCCTGGTGAGGGATTTCTTCCTGGTGTGCTGATGACTATCTTCTTGATATGTCTTTATGTGGCCTTTCCTTGGGTTGCACATTCAGAAAAAGAGATTTCTCTCTTGTCTTCTTATAAGATCACTAATTTTATTTCTTTTTAAAAAATTTATTTTATTTTAAAGACATGAGGTACAACTTAGGTATACAAGTGGTCATTGTACAGGTAAATTTTGGGCCTCCCTTTGGTACTCATTTTGTCTGATTTGAGATCAGATACCCTAATTGATGTTATGTGTCCCTTCCCACTCACCTGGCAGTTACCATCTACTACCAATCCCTTTCTTATAGTATTATGGCAAATGTTCAGGGTCCACTTATGAATGAGAACATGTGGTACTCATTTTTTTTTTGTGATAAATCACTGAGTATTATAGACCCTAAATCCATTTAAATTACTGCGAAGTCCATAATTTTGTTCTTCTTTAAGGCTATGTAATATTCCATCATGTATGTGTACCACATTTTTGTTAACCAGTCCAGTTTCAGTGCACAGGATGGTTAATTCCATGTTTTCACTACTATAAATAGTGCTGCAATAAACATGTGTATGCAGGTATCATTTTTGTAGAGTGATTTATGTTCTTCCTGATATATTCTCAGAATGATGATTGTTGGGTCATATGAAAGGTCAATCACTAGTTCTTTTAGGAACTAGTTTTTGCCACACTGTTGTCCATGGAGATTAAAGTAGTTTGCATTCCCACCAACAGTATAGAAGCATTCCCTTTTCTCTGCACCCTAGCCAGCATCTGTTTTTTTTTTTTTTTATTAATAATGATCATTCTTACTGGAATTAGGTGGTCTTTCAATGTGGATTTAACTTGCATTTCTCTGATAATTGGGGAGACTGAGCATTTTTTCATGTGTCTTGTTGGCTGCTTGTATGTCTGCTTTTGAAAAGTGTCTATTCATGTCTTTTGCCCACTTTTCAATGGGGCTGTGTTTTTTTACTTTTGGCATGTTTGAGTTCTTTGTAGCTCTTGGCTGTAAGACCTTTGTCAGATATACAGCTGGCAAATATTTTTTCCATTCTGAGGTCTGTCCCTCTGCACTCTTGGTAGTTTCTTTTGCTTTGTGGAAGCTATTCAGTTTGATGAGATTCCACTTGTCTATCTTATCTCTTATGGCATGGGCTTTTGAGGTTTTGATCAGGAACTGGTTGCCTATTTCGATTTCTGTAAGGGATCTCTTGCATTTTCTAAGATTCTTAAAATTTGGGGCTTCACATTTAGGTCTTTGATCCATTTAGAGTTGATTTTTGTGTATGGTGATATGTAGGGGTCTTGTTTCATCTTTCTACATGTGTTTATCCAGTTTTCTCAGGCCTATTTACTGAATAGGTTCTCCTCTCCACAGTGGTTGTTGTTAGAGGCTTTATCAATGATTAGTTGGTTGAGATATTGAGTTTTTGCCTCCAAAATCTCTCTCCTGTTCCATTGGTCTATGCACCTGTTCTTGTACCAATACTAGGCTATTTTGAATATTATAGCCTCATTATTAGTTTAAAGTCTGGATGTGTGATGCTTTCTGGTTTGTTTCTTTTGCTAAGGTTTGTTTTGGCTATTCGTGGTCATTTATGTTTCCATATGAATTTCTATATTGTCATTTCCAGGTCTGAGAAGAATGATGTTGGTAATTTAATGGGCATTTTATTGAATCTATAGATTGACTTTGATAGGATAGGCATTTGAACAATGATAATTCTTTCAATTCATGAACATGGAAAATTTTGTTTGTGTCATCTTTGACTTCTTTGAGCAGTGTTCTGTAGTTTTCATTGTAAAGATCTTTCACTTCTCTGGTTAGGAAGATGCCACGGTATTTCATTTTTTGGTGACTATTGTGAATGGTATTGTGCTTTTCATTTGATTCTCTGTCTGCTTGTTGTTGGTGTATAAGAATGTGGCTGTCTTTTACACATTTATTTTGTACCCTGAGACTTTGTCAAAGTCCTTTATCATGGCAAGCAGATTTTTGACAGATTCTCTTGGGTTTTTGAGGTATAGGATCATATCGTCAGCAAAGAGGGATAACAACTTCATCTTTTCCTATTTGGTTACCCCCGATTTCCTTCTCTTATCTAATTGCTCTAGCTAGGACTTCCAACAAAATGTTGAACAGGACGGGTGAGAGTGGACCGTCTTTTCTTGGTTTTCAGGGGAAATGCTTCCAATTTCCGTCTGTTTAGCAATAAGTTGGCTGTGGATTTATCATAGATGACTCTTACTATTTTGAGGTATATTCCCTCTATGCCTTGGTGTTCCAGGGTTTTTATCAAGAAGGCATGCTGGATTTTATCAGAAGCTTTTTTGGAATCTAATGATATAAACATGTGGTTCTGGTTTTTACATCTGTTGATGTATTTAATTGCATTTATGGTCTTGATGATGTTGAACCAGTCCTGCATCCTAGGAACGAAGCCTATTTGGTCATGGTTGGTAATTTTTGAGATGTGTTGTTGGGTCCAATTTGCTAGAATCTTGTTAAGAATTTTTGCATCTAAGTTCAGCATTTGTCTATGGTTCTCTTTCTTTGTTGGGTCTTTACCCGGTTTGGGTATCAGTGTGATGTTAGTTTCATAAAATGATTTGGGGATAGTTCCATCTTTCTTGATAAGGCTACTAATTTCATCACAAGAACTTCATCCTCCTTAATTAATGTAACCCTAATTACCTCTTAAAAGGTCCTATCTTCAAATACCATTCTATTGGAAATTAATACTTTAATGTATGAATTTTGGGGGAGGTGTAATTTGGTTCATAGCATCCTTTTAGGCCTAAACTATGTTCCTGATGATGTGAATATGTATGTGCTACATGCAGAGAGTGGTTTCAGGATCAGAGCTAAGTATGGAGGAGGGTCAGTATTGCCTGCTAATTGCAGAGCCCAGAACCAAAAGAGATGAAAAAGGCAGCAACTAGGAACCAAGGCCCAAATCAAAAGTCAACCCCAAATCCAAAGAAAGAATACTCCAAAAAAGCTAGGTTCAGAATAAGGAAAATTGAAGTCACCAAAGCTGAGCAAGCAGGTGCAGAAGAGAACTTTAAGAGACAGAGCCAGGAGGTAATCCACTGTTACTTCGTGTATGCTCCTGGTTGGGGTGAGTGCGAGAGGCTAGGAAGAGAAAAAAACACTCAATCATATGAAGAGAAAATTGACTAGTGGCTTCCAAAGAGATCTTGGTCTCTATGGAAGAGTTTAGAAAGTTCAGTGATTTGCATGTGCATAAAATATCTAGGCAGAGACCTAGAAACAACTAGGATTGGCTGTGTCTGTGGAGGGGGACTATGTGGCAATGGCTTTGGACAGCAGGAAAACTTTTCACTGTGTTCTCATTTGTAATTTTAAAAGTTCTGAGCTATGTGAATATAACAAAACAAAGTAATATCACTTGAAAATTTAAAAGTAATAAAGAATAATTAAAAATTCAAAAAGAATTAGAGAGAGAGAGTGATAGCTGTATCAAACATTAAGAGAAAGTATGAAATGTGCAATTTTCTTCGTGAATGCTTCTAAGGCTTCTAATGCTTCTAAGGCTAGCATGGGCCTTCTGATATTTTTTCCATGGAACTCCTAGTGCTGATTTAAGAAAGGAAAGTGTAAAATTCTATGGATGTCCCTATTCCTTTTTAGGTAAAAGAGTCTTTAAGTGTGACTATGATTCAAAAATTGAACTCATACGCATATGAGAATTTTATATGAACACCTTTCTCATTACTTAGTAGAACATGTGGTTATTCACAATAAATCACTATCATTATTATCACAAAACATCTCTAATTTTTCATACTGATACATTTTTGCTAAATGCTGAATCATACCAAATCCTGAAAACTACTATTTTCTAAGAAATATGTGACTCAACCCAGACAGCACATAAAAGGGACACACACATGAAATAACGTTAGCATAATAGCCTGTTTAAGCCAAATAGTGAATATATACTGAGAAGTGTTACGTAGAGAAGATTTAAACATGGCAAATATTGGCGGCACCATGTAAAACTCACCTCTCTCCAGTTACTAGGCAAAGTTTCCTTGGGGAAGATAACTTGCTGTTGAGCAATTAGAGAGAAGAGAGGAAAGGCCAGGCGTGAGACAGCTGAGAAGAACATTCAGAGATGAGAGTGGGAGGATTGGGTAAAGGCCAACTAAATAAATGTTCCAGGGAAAATGAATTGTCCAGAGGATGAATAGTGGGAAGAGAGTCAGTCTAGCAAAGATACGGGAGAAGAGGCTGGAGGATGGGCAGGGATATAATAACACATCATGCTCATAATGTTAAACTGCACAGTCCCAGAGCAAATGGCAAAGCCAAAGGAACACACTGGCAGCAGCATGAGAATGGATGAGGATCCAGGGGAAGAGAATGTTTCAATAAAAAAGAGGCCAGTGGTGTCAAAGCTGCACAGGATCCAAGAGAAACAAGGACCTAGAAGAGTCCTTTCATTTAATCTTTTTCATTTAGCAGCCCCATGGTGAGTGAGGACCTTAGGAAAAGCAGAGTCAGGGCAGGTGGGACAGCAGCAGACTTCTATAATTTGCAAGATGAATGAGGGTTGCAGACACGGGGACACTGGGTGCAGACAAATCTTAAAAGAAGCAAGGCTAGGAATGAAATGAGGAATGCAAGTGGCTAAAAGTGTCAGAGAGGAATTTGCTTTATTTTGCACAGGAGAGGGGCTTGGCCACTTGGAAATGAAGAACAGTAACAGGGGAGAGGTTGATGTTATAGCAGGTTAGCAAAGGCTGAGGCAGTAAGGTGTGCTATGAGCACAAGAGGATGAATTAACATTAGAAAGAAGGATGACATTTTCACAGAAAAAAGAGGGAAGACTGAGTTTTTAACTTACGTCTTATGGCCTCTACTGCAGCATAAGTGCCTTAAGTCCAGAGATATTGTCATATTTATGCATGTGTAGTCCCAGACTCTGGTGGATATCTGGGTGTCTTGCGAGACAACCATATTGAAGAGTGTTTATAAAACCCTGGAAGAAATGCTTGGCTCAGAAGCAAGATACAGCAGTCAGTGTTCTCAACTGAGGTCAAGGCAAATTGCTCCCCATAAATCCCACTGATCAAAGTCCCTGTGGCCAACTCCAGGGGCTTAAGAACATGGAAAGTTATTAGCGTAGCTACTGAAGAATAGACCAGTGGAAATCTTCTCTAGACAATACTAGGAGGAGCCTGGTCTGCACATCCAGTAAGGGAGGCAGTGGGCCCAGTTTTTCTCCTGGGGCCCATAGATCTTTGTTAATTCAGGAGCCAATTAGCTGAGGACAAAGGTCAGAGCTGCATCTACTACAATGCTTGGTTCCATGGGGACAGATGTTTTGATTGTCTTTTTAAGTGCCTGGCACATACTGAGAAATAAACTGAGTAAATGGAAGCAACCTACCTGTACTAGCATCACAGAAGTGGTGATGTAGCTGTGTTGAACTCTTGATGGACAATTCACAGATGATAACAGAGAAACAGGTAAGTCCTGGCATCTTGCATCTCTTCCAGCATATCAGTAACACTGGGGATCTCTGTAGAGAGATTTTCAGGAGAGAGAGGATCAGGAGTGGCCTCCAAAGGACTAGCAGAGACAGGTGAGGACTAAGACCCAGGCGGGAGCTTGAGGACATTTGTGTCTCCTGCATAACAGTGGTGTTCAGGATCACCATGTACAGCCTCAGTTTCTTCATCTACAAAATGAAGGTAATAATGCCAATTCCCTCACAGGCTTGAGGTGAAAACTAAGTGATATAGTGATTGTAGCATGCTTAGCACAATGTGTGGAAAACTCCTGGCTTTAGACAAGAGCCTCTTAGGACCAACCAAATGTCCAGTCACCATGAAGCAAAATGTACAGTGTTTGCATGGAGTCTAGTATTTCCATAGGTAAATGCACTAAGGTGATTATGCCAGTTATTTGACCTAAAGGTTATGAGTGACAGTGAATGTAAACTCCAATGCTGTCAGCCTGAATCAATACATATCAGGAGTAATGATCCATTGACTTTTGGGTAATGAGAGAAAGTTATGATATTGTGGCTATATTATGGCTTCTTGGAATTTTTATTGCTTTCCCCATGCATTAATATAATAACACGAAGCATGAATCATTTGCTTCCAGACTGCAAGAAGCCACAAGCTGAGGTGTTGATCATTTTATGTCAGAAAATCATTTCTGAAAGAAAAACAACCAGGATAGTGCTATGGCATTTACTGACAAGTACTTTAAATTTGCAGCTATCCATATTAGGTGATTTGTCTCCAGAATCATTTGGTTCCTGTTTGGGAAGAACACTTGTTATTATAGAATGGCGGTGTACAAAGTCAGTCAAATGTGAGTACTGAAAATAAATGTTACAAAGAAAAATTGTGCATGATTTAAATATTTTTTGTACCTACTATGTGCCAAACTTTGTTCTAGACAATAGAGTATAAGCATTAATATCACATATTCCCTGTCATCAAAGACATTCATGTTGTAGTGGCAAACAAAACAATATGGTAAATAGTAAATTTAATGATAGATAACAGTTTGAATTATATGGGAGCTCAGAAGAGTAAATCTTCACATAGGCTTGAAGAAACATGGCAGATGGTATCCCTTGAGTTTTTCAGTTTTATTAAGGTGTAATTAACAAATACAAATTATATATATTTACAATGTACAATGTTTGATACACACACACACACAAACATCATTAAATGATTAACTTAAGCTAATTATATCCATCACCTCACATACTCAATTTTTTGTGGTAAGAACATTTAAGATAGAACAAATTCTGCCTGTGGAAAGCAGCTTCCTTCGCTGAAGATTCTGGCCTTCCCTCTCTGACTGCACTGAGTTCTGATCTGCCTAGACCGTTCCACAATCATCTGAGGTAAAACCATCTGGTGCTGAAAATTTATCTCTAGAAATCAGCCTTTAGGAGAGAATATTCAAAACAAAACAATCATGACCATAAATCAGCAAGTGCTGGAAGGTGATGATAACCTCACAACCTGGAAAAGTTGGAAATATATTATACAGAACCCACCAGCTATGTCTTGTGATGAAAAGCCAAAGCAATCAAACTGGAATTACAGGGAAGATGAAGAAAAAGGAAAGCAGAAGTGGAGGGAAGAAGGAAGAGGAGGAAGCAGAAATGAATGAGAAAAAGAAGAAGAAAGAAGTGGAAAAAAAAACAAAACAGAGAAAAGAAGAGAAAGGAAAAAGTAAGGAACCATATCCCAGGAGATGATTAGTCAAGTCCTTCATGGACACTCTCTGGGCACACTTTAAATTAAACAAGAGTCCTATAATACAAGATAGTCTATCACTCTCTTTTGAGTTTGGCATGACACATCACCAGATAAGTCAATGGTTTTATAAAAAGAGGAAGAAATACAAAAAAGAAATGTCCAAGTGGAAGCATAACCGATGACATAAGTGCAAAAGCTGGTGCACCCAGTTATCAATCCCAGGGGAGCAATGCACTGAGCACTCTTTCCCAGCACTAGGGGAGGACCCCCACTACATGGAGGACAACAACGGTCATTACTACACCAGACACCAGCAATAGAAGTCCACACACCTCCATGCGTTGCACCTTTGGAGTTGCGCAAAACAACATTGTCAGCAATGGATGGAGTGAGGCTTTGCTTAGGAAGAGAAGAGACAGGGCAAGACCCACTTCAGCAGCACATGTTGGCCCCCCATGGTTGTTTTTCCTGGCAGTCTTTCAGGGCAACTGACTATGCACACCTTAGAAGGACCCTTTATTGAGATTGGCCAGGTAACATAGACCACATACTCCAGCAGAACAAAGGATCACGCATTGAACTTGCCATAGGGGAAGACATTTCCGCACAAGGGGATACTCTGGCAAAGGTCCTGTGGACTCTATCTCTTAGTAAGGAAGGGTGCTAGGGCTGAGGTCCATTATTATGTGGCCAAGTGGAGGCTGAAAGACTGGGCCCATGAGGCTGTATTTTCCAGCAATCATTACTCTGAAGGAGGCTGAATAGCTAAGACATCATATGATTTCATTAACAAGTAACAGTTCCTGAATATCCAAGCCTGAATATGTGCTCTTATCTCTCAGCTTCAGATGTTATGTGTTTTCAGTTATAACTTGAGAAACATTGTAAGCTCTATCCATTTGAGTTTCATATGTAGCATTTATATAGACTCTGAATGTTCTCTGCTAAAATTCCACCATGATTGTTTTATTTTTAAAGAGTTGGGAGTCTCACCAGGCACAGTGGCTCACATCTGTAGTCCCAGCACTTTGGGAGGCAGAGGCAAGAGGATTGCCTGAGCCCAGGGGTTCTAGCCTGGCCTGAGCAATTTGGGGAGACCCTGTCTCTACAATAAATAAAAAATTAGCCACGTGTGGTGGCACATGCCTATAGCTCCAGCTACCTGGAAGGCTAAGGTGGAGGATTGCCTAAGTCCAGTAGGATGAGACTGTGGTGGCCATGAGCATGCTACTGCATTCCAGCTTAGGCGACAGTGAGACTCTGACTCAAAAATAAAAATAAAAATAAATAAATAAAAGAGATTGGGTCTCACTATGTTGCCCAGGCTGGTGGTTTTAAACTCCTGGGCTCCAGGCTGGGCATGGTAGTTTACGCCTATAATCCCAGCTACTTGGAAGGCTGAGGCTAAAAGATCACCTGAGCCCAGCAGGTAGAGGCTGTGGTGGCCATGAGTGTGCCACTCCAGCCTTGGTGACAGAGTAAGACTCCAACTCAAAAAAATTAAAAAAAAAACAACCAAAACACTCCTGGGCTCCAGGGATTCTCCCACCTCAGCCTCCTGAGTAGCTGGGATTACAGATGCATGCTGTCATACCTCGCCCGGTGTGATGGTTTTTCTAATGTTCTTTCACCTTTTCCACCTTTGTACCTTCCATACCTCTCCAAAATTTTTCATTTGTCTTAGGAATATCTCCTTGTCCTTCAATTAAAATTGTTTTCCAGATGTATCACATTTTGATATATGTTAAATAGATGGACCATGTTGGGAAACATTCTCTGACGCTGTGCTGACCTATAAATGGAGATCCTAGAAGATAAATAAGAAAATATGGACAATCTTTAATTCTGTGGAACAGAACTAGATGAGAGGAGTGTATGGGAGTTTCTAAACATTCTCTTTTTACCCTATTGTGGATCTGAAGTTTTGATATCATGCCTTCATTGATTTTAATTAAGAAAAATATCAATAAGGAAATTACTAAGCTCTGGGGGAAAAAAAAGAACATTTAAGTTCTACTCTGTTAGCAACTCTTAACTCTACAATATATTATTACTAATTATGGTGACCATGCTACTGATAGATCTCCAGAAGTATTCATCCTGTCTAACTGAAAATTTGTACTTTTTGACCAATACCTCCCCATTCCACTTACTCCTGTCCCTAACTCCTGGCAACCACCATTCTAAACTCTGTTTCTATAAGATTGACTTTTTTTAGATTTTACATATAAGTGCGATCCTGCAGTATTTGTCCTTCTGTGCCCGGCTTATTTTACTTAGCATGAAAGTACTCTAGTTTAATCAATGTTGTCACAAATGACAAAATTTTCTTCTTTTTAAAGGCTGAATTTTATTATCCATTCATCTACTGACAGACACTTCGGTTAATTCCCTATTTTGGTTATTGTGAATAATGCTGCAATGAACATGGGAGTGAAGGTATATTGATTTCATTTCCTTTGGATATAGCCTAGAAGTGGTACTGCTGGATCATATGATAGTTCTTTTTTACGTTTTTTGAGGAACATCCATACTGTCTTCCATAATGGCTGTACTAATTGACATTCCCACAAAACTATACAGGGATTCCCTTTTCTTTACATCCTTTCCAAAACTTATTATTGTCACTTGTCTTTTTGATAATAGTCATTTTAACATGTGTGAGATGACATCTCAGTGTATTTTTTTGGCTTTTTTGGATATTTTTGTCAACTAATATACCTTTATTGTTATTTTCATCCTTTTATACTTTATTTTAAAGATGTGGGATACAATTCAGGATTAGGTATACAAGTGGACGCCATACAGGTAAAGTTTGGGTTTCTCTTTGGTTCCCACTTTGCCTAGTTTGAGATCAGGTACCCTTATTGATGTTGTGTCCCCACCTCCACCTCGGCAGTATCCTGTTACTGCCCATCCCTTTCTTATCGTAAATGCTCGGGGTCCACTTATGAGTGAGAACATATGGTACTCTGTTCTTTGTTTCTGTGATAGATCACTGACTATCATAGATGGATGAACCCATCCAAGTTGTGGCAAAGTCCATAATTTTGCCCTTCTGTATGGTTGCATAATAACCATTGTGTATGTGCACCACATTTCTTTATCCAGTCTAGTTTTGATGGGCAGCACAGTTGGTTCCATGTTTTTGCTATTGTGAATAGTGCTGTAATAAACATGTGTGTGCAGATATCTTTTTTTGTAGAATGACGTGAGTTCCTTTGGGTATATTCCCAGTAGGAGAGTTGTTGGGTCATATGGAAGGTCAATTTCCTTTTAGAAATTGCCACATTGTTTTCCTTAGAGGTTGAACTAATTTGCATTCCCAAAAACAGTGTGAAAGTGTTCCCTTTTCACCATATCCTCATCAGCATCTGTTGTTTTATTAATGATGGCCACTCTTACAGGAGTTAGGTGGTATCTCAATGTGACTTTGATTTACATTTCTCTGTTGGCTGCCCATATACCTCCTTTTGAGAAATGCTTATTCATGTCTTTTGCTCACTTTGTAATGGGGCTATTGGTCTTTTTCCTTTCAGCACATTTGAGTTCCTTATAGGACTTGGATATTAGACCTTTATCAGATTATGCAGCTGGCAAATATGTTTTCCCATTCTGTGGACTGTCTCCCTGCATCCTTGATGGTTTCTTTTGCTTTGCAGAAGCTTTTCAGTTTATTGAGGTCCCATTTGTCTGTCTTATCTCTTATGGCATAGGCTTTTGGGGTTTTGATCAGCAATTGGTTGCCTACTCCAAATACCATAAGGGTGTCTCCTGCATTTTCTAAGATTCTCATAGTTTGAGGTTTTACATTTAGGTCTTTGATACATTTAGAGTTGATTTTGAGTATGGTGATGGTTAGGGGTCCTGTTTCAATCTTCTGCATGTGCTAATCCAGTTTTCCCAGGACCATTTACTGAATAGGTTCTCCTCTCCCCAGTGGTTGTTGTTAAAGACTTTGTCAAAGATGAGTTGGTGGAGAAATTAAGGTTTTGCTTCTGGAATTTCTATCCTGTTCCATTGGTCCATATGCCTGTTCTTGAGCCAATACCAGGCTGTTTTGATTATTGTAGCCTTATAGTAAAGTTTAAAGTATAGAAGTGTGATACCTCTCACTTTGTTTCTTTAGCTAAGGATTGTTTTAGCGATTCATAGTCATTTATGTTTCCATATGAATTTCTATATTATCATTTCCAGGTCTGAGAAGAATAATGTTGGTAATGTAATGGGTATTGCGGTGAGTCTGTAGATTGCCTTTGGTAGGATAGACATTTTAACAATGTTGATTCTTCCTATCCATGAGCATGGAATATTTTTCCATTTGTATGCCTTCTTGAATTTCCTTGAGCAATATGTTGTAGTTTTCATTGTAAATCTCTTTCACTTTCCTGGTTAGGAAGATGCTGAGGTATTTCATTTTTTTGTGGCTATTGGGAATGGGATTGTGCTTTTCATTTTGTTCTCTGCCTGTTTGTTGTTGGTGTATGAGAATGTGACTATCTTTTGCACATTTATTTTGTACCCAGATACTTTACCAAAGTCCTTGACCAGTGCAAGGAGATTTTTGACAGATTATCTTGGATTTTTGAGATATAGGATTATATCATCAGCAGAGAGGGATAACTTAACTTCCTCTTTTCCTATTTGGATACCTCTAATTTCCTTTTCTTGTCTAATTGCTCCAGCTAGGACTTCCAACAATGTTTTCACAATGTTGGACAGGATGGGTATGAGTGGGCAGCCTTGTCTTGTTCCAGTTTTCAGAGGAAGTGATTCCAGTTTATGTCCACTTAACAACATGCTGGCTATGGGTTTATTGTAGATGGCACTTACTATTTTGAGGTATGTTCCTTCTATGCCTAAGTGTTTGAGGATTTTTATCAAGAAAGGATGCTAGATTTTAGCAAAAGTTTTTTCTGCATCTAATGATATGATCTTGTGCTTATTGTTCTCATATCTGTTTATGCATTTAATTATATTTATGGTCTCGCAGATGTTGAACCAGTCCTGCAACCCAGGAATGAATCCTACTGGGTCATGGTGGATGATTTTTGAGATGTGTTGTTGGATCCAATTTGTTAGAATCTTGTTGAGAATTTTTGCATCTATGTTTACTAAGTATATTGGCCTGTAGTTCTCTTTCTTTGTTGGATCATTACCCAGTTTGAGTATCAGAGTGATGCTAACTTCATAAAACGATTTGGGGAGAATTCTGTCTTTCTCAATTGCCTGGACTACTTTCAATAGAATTGGTATCAGCTCCTTTTATGTTTTGTAGAGTTCTGCTGGGAAGCTACCTGGTCCAGGGCTTTTTTTTTTTTTTTTTGTAGTTAGTTTTCTTAGGATGAAGTTGATTTCCTGGTTTATTAGTGGTCTATGTAGTGTCTTTATGTCTTCTTGTTTGAACCTTGGGAGGTTGTGTAATGTCAGAAAGTCCTCCATTTCATTTAGGCTATAAAGTTTGTTTCTATACATATGTGCATAAAAATCTTTGATAATCTTTTGTATTTCCTTGGAGTCAGTTGTGACTTGATCTTTTGCATTTCTGATTGTGATTATTTGGGCTTTTTCTCTCTTTTTCTTAGTCATTCTGTCTAGGGGGTCCATCAATCTTGTTTATTCTTTCAAAGAACAAGTTTTTTGTTTTATTGATTTTTTTCTATGATATTGTTTTCTGTGTCTCATATTTGGACTTTTACTTTGTTGATCTGAATTCTTCTGCCAAAGTTTGGGTTTTGGCTGTCTTGTCTTTCCAGCTCCATTTGGTGATTTGTTAGACTGTTAACCTGTGATCTTTCCATATTCTCGATGTGTGTTCATAGAGATATAAATTCCCCTCTTATAATTACTTTTGTGGCATTCCTGAGATTTTGGTAAGTTGTGTCTGCATTTTCATTTATTTCCAGGAATCTTTTAATATCTGATTTGATTTCTGTGTTGACTCAGAAGTTGTTCAGCATCATCCTATTCAGTGTCCATATCTTTGTGTGTTTTGTAGGATTTTGTTGGTGTTGATATTTATTTTTATTTTGCTATGGTCTGAGAAGGTGCATGGCAGTATTTCGATCTTACAAAAGTTATTTATGCTTGATTTATGGCCAAGGATGTGATTAATCTTGGAGTACATTTCATGTGATGATGAGTAAAATGTGTATTGCATGGTGTTAGGTGGTCTGTAGGTATCTATTAAGTCTATTTGGCCAATTGTCAAAATGAGGTTCCAGATCTCTTTATTAATTTATTTGCCTCAATGATCTATCTAGGGTTGTTAGTGGGATATTTAAATTCCCAGCTAAAGCCGGGCTTGGTGGCTCAGCCTGTAATCCCGTGCCTTTGGGAGGCTGAGGTGAGTGGATTGCCTGAGCCTGCGGGTTCGAGACCCGCCTGGGCAGCGAGACCTCATCTCTACAATAAATAAAAAAATCAGCCGGGCGTGGTAGCGCGTGCCTGTAATTCCGGCTATTTGGAAGGCTGAGGCAGAAGGATCGCTGGAGCCCAGCAGGTCAAGGCTGCGGTGGCAGGGAGCAGCCACTGCACTCCAGTCTGGGCGACAGAGTAAGACTCTGACTCAAAAAAAAAAATTTCCAGCTATAATAGTGTTAGAGTTAATATTTTTTAAAATTTTTCTTAGTAGTTGCTTTATAAATGCTGGTATTCCTGTGCTGGGTGCATATATGTTTTGGATGGATAGTTCTTGTTGATGGATTGAAACTTTTATCATTATGTAGTGTCCTTCTGTATCTTTTTAAGTTTTTGATAGCTTTAAGGTTGTTTTGTGTGATATTAAGATAGTGACTCCTGTCTACTTTTGTGATCCATTCACAAAATTAATTAACTATCCTTTAACTTTGAGTCTGTGTTGTACCTTGTGGTGAGATGAGTTTCCTGCATGCAGAAAATTATTGGATCATGGTTTTTTAATCCAATTTGCCATTCTGTGTGCTTTCAGTGATGCATCTAGTCCATTCGCATTTAGGCTAATTATTGAAATGTGATTGTATATCCCTGTCATGAGGTTCTTATAAAGTTTTTTCTTTGTTTCTCTGCTTTCTTTTAACTTTTGGGTTGATGTATGGGTGTGTTTTCAAGTTTGCCATTGCGATGTATTCTCTGTTGATTCTGTATTCTCCTGTTATCTTGGGAAGCTCCTGTTCATTCTTTTTTCTTCTTTTCTCTGTGATTAATACCTTTTAAGCATCTCCTGTTGAGTTGGTTTGAAAGCTTCATAATCTCTTAGGGATTGGATGTCTGGGAAGGAATTTAATTCTCCATTGTTGATGAAGCTGTGCTTGACTAGGTAGGTAATTCTTGGTTGAAATTGTTTATCTTTGATGACTTTGAATATTGGACTCCAGTCCCTTTTAGTTTGAAGTGCTTCTGTCAATAAAACTGCTGCTATTCTGATTGGTTTTCCCCAGTAGGTAGTCTGACCTTTCTCTCTTGCTGCCTTCATGGTTTTTTCTTTTGTACCTACTTTGTGTAGGTGAATTACTTTGTGTCTAGGGTTTGGTCTTCTCATTTGACATCTTGCAGGGGCTTTCTGTATCTCTTGTGTTTAGATGGTCATATCACTGGTGAGATAGGGAAAGTTTTCTTGGATAACCTCCTGGAATACTTGCTCCAAGGTGTTCTCCATTTCCCTTTCTTCTTCTGGGATACCAATCAGGCATAGGTTCTGCCTCTTGATACAATCACACATCTCTTGGTGGCTTTGCTCTTCTTTCTGAGTGTTCTTACTATGTTTTTTACAGATTGAGTTAATTCCATGTTTTGTTTTCAAGTTCTGATTATTACGTCTGCTTGATTAATTCTGCTTTCCATGCTTGTCATCTCATTATTTATTTATCCTCAATCCCTGTTGTATTTTGGGGTCAATCATTGTTACTTCCATTGTTTGGGCTCTGAAGTCTGATTTTTCAGGCATTTTCTCTTTGTTATCCTGGGAATTACTTTTGTTCTTCCATTGATTTTTTCCTCATTTGTGACAGATCTCTTTGTTTTCTTTTCAATTCCATTATTCAATGGCAGAGGCTTTCACTTCTGATGTTTGCTCAGCCCTCTATTCTTTACTGATCAGGGCTCTGAATTTTTTCTATTTTGAAGCAGGCTGTTAGTTGGAAGCTTTGTTGTGTCCTGTAGTTTTGAGTCAAATAAGGAGGAGGATGGGGAGCTAGAATTCAGAAACTACTTATAAACCACCGTGTTCACTGATTGTAATATGGGTTCCCTGAGACCCACTCCTTACCATCACTCTAAGAGATAATGCAATGTGTACCCCCAGCAATGAGAACAGGAAAAAATAAAATGAAATAAGATGGACAAAAATAAAAAAAAAATAAGGAAAAAAAAAAAAACAGAAAAACAAAAGCACAAAACAAAGCAAAAAACCAATTAAACACACAGATACTAAAGTAAACTGGAAAAAACCCAAAGCCAAACAAAAAAAAATATAAAACTAAAAACAGGAACACCGATCTCATACACACACACACACACACACACACACACACACACACACTCTCTCTCTCTCTCTCAACACAAGATGAAAGGAAAAGAAAAGAGAAAAAAAGGAATTCAAATCAAACTTCACGCATACACTATACGCATTGAACTGAAAAAAGGAAGGAACAAAAACCCCCAATCAAACAAACAAACAAAAACCTGAAAGATAAACACTCAATCCTTCATGTACACACATGAACAGAAAACAAAAAAATGAAGAAAGAGAAAAAAGAAGAAAGGAAAAGAAAAAAGGCAGAGAATGCAGATCAAGACCTCATGTACACATTTCTGTGCAAAGGAAAAAGAAAACAAACAAACAAACAAACAACCTGATCTCTTGTAGCAGGTTATGTAATTGTTCCTCTCAGCTGCTCACAGATAAGCCCCTCTACTGTCTCCTGTGAAGCTGTGGTCACATCTGAAATCTCCCCAGTGTCCTGCTGGGAGAAGGATGAGAAGGCAGTGGGGGTGGGTGGGATTGTCTCTTCCCCAGATGCAGGCAGGTGACACCCCAGCCAGGCTTATCATGGAATAGAGTCCTCTTCTATCACAGCTGAATCCAGGCTCTGCCCGGTTTTGCCCCTCTCAGTCATGCCCCAATTATGTGGGTCTGATGTTCAGAGGGTTTCTGGGGAGGAGGGGGTTGGGTCAGCCCCAGACTCACCACTGATTTCTTTGGGTGTCTTCTTTTTCCTTTTCTGGCCACACCCTTTGTCCCATGGCTGAATCAGGGTAGGTGCTCAGCCTCTGTGCTCTGGGAAGTGCTAGGGTCCAACAGAGTCATTTCACCAGGAGAACCCTGGCCAATTGCTCCCAAGTCCCCATTCAGTCAGTCACTCACACACCTGCTTACTCACTGACACATGTGCAAAATTTTCCATACATTCACTCACTCACACTGGGACTCACATATTCTGACTGGATCCACCACTATCTTCCTCCCTTCTTTTTTTGCTTTTTAAAAAACCATCTCCAATATTCTTTCTTTATTTTTGTAGATCCAAATTTCTACACTTTACACTCTACACAATAACTTTTTCTGTAGAACTTCTTTTAACATTCTTTTTGTTGGACTAGTCTACAGGTATTGAATTCCTTCAACTTTGTTTGAAATTTTATTTATTTCTTCATTTAAAAAATATTTTTTAAATTGAATATAGAATTTTTTTTTTTTTTTTTTTTACTTTTATTTTATTTTAGATTCAGGGGATACATGTGCATGTTTGTTACATGGCTATATTGCATACTGGTAAGAATTGGGCTTCCAGTGTACCCATTACCTAAATAATGAACATTGTATCCAATAGGTAATTTTTCAACTCTCATCCTTCCCACTTTTAGTGTCCCCAGTGTCTATTATTTCCATCTTTATGTCTCTATATACCCATTGTTTAGCTCACACTTATAAGTGAGAACATGCAGTATTTGGTTTCCTGTTTCTGATTTTGTTCACTTGAAATAATGGCCTCCAGTTCCATCTATGTTGTTGTAAAAGACATGGTTTCATTTTTATTTTCATTCAAAGAAGCGGGTTTTCTTCCATGGCATATATACCACATTTTAAAAAATCCAATTAACTGTTGATGAACACTTAAATTGGTTCCATGACTTTACTGGGTGTTATCTTTTTTCAACATTTTAGATATTTTGCTTCATTATTGGCTTGGTTGTATGGTTTATGATAAGAAACCTACGGTAATTCATTTCTTGTTCTGTGTGTGTGTGTGTGTGTGCGTGTGTGTGTGTGTGTGTGTGTGTGTGTGTGTGTGTGTGTAAAACTCTGGCTTCTTTTAACATTCTTTGTCTCCAGCTGTCTGCAGTTTGGTAATAATTTGTCTGAAGTTTTGCTTGTTTGTTTTGACTTATTTTTGTTATTCAGTCCAGTGTGATGTTCTCTAAACTTCTTATGTCTGTGGTTAGATGTCTATCATTAATGGTAAAAAGTTCTTAGCCAATAATGACTATATTTCTTCTAATTCTGTTCTCTCTTTTCTCTTTCTGGTATGCCAATTGTGAGTATGTTATAACTTGTGAAATTTTTCTTTTAGTATTGAGCATTCTCTTCTATATTTTATTTTCTTTACTCCCTGCCTCTCTCTCTCGTTATTTTTGCCTTTCCTTTGAACAGTTTCTATGGAATCATAGAATTGTTCTGTAGCTCACTGATTCTTTTCTTGGCCATGTCTAGTCTTCTGAGGAGTCCATCAAAAGCATTTCTCATTCTGGTTACATGTTTTTGATATTTTGCATTTTCTTTTGAGTCTTTGAAGAATTTGATCTTTGTTCTTACATTACCCATCTGTTTCATTGTGATTTTAATTTGCATTTTCCTGATGACTTGTTATGTTGAGCTTTTCTCCCTCCTTTTTAAATGGTATATGTGACGGGGGACCCCAAATTTATTTATAAAAATTGCATATTTATTCTCACATGTTTAAACTTCAGTCACCCTCAAAGTACTCTTTGCTTGATGCAATATACCTATCAATATGCTTTTTCCAATGCTGAAAGTGGTTTTTGAACTCATCAATTTTGATGCTTTATAGTGCTTCTGTCATTTTTTGTTTCACCTCTTCCATATTAGCAAAATATTTCCCTTTGAGGACTTTTGTGTTCAGGGAAACAAACAAACAAAGTCACCTGGGGAGAGATCATGTGAATAAGCAGGGTAGGGCAAATTTTAAGGGTGCCATATGATTTTTGATAGAAAGCTGCTGAACATTCTGCAGGGTGTGGGATGGTGCACTGGTAAATCACCCATAATAAAATGGACAAACAAGTTGAATCTCCTCCCCCACCAAAAAATTAACTGAAGCTGGATGCAGTCTCTCACAACAATGCTAGCTGGTACACTGATGCTGATGAGTTCCTAGAGTACTTACCTAATGGAGGAAGCCTGCACAACAAAGGGCCTGCCCTCCAAAGGATAATTCTATTTTTGGGGGTCAGCCATCACATTTAAAGTGTACCATGTGATGTTTTGATGCACTTATATCGTAAAATTGTTACTACAGTAAAGAAAATTAACACATTCATCATTTCACCTAGTTTTTTTTTGTGGTTTAGGGCACCCAATATCCACTTTTTTAGCAAATGTCTAGTAAATGATACAATATTATTAACTATTGTCCTCATGCTGCACATTAGATCTAGTTACTCGGTTGTCATAACTACAACGTTTTTACTCTTCTTTCTATATCTCTTTATTTCCCCAATTTGTTCTCATCTCTACTAATCACATTTCTACTGTTTTTATGTATTTAATTTTTTGTAGATTCTACATATGAGATCATAAAATATTTTTATTTCTGTGTCTGCCTTGTTTCACTCAGTATAATGTCCTCCACATTCATTCATGCTGTCACAAAACACAGTATCTTCTTTTTAAAGGCTGATCAATATTCCATTTTATCCTTTCACCTGTGAATGAACACTTAGGTTGTTTCTATATTTTGGCTATTATGAACAATGTTGCCATGAACATGGGAGTGTAGATATCTCCACAGGTACTAATTTTATTCCCTTTAAGTATACAGTCAAAAAAAGGATTGCTGGGTAATATGGTGGTTCTGTTTTAATTTTTTTGAAGAACTTCTGCACTGTTTTCCGTAATGGTTGCACCAATTTCAACTTCCACCAACATTGAACGTAGACACTCTCAAACTTTGCCTTCAATTCTGTTTTTCTTCTGGTGTCCTATCAGTTGACTTAACTTCCTCAGGGGGATATCTTGTGATTTTCATCCCTAGAAAAGCTCCAGACAATCTGAACACCATCTGTACCTTAGTGTCAGGGATATTGTTTCCCAAATGATTGACAAACATTATAGATCTATAAATTATATTAATATAATCTATTTCTCAGTCACAGAGAATGCAGTTGTCCCTTTGTATCCATGAGAGGTTGGATCTAGAACTCCTACTGATAACAAAATTCATAGACATTCAAGTTTCCTATATAAAGTGGCATAATATTTGCATATATCTCCTCCCTCCTTTGCACATAAAGAAGTAGCATGAGCAAATTCATAGATGTTAAATCACATAGTGTTGGTATGGAGAAGAGAGGAAGCAGCTAGAAGGAGTTTGCTGTTGTGTATGTCACAAAGCATGGAGTACTAGGAAATCAATTCAGAAAGTGGAGAATTGACAACAGTGACCCTTGCACTTCACTTTTGAAAAATATGGTCTTTATTTTTAAGGTAACTCCATTAAAGCCATGGGTAGCCATTTAAGAGTTTTAAGCATATGATCATGTTTATATTTCGTAATCTGGTAGGCTAAGAAACGGGGATAGATAAGTATATTTGGGATGGTAAAGTAGATATCAGAACTCAGTTCAGAGGCAAAGATTCCCATGAAATTCTCTTCAGGTGTCTATGGCAAACTTTCCTCAACTTTTCAGTTTTTTTTTTTGAGAGTACCATTGAGTAACATCTTTCATTCTTTTTCATTTTAGAGATATATGATAAAGCTAGCCTTCTGTATTTATGAGCTCCACATCTCTGGATTCAACCAATAGCAGATCAAAAACATTTAAAAATAAAAAATATTATAACAATAAAAATAAAGATGTAGCATAACAATAATTTACACAGCCTTTACATTGTATCAGCTATTTTTTTTTTTGAGTTGGAGTCTTACTCTGTCACCCAGACTGGAGTGCAGTGGCTGCTCCCGGCCACTGCAACCTCGACCTGCTGGGCTCTGGCGATCCTTCAGCCTCCACCTTCTAAATAGCTGGAACTACAGATGTGGTACCACGCCCGGCTAATTTTTGATATATTGTAGAGACAAGGTCTCACCAAGTTGCCCGGGTAGGTCTCGAATCTGCGGACTCAGGCAATCCACTTACCTCGTCCTCCCAAAGCGCTGGGATTACAGGCTGAGCCACCGAGCCTGGCCTGTATCAGCTATTATAAATAATCTAGAGATTACTTAAAGGATATGGGACGATGTGCATTGGTTATATGCAGGAGTGAAAAATCATAAAAGTCAAGAGTCTCCTGAGAAAGTTAAGACAACTGAAAGGATACCAGAAGAGAATCAGAATTGAGGACAAAGTTTGAGAATGCAGGAATATTCAATTTTTCTAAAAACTCTCTAACTGCTTTTTATGGGAATTGGATTGTTATGACCTCGTAGTGTGGTAAGCTAGGAGGGAAATGTGAAATATGAAAGAGAAGTAACTTATATAAGGATTTATGAAAATTAAAATATATGACCTGGGCTCATACTTCTCCATTAATTCTATATACAAGATATTGTGAGAGCTAAACAAAAATATCCTCTGATTCTGTAGCTTTCCTGGGATTCTTAGCCAACTAAGGAAGAATGAGAGAAAAAGTTTACATAATATTAGCATATTGAAATCACCATGATATCTATGAGGGGAATGGATATAGAAAATGGAATAGAAGGAAGGAAGTCGGTCCAGGCAAGAATGAAGAGAGTTGAATTAGGTGAGTGGTAATAGGAACAGAGGACCAGGAATGGGTTTGTGAGATTTGAAGAGTTATACTTGGTGGGTCCTGGTAACTGATTGAATTTATAAATGCACACCACACACACACACACACACACACACACACACACACACACACACATATCCACAAACTTCCAGATTTATAGCTTGGTGACATACTAAATAATGTTTGCAACAAAAAAGTTAGGAATTTCTATAGTACAATCAGGTTTTGAAATATAGGGACGTTTCATTTAGGATTTGTTGTGTGTAAGATAAACAACAAATGGGGTACTCATGTAGAGACTTCTAGAAGACCAACTACTTATATAGATCTATAGATTAGGCAGTAAATCGGGGCTGAAGACAAAGATTTAGGAGTCATCAACATGTAAAACATAGTTGAATTTGTGAGAGTGGATGAAATTGATCAAAAGAGTATAGAGCAGGAGGAGCAGTGGAATGATGGAAATCAATGGATTGTACTGGAATCATAACCAGCACCTCAAAATCCTAATCTAGTTATGCCCCACCATGCCATGCTTTTATTTGCTGGTATATGCATCACTTTATCCTAGCATAATTTTTTAGTTTTTCTAAATTATATATTTCTGTAGAGTGCATGTATGAATTCATTCATGGACCACACATTTATCAAGACTTTACTTTGAGCCAGACACTGCATTTGGCACCAGAGATGTAAAGGTAAATAAAACAAACACTATTCATCCACTTACTCATAGAGCTATTGATTTAGTGAGAATATATTAAACCAATAGCCACACAAACACAAATTTTGATAAGCACATGGAAGAAATTATAGTATTTATTGAGAGGTAATATAGGAGAACTTAATCAAAATTGCAGGATTTGGGAAAGTGATAACTAACCTAAGACCTGAAGGTTGAATGAGAGTGAATCAGGTGACAAGAGATGTCAAAAACACTCCAGGCAGAAGGAAGCACTCACAACTTAAAGGCCTGAGATGTGAAAAGACTAATGCATTCAAGCAATAAAAGACACTAATGTGGCCTGCTGAGTAAAGGAAGGAGTAGCATGATGTATATGGTTAGAGAAATAAAGGAGTCCCATTTTGTTTTAAAAATTAAATTATCAAGCATGAAGCCAAATAGTCTTTGCCCTGTTGGAAACAGATTTTCATATCCCCAAAATTCACATTAAATGAATTGGGATGACAAAGATTTTACATAGGCAGGAGAAGTATACAGGTATTGTCACTTTACACAGTAGTATGGGACCATCAAAATTACTATGAAAGCTAAAACCCTGAAAACTAATATTGGTAATCAGTGGGGAAATTATAATGTTTTATGACCTTTTCATTTTTTTTTTCAGAACATGAAAAGCTTTCTTACAGTTATAAATGTTTAAGGAAATAAAAAAAAAAAGAAAAGGAAAACTGATTTTCATTTAGTATGATTTAAAACATTAGAAACATTGAGAATTAAAATGTTTTATTTCTCTGTAAGTAGCTTAAATGCAGCTTGTATAGTACTTGCCTTTTTATAGTTCACCATATAAATTATGATATTTTGGCAAATTGTCATGTTCATTCTTTTCTTTTTTGTTGTTGACATCCCTAATGGTACTATTTTTTTATTTTTAATAGTCTTATTGACATATCATTTATAGACAAAGAACTGCATATATTTAATGTGTGCAATTCTTTTTTGTGTGGTAAGAACACTTAACATGAGATTTATACTCTTGAAAAATTGTAAAGTGTATAGTACCATACTGTTAACTATAAGCACTGTGTTGTACAGCAGATCTCTAGAACTTATTAATTTAGCATAAAACTTTATATACATTGAGCACCAGCTACCCATTTCCCACACATCCCAGCTTCTGGTGACCACTATTGCATTTTCTACTTTTATGAGTTTAACAATTTTAGAAACCTCATATCAGTAAAATAATGCAGTGTTTGTCCGTTAGTTACTAGCTTATTTAACTCAGCATGATGTTTTCCAGGTTTATTTTCCAAAGAAGACATACAAATGTCCAACAGATACATGAAAAGATGCTCAACATCATTAATTATTAGGAAGATGCAAATCAAAACTTCAATGTGATATTACCTAAAATCTGTTAGGAAAGCTATTATCAAAACCAAAAAAGATGCCTGAAACTGGGTAATTTGTAAAGAAAAGAGATTTATTTGCCTCATGGTTCTGCAGGTTGTACAAGAAGCATGGCATCAGCATATGCTTCAGATGAGGACCTCAAGAAGCTTCCGTTCATGGCAAAAAGTGGAGGGTAGCTGGGGCCACATGACAAGAGGTGAAAAAGAGAGAGAGGAGGAGGTGCCAGGATCTCATGGGAACTAGTAGACCTGGAATGTGTTCATTACCATAAAAATGGCACCAAACCATTCATAAGGGATACTCCCCCATGATTCATACACCTCCCACCAGCCCTTTTCTCTGACACCAGGGATCAAATTTCAGCATGAGATTTGGTAGGGACAAATGCTCAAACTATATCACAACTGTTGGCAAAGATATGAAGAAATGTTCAAACAATATCAGAAGTTCTGATAAAGATGTGAAGAAATTGAAACCCTATACATGCGAATGTAAAGTTACCTACCACATATGAAAGTGCCTAAAAAATGAAAAGTAGAAATACCATATGATCCAGCAATTTCACTTCTGGGTATATATTAAAAACAATTGAAATTAATGTTGTGAAAAGGTATCTGCATTCTTATGTTTATTGTAACATTACGCATAATAGCCAAGGTATGGAAAATTCGAATTGTTTTTCAACTGATGAAAAATTAAAAAATACAGAATAGTCATGCCATGGAATATTTTTCAGCATTAAAAGAGAGAGAACTTTTGTTGTATGTCTTTTTAAATTTGGATCAATCGTCAACATTTTATCTTTTGGGCTTTCAATATCACCAAATATTTGAGAGCTACTTTAATGTAAAGGGCCTTTCTTTCTTCTTTCTTTTTGTGTCACTTTTTTGGGTGATATCTTCATCCTTTGAACACAATAACTTTCCTTATATATTTTCTTATTTCCCATTCACAAAATTCCTTTGGTTGCATTTCTGGAGTATCTTGAACAGAGGCAGTGTTAACTTTCCCATGGTCAATTATTTAGTCTGTAATTCACATTTCCATTCCCTTCATGTTCATTTCCAGCATCATCACTTTTCTACTCATTGCTTCACTTTTATCTTTATTACACATATTTCTTCTTTCAGTTATCCATTTTCTTTTTGGTAAAATTTTGCATGAGTTTATTATTGGGAGGCAAAGAGACAGCTACACACTTTACTGTCTGTGAATTGAATTGAGTAACACATGAGGAGTGACTAATCACTGACAGACTTTGAAAGAAGTAACATGTTTTGCTATGAATCATGATTCCCATCTATCATTTTGATGAATGGACTGGATTGCAGCAAAATTTGTACTTTGTGCAATTACTCACAATTAACATACTATAGTAATTGATATTGGAATTGTGTTAGTTTAATAAATCACGATGGCCGGGCTCAGTGGATCAGCCTATAATCCTGAGCCTTTGGGAGGCTGAGGTGAATGGATTGCCTGAGCCCACGGGTTCGAGACCCGACTGGGCAGCGAGACCTCATCTCTACAATAAATCAAAAAATCAGCCGGGTGTGGTAGCGTATGCCTGTAATTCTGGTTACTTGGAAGGCTGAGGCGGAAGGATCACCGGAGCCCAGCAGGTCGAGGCTGTGGTGGCTAGAAGCGGCCACTGCACTCCAGTCTGGGCGACAGAGTGAGACTCCAACTCAAAAAAAAAAAAAAAAATAAATAAATAAATCACGATGACTGAAATCCATGCATAGCAAACTATGCACAGTGGCAGATGCTTGTATAGTGCTCAATCAAATTTACATATTTTTAAAATCAACTCTTGTCTGTATAAAAAGTGATGAGGGAAATGCCACATATAGGAAGAAAGAGGTATCAAATGGCAGAGGTATCCCATGTAACTAATTGCAGAACAACTCTGTTTACCCGGTTTTGTTTCTTTTTGCTGAAATTTTTATGTACTTAAGAGCCAAGCTTTTAACTATAATGTGGCAAGCATGAACAACTGTAATCTAGAAAGTCACAAATTCAAAAATAAATTGTTCAGTTTAAACAGTCTTCTCTCTCCTCATGAATATTTCCAGGAAAATAGCTGAAGTGGGCTTAGGAAATAGAAAGTGTTCACTTTTGCACATACTTGTGGTCTTTACATCTATGACTATGTTGGAGTTCAATTCAAAAGTGAGTCAAAACTCAGCAGAACTACAATCTATTTTTTCCCAGTTCAACCTCTGACAGCTCCAAGAGATTCAACTCTCTGGAGTACATGGGAAAATGTGGGTGAAACTGAATTACATTTGAAAGCAGAGATGAGCTCGATCCAATTTAGGGAACAAAATAGAATACATCAAAAAGAAGGTTTAACAATAGTATTTACTGCTATTTTTGCAAAATATCTGGCATACATTAAAAAATATAAGACACAGCAGAAGTAAACAAGCATGAAACAAAATCAAGAGAAACAATCAGTAGAAGCAGAATCATAGAAGACCCAAACATCGAAATTTGCAGGCAAACACATAAAAAAAATTTTTATAAATATGATTTTAAAAAATATTTTCGAAGATAAGCAGAATGGGCAAAGTCAGAAATTTCTGTGAAGAAGTGGACACTCCAATAAAACAACCAAATTGTTGTTGTTGATGCCAGATGGAAGCCAGGACCTACAGAAAAAAAGAATGAAGAGCATCAGAAGTGAAAAATATGTTGGTAAAAATAAGACCATTTAAAATTCTTTAAAAGACAACTGACTGGTAAAAGAAAAATAAATAACAACTTACTATGGGGCTTATAATGTAAATCAAAGTAAAATCTGACAAAAGGACATAATGGAAAGGGAGAAAAAATGAAATATTCTTATGTTAGATATAAAGTGGTATCATATTAGCTCAAGATGGATTTTGATAAGTTAAAGATGCATGTTGTAACTTATACAGCATAATTCTCATATGAAACTTACATCCCAGGGGAGCTCCAAGATCTTTCAATAGCTCCACTATAGGTGAAAATTATTTGCCTATTTTATAAAAGTTGACATTAAGACTTAAAGTGCCTTAACATGAATCAAGATAGTGGCAAAAAAGTGTACCAATAGTCTTTGTAATTACTATCACTGTACACCTGCAGTAATAATAATAATGCCAGTTTCACTTCAGAATGTCTTTGAAGTAGTAAAAATCATTAGTTTGATTAAATCATGACTTTTAAGTATGCATCATTTTAATATTCTGTGTGATGAGATAAGATTTATGCATAAATTGCTTATGCTACACACAAAAATATAATGATTGCCTCAAGGAAAAGCACTTTTTTATTTGTTTGCATTATGGACTAAACTATGCACTTTTTCCTTAGAACACCATTTTAACTAAAAGATAAACTGTAGATATTCAGACTTTGTTATTTGGCTGATGTTTTCTCAAACTAACTTAGTAAACTAAGTAAACTAACTTAAGAAAATAACTCAGAGTATTTGTTGTCAATAATTAAATTTAACCTGTTAGGCTTGACAGCCTCCAATATTAAAAGGTTTTCAATAAAAATGGTGATATTAATAAATATGACCTTTTGATTCCACGTAATAAAATATATTATCATTTGGAAGATCTACATAACTTGCTGGAGTAATACTTTCCAAATGACCAATGGTTGATGTTATAAAATCATGCACAGGAATAAGATCCTTTGAAAATGCAAAATAGACAAAGAATTTTAATGTAACAGATAATAAAAAATTTGTTGATATAGTTTCAAATTCCGCTGCAAATACATTTTAAGAAACTATCACTTGTTAAGGTTTTTGTGTAGTACTAAAATATTCCTCTCTTTGTCAATAATATGTATCAAAATAGAGACAACATAGTATACTAGTAGTTATTGGAGCTGAATTTTGTTCATATATTTTACCCCAAAACAATATATCACAACAGAGTTAATGCAGAAACACATATGGCAATTTAGTTGTCTTCTATCAATTCAGACAATAAAGAGGTGTACCAAAAAAATGTAAAATTATGCCATTCTTTTAGCTGAAATTCTTTGTGGCAGAAAATACATTTTTAAGAAAAATTTTTATTTATGTTATGAGCATGCAATTGGTCTATTTTTCAAATAAAATGGTAAGTAAATATACAAAAATTCTGCTTTACTTTCTACTACAGCTCTACTATTTAGCTAAAGAACAGCCATTGTTTTTCTTTTTTAGATTACAAAATATAGTTTATTTACAAAGGAAATAGAGAGAGTAAATAAAGAGGAGATTCACCTCCCCAAAGTAGGGAAGGGGGCCAAAGACAGGAAACATGGTGAGTCATAGCTCAAAGAGCAAATGGCCATACCAGAGTCTAGTAAGGCAATGGCCAAGAACAGCCATTTTAACATTGCTTTAACTTGGCCATACTTTGCCAGCTGTCTGTCATATTCCCCACTTCCTAATCCTTAGTGAAGGACAGAACCAGCTTTCTGGATGTAGTTATGAATAATTGTTCTGTATCTCCCAAGTATGTCTGTTGTAGACCTTTGTTTACCAGCTATATAGCACCAAACTGACCTAATTATAATCAGCCTTTTGTGACAGTCCACCAGCCCACCAGAAACTTAAGACCCTAAATTCACGATGCCAAACGCACAAGACCAGTGTTATCAATGCTCAGGAATGCAGCTGCTGGAAAGTTTTCTTTACCTGGTCTCCTTGATTAAAATGTTAAAAGTGGGAGAGAAGCAGGAAGATGGCGACAGGGCAACCCGGACTGTGAAGCCCTCTGCAAAGGAGAACTGCAGTGGGTCTCTGACTCTCACCCCAGGGGGCTGTGGATGCAAACATCGCAGCCTGCTCTTCATATAGAGCTTGGCCGTTGCCACTGCTGGGGCATCGTTATGGACTGGACAGTCACTGCAGCACAAATGGTGCCGCTGCTGCAGCCCCCCACCCCCTGCCACCGCTGCCGCGGCCTCCGTGACAACCATGGCACATCACACCACCTGGGCCAGAGGCAATCCACTTCAGTCCTTCAAGCCCCTTCAGGAAAGATTTGCTGGGATCGCTGCCACCTCTCCTGCGACCGAGAAGTCCTGCCCGCCGTAAGTCTCTTGTTGTCTGCCCTGAGGCAGGCAGCCATCTTGTTCCTGTCCAGCCCCACCCCCTCTGTGGCGAGCAGCTGAGATAGCACCACCTGCTGGCGATTCAAGGTAACAACACCGAAACAGGAGAAACAAGCTTGATAAAGACATAGACCAGAGTGGTGAACAGAGGGTAATCTGAACTGTCCTTCACAGCAGACCAGGGGCAACTGACCCTAACTGCAAACTAATTTACCAGCTTGAAAAGAAAACTAGAAATTTGACCTAAAAGGACATTGAACTTAAACGAATTGTCTCAGAGTGTGCTTCATTGATTTTATTACTTTAATGACTTAATTCTATTCCTACTGTATTGTTCCTTTTTTTTCCTCTTCCTTTTCTTCTCTTTTCTTCTCTCTGTAAACCATATCTTTGTATAGAGGAACAGCACACCAATAAGGTGGTTAGTTAGCTTGTATGTTAGCATCACTATATGTCTTATTTTTATTTTTTATTTTTTGTATGAAAGTTGGTTCATCTGTAGCTGTGGTCTATTGTTTTTATCTGTTTCAGCATAGGCCTACCTCTCTATCTCTTGGCACACTCGTTTGTTTCCCCCTTACTCCTCTATCCCTCCATTCCCCTCTTCAACCCACTATCTGCTCCATTCTCTCCCCTCTACTAACCACATTTTATTTTAGGGAGTAAACCTACAGCCCCACTGCACGGACAGATTCCAAGGCAGTGGGAAGTGGGTTCCACATTATCCACACACCTGTCAGCAAATACCAGGACCTGCAGATAGATTTTGAATCATAGCTCCCCCCTTAAGTAAACCTCAAAACTGCAAAAAGGACCACCCCCAACCTACAGTGCAACTCCAGAATTGAACAAAGTAAGAGGACATACATAAAGAATAGGAGTTTGAACAAACAGAAGTGAAACCAATCCCTTTACCCCTGAATAATAGAATTAAAGAAGATGCTGATATGGAGGGAAGGAAAAAGTAGGGAGGGGGAGAAACTGCACAAATGAAGAAAAACCAAAAGAAGAATATAGGTCTCACACAGACCCCTGGGAAAACAGACACTGAGAAAACAGATTCTGGAACACAAACAATGAAGAGCTCCCAGAATGACTGGTTACACGCAACAAACTCAGACATCAAGACATTAATGGAGAGAATTAAAAAAATTGAGGAGAGACAAGAGGAAAACAGGAAGAAGCTGATGTCAGAAATGACAGCAGTAAAGAATACTGTGATGGAAATGAATAACAGACTAATAAGCATGGAAAGCAGAATCAGCCAAGCAGAAGAAATAATCTCAGAGCTCGAAGATCAAAACACAGAACTAACCCAAACTGTCAAAAGCATAGAAAAGAATCTCAAAAAGACAGAACAAAACCTGCAAGAGATAAATTATCACTTCAAGAGATCAAACCTAAGAGTAAATTGGGCTTCCAGAGGCAGAGAGAGAAACAGAAGCCACACTGGAACAAACATTTCATGAAATCATTCAAGAAAACTTCCCTCATCTCATCAAGGATGAAAAAATTCAAACACAAGAGATTCAGAGAACCCCTGCAAGACAACAAATGAGAAGACCAACTCCCAGACACATAATAATTCACCTAAACAAAGTAGCTATAAAAGAAAAAATCCTAAAGGCAGCAAGAGAAAAAGGCCAGACTACCTACCAGGGAAAACCAATTAGAATAGCAGCAGATTTATCCACAGAAACCCTTCAGGCCAGGAGAGTCTGGAGCCCTATCTTCAAAGTTCTAAAAGAGAAACTATTTCAACCGAGAATAACCTACCCAGCCAAACTAAGCTTCATTAGTGCGGGAGAATTGAAATCTTTTCCAGATATCCAATCCCTAAGAACCTATGCTGCCACCAGACCACCTCTACAAGAAACACTTAAGAAAGTACTGAACACAGAAGAAAAAGAAAAAAAGAACAACAGCATTCTTCACAAGAGTACAGGCAAAAGATTAAAAACACACATGAACCAACACCAAAACCCAAAGAAAGACAACAAACAAACAGGAACAACTCTGTAAGAACCTTATGACAGGGATCAACTCTTGCATTTCAATTATTAGCCTAAATGTGAACGGACTAAATGCACCACTGAAAAGACATAGAATGGCAAAAAGCTATTAAAAATCAAAAAAGGTACAGAAGGCCACTACATAATGATAAAAGGCTCAATCCATCAACAAGAAATATCTATCCTAAACATATATGCACCTAACATAGGTGCACCAACTTTCATAAAGCAACTTCTTAAAAAAACTAAAGAAAGATATTGACTCTAACACTATCATAACTGGGGACTTTAATACCCCACTCACAACCCTAGAGAGATCATCAGGACAAAAAATCAGCAAGGAGATCTGGAACCTCAATGTGACTTTGGACCAAATGGACTTAATTGACACCTACAGAACACTCCATCCAAAGACCACAGAATATGTATTCTACTCATCACCACATGGAATATATTCTAAGATTGACAACATACTCGGCCATAAATCAAGCATAGGCAAATTTAAAAGGACTGAAATTCTACCATGCACCTTCTCAGACCACAGTGGAATAAAAATAAACATTGACACCAACAAAGTCCCTCCAAATCCCACAAAGACATGGACACTAAACAGCATGATACTAAACAACTCCTGGGTCAATGATGAAATCAAAACAGAGATCAAAAGATACCTGGAAACACATGAAAATGAAGAAACATCTTACCAAAATCTCTGGGATGCCCTGAAAGCTGTAGTAAGAGGGGAATTTATATCCCTACAAACACACATGAAGAAAATGGAAGGAACACAAATTCACAACCTAACAAGTCACCTAAAGAAGCTGGAAAAGCAAGACCACAAAAACCCTAATTTCAGAAGAATCCAGATCACCAAAATAAAAGCCCAAATCCAGGACATAGAAGACAAAAAGATAATACAAAAAATCAATGAAACAAAAAGCTGGTTCTTTGAAAGGATAAACAAGATCGATGGTCCCTTAGCTAGACTGACCAAGAAAAAATGAGAAAAAAACCAAATAAGCACAATCAGAAACACAAAAGATGAAGTCACATCTGACCCTGAAGAAATACAAAAGATCATTAGCGACTACTACATACACTTGTATGGAAACAAACTTGAAAACCTTAAGGAAATGGAAGACTTTCTGACATCACACAACCGACCTAGGCTGGAACAAGAAGAAATTGATACCCTAAATAGACCAATAACAATCAAGGAAATCGACTACATAATAAGAAAACTTCCTACAAAAAAAAGTCCTGGTCCAGATGGCTTTCCAGCAGAATTCTACAAGACATTTAAGGAGGAGCTGATACCAATCCTACTGAAGGTATTCCAGGCGATTGAAAAAGATGGAACTCTCTCCAAATCATTTTATGAAGCCAACATCACATTGATACCCAAGGCAGGTAAAGATCCAACAAAGAAAGAGAACTACAGGTCAATATCTTTGATGAACATAGATGCTAAAATTCTCAACAAGATCCTAGCAAACCGGATTCAGCAATACATCTAAAAAATCATCCACCATGACCAAGTAGGCTGCATTCCTGGGATGCAAGCCTGGTTCAACATTCATAAAACCATAAATGTAATTAAATACGTCAACAGATATCAAAACAAAAACCACATGATCATATCATTAGACGCAGAAAAAGCTTTTGATAAAATCCAGCACCCCTTCTTGATAAAAACCCTTGAACATCTAGGCATACGGGGAACATACCTCAAAATAGTAAAAGCCATCTATGGGAAACCCACAACCAGCATGCTCCTAAATGGACAAAAATTGGAACCAATTCTCCTGAAAACTGGAACTAGACAAGGATGCCCACTCTCACCCTTCCTGTTCAACATAGTATTGGAAGTCCTGGCTAGAGCAATCAGAGAAGAGAGGCAATCAGAGGTATCCAAATAGGAAAAGAGGAAGTCAAGTTATCTCTCTTTGCAGATGATATGATTGTGTACCTTGAAACCCCAAAAGAATCTGTGAAAACCCTCCTTACATTGATAAAGGCCTTTGGCAAAGTCTCAGGATACAAAATAAATGTACAAAAGACAATCGCATTTCTCTACACCAATAATAAACAAACAGAAACCCAAATAAAAAACACAATTCCATTCACAATAGCCACAAAAAAAATGAAATACCTTGGCATCTTCCTAACCAGAGATGTGAAAGACCTTTACAATGAAAATTACAAAACACTGCTCAAAGAAATCAAAGATGACACAAATAAGTGGAATAGTATCCCATGCTCATGGATTGGAAGAATCAACATTGTGAAGATGTCCATCTTACCTAAGGCAATCTACAAATTCAATGCAATACCCATTAAATTACCAACAACATTCTTCTCAGACCTAGAAAAGACAACACAGGAATTCATATGGAAACACAAATGCCCAAGAATAGCCAGAACAATCCTCAGTAAAAAAAAACAAAGCAGGTGGTATCACATTACCAGACTTCAAACTTTACTATAAAGCTACAATCATCAAAACAGCTTGGTATTGGTACAGGAACAGGCATATAGATCAATGGAATAGAATTGAGATTCCAGAAGCAAAACCTCAATTTCTCAACCAACTCATCTTTGACAAAGCCCCCACTTCCTACCACTGGGTAGAGGAGACCCTATTCAGTAAATGGTGCTGGGAAAACTGGCTGACCTCATGCAGAAGATTGAAACAGGACCCCTATCTATCCCCATGCACAAAGTTTAACTCCAAGTGGATCAGAGACCTAAATGTAAAACCTCAAGCCATAAGAACCTTAGAAAAGGAAGGAAATACCCTCATGGAAATCGGAACTGGCATCCAATTCCTGAACAAAACCTGAAACCCACAGGTCATAAGAGAGATGATAGACAAGTGGGACCTTATTAAACTGATAAGCTTCTGCAAAACCAAAGAAACCATCAAGAGAGCAGGGAGACAGCCTACAGACTGGGAAAAAGTATTTGCCAACTCTAGGTCTGACAAAGGCTTAGCATCCTGGATCTACAAAGAACTGAAACGTACCGAAAAGAAAAAAACAAACAACCCCATTATAAAATGGGCAAAAGATATGAACAGACACTTCACAAAAGAAGACATCCAAGCAGCCAACAAACACATGAAAAAATGCTCAGCCTCACTAATCATCAGGAAGATGCAAATCAAAACCACACTGAGATACTACCTAACTCCAGTCAGAATGGCAATTATCAACAACTCAAAAAATAACAGCTGCTGGAGAGGGTGTGGCGAAAAGGGAACACTTCTACACCGTTGGTGGGAGTGTAAACTAGTGCAACCTCTGTGGAAAGCAGTGTAGCGATTCCTAAAAGCTCTAAAAATCAACTTTCCATATGACCCCGCAATCCCCCTACCGGGAATATACCCTGAAGAACTCAAATCACTCTATAAAAAAGGATACCTGCACACGTACGTTTATCACAGCGTTGTTCACAATAGCAAGAACCTGGAAACAACCATGCTGCCCATCAAAAGAGGACTGGATTAAAATATGGTACATATACACGATGGAATACTACACAGTCATAAAAAAGAACAAAATCATGAATTTTGCAGCAACCTGGATGGAACTAGAGTCTATAATACAGAATGACCTCTCTCAGAAACAAAGATCCGAGTATCACATGCTCTCACTCATATAATGGTCCTTGAACATCCAATGTAATACTATAAGAAAATGACTGACGGTACTGGGAAACTATGGGGGGGAGGGGGATGGGATTAACAGTAGCAGATATCTGTCTGGGGATGGGGAAACACCTCTTATCAACAGGGTGCCTGAATGAAACGTAGTTGTACCCCCTAACCCTTAACTGTACCCCACAAAACCATAATCAAAAATATTGATTAAAAAAAAAAAAAAAAATGTTAAAAGCTCTCCTTTCTCAAGTTCTCTTGCTGCACTACCTCTTAGTGTTAGCCCGGCCCTCCCTGAGCGGAAATACACTCTTTTGCTTTATCTTTGCAAGTCTTTACTTTATTTCCAAGGTGCCCACACACCTCACTTCACTTTACCTTAACATCTTATATGTTCTCCAATTTCCTACGCTAGAGCAACTATTTTCCTACTCGTAAAGACCAGTTTAGAGTTACTGTAGTTAAGTACTCCCATAACACTTTATTCATACCTTGCTATTTACTACAAAGTATTATGGCTTCTTATGTCCATCTATTACATTTCCTATCAGACTTGCCCTTCAGGAAAGCAAATCATGTGAAAATGAACATGCAAAAATTTGTATTGGTGGAACCACTCATAGTTGATATTTAATCATGCTTCTTCATACACTTTTTGTCATCAGATGCTGATTCAGGTTGGAAAGCATGTCACATTCTTTCTTCTGTCACATGCTTCTCTTCTAAAAAATAACAGATTTTGAATTGTACTAGTACCAGAGTCTTTTCTAAAATTAATTAGAGGAAAAAGTACTAGTGCCTGAGTCTCTGGGAAACCAGCAAAAATCTAAGGAAATTATAATTGCAGTCACTGTAGGTCATATATGAGAGAGAACTACAGATAGCAAAGGGGAACAGGTAATCTTATCTACTTGCACTCATATAATTTTTAAACTCTCATATTCATATTTTTGATGAAAACTTAAGTTTACATTAGTTAGAGGACACCAATAACCCCTTCATTAGGGGTTTTAGACATAATTAAATAAAACACAGGGGTATCAATGAATACTGATAAACAGTTTAAGGATGTTGACATGTGCCATCTTACAAAAGAAATTTAATTTGTCCCCTCCTTTGTTTAATGAATCTGTTGCAATTCCTTATATGACCTGAATCCTGTTGTTAGACAAAAAACAAAGTCAAATTTCCAGTGAGAAAAAGTTTAATGGAGAATTATGAGGTTATAAAGTTTGTGTGTTCTACTTAATAAAAACATGAATTCTAATTAATTTCTTAAATTGTATGTAAGCAATTGGGTATATCTTAAGATTACAGTGTCCAGTGAAGGCAGTCCATCACTATAGGACATTGTATCTTCAACTCCAGCCCTTTACTACATATTTTCAATTTGATAACAAGTTATTTTCTTGATATAACTGATGTATGTGTTTGCTGCTGTGTTTTATCTTGGAGGAAGAAAGGGTAGGGTCCACAACACTTGCTATGTTAAGAAAAACCAAAAAGTTGACCTTGCTACAGAAAGAAGGTGATAAGGAACATAATGCAGAGGTTAAAAGCATGAGGAAAGGAATGGAGGTTAAAAAAAGTGCAAGATATTGTTAGAGTTAGAATTTACAGGACTTGAGGGGAATGGAGACACATGAAACTACAGAATCAAACTGGAAGTTCTTTTCATTCTGTTGTAGAAAGTTTTGTTTTTATACTGGGATTTTGAGACTATATGAAAAGATTTTAAAGAAGAAAATAATTTGCTTACATATATGTTTTAAAAAGTGCATGTTCTCAATAATAAGAAAGATATTAATTAAGAGGCCAGTATTTTTGTGTGTAATAGCATTAGATAACGCAAAAGTAAGCCTTTGACAAACTGTAAACATGAGTCTTCATTCATTCATTTAATGCACAGCTGGTCCCAAATAGTTTGACACTCTTAGTCCTTTAAGTTTGCATTTTACAACAAGTTGTCAATAGGTCTTTGTGCCCTTAGAGAGAAAGGCACAAGCTTTTTCCCTGAAATACCTCTTCACATCAAAGTAGTGCTTATGGAAATGCCAGGATCTACAAGTACGGACTGTGACACTTAAATAGTTCTTAGAGATGATTTCTTGCTATAAAGCACCATAGACCACCAATAAAGAAAAAAAATGTTAAAATATGAGGAAAAGTATCAGCACCCATAATGCTCCTGGGTAAAAAACTGGTCTATGATTGTCTGTGGCCTAAGGTGGTTGTTGACTTGAAAGTTTCCATTTGCCTTTTCACTATTTTATCCACACACTATCCAGTGTGACATTTTAGGTAAGTTAATTTGATCTTTTTATTGTCCGTCTTAAAAATATTTAGCAGTTTTCGTTGGCCTGAAGACAAAACACAAAATGTTAAAGTGGCTCCCACACTCCCCTTGATCCAAATGGTCCATGTCTCAAATTCGATTTCTCATCTCATTCCTTGGCCTTTCAAAAATGTCCTTAAAACTATATCAAAGCCATGAGGCCCATGACTCATTTCTGTTTCAGAGGTCTCTTCTTGATCTTCTACATCCAGAAAAATTCTTATTTGTTCTTCAAGTCTCAGCTTAAATATAATTTCCTGAGAGAAGAATACCCCGACTCCTCAATCTGAATTAGGTTTTCCAAGTTATTCTGTTTTATAATACCCTTAGATATACCTTTATGCTATCAAAATCTGAAGTTATGTATTTAGCTGTGCATTTAAATGTAGTTCCCCACTAGCCTGAATGCTCCCTAAATAAAATGAAAATGTCTGCTTGGTTCCCCACTGAGAGAGATGAACATTCATCCGGCAACTGACATAGAGTACATACTCATCATATCCTTTTTGATTGACTAAAACTTTAATTAGTAGACTTCTAGATGATAATGGTGCATATTAGCAGTGTTTAACTGACCTTTTTCAGGACGGTCCATAAAAAAGGTAACAACTGGTGAATTTTAAAGAAAACATTTCAGATTCCAGTGAAATTGGATAATCACATAAGCCAAAGCGATAAATTGAAAATGTTTTCATGTTAATTTTACTGGACTTCCCTGAACTCTTGAGAAAGACAGAAAAAGTCTTCTTTTGTCTCATGGCATCTGAAAATCCAGGAAGCCATGAGGTATTGTGAATCACTCTTTTTTTTTGCACCCAGATGATTAGTGTCTCTCCAGTCACAAACAGGCTCTTTCTTTACAAATCCATGCAGAGGACAAATTTCCAAAGCCCTAGCATGGCCAAGGGTAGAGGTTGTTGATCAGTGACTAATTGTACCTTGGATTCTAGGTCTACATGATGAAGAAGGATGAAGTCAGGGAGAACACTATGGACACATCATGGAGTGCCGCCTTTTGTAAACAACTCCTGTAAGGAAGGAATTCTTTTGCTTAAAGACAATTCCCGATTCCTGTTTCTAATTCCATTTCTGGGCAGCTTCTCTGTACTGAGTTGTCTGTCTTCAGGAAGAAAGAAAGCCCTACTGAAACTGTTGTAATTGTTCCTCTTCTCTAAATTAGTTCTTTAATTTTGCCTCTTTGTCTTGATTTGGACTTTCATGTTGAAGCATTTATTTTCCCATGCCCTTTCTAATTAATTTGCTAGGCTAAATTAGTGCCAAATAAATAATGAGTTTCCAAATTAGTTGACACCATAATGGAACAGAGATTTAATTAATTTACTATCAGGGGCCTCTACAGACAACTGTATGTTTAAAACATAAAATGATCATATTTATTAATGTGGAAAGTTTTCTCATTTTAACAGACTCTTTTAATAACCAGACTTTAATATAGAAATCTTCTCATTTTCATCTATGTAAACAGTGGGATTCAGGTCAGGTGAAGACCACATTGATATTCTGTAAATTTAATTTCCTATTAAATTCTTTGATTTCACTTTATTTAGCATTAAAAGTAATTGGTAACTCTCTCAACTATAATTGTTTATTCATGATAATTTTAGTAATTTTGTGCCCACATATCAGTCATAAACCTACACAAAAATATCTGGTATCTACCTCTCACTGAGGTTGCCAGATTGAAAGCTTTTTTTCCATAACTGGCTTCAGTGAAGTACTATGTAAATCTCTTCCACTATTTCCCTAAATAAATCCTTATGTGCTAGCTATTTCTATAGCGTCCTGGGTGGTAGACAGTACAGTAACCGGGAACTTCTACTTGGTAAATTAGAAATTTAGAAATTACATAATTTGGAAATAATATCCACCAAGAATTCTGATTTCTTCCTGTATATGTAGATATTGTAGATATAACTACCTTCCCTATTAAGCTCATTGGATTATTTAGAAAATTAAGTAGATTCTGATCTTGAAAACTATGAGGCTCCATAGAAAGAATTTAAAACATCAATCTTCCTGGGTATTCTATATAATAAGGATCTTATGCTAGTATTATCCATATTTTTATTTAGTCTTAAAAATAATCACATGCTAAGTATCTGTATAAACTGTCAAATATATAACTGCAATAAAAATATATAAAGCATTTGTGTTGGTAGTAATGAAAATAATCGTTTCTATTGTTATTATCATAAAAATCATGAAAGCTATTGAACCACTTTTCTTCTATATAGTTAACATGCCTTCGGAATTGAGAAAAAAGTCAACATTACATTACACTGGTACTTTACTAGAAACCGGGTCTCAGAGAATTTTCTGTGCCTAGAAAAAAAGTACTAGAGGATTAAGGTGACTTCCTACATTTACTCTATGATTTTAAATTCTTTCCTTTTTCATACCTACCCACAGTGTAAGGATCTTTAACTAGGGTTAGACGGCTGAAATATTTTTGAAAGTCTTAATCTTTTTAGATGTTGATTTTATTATTTTGAAAAATGTTCTTCATTCAAATGCTTTTCTAAATTATTAGAAGATAGGGAAGTGGAAAGATTTTGGAATATAGGAGAAAAAAACTAAATTGCAATTATCCTCTTTACTCCATGGTTAGGTTTCTCCTTCAGCAAAGCATAATTAAAGCTCCTCATGACAAATTAAAATGTAAATCATGTGCCAACCATTTCTGAAAATTTGTTATGGGATTATGCAAAAGCATGACATGATAAAAGTGGTCACAGGAGCAGCAAATGCAACAGGATGGATTTTTGAAAGAGAAGGAATGATTTATATTTCAATAAATGAAATTATGAGAATAGGGTGAGAGGAGTGTATGAATAGGAACCAGCCTTGGGTTTCCAGAAACAAAGGGAAAAATGTTAAGGAATAAACCAAAAAAGCAGAGAGTAATGTATAAGCAAGAGTTCAATCAGAGGAATAGAGTTACCATAATGTGAGATATATGCATTTATATATATATTTAATTAAATATAGATTAATTAAATATATATGTAAGAGATTAATAAAAGTAAGATAATTATTTACCCAACTATTCCAGTTCAGGATTGCAGGTGGCTGGAGCCTATCCTGGAAGTTCAGGCAGAAGGTGAGAACTGACACCAGAGAGGTCACCATTCTATGTCAGGGCACACTCTTACCCACACCCACACTCACTCAGATGAGGACAATTAAGTACACTGATTATCCTAATGTGCACAGCTTTGGCATGTAGGAGGGAACATGAATACGTGGAGAACACCCATGCAGACATGGGGATAATACGAAAATGCCACAAAGACAGTGGCCCTGTTTGGGAACTGATTTATTTTTTCTCAGCAAAGTTATAACAAAACAAGTTCAAATGAATTGATGTTATTCAAGGACCTGCTGCATTTCAAATCAAGCTTCTGAAAATATAGATAGTTTTTGTACTAAAGAAAGTGGAGGTGAAGAAAAGGTGAATACTGTCAAAATTAAAGGTAATGCTCTATCATGTGATGGAACGAGTAAAATGGCTAGTTAACAGTTGAATGCATTTATTAGCAAGCTGTGATTTCCTATTTGCTCAAGAAAAAGCGTTATGATTTAGGGTAAGAGAAGAGTGTGAGCATCTGTGCAAATTTTATTTGGGATTTCTCTGCAAATGAAACAGCAATAAGCAGGTAAATTGGGATGGAAAATTCACCCAGAACATCCTTGTGCTTGAAAGAGGAAAGAGATTTTCATGGGTCACTAAAATGAGAGAATTACTTAATGTTCTAATGCTGAAATATAAAAAAGAATTAACATGCATCAGTCAGGAAACACCTTGTGCTTCTGGGTAGATAAACACAAGCAAATTTTAAAGAAAAGATTAGCGGTTGATACAGAATATATGCCTTAATGTAGAATGGTATAATGGACATCGGAGACTCAGAAGGGGAAGGGTGAGAAGTAGGGGAGGGATAAAAAAAATCACCTATTCGGTACAATGTGCACTAGTGGGGTGATAGGCACACTTAAAGCCCAGACTTCATCACTATGCAATGCATCCATGTAGCCAAAAACCTTGTGTACCCTCTAAAGCTATTGAAAAATAAAATAAAATAAAGATCTGTGGTTTCCAGGTGTAGGGAGTTGGGGGATGGTGGTGAAAGGAGGAACAGGTGGAGCACAGAGAATTTCCAATGCAGTGAAATTGTTTTATATAATGTTATAATGGTGGATACATATCATGATACATTTTTCCAAATGCATAGAATGTACAAACCCAAGAGTGAACCCTAATGTAAACTATGGACTTTGGATGACAATAATATGTAAATGTTTGGATGCATTGGAGAATGTTAGTAAAGGGGAATCTATGCACATGTGGGATAAGAGGATATGTTGAAAATTTCTGTACCTTCCACTCAATGTTGCTATAAACCTAAAACTTCTCTAAAAATAAAGACTATTTTAAAAAGTGAAAAGGGAAAAAAAAAAACCTTAGGGGTCTAGCATATCAGGTTCTCAATGAAAAGAAAAAGAAATAATGAAAAGAGAAAATATGCCTTAATATTACCAAAAACTTATTCTTGAGGATCTATTATTCTCTTTCTTTCCCTGTCTCAATAGATGATAGATAGATGATAGATAGATATATATAATTTTATTACAGACTATCTTGTATATATGTATATAAGGCCTCTTTTGATTTAATCCTTATTTAAAACAAAATTGTTGTGGCAGGCACTATTCTCATTTTAGAAATATAGGAAATTAGATTCAGAGTGGTTAAAGAATAAGTAAAAGTCATTTGGCTACTAAGCTGCAGAGCTGAGATTTATGCACAAGGTTGATGCTTCAATGTTCCTTCTGCTACAGCCACTGCCTAAGCTTGGCCTTGTGAGACTGTATGCCTGTTTGTTGACATTTCTCATCATCAGACCTAGTTATAACATTTGTAGGTATTAGGGTATGCATGTAAATGGAGGCTCGTAAATCACAAATCTATGTGTTTAAAAGTTATAAATGAAGCCAACAAACTGTTAAATATATTCTGTCCTTGTAATCTGACAAATTACTTTTTTAAGGCTAGTTTTGAATTGAGAACTCTTGGACTGTGTGAATTTCCACACCAAGACGTGACTCATGCATATCCTGTGTCCCTTTTCTTCCCACCCCTAGCTTTGTCTTGCACTCTGAGGAGTCTTATGCATAACTATGTAGACACTCCAGTCCACAGGGTCATACTCCATCCAACCCTCCCTGCTGTTTTTTGGCCTCCCTTCAGCCTAGCTGAAGGTGAACATCACAGTCCACCTTAAAAAAGAGGCCTACACAGATCCTGCAGTGGGTTCAGGACAGTCTGCATGGAAATTTTGGGTTCCCAGATACCCAAAGACTGGTCTAGAAGAAGGGGATCTGGGATGCGCACTCTCTGCAGGCCATGTCCACTTTACAATTGTGGCCTCCTCCTTCCATGAAGAGTGGCTGGCCACAGCCAGAGGAGGCCCAAGGAGGGACAGAGTTCCAGGGAGAAGAATAGCTGCCATATTTGTGAAATTACCAGTAATTACCTATTCACACCAATGCTCTCTTTGTTCATATGGAAGGTGGTAGTTAAAAGACTTTTTGACCCTTTCTCTAGTTCTTCCCTACTAGTCTTCTATGCATAGGAAGAAATTTGAGGTAAAGAGAGAGAGAGAGAGAGCAGTTTTTAAAAAAAGTATCAGTTTAACCCACTAGATACATTAAAAAACAACAACAACAAAACAACCTGGGCTATGGTTGCTGCATGGCAGATCTAAAAATTCTCTCACCAGATGCTTAAAAATGAGCCAGAAAAAAGAACAAAACCCATTGTGGTGTGAGCCAGCCTGCCAACATACCCCCTGGAATCTAAGCCAATAATTCATCCAGAATGATGCTACTTACCAAATAGTTCCATGCCCTTCCCCTTATATCCATTGTCAGAAATATTTCAGGCTCCAAGAAGCTTCAAAATTAAAGAATTAAAAATTGAGACTAAGATCTCACTGCCTTGAAAAATCATCTCATGTCTTTTACCAATGTGATTTACAAATTGTTTTGTCTTTTAAATCAGCATAAATTGGATGAGAGGAAAAATTTAAATTGCATCCTGATATTTTTCATGCTGAAAACAGGTATAATGTAGGCTCTGCCAGGAAGAATGTACAGAGCACAGAGATTCATATAGGAAGTATTCATTGGCAGTCTGAAGGGATTCTGAATATAAAATGCATAATATAGAAAATTGCAGAGACTCATCTTTAGTTTCCATGGAAATGAGCATATTTACCTAAAGAATGATACAGAATAAAATTTCAAAATAAATTTGTCTAATACAATCACTTTTTTAAGGAACATACTATTGAAGCTATAGGCTAAAGAGAAAATAGCCTCTAGTTAGAAAAAAACTGTCACAAAATCATCACAGTAATCATTATTTTAATAAATGAATTTTAAGAGAACTACACTTAAATTGCAGATACCAGTTGGTGATAATGTTGTGACATCCCTTATTCTTGTTCCTAAATACAGTGAAAAATTAAATCAATTTTTACCAGCAAGCAATCACTTAGGACTACAATGAAAAGATGCAAACAAAAATGCAAACAAACACCCATTCAGTGTTCAAAAGATAAAGGAAAGAAAAACCCTCCTTAATGAATTTACTTAAGTCTCGGATGTGAGCATTAACTGCCGTTGGTGCTTACTTGTTGTACAAAATTATATTCTTGGTAACTGAATGAGGCCTTAGAGATCTTCTACAGTGATAGTTTCACTGATCATGAAAATCAACTACTGCAGTGCTTCTTAAACTTTAATGTGTATTCAAATCACCTGGGATCTTGTTAAAATGAAGATGCTGACTTAGTGTAGGTCTGGGGGATGGGGCCTGAGATTCTGCATTTTTAACACTCCTGAGTGCATTTAACACTCCTGAGTGATGCTAATGGGTTGGTCTATGTCTCATACTTTAGGTAGCAAAAACCTAGAGACCTATGTAAAAATACAGATTCTGAGGTCTCACTCCTAGAGATTCCAACTTACTAAAAGAGAACTTGAAAATATTCTCTTCTTGTAAATGAGGAAACGGAGGTTCCAAGAGATATAGTGACATAAAGAGCAACATCAGAGTCAGTGGTCAAGCCAATAGTAGGCCCCAAACCCCCTAATCCCCGTCCGAGGTGTTTCATGTACACAACAAGGTCTCCCGTATGATGGGAACCTCTCATGTTTTAGTCAGGATGTGCCACTTGTGGAGTAGCACAGGGCTTCCTGCTAAGAAGGGCCTTATGCTTGGGGTTTAATGCTCTGTGGTTGCCATCTTGAAATGTGCAATAATTTTATCTTTGTATTTGTGTTTTGTAATTGAAGTCTAATGGGACAATGAAGCATGTGCAGAGAGAGGGCTTAGAGTCTCAGCTCACACATGTTCTTGCCATGAGTGATTATCGTCCACCTGCCACCCACTCCTGGTTTCTCCAGGTTCTAGTCACCTCTTTTTTCCCCCACTTCTGTCTCAGACTGCTGCCAGCCCCCACCAGGAGTGTTGCCAGATTGATTTGGCGAGGGGAGTCTCGCACCCTGCCAGCAATGTTTACCCACCGAGGAGACCTTGGTGCAGATGTGAGGAGGGTTAGGGATGAGAATATCCGGGGCCAAGCAAAATGGTCACATTCAGTTCAGTAGTGCAATTTTGCGTGGCTTATCAGGGGCCTCTCAACTACTCTGATCCAAGTACTAACATGTATCTTTCTTTTTTTTTTTTTTCAGTGGGCTTGGTGGGAAGGAGAGATTAAATTCCTCTTACGTAGCTGAGATCCTGAATTTTCATTTTGCATTGGCCATTTTTGTCACATTATATCACGGACCAATTCCCTAATAGAACTGCAACCAGAGGATATATGGAAATATCATAAAGGATATAATTTTCTCTGGCGTTTATGGATTATGCCCCAGATGGTCACCCGGTTATTGATTTAAACTATAGAAGACTTTAAACGTACTACTGGAAACAGTCTTTCCATGGTGATGTAGCTGTCAGTTTATATTTTAATTTTATGCTTGTTTGGAATAAAATAGAGGTGAGCCAACTGAGTACACTGGATAATTGGTTACATGAAGAAAAAAGGCACTACTCTTCATATTGAGAATGTCTTGTCACAGTGCTGTCCTGTGGCAGAAAATGCAGCCCTCCTCTCCTAGAAAATGACAAAGTACACTTTAGGAAACACATGAGCTGTCCATGATAAATTTCTTTCATCTTTTGCTTTCATTTGTGTGCCCCAAATCTACCATACGAGTGAGGTTACAGAGTTTGATAGGTATATCCTGATATACCTATCTGGATATAAATGTAGTTATAGCTGATAGATATACCCCCTAAACTCCATCTTGCAGGCCAAATGGTGATCTCGTTAAGTTTGTGTTTCTCTTTAGTGGGAGTATGCAGCATTCCTTGCTTTGAGGTATCACCACACGTAAGAGCTCCAAAAACTGCTTTGCAACCTGTAAGAGCTCCAGAAACTGCTTTGTAACCTGAGCACTATTCAGAGGGAACATGAGGGCATAACCACCAGGCTGTTTAACAGTATATACCTAGAAGTAAGGTCATTTTTTTCCCCAACAGAAATATATGTGGTGTCCATGTTTTTGCCTAAGGGGAAATTCATTTTCAATTAATTTCTGAATGCAACCAGGCAATTTCCAATCATCTCATCACACACAGATCAGAGAGAAGCAGAATGAAGAAAGCAGAAAACAGAGGAGCTGGCCAGAGTATTAAGACAGGAGTCAGATAACAAAGATAAGCTACTGGAATAAATAGTGATTAAAAAGTGACATTTACAGAGTTTGGGAGATTCTTACTATAAATATTATTAGTGAGATTTAAAGTGAACTTAAAATAATTACAGTTACTCAAGACTGAGACATTTTAAACTATGATAAGGGACCTGAGACACAAAAGAACCTTCTGGCTCAGATCAGTGTGTATCAAGGACAGTGAAGGACCCACCAGAGGACCAGAAGAACTGAAGTTACACAAGTAGAGAGGTCAGACCAAAGCCAAGGACAACCATTCTCCAAGCCATCTCTGACTCCAAGTTCTCACTGCCCACTTAGAGGGAAATAATTTTTACTTCATGGGAGAAATACTATAAGTCATTTGCAGCTTGTTTTAAATTATGTCTATTAACTACATAATAATTACATAGTGATTCATATTCCATATAGAGTGTGATATTTTAAAAATTTCTCCATAGAGTTTTGTCAAAGACAAATGAACTAGATGGATACATTTCACTATGTACCAGATTTACTTCTGTGATATTGTGTCAAACACTGCACAGTGTCACCCATCCAACTGGTCCTTTATTTATTGAATTGTCCATAGGACTTGCAGTGTTGGTCTATGAGAGCACAATCATAGAACTGAGTTGAAAATTCTTCCTACAGATCAGTTGGTATCTGAAGGCACAACAGAAATGGATAGAGCAACAGCTGGAAATAGCTAGTGGAGAAAGTGGGCTGTCCCAGGACTTCCATGCCTCCTCAAAAAAAAAAAAATCACTTCAAAGCTTAAAGAGAAAGTTTCATTTACAAAAAAAGTATAGCAGTTTCCAAAATTGTAGTGAGAAAATATAATCTTTAACAGAGATATGATAAAGAAACATTTATTGTCTGTTGCCCCTGCTATGGGAAACTCTCATTGTAAACTGTAGCTGCCAAGGAAAAAGATGTAATGAAATTCTGGAAAATATCTTTGAGTAGCTTCAAGTTTGTTGAATTTAATTTTGTGTTTTACCATATGCTTGTGATCTATATTGTATTTCAATAACTTCCTTAGGGAACTATTTTACTTGAGTTTTTATTAGTAATGCCTGCTAAACTTTATAAAATGATATTCAACCATAAGCTTTTTTTCATTTAATCTATTTACTGGATTCATTTTATGATTACGAATTATATTCATAGTTCTTGTATAAACCTACATACTTTTCTTTTGTTGTATTACTAACCTTACATTCATATATTTTTTTTGTTTTGTTGTTTTTTTTTTAACAAAAAAAGATAGTTCTTTTCCTTTTTTAAAAAAAAGAACCAGTTTCTGGCATTAGAATTATGCATGCTCCATAAATAAAATAAGAGTCTTTTATCCTCTCTGTCATGGAATAATTTAAATATCATAAAATTATCTGTCCTGCATCTGTGAACTCAGTGGATACTGGTGCTTTTTAAAGGGTAGATCTAAAAAATCTAATTTCTCATAATTTTTGATATATCTATTGAAATTTTCCATTTTTTCATAGGCCAATTTTAGGGAAAATATTTTTCTACATTTTTAGATTTGGTATCATAATATTGTACGTGATATTTCTTATCATTTCTTAACTTTTTATATCTATAGTTTTGTTTTTTTCCTTATTTCTAATCTTGTATATTTTTGACCTCCTTTTTTTCTTAATCAGGCTCACAGTAGCTTTTCTATTTTATTGTTTTTTCAAACAATTTTTATAGCTTATTATTTCTACGATATTTTTGTTTTGCTTCCAATAATTCAATTTTTACTATTATATATTCTCTCCTTCAGATATCTTTTGGTTTATTTTATTGTTCTTTGTTTAATTAGCATTACTTTCTCTATATTTTTGTCTTTAGTCTTTAGCATTTAAAGTTATATATTTCCTCCGAGTATAACTTTTGCTATATTGGTGTCTATATATTTTGCAATTTCTTTTTTGATCTATGACTATGGAAGAATGTTAATCTTTTTGACAATATATTTATATTGTGCTTTTGATTTGATTTATCAGAGAATATGACCTATAACATCTCTACTCTTAAATGTAAAGCTTTTTTCCAACCAAATTATATGATGTTCTTTTATAAATGGATATAAAAAAGATGGATAATATGTATGTATGTGTGTGCATATATACAAGCAAATCTATTTGTGTATACACACACACTTATTGTAGTTTATGTACTAGTACTTAGTTTCTCACTTTCCTTACTTGATTTTTATCTTTAATCCTCAGATAATTTCATTAAATGCATATTATAACTTCATTTATCAATTTCTCCTCATATTTCTAATGCAATTTCTTTATATATTTGTAGCTTTTGCTACTAGATACATATTGGGCTATGATTGCTATATCAACATGAATTGTGTCTATTGTAATTTAAAAGCATCACTCTTTACACTTCTCACTGCTTTTAAGCTTATATCTAAACTTTTCTGATGAAATATTGACATTCTTGTCTTTTCTAATGTGTTTGCATTTGCCTGGTATCTCTTGGCTTATCCCTTATTTTCAACTGTTCTTTGTTATTTGGTCTGAAGCAAGTTTCTTGTGAGCAGCACATTGCTCGATTTTGTTTTTTAACCTAATTTGACAGCTTTTGTCTTTTTATAGAAAAATTCAGAGGATTCAGTCTTCAAAATGAACCAAAGCACAGAAGGGAGACTGCCTCTGCATATTTAAATAGGTTGTGCACCAAAGATACGGAAATTGTTGAGGCAGAAGGACTAACTAGCTTCTTAAATAGAAAGGTGTTTCTATTGGGAATGCTCCGTGAACTCCAATTAATTGTTCCATAGATTAAGAGAGTCACTGAGGTCTCCTTGTAACATTTCTCATCAAAGAGTGTTCTATGGGGAAGAAATAAAACCTAAACAGTCCAGGAAACTGAGACAAGAATCTGAAGAAAGAGGAGAGTGAGCAACAAGATAATGTAAGTCACCAGTGAGCCAATTAAGGAGCAGGAGATGCAGCAGGATGTTCCAGATAAAACCAATTGGAGGTCAAGTGTGGACAACCAGAGCGAGTTCTTGCACAGCTAATGTATCCCCAAGTGTGAGTGAGTAACATGAAGAAAGGCATCTTCCTATCACTTCCCTATGGGTTCACAAGGCAGAAACATTGCAGGCTGCAAAAATAACAGGCCATGCCAAAAGCTGAGGTTGGGCCAGGTTTTGTGAGGCCTGAAGCAAACTGTTGGGGAGGGGAGTTCTTTAAAGACAAGAATACAAAATTAGATACAAACCTTAATATCTACTGAGATAAGAAAAGGAATTACAAGAAATGACTGAATCCTTACAGATTCAAGTCTTCCTTCTCAGAACTCTTCGGACCTGTTATCAGAAATGCTTACATAGAAATGCTCTTTAATTGTAGCTAAATGTTCCCTCTCCACATAGTATGCTTGACAACCCCCATCTTTGGCAGGAACCTTTCAGATGAGAGGCCATAAAGCTTAAGGTCAACTAGCCTCCAGGTAAATATGCTTCTGGCAAAAATGTTGGCTTCTATAAGAGTATGGGCAAGGGATATATCTGCTCAACAGGGGTAACCCAGACAGCCAGGCCCACGGATATAGAAGGTAATCCTAAAATAAAGGGGTGCTACCAGGATGCAGGTGAAAATCAGTAAACTCAGATTTACCCATCAAAAAAGTCAAGTGATTTGAGGACTCAAAGTCAACGTATAATTTATGAATCTTTGCAGTTGATTATAGCACACCTTATTGACTGTCAGCTAAACATAGTGAAAAAACTTAACTCCTGGAAAAAATACACTGGGGAGCAAGCTTTTAGAACCTGTGAAAGTTGGCAGCATCACTTTCTTTCTTGAAAAAAAAATGGAACTAGATTTTATAAAGAGAGAAGAGCTAAATTAAAGCGCAATTTGGTGGACCTATACTAGAACAATTCTAAGTTTAGGCAGAGGTTGGGCCAGGTTTTGTGAGTCCTGAAGCAAAGTGTTGGGGAGGGGAGTTCTTTTTCTGTTGTTAACTGGTTATAAATAAGTTAGGAAAGTTTTGAAAGCATTAGAGTGTAGTAAAAAGACTGCTGATCCCAGAAAATGAACTGTTAACAACCTCTTTCCAGTCAGTGAAACCGGTATAAGTATAATCCATCTGGGAAATCAGATTAAGTTCTCTAAGGTCCAGTGTGCTAACACAAGCTAATATGTCATCTTAAGGAAAGACAAAACATTTTAAAATTTTTAATGGTATTATCCTGGACTTAAGGTCATGGAACCAAACTCAAAATTTTCTGGTGAAGCACCTTCTCAAATATTCAGGCTTTTCCAGGCTTTACTTCTGAAAGCCTATTACTTGCAAATCTCTTCCTCTGATCTGCTGGAGAGATTAGAGACCTACACTTGTGGGATGGCCTGTTTTAGCTGGGGAAATGGGCAAGCTGGAGTCTAGTAATGTATTAACTCAGCCTGTCAATTCAGCTGACACTAGAAATAGTGTCAGCTGAATTGACAACACCCAGAGTTAGACTCACTGACCTAAGTGCATACCTGCCATGAGTCTTTTATTTGTATGCACAGTCTCATCTGTGTATGATCAGTCTACATAAATAAGGGCTCTTCTCCCATTCCTGATTTATACCTTTTCTCTACTAGAGACTTGAGCCTTCCTTGGGCAAGGTCTTGACAACTCCTTGAGCCAGATAAAACCCTCCTTCTGGAGAGTAGACCCCATATCTCTCAGTTTTATCTATGTCCTGCTTCATACTAATGAACCTCATTTCCCCAAAGAGATCCCCTAGGCCTATAACCTCTTGAATGAGTTTCTGCAATTTGCAAATACTTATTAATGTTTTCTATTGTGCCAGTTATAATCTCTCCCACTAGCAGCACCAGATAAAAGTTCCTCATAGCTGAAGTTACATGGCTACCTGAACCTCAAACTCTAACTTTTTATGAAAGAAGCATCAGGTTTATGTAAACTTAGAAGAAATAGTTCTTTTAGCTTTAGTATAATACTCCCAGATAAAATCCTTAACGTAGACTTTTAAGTTTCCCACTGAAATGAGAAGACCAAAGAGAACTGGCCTAATGTCTAAGCAAATCTGAAATAGTGGATACCGTGATGTCCTAGTTTTATTGTATCCCCTATTCAATTTGACCTTGGGCTTAGGAATTTGTTTTCCACAAATCTCACTGCCTATAACAGATAGAAAAAATAAGTCTGAGAAGTATGAATTATTCTTCTTTTGTGTGGGTTTTTGTTACGATAAATTGATTGAATTAGTTTTTTGCCAGTTGATATTTATCATAAACTTCTATGTGAGAATCCCACATGAACAAAATTTGCCTTTGATTTAACATTTACTAGTGAAGAATATACAAAAAGAAATTCTAAGGCAAGACTTCATTTTAAAACATTGTTTACTACACACATTTTCTTGGGAAAAAGTACCTAGTCTCGTGATATAATTATGGCATGTTTAATTTGTGACTTTCTGTAATTTTAAATTTTTATTTATGGAGCCTAGGTACCCAACAATAGTTTTAGAGAATATTTGGGATATAAAGCATTCACTGTATTTGTAAAGGTTTAGGAAGAATTTACTGGGATGAAGATATAACCCTAGATGTTTTAAATGAAGATCAAAAGCTCAATTTAAATATAGGAAAGTTGAACAAATGTTCCCCAAAATCCAGGATTGGGCATAAAATCATATGCAACTCTAACTGTAATTTTCAGTCTAACTGTAAGTCGCAGCGTTAATTATGTAATAAATAAAATTTATCTAGTGTTTAGTATGTTACAGGGACAATTTTAAGTGTTTTGCATGAATTAATGCATTGAACTGTTGTAACAAGCTTGTAAAGTAGGTAATATCATTAACTACATTTTTCTTTTTTTTTTTTTGAGTTGGAGTTTCACTGTTGCCCAGACTGGAGTGCAGTGGCTGCTACCAGCTACCGCAGCTTCAACCTGCTGGGCTCTGGCGATCCTTCCGTCTTCCAAGTAGCTGGAACTACAGGCACGCGCTACCATGCCCGGCTAATTTTTTTGATTTATTGTAGAGATGAGGTCTTGCCTGCCCAGGTGGGTCTCGAACCCGCGGGCTCAGGCAATCCACTCACCTCAGCCTCCCAAAGGCGTGGGATTGCAGGCTGAGCCACATTTTTCAACTAAAATGTTTTTAAACATAAAATTGACAGATATACTACAAAGCCAATTTAGTTTTAGTTAAATGTTGAGCTATAATAGAAAATATTATTTAAAAAATTGTACCTGTCGATATTATTTAGAATAAAATAGATTTATAACTAATTTTACAAATAATCATTTCTATAAAATGGCATCAAACTTCTACAGAAGTGATACACAGAATTTAATGTATTTGTCTGTGGTTGTTTTTATTATAATCTTCATAAACTATAAACTATAGGTAAGAGGTGTAGACACTTGTAAAATAAAATAAATTGTCAGTTTTTATGTTTGTCATCAGGTTTAAATTGTGCCACTTTTGCTTGGAAATTTATCTTAACAATATTAAGGAATGTCTGAAGCATAATGTAGATATAAAAGAGATGAACAAAATTTGTAAACGTTCAGGTACCACTGATGTCAAATACACAGTACTATTCTAAAATAACAAGGTGAGTACAGAGCTGAATACTCATTTATGCCCAATGGATACACATGAAAGAAAGAAATATCTCCAGGCCAAATGGGAACACTAGTATTCACCTATTTCAAAGAATACTATATCTAAGGTCTGATTGTAAAAACATTTTTAAAAGAACATTTTCTCCTCCATTAATTATTGCCAATTGCTTCCCCAGCAATTTACATTCATGAACCTTGGTTTCCAAGGCATTTTATAATGACATCATAAATGAATGAGCAGAGACTTTTCAGCCTTCCCTTTATGTGAAAATGGTTAAGGGCACCTTTTAAGTGTTCCCATTGTTCCATCACTGTGTACTTCCTCTGAGAATAATTGCATTACCTTTGTCTACTCCAGGATATCCTTGAAAATAAAAATCAAGGTTTTATCTCAAAGGTAAATGTTCTGCAAACCTGAGACAATCATCGCTGTACTTGCTAATTCCCCTGCTGAAATCCATGACCTTTGTTGTCATCCATCTGGGAGAATAGCTTTCAAACAGTTCCATTTTGGTGACTGAAAGTAAAATGCTTTGTTCAATCCACCACAAATAAGTCACACAGCAACTCTATTTACATGTTAATGGAATAGCAGAACAGAGATTCTTGTCTACCTCAAATTATTTTGGGTAGTAGGTTTTAGATGTCTTCTAAAATAATCAAATGCATTAATGATATCCTATTTCAGCCTTGTCTGATTCACTTACAAAATGTGACTTCTGGAATATTCCAAATCAGTCCTTCTCCTGTTTTATCCCACCTTTGGTCCTGGGCCAGGACTTTTATGGTCAGGCATTCTTCCCATGCAATAAGGTAGAAGATGATGAATGTGATATAAATTACTACTTTTAGGCCATAAATTACCTGTGCTTAACCCCTGCCAAGGTTTCTATTCAAAGAAAGTCCAATGGGTCAGGTTGAGTACCGAGATATCCTTCATATGGAAAAAATATGCATATTTTAGCAACCTTTTCTGTAGCTATAATTCATTTCTTTCCTGGATTCATTCTCACATATTTTATCAATTACAACAAATTCCCGTAGGACCATATCACCAAAAACAATGCATCGGATGGAGGGACTTATTTCTCATCTATTCATTCATTCCTAAAAATCCCTCAGAGAACTGATGGGGGTTGTTTTATCATTATTGTCTAAGTGCATTATCTAACTTGGAAAGATAAATTGTAATACTAATAATAAAGGCATGATTCAGCTTTAACTGACTTTGATTATATTATCTTTAACTTATTTAAATAACGCAAAACAGTACATTTCTAGTTAAAAATGACATATTGAAGAATCTTGTTTATCTCTCTTTCTCTTAAGATCACACTAAACATTATTACAGGAATAAAAATAAAGTTTTAAGTTCACATCTTAGTATTTCTTTATGTTGCTATAACAGAATACCACAAACTGGGTAATTTATAAATAAAAGAAATTTATTTCTTACAGTTACAGTGGGCGGAAGTCTAAGACCAGTGGGTCATATCTGGTGAGAATCTACATGTTGGTGGAAACTTGCTGCATAGACCTGAGTGGGTGCAGGGTATTCCATGGTAAGAAAGCTCCTGAGAGACAACTCAATTGGCTTTTTAAAATAGACCCACTCTCATAATAATGAACCCACTCCCTTTATAATCCATGAACCCATGAATAGACTAATTTATTCATGAGGGCTCTGCCTCACAAACGTCCCACCTCTCAACATTGCTGCATTGAGGACCAAGTTCCCAGCACATGAACTTTTGGAGAACATGTTCAAACCATGGCAGTTCACATAGACAAATATGAAAGAAAATAAAATAGCAGTACAAAGGATTTTTATTTGGGGCAGAAGTGTGGATGGGGAGATATAACTGACTTATCAAGGTAAGGGGAATCTAACTTAAAATGCCTCGAGACAGGAATACTAATGAAAATTGAGCAAATTCATTCCCAGACATTGTGCCTAGGACTTGAGGGCACAAGGTAATTCAGTGGGCAAGGGTATAAGAGGGGAATTGATTGAAAACAACATAGAAAGCAAACAGAGCTTCTGATCCTCCTTCCTACTTTTAAAGGCCAAGCAATTACTGTCTTCTCTATCCATGTCCACTCCTAGGCAGGGAATCAGATTTTTACTCTCTGGAGAAATTGACTTAGAGAGATTCTGGACAAACAGCATCAGATATACAATTCTAAAACTTTCCCCCCTATTCTATGGACTATCTTTTCACTTTCTTGATAGGGTTTTGTGAAGCACAAAAGTTTTAATATGATAAAACCCAAATTATTTATTACTTTTTGGTGGTTTTTGCTTCAAGTATCATATCTAAGAAACCATTGTCTAATATAAGACCACAAAGATTTAAACCTATGTTTTATTGAAGAATCTTATAGTTTTGATTATTGCAATTTGGTCTTTGATTCATTTTGATTCAATTATGTATACAATGTGAGGTTGTTGCATAGCTTAATTTTTTTTTTTTTGCATGCAGATAGTTGCCTGAGCCCCATTTGTTGAAAAACAAAGCAAAGCAAAACAAAGCACTGCTTTTTATCTCTCTCTGTTCTTTCATTGCTTGATTCTGTAGGCATGTTGTGGAAGTACATGGAAGGAATGGAAACTAAAGTTCTAGGTTTCCAGGCAAAGGACCTAGAAGAGAGATTCCAGGGAACTAGAGTGTGTTAGAGATATTGAGGAGAAGACTCAATCTCAAGTTGCAAATACATGGATTTGACCACAAATACCAAAGGTTTGATAATATGCATACAAGATTGAACACTGCTTAGGTCTTAGACTGGTAAACCAAACCAAGTCCAAATAACACTGCAAAGGCTATGAATAATGAACTGGCAGTGGAACCATAGACCATAAGAGGTGAGTTGGAACTTGTAGTCTAAAGTTAACTGAATTGATTCTTTGCTAAAACAAACAAAAATACTAACATTCTCCTTAGGATTTTAACAAGACCCAAGAATCACATAAAATTTAAAATATCCAGGTTTTAATAAAAAATTACTTATATGAAGAATGAGAAAATCTCAATAACTTGCAAGAGAAAAGACAAGCAAAAGACAATAATCCTATGATAACTCAAATGTTGAAATTATTAAACAGAGACTTTCAAGTAAGGCTTGATAACATGATTCAAGAACCAAGAGCTAAAACTCCTGAAATGAATGGAAAGGCAGAACATCTCAGCAAGGATTTAAAAGGTATAAGTCATTCTTTTTTTTGCTTACTTCTGTGTTTAATACCTTTTTAAGTGTCTCCTGAAGAGCTGACTGGCAAGGATGTGGAGAAAAAAGAACGCTTCTACACTGCTGGTGGGAATGCAAACTAGTGCAACCTCAAAGGAAGGCAGTGTGGTGATTTCTGAAAGAACTAGAAATTGACATTTCATATGACCCAGCAATTCCCCATTAGGATTATACCCAGAAGAACTCAATCAATTCTACAAAAAAGATACCTGCACATGTATGTTTGTTGCAGCTCTATTCACAATAGCAAAATCATGGAACCAACCAGGCTGCCCATTGGAGCTGGACTGGTTAAAAAATATGGTACATGTACACAATGGAAAATTATGCAGCCACAAAGAAAGACAAACGTATGGACTTTGTAGCACCTTGAATGAACTTAGAGTTGGTCATACTCAGTGATCTATCACAGAAACAAAGAACAGAGTACCATATGTTCTCATGTATAAGCAGACCTTGAAAAATCATAATAGTATAAGAAAGGGATTGGCAGTAGTGGGAAACTATCAGGGGAGGAGGGGTGGGATTGGCAGTTGAGGGAAACTGCTAGAAGAGGGAGGGGCACACCTTATCAACAAGGGTACCTGCATAATCAATGTTTGTATACCTAACCTTGAATGTACCCTACATCTTTATAATAATAAAAAAACTTAAAAAGGTATAAATCAGAATAAAATAAAAATTTTAGAATGGAAAAACATAATAACCAAAGATAAAATAAACCGTGATAGCCGGGCTCAGTGGCTCAGCCTGTAATCCTGCACCTTTGGGAGGCTGAGGTGAGTGGATTGCCTGAGCCCATGGGTTCGAGACCCACCTGGGCAACTTGGCAAGACCTCATCTCTACAATAAAGTAAAAATTAGCCGGGTGTAGTATTGCATGCCTGTAGTTCCAGCTATTGGAAGGCTGAGGCAGAAGGATCACCGGAGCCCAGCAGGTCGAGGCTGCAGTGGCTGGGAGTGGCCACTGCACTCCAGTCTGGATGACAGAGTGAGACTCCAACTCAATAAAAAGATAAAAGAAAAAAAGGAACAAAATTTTTTCCCAAGGTACTGTGGTGAAATTCCAAAAGGTCTAATTTTCAAGTAATCAGAATTCTAGAAGAAGATAAGAAAAGAAGGGTAGTTCAGAAAAATAATTCAAATAAGTGAGGAGATAGAATAAGTAATAAAAACTCTCCCATGAAAGAGAAGCCTAGGAAAGAAAAGTTCAGGACTGGATGGATTCTCAGGTGAATTCTACCAAACATTTAAAGAACATCTAGAAGATGGCGACAGGGCAACTTGGTCTGTGAAACCCTCTGCAAAGGAGAACTACAGTGAGTCTCTGGTTCTCGCCCCAGGGACTGCGGACCCCAACATTGCAGCCTGCTCTTCATACGGAGCTCAGCCGTTGCCACCGCTGGGGCATCACAGGGGACTGGACAGCCACTGCAGTGCAGACGCTGCTGCCGCCACCACCGGTAGCATACCGCACCATCTGTGCCAGAGGTGATCCATGACTTCAGTCCTTGAAGCCCCTTCAGGGAAGATCTGGCTGGGATCACTGCCATCTCTCCTGCGACCAAGATGTCCTGCCCACCGTGAGTCTCCTGCCGTGTGCCCTGAGGCAGGCATCCATCTCCAGTCTCTGCCGGTTCCTGTCTGGCCCCACCCCCTCTGGGGCGAGCAGCTGAGATAGCACCACCTGCTGATGATTCAAGGTAACAACACCGAAATGGGAGAAACAAGCTTGAAAAAGACATGGGCCAGAGTGGTGAACAGAGGGTGATCTGAACTGTCCTTCACAGCAGACCAGGGGAAACTGAACCTAACTGCAAACTAATTTACCAGCTTGAAAAGAAAGCTAGAAATCAGAACTGAAAGAACATTGGACTTAAATGAAAAGTCTCAGAGTGTGCTTCATTGATTCTGTTAGTTTAATGACTTAATTCTATTCCTACTGTATTGTTCCTTTTTTTTTCTTTCCCTCTTCCTTTTCTTCTCTTTTCTTCTCTCTGTAAACCATATCATTGTATAGAGGAAGAGCACACCAATAAGGTGGTTGGTTAGCTTGTATGTTAGCATCACTATATATTTTATTATTTTTTTGTATGGGAGTTGGTTCGTCTGTAGATGTGGTCTATTGTTTTTATCTGTTTCAGTATAGGTCTCTCTCCATTTGTTGGCACACTCATTTGTTTCCCCCCTTACTCCTCTATCTCTCCATCCACCTCTTCAACACACTGTCTGCTCCATTCTCTTCCCTCTGCTAACCACATTTTATTTCAGGGAGTAAACCTACAGCCCCACTGCATGGACAGATTCCAAGGCAGTGGGAAGTGGGTTCCAGATTATCCACACACCTGTCAGCGAATACCAGGACCTGCAGATAGATTTTGAATCACAACCCCCCTTAAGTAAATCTAAAAACTGCAAAAAGGACCACCCCAGCCAACAGTGCAACTCCAGAATTAAACAAAGTAAGAGGACATACATAAAGAATAGGAGATTGAACAAACAGAAGTAAGACCAATCCCTTTAATCCTGAATTAGAGAATTAAAGAAGACGGTGACATGGAGGGAAGGAAAAAGTAGGGAGGGGGAAAAACCGCACAAATGAAGAAAAACCAAAAGAAGAATATAGGTCTCACACAGACCCCTGGGAGATCAGACACTGAGAAAACAGATTCTGGAACACAAACAGTGAAGAGCCCCCAGAATGACTGGTCACATGCAACAAACCCAGACATCGAGACATTAATGGAGAGAATTAAAAAAATTGAGGAGAAACAAGAGGAAAATAGGATGGAGCTGATGTCAGAAATAACAGCAGTAAAGAATACTGTGATGGAAATGAATAACAGACTAATAAGCATGGAAAGCAGAATTAGCCAAGCAGAAGAAAGAATCTCATAGCTCGAAGACCAAAACATAGAACTAACCCAAACTGTCAAAAGCATAGAAAAGAAGCTCAAAAAGAAAGAACAAAACCTACAAGAGATGAATGATCACTTCAAGAGACCAAACCTAAGAGTAATTGGGCTTCCTGAGGCAGAGAGAGAAACAGAAGCCACACTGGAACAAACATTTCATGAAATCATTCAAGAAAACTTCCCTCATCTCATCAAGGATGAAAAAATTCAAACACAAGAGATTCAGAGAACCCCTGCAAGACAACAAATGAGAAGACCAACTCCCAGACACATAATAATTCACCTAAACAAAGTAGCTATAAAAGAAAAAATTCTAAAGGCAGCAAGGGAAAAAGACCAGACTACCTACCAGGGAAGACCAATTAGAATAGCAGTAGGTTTATTCACAGAAACCCTTCAGGCTAGGAGAGCCTGGAGCCCTATCTTCAAAGTTCTAAGAGTAAACAACTTCAACCAAGAATAACCTACCCAGCCAAACTAAGCTTCATTAGTGAGGGAGAATTGAAACCTTTTCCAGATATCCAATCCCTAAGAACCTACTCTAACACCAGACCACCTCTACAAGAAACACTTAAGAAAATACTGAACACAGAAGAAAAAGAAAAAAGAACAACAACATTCTTCACAAGAGTACAGGCAAAAGATTAAAAACACACATGAGCCAACTCCAAAACACAAAGAAAGACAACAAACAAGCAGGAACAACTCTGTAAGAACCTTATGACAGGGATCAACTCTTGCATTTCAATTATTAGCCTAAATGTGAATGGACAAAATGCACCGGTGAAAAGACATAGAATGGCAAAATGGATAAAATATCATCAGGCAACAATCTGTTGCCTTCAAGAGACTCACCTCACTAGAAAGGACACCCACAGACTCAAAGTAAGAGGATGGGAAACAAACTTTCAGGTGAACGGAATACAAAAGAAAGGAGGAGTAGCGATCTTAATTTCAGACAAAATACCCTTCAAGCTATTAAAAATCAAAAAAGATACAGAAGGCCACTACATAATGATAAAAGGCTCAATCCATCAACAAGAAATATCTATCCTAAACACATAAGCATCCAACATAGGTGCACCAACTTTCATAAAGCAAATTCTAGGAAAACTAAAGAAAGATATTGACTCTAACACCATCATTACTGGGGACTTTAATACCCCACTCACAACCATAGACAGATCATCAGGACAAAAAATCAGCAAGGAGATCTGGAACCTCAATGTGACTTTGGACCAAATGGACTTAATTGATAGCTACAGAACACTCCATCCAAAGACCACAGAATATGCATTCTACTCATCACCGCATGGAAGATATTCTAAGATCGACCATGTAATTGACCATAAATCAAGCATAAGCAAATTTAAAAGAACCGAAATTCTACCATGCACCTTCACGGACCACAGTGGAATAAAAATAAACATTGACACCAACAAAGTCCCCCCAAATCCCACAGAGACATGGACACTAAACAGCATGATGCTAAACAGCTCCTGGGTCAATGATGAAATCAAAACAGAGATCAAAAGATACCTGGAAACACATGAAAATGAAGAAACATCTTACCAAAATCTATGGGATGCCTTGAAAGCTGTAGTAAGAGGAGAATTTATACCCCTACAAACACACATGAAGAAAATGGAAGGAACACAAATTCACAACCTAACAAGCCACCTAAAGCAGCTGGAAGAATCCAGATCACCAAAATAAAAACCCAAATCTAGGAGATAGAAGACAAAAAGATAATACAAAAAAATCAATGAAACAAAAAGCTGGTTCTTTGAAAGGATAAACAAGATTGATGGTCCCCTAGCTAGACTGACCAAGAAAAAATGAGAAAAAAACCAAGTAAGCACAATCAGAAACACAAAAGATGAAGTCACATCTGACCCTGAAGAAATACAAAAGATCATTAGAGACTACTACGTACACTTGTATGGAAACAAACTTGAAAACCTTAAGGAAATGGAGAACTTTCTGACATCACACAACCTACCTAGGTTGGAACAAGAAGAAATTGAAACCCTAAATAGACCAATAACAATCAAGGAAATCAACTACGTAATAAGAAAACTTCCTACAAAAAAAAAGCCCTGGTCCAGATGGCTTCCCAGCAGAATTCTACAAGACATTTAAGGAGGAGCTGATACCAATCCTACTGAAGGTATTCCAGGCGATTGAAAAAGATGGAACTCTCCCCAAATCATTTTACGAAGCCAACATCACATTGATACCCAAACCAGGTAAAGATCCAACAAAGAAAGAGAACTACAGGCCAATATCTTTGATGAACATAGATGCTAACATTCTCAACAAGATCCTAGCAAAACGGATTCAGCAATACATCTCAAAAATCATCTATCATGACTTGTAGGCTTCATCCCTGGGATGCAAGGCTGGTTCAACATTTGTAAAATGATAAATGCAATTAAATACATCAATAGATGTCAAAACAAAAACCACATGATTATATCGTTAGATGCAGAAAAAGCTTTTGATAAAATCCAGCACCCCTTCTTGATTAAAAACCCTTGAACATCTAGGCATACGGGGAACATACCTCAAAATAGTAAAAGCCATCTATGAGAAACCCACAGCCAGCATGCTCCTAAATGGACAAAAATTGGAACCATTTCCCATGAAAACTGGAACAAGACAAGGATGCCCACTCTCACCTCTCCTGTTCAAAATAGTATTGGAAGTCCTTGCTAGAGCAATCAGAGTAGAGGATGCAATCAGGGGTATCCAAATAGGAAAAGAGCAAGTCAAGCTATCTCTCTTTGCAAATGATATGATTGTGTACCTTGAAAACTCAAGAGAATCTGTCAAAAAACTCCTTACACTGATAAAGGCCTTTGGCAAAGTCTCAGGATACAAAATAAATGTACAAAAAACAATCGCATTTCTCTACACCAATAATAAACAAACAGAAACCCAAATAAAAAACACAATTCCATTCACAATAGCCACAAAAAATAATGAAATACCTTGGCATCTTCCTAACCAGAGATGTGAAAGAACTTACAATGAAAATTACAAAACACTGCTCAAAGAAATCAAAGATGACACAACTGGAAAAATATCCCATGCTCATGGATTGGAAGAATCAACATTGTGAAGATGTCCTTCTTATCTAAGGCAATCTACAAATTCAATGCAATACCCATCAAATTACCAGCAACATTCTTCTCAGACCTAGAAAAGACAACACAGGAATTCATATGGAAACACAAACATCCAAGAATAGCCAGAACAATCCTCAGTAAAAAAAACAAAGCAGGAGGTATCACATTACCAGACTTCAAACTTTACTATAAAGTTTCAATCATCAAAACAGCTTGGTATTGGTATAGGAACAGGCATATAGATCAATGGAATAGAATTGAGATTCCAGAAGCAAAACTTCAATTTCTCAACCAACTCATCTTCGACAAGGCCTCCACCACCTACCACTGGGTAGAGGAGAACCTATTCAGTAAATGGTGCTGGGAAAACTGGCTGACCACATGCAGAAGATTGAAACAGGACCCCTATCTATCCCCATGCACAAAGGTTAACTCCAAATGGATCAGAGACCTAGATGTAAAGCCTCAAACCATATGAACCTTTGAAAAGGAAGGAAATACCCTCATGAAAATCGGAACTGGCATCCAATTCCTGAACAAAACCCAAAACCAGTAAGAGAGAAGATAGACAAGTAGGACTTTATTAACTGACAAGCTTCTGCAAGGTAAAGAAACCATCAAGAGAGCAGGGAGACAGCCTACAGACTGGGAAAAAGTATTTGCCAACACCAGGTCTGACAAAGGCTTAGCATCCTGGATCTACAAGGAAATAAAACGTGCTGAAAACAAACAAACAAACAAACAACCCCATTATAAAATGGTCAAAAGATATGAACAGACACTTCACAAAAGAGGTCTTCCGAGCAGCCAACAAACACATGAAGAAATGCTCAACCTCACTAATCATCAGGGAGATGCAAATCAAACCACACTGAGATACCACCTAACTCCAGTCAGAATGGCAATTATCAACAACTCAAAAAATAACAGCTGCTGGAGAGGGTGTGGCGAAAAGGGAACACTTCTATACTGTTGGTGGGAGTGTAAACTAGTGCAACCTCTGTGGAAAGCAGTGTGGCGATTCCTAAAAGCTCTAAATATCAACCTCCCATATGACCCCGCAATCCCCCTACTGGGAATATACCCTGAAGAACTCAAATCACTCTATAAAAAAGATACCTGCACACGTATGTTTATCGCAGCGTTGTTCACAATAGCAAGAACCTGGAAACAACCATGCTGCCCATCAAAAGAGGACTGGATTAAAAAAATGTGGTACATATACATGATGGAATACTACGCAGTCATAAAAATGAACAAAATCATGAATTTTGCAGCAACCTGGATGGAACTAGAGTCTATAATACTGAGTGACCTCTCACAGAAACAAAGATCCGAGTATCACATGTTCTCACTCATATAACGGACCTTGAACATCCAATGTAATACTATAAGAAAATGACTGACGGTACTGGGAAACTTTGCGAGGGGGAGATGGGATTAACAGTAGCAAATATCTGTCTGGGGGTGGGGAATCACCTCTTATCAACAGGGTGCCTGAATGAAACGTAATTGTACACCTAACCCTTAGCTGTACCCCCACAAAACCATAATAAAAAATATTGATTATGAAAAAAAAAAAAAGAACATCTAATACAAATTCTTCTCAAACTCTTCTAAAAAAGACGAAATACTTCCAAATATATTTTATGAGACCAGTGCTATTTGATACCAAAACCAAACAAGGATAGTTTAAGGAAAAAACAAAATTACAAGCCATGATTCCTTTTTAACATAAACGCAAAATTCTCAGCAAAATTCTAGCAAGCTAAATTTTACAACATATTAAAAAATTTTTCACCTTCATCAAGTAGGACTCATCTCTGGGAAGCAAGGATACTTCAACATATGCAAATCAATAAATGTGATACATCACACTAACAGAATGAAAGATAAAACCAGACCTGGCTTTGTGGTTCAGCCTGTAATCCCAGCACTTTGGGAGGCTGAGGAAAGTGGATTGCCTGAACTCATGGGTTTGAGACAGTCTGTACAATTTGGCAAGACCTCATCTCTACAATAAATAAAAAATTAGCTGGCACGGTAGTGCACACCTTTAGTTCTGACTACATGGAAGGTTGAGGCAGGAGGATTGCCAGAGCCCAGCAGGTCGATGCTGGGGTGGCCATGAGTGTGCCACTGTACTTCAGTCTGGGCGATGGAGTGAGACTCCAACTCAAAAAAAAAAAAAAGATAGAAAGATAGAAAGATAAAACCATATGATAATCTCAATAGATGCAGAAGTATTTCAAAAATTCAGCATTCTTTCATGGTATTAACTCTCAACAGATTAGGTATTGAAGAAATTTACATCAATGCGATAAAAACCATGAATGACAAGTCCATGGCAAGTATAATACTTAACAGTAAAAAATTGGAAGCGTTTTCTCTAAGGTCAGAAAGAAGATGCCATTCTTACTACTTCTTTTTTAACATAGTGATGAAATTCCCAGCCAGAACAATTAGGCAAGAGAAAGAAATTAAAGGCATCTTAATAGGAAAGAAAGAAGTAAAATTTTCTCTTTATTGATGACATAATCTTATATATAAAAAGCCCTGAAAGATTCCACAAAAAATTATAACAGATTAATAAATTCAGTAAACTTGCAAGATGCAAAATCAACATGCAAAATCAGTGGCATTAATACACACTATTAACTATCAGGAAAAGAATTAGAAAAACAATCTCATTTATAATAGTAACAACAACAAAAAATACGTATGTGTAATTTAATCAAGAAAGTGAAAGATTTGTACAGTGAAAACTGCAAAATATTGATGAACAAAATTGACGACACACAAAAAATTGAAATGTGTATTGTGTTCATGAATTGGAAAAATTAATATTCTTAAAATGTCCAAAGTACTGAAAATGATCTATAGTTAATTGTAATCCCTGTCAAAATTCCAACAACATTTTTTCACAGAAATAGAAAAAATAATTTTAAAATTCTTATGGAACCATAAAAGATTCTGAATAACCAAAGCAATCTTCAGTAAAAAGAACAAAGCAAGAGGTAATGCACTACATTACTTCAAAATATACTATAAGGGTAAAGTAGTAACAGTAGCATGACACTGACAAAAAACAAAACAAAACAAAAACTAACAAGTAAAGCAATGGATTAAGATACAAATACAGAGATAAACACAGGCATTTATGGTCAATTGATTTTCAACAAAGTTGTCAACAACACACAATAGGCCCAGAGGTATCATACTCAAACTGCTAAAAACCAACAACCACCCACCTTCCCAAAGCCATTTGTGAAAGCCACCAGAGAAAAATAGCAAGTTATATGTAAGGAACCAATGATTTGAATGACAATGAATTTATCATCAGAAACCAAGGAGGCCAGAAAATAGTAGGACATTTTTTAAAGAGCTAAAAAGGAACAGTCAACTCAGAATTCTACATCAGTGAAAATATTATTTAGGAATAAAGGCGAAATAATGACATTCTCAGGTGCAAATAGACTAAGATAATTTATCACAAGCACATCTGTTCTGAAACAAATGTGAAAGTAAGTTGGTAATATATGAGGAAAATTATATCAGAGGGAAACTTTGAATTTAGAAGAGAAGGAAGAGCAACAGATGGAAAATATATTACTAATTATATTTTTTCCTCTTAAGTTATTTAAAATACCTATAATGGTCGAAAGGATAAATTAAAACGTCTGGTGGGTTCTCCCACACCTAGCTTTATTGAAATACAATCGGAAAATAAAAATCTGTATTTACAGTGTGTAACATGATGTTTTGAGTCCTTTGACCAACATCTCCCCATTTCCTGCATCCCTCAACTCCTGGCAACCACCTTTTTACTCTCTATTCTGAGTTTGGCATTTTTAGATTTGACATATAAATGAGCTCTTGTGGTATTTGTCTCTTTGTATTTACACATGGAACTTTAAAGTCATGCTTAACTTTGGAATCACTGAGGAAGGTTTACATTTTAGGTTATTTTGCATGTGTAACTACAGTATTCTCTAAAATTAGAACCCATTATGTTTCGTGCACTCAATGAAAAAATATTTATGGCTAACCTACTGTTTCCTAGGCACTGTTCTAGGGATACAGCATTGAATAAGAGAAACACCTTACAGATCTTATATATTTGTCACCCCTTGAATTTCCCCAAGACCACTGTGGGCAATGGAAGCAATGGCTATGTAATTAAATTACTCTAGGCAAAGAAGCATTGCTACACTGTATTGAAATATAGTATAGAGAACACCCTCTCCACATGATTTCAGTGGAACCCGAATTCTTAAATATCTTGATTTTCCAGTACTGTTTTTTGGCTTTGGAAACTTCATAGTTGAGGATTTTCATTCAATTCTACCTCGATAACTGATATCACAATATGAGGCCAGAAATTCTTTAATAATTTATATTCAAGTTATTCACAAGACTTGGGTTTGCAAGTCAAAGGTGAAACCTGAGCCACATTGGAGGGCTGCTAGCTAAATCGTAATTGGTCGCAAGTCAAGAGGGGCAGGTTTAACCAATTACTTTGAGTTAAGGTTGATTAAGATTCCTGCCAATCATGTAATTCTGGAACTCAGTAAATAGACTCATCTGTTTAAACATTTTTCAACTATTAAGTTTAGGGAAAATGATCATAGACTTACATACATATGTGTGTGTGTATTCAGTAAATCTGTGAAGAAATAAAATTTCATCCAAGAGAGGAACCCATTTTTTGGTAATCAATGTAAGAAATGGCATTATGCTTTTAAAGTATTTGCAGTGGGACAAATATGGTTTGAGAATCGCTTGTTGTCACCTTACCAACTGTGAGACCTTATATAACTATTTAACTTCTTTCAACTTTTGTTTTCTGATTTGTAAAATCGTAAAGGGTTATTCTGAAGAGGAATAACACAGATAGAGAAGGCATATGTGACAAGTGCCTTGACATCATTTCCTCAGCTCCTTCCATGTGGAAAGTTACTCCAAAGGAAGGCCCCAAAGGAACACATTTTTCCTCTGACCTGCCTGGTGAGAGACTGAAGGCAAATCTGCCCAAAGGAAGGTTCAGAAAGCAAGCTGACCTAATGATTAATGCTGAATGTTTTACAAGCTTGGTTTATTTTCATTTCTCCTCCTTCTTTCTTTCTTAATTAATTTTATAAATTTTACAGAGATGATTTTACGCCTGTGTCATAGGCATGAATAATTGATTGAGTTATAACAACTCTCAGAAACAGAAAGTATAGCTAAATGGTAGCTAAGTCCAATTAAGATTCAAGCATTATTTTTATAGGTTTTTATGTGTTAATATTGTTTCAATTTCTAGTTTCTGTATTTAATTTCATTTATAAATAAAATACAATCCTTGCTCTATGAGTCATACTTTGACTTAGAACATATCTAAAGTGAATCTATATGTTTTTAAGAATATAAGAAAGCACATTTAACAAAGATTTTAACATTTATTATAAGTAATTTAAGACAACTCTCAGATGTATCATATGGGTGCTTAACTCAATTTTCATAATCTAAGTGGTCCTACCAAATTAGTCTTTTTTGGTAAATTTTTTAAAAAGTTGAAATTATTTTTCATATCTAAAGAACCCTAGCTGATGCTCTAGAAAAAAGTACTCAGTTGAATTCCGCAATGTAGGACATTTCCTACTGAATTAGATGGAGTGCTTAAAATTCATTCTATATTATAGATTGTGCTAAATAAATCAAGCAGTTTGTCTCTGCTAAAAATATAATTAAACTTATTTTTCTGTTTCCTGAATCAAACGAAAAAACTAAACATATCAATTTATTTCTTATTTTAAAAACAAAGGATCTGGAAAATTAATTATGATTTTCAAATTTAATATTTAAACATTTAATATTTAAAAGTATGTTTAACATTTAAAAGTATTATTTTCATGTTATCACAGCCTCCATAAGCTTCAAGCTATGGTTGTAAAATTTCTGACATGTGGCTATATATAAAAATTTAAATATTTAGATTGTGGTCAATTTTTTCCAACCACCATGAAACTTTTTCAAATCGAGCAATTATAGTTGTATACATTCATAGAGTATTGTTGCGTCCGGAGAGCGAAAAAGACGTTGCCAATCAAGTAAAATTATAGCCATGAGTCCTTTATTGAGAGCAGACGACCGAGAGGGGGCTCATGCCTCCTAAAACTCTCACCCCGAATGAAACAGGGACAAAGTTTTTATAGGCAAAAACTGCTGAATAATGCTGAATAGGCTACACAGCACGGGGTGCAATCATGAGGTACAGTAAGTTACATGGCATACAGCATGAACATTAAAGACCATTAAAACTAAACAGCAAAATGTGCAAACGTATACAAATAAACGCAAAACTTGCGGTTAGGGAGTTTCCAATATTTGGGAAAACTAAGGGTATAGGCTCTTAGTAATGGAGGGTAGGCCCTTAGTTATAGGAACCAAGGGTGTAGACCCTTAGTTACAGGAAAATTACAGTCTTTGAGTACTGAAAACCATGTAGAGGGGGTACTTATTTTTAGGTTAAGGCAGCTTTAAAGCAGCTAAAGCAGTTAATATGGGGAATCTGTTACGATGGGGGGGGGTGCCTATAAGTTTTACACGTACTTCATTCTCTCCTTTTTTTTTTTGAGTTGGAGTCTCACTCTGTTGCCCAGACTGGAGTGCAGTGGCCGCTCCCGGCCACCGCAGCCTGGACCAGCTGGGCTCCGGCGATCCTTCCACCTCAGCCTTCCAAGTAGCTGGAATTACAGGCATGCGCTACCACGCCCGGCTGATTTTTTGATTTTTATTGTAGAGATGAGGTCTCGCTGCCCAGGCGGGTCTCGAACCCGCGGGCTAGGGCAATTCACTCACTTCAGCCTCCCAAAGGCGCGGGATTACAGGCTGAGCCACCGAGCCCGGCCATTCTCTCCTTTTACTTGTTCATGAGCCAAGCCGTTGACTCGTGAATTATGGGCAAAGGGTCATAAGTTCCAACATACATGAGTTTCACAGAAGTGATTCGTTGTTTAACAAATTGAATAGACCAATTGATTATACAAGGTCCTATAAGCAAGCTCAGGAGGAGAAGGATTATAAGGCCAGCTAGACTGGTGATAAGAGTTGTTAGCCAAGGGTTCCAATTAAACATAGACTAGAACCACTTGTTGTTACTGTCCAAGTCTTTTTGACATCTGTCTATGTTTCCTGGACCTTCTGGCAGCAATTTTCTCCTGGCAACACAAGCCCTCCCTGGGATAGGAATAATAAAATTGTATGAGTAAATCAAGCTAATTAACAAATCCATCACCTTGCTTACCTTTTTTTTTTTGTTTGTTTGGAGTATCACTCTGTCACCTAGGCTGGGGTACAGTGGTATGCTCACCGCCACCGTGGCCTCTATCTGCTGGGTTCAGGCAGTCCTTTTGCCTCAGCCTTTCAAGTAGCTGAAACCACTGGAGTGCACCACCATGCCCAGCAAATTTTTTAAATTATCGTAGAGACAGGTCTCGCCAAGTTGCCCAAGCTAGTCTCGAACCCCTGGGTTCAGGCAATCCTCTCACTTCTGCCTCCCAAAGTGCTGGGATTACAGGCGTGAACCACTGCATCCAGCACTTACCTATTATTTTTAATTGTGAGACATTTGAAATTTACTCTCTTAGTTATTTTGAGATACATAATACATTATTATTGACTATAGTTACCCTACTGTGCAATAAATCTCAAGATGAGTATTTTTACATTTTTTGTGTGTTTCTTCTACATTGTGATAATGTCACTTTTCATTAACAGTGACTGATACTTTTCAGTTTGACATCTCCACTTATGTGACGAACAAAATTCACTTCATCCTCTAGGGTGTTTACTCAGGCAATCCCTTTGTTTTTATTTTTTTTCTAAGACAGTTTTCTCTGTCTCCAGATATAGATGCCTCAGCATCCAGTGATAAAGTTCTGGCATTCCTTTCACAGTCCATTTCCATCACAGTATTTCCTGTTTTGCCATATAACTAGGGATTAACGTTAATTACATTCATGACCACTTCATAGAAGAGGCCAAAAGGATGATTACACATCATGTTTCATAATATTTTTCAGTAAGATGACGCTTCAGTACAGTTATCTACCTCAAACAATTAATTTACATATCATTATATAGAGTTCAAATGAACTTATTTTATCCACTTAAATCCATTAGTCATTTCATTACAGTGTAGAAAATGCATTGACTCTGTACCATGAGTCTGCAGATAAAGGTAATAAGTGGCATTCTATTACTAATATAGTTGTAATGATAAGAAAAATATTCCCAGGTTATTTTGTATTCTTCTTGATTTAATTGATCATATCACTCATAGTCCATCAATACACCATTGGGAAGTTTTTTATTTATTTTTTATTTTTTATATTTATTTTATTTTATTTTTTTGAGTTGGAGTCTCACTCGGTCGCCCAGACTGGAGTGCAGTGGCCGCTCCCGGCCACCGCAGCCTCGACCTGCTGGGCTCCGGTGATCCTTCCACCTCAGCCTTCTGAGTAGCCGGAATTACAGGGGCGCGCTACCACGCCCGGCTGATTTTTGGATTTATTGTAGAGATGAGGTCTCGCTGCTCAGGCGGGTCTTGAACCCGCGGGCTCAGGTAATCCACTCACCTCAGCCTCCCAAAGGCACGGGATTACAGGCTGAGCCACCGAGCCCGGCTGGAAGTTTTTTATAAGCGTGTATTATTTAAGTGGGCCCAGTAATAATTATTATTTATTCATTATTATTTACTTACTATATCAATAATTCACATAATAGTTATTAATAATTTTAAAACATTATATTAATATTATTTATTATATTTTATTCTTCATTATTTACTATGAATGTGGTACTATGCTTAGTTTAACCTATTATACTATTTAATCTTTACAAAAACATTCTGAATTTCTATTTTAAATATTAGGGAACTGGATCTTACAAAAGTTAGGCAACTAAGGTCATTTTGTTAGCCAATAGCAGAGCCCTGATCCAATCTCTGGTTTATATCACCTTCTGACCCATGGATCTAAACCTGCTGTTTCCTATAGATTTGTTTGAGGGATGATTTGCAGAGATGGTTGTATTTTGTTACACATGGTACAAGAAGGTAATAGTTTTGTGTACTTATTTTTTAAAACTGTTTATAAAGGGCTTACACTGTAACAAGCACTAAACAATATTTATAACTTTATTCAGTGTTGAAGGTCCTGCTTTACTGTTACATAAGATTACATAAGAAGGCAGCTCATACTATTTAAAGAGGGCATACACATTCTCTCCTTTGGACATTATCTCCAAGTCTTCTGAGCACAGACTTCAAAATTAAATGTTATTTTAGCTGAGGGAGAAGTTGAAGAGTTTAGTGTAAGACTTATTGAAAGTCTGGAATAATCTGATGCTTGAGCCTTACTAGAAGAAAGTTTTATTCACAGAAGATTGGAGTTTTCCAGGAAAAAACAATGTCCTGACATGAATGTGGGAGTTTTGTGGCTGTGAAGCAATTTCTCATAGAAATGCGGGTGCAGCAGCCTAACGTATTGCAGAAGTTTTGGATATTCACTCTCAGGGCACACGATGTCTGCACTGTGGAGTCAAGGAAGGAGATAAATTTGGTAAAATAGAAGTTAAAGAGTTAAAACTGAGCTTCCTCACCGGATCTACACTACAGATCTCTAACTGCATCTTTAATAATAAAAGCCAAATTATACATTTACTATAGTATAAATCTGGAGATGGAAAGGTTATACATTCCACTCCCTTCCGCTGCATTTTATTTTTCCTTTAGAAAGACAATTTTTTGTAGAGTTTACATACTCTTTATCAAGGCTTTAGCCATATGGTTATCCAAGAACTCTAAGGAAATACACATGTAAAGGTAAAAGAAAGTAGTAACAGAGAAAATGATAGGCAGGGAGAAAGCACGCATGCATGTTTTAGAATCTCATAAACCCATTGAATACTTCATTAATTTACATTGTCTATCCCTTAAATTCTTACATGAATAACACTTAGACAGATTCCAATATTTGTAACTTTGCAAAATATCAATATTATTATAGTATTGTTTGGTCACCCTTTCAAAAGTAACTTTATTTATATTAAAGAGATCTTATAAGTTTATTGTGGGAAAATTAAGATCAAAGACACATCATTAAAAGATAAGCAAGAGATTTCTCCACGTTCTAGCCAACAATTTATCATTTTGGGTGATAAACCCAAAAAACAAACAGGTTTTTTTTTTTTCCTTCCAATTGACGGGTAAAAATTAATCTATCTCACTTCATTCTTTTCCATTATTTATGGTCTTTTTGTATTTCTTATATGTGAACTGTCCATTTTATGAATTCAGATAATTGTATGCATTTTTTACTCTTTGACTTGATATATTTTTCTCACTTTGAACCATTTCTTCCATAACTGTTGCCATTTATGTCATATATACTGTGCTAGGCGCAGAAGACTCAATAGGAGATATTCATTCTAATAGTAACTTTTTGTTCTTGGAATAAAATCTATCCCAAATATGACTTTGTCTCACTATCTTCACTACTAACAACATGATCTGAAGCACTATCATCTTTTGCTTAAACTACAGAGAGTCTTCCGACTGGTTTTCCTGCTTTACACTTGTCCATTTGGTGAAGGATCAACTTGTCCGTTTGGTGATGGGCCAACATCAGAATAGGTAATAATAAAATTGCATTTCACAGTATAAGTGGTCTCAATCTTTATCACATTCCTTTTTTGCCCTTATGAAAATTTGTTCACCTCTAAAAGCCTTGCCCGGGGCCCAGGAAAGTAGAGAGAAAGTGGCGGTGTAAATAAATGATTCCATCATGTACTTTATCTAGTGTAGTCATCAACCCTGGAGATGTACAAGAAATTGGTAAGTCTTCTAACTGTTCCCTGAGAAATTCTGTTACAGTCCTTCAACCAAAGGACTATGTTGACCCACATAGGAAAATTCTGTCCAATTTTCTGAACCTTCTGCCTTTTACGTTATACAAGAAAACGTGTTTAATAACAATAATGATAACCATTTACAAGGAGACCTCAGCCTCACATAGATACCACAGAGTTATAAATGCTCTCATCAATGATAAATAGCACTAATTAAAATACCTTCCTCTCTCAACATAAAATATTATGATTTATATCCCAATAAGTAAGAATACTCAATTCCGTGGAATCATTGCAGTGAGATTTCTGAAGTCTTTAATCCCTTGTCCTCTTGTTCTGTTCATCAATCTCTCAGAATTGCTTTTATTTTCACTTTACTTATAGAAGTGTATAGTTAAGTTGGTTTTCATCTCAGTGGACCTACTTCATTTTATTTTTTAGACTTACTAAGTTGCTACTGTGCAGTTTGCTTATATGAATCCTATGGGGCCAGACTGGCTCCTATGTTAAAAATTACTGCCTCCCAATATATCCATAGTGCAACGGTTCTAATATAAATAAAAGGCAGCCTATTACATACCATTAAGGTCACTAGAGCGGTCTTTCAAGTGTCTCTCATGTTACCTCCCTGAATACAGGTGAATGCAGATGCATATATTATACTCATTCTTAAATCTTATTCTAGTGTTTTCTTTCTGCATATGCCAATCTTTAGAAGAGGTAACATTATTTACACTTGGGTATCTTAACAACAAATAACTTTCTTTTCAGTGTCAGCAAACATTTTTAATAGTCTTCTTAACTAAATAATTCAAAAGTCTCATCCTCCAGAGGTTTAAGTAAAGTTCAAATAAAGTAAAATTTCTAGTCTGGTATGTAAAATAAAATGATATGTCTCTCAGCTTTTCATTGAGACAGAACCTCTTCACTTGATGTTGCAGAATTCATACTTGATGAAAATGTAGTAGCTCCCAAGAGTTGTTACAAAGACTTAGACAGTTTGTCTGCACTTATTTGCATGTGCATCTGTTGAAAAGAGGGAGGCTAAGCTTGAAAAGACAGGGTTAAACCAAGTTGACACTAAATGACATTGCAAGACACATTACATTTTTCTCTTTAGCATGAGAATTCATAAGTTGAATGAATATGCAGTTAAATAAATCTAAACTAATTATAATCACTGTATTATATTCATATTATCACTGAAGACGTCAAGTTAAGTTTTACAAATTTAGAGTGCATGGATCCTTTTAGAGTAGTCCACAAACCTAACTGTACTTATTTGTCAGCAAGTCATTAGAGGTCTGCTGGTCATTTAAAAGCAAAGGTATTTTTCATTTTGCATAGCTATCTGAATATGCTCCTCAGTAATATACCGCCTAGGTGGTTGCATTTGCAAACGTGTATGCTAATGTATGTTATCTCGGTCAGGGATGAGGGAAAAAACCCCGGCTGTTTTTAAACCTAATAGACTTGAGAACCTGGAATATAATTTGAAGCTCAAACCCCTAGGGATGTGAGTTCTGCAAAGGCCAGCTGCAGACAGTTTTCTCCTGCAGAAATCTTCCACAAGAATGACTGCAGCCCAAATATTGGCTTGTCAGAAAGTCAAAAGCTGTGTCAAGAAGTGATTTCAAGAAAGCAAAGTACGAGTTAAGTGTGAGGCTTAGAATCAGACAGACCCGATCTTCTATCTGAAATCCATCATTTATCAGCAGGGCACACTTTTTAACATTGCTGAGTTTCAATGTTCTTATTTGTAAAATGGGAATGATGATGCCAATCTTATAAGGTTGTTTTAAAGACCAAATAAGATAATACAAGCACAGCACTTAGTGCTGTGCTCAATAAATGTTCCCGCTGTGATAGAATTATGGTTGAAGCTACCTGAGTTTTCTTAAGTCTATACATCTAAAAATCATATTCTGAGATCTTGAAGGGGAACTTTTCTTTGCAATGAAAAAAGTCTGCATAATCATCTCTGTGACACAGCTTCTCTTACTAGGAGGAAGCAAGAAAGCATTGTCCCCAAGGATCAGGGCCATGCTCAAGGCCATATGTCTGAACCCGAGGTCCTGCTTGTGCACATTGCTGCCCTACTGCAGGATCTCTGAGAGAAGACAGCTCACTCTATAACAGAAAATTTCATGCCAAGATGGTTGGTTCTCTGCAGATAAATCTCCCCAAAGTTCAGGTCTGCTCTGAGGAAAGCTGAATTGATTGGCCACTCTTTTCCTTCTCTACTTATAATAACCTGCATCTTCTTAGATTTAGTGCCAGAGCAGGTTGACACGGCAGTCTTTTCTGATACCAAGTACAATTAATTCAGGGATTCTGTTTCCCTTACCTGCTGCAGAGCATTGTTTAGCATCACCCTGACCTGCCTAGATACATTTTCCTAACTTTAATTTTGGCATTTCAGTTTCTTTTCTCCAGGGGTCCTTTAGGCTCCAAATGCAAATTGGTAAATCCCCTGCCCAGAACTCTGCATTTCAAGGTGCAAGAACTGTTATACTAAGACATAGAAGACATTCTGACTCAACTTCTATGCATAAAAACTTCTAGCATAATTTTCATGTCTCAATTCATCAGTCATCTTTCTGCATTATTTTATCTAATTGCCAAATAAACATCATGTGAGAGAAATATCATGTCTATTTTATAGGTTAGGGGGTTGAAGTACAATTTAGTTATGGGGCCTAGGTGATCCAACTAACAATTGAGAGAGCTAGGAACTAAGCTAAGCTATAATAAATTCATTACTTATTCTTCAGAAACCAGAAGCCTACTTTTTGGGGGTCATATTTAAAGTAGTGGTCTATATACAAGAAATGCACTTACCAATTTTTCTGTTTTTTATTGAATCAGTTTAAGACATTTTTTAAAAAAGCATACTGCCTTACTGAAACAGCTATGTATCAACATTAAATGAATATAAAATATAGTGATTTGAACGGGCTAATCTGAAAATCCAAAATCCAAAATGCCCCACAATCTAGTCAAAGTAAATGCTCACTGAAGCATTTCAAATTTTGGATTTTCAAATTAAGGATGCTAAGTACAATGAAAATATTCTAAACATATTTTAAAAAAATCCAAAATTTGAAATACTTCTGGGTCTGAGCATTTTTGATAAGAGCTATTCAACCAGTGTTAATAGAGGCAAATTTGAAGAAATAACATCAGAATGCTCACTCTCATCAAGCACTTAATGCAAGCCTAGTGTTCTTTCCTCTGCTTGAGTAAGTATTACTTGTTTTAAACCCCTGATGCTTCTTGCTACAGAGTCCAGGACTCACTGTACTTGGATATCAAATAATTTTCTAAATGCTTTCTTTGTTCTCAACATTCTCCATCTGCCATAAACTTTTAAATGGCAGATTTATAGACTTAGAGCTAATGAGAAGGAAATGTCATTTTTAGCTTTCCTATTTTGTTGATCAGTATAACATACTGGAAAGATATGGATTTGGGAATCGTCAGATATGGGTTCATAATTTACTCTTCACAAACTCTGGCAAATTACTTAAACTCTTTGAGTCTAGTTTCCTCATTTGCAACAATAATGAAGATAAATCACTCAGATGACAAATTACTGTTTTAGAAACTGAATCCTTGTTTACTTGACTCCAAGATTAGTACCCAGTCCACTAGAATGTGCTACCTCCTGGGATTTCTCTCTGGCTCTTGTGCTCTAATTTTCAAAACTAAAGTTATGAGGTAGCAACTCAAAATCTGCCACAGCCCTTGTTCTTGAAATCATGTCCCGTTATTCATAGACGTGCCCCTAAAGGGACTTTGTGCCTTTCAATAGGGACATGTCTATTGGTACTAGCAACAGCATGGAACTTTTGGAAAAAATAACATTTGGGAAACTATGAAGCATATACTAGATATTTTGTAAATATGGAAAGAACATATCTTGATACTTAAAGAACTGGGTGAGATATGCTTTTCTCTGTTATATATAGGAAAGACTGTCATTCATTCCTGTTTCACTGATAGATCTTTATTTTATTTATAGCCTAACTTAGATTAATTTGCTCAAGATGTCCAAGGAAAAATAAAGTAAAACATTTCTTTACTTGCACTAAAAAGGAGCACTAATGTTTAGTAAATGCCTGTGATGTGATGTGGAGGAAAACAATCACAACAATTCCTGAAACAGTTCTGTTGTTTTATGACGTCCAGAGTAAAACAACAAACAGGTTTAGAAAGGCCAGTCAGGTTCTGCTGTGACACACAGCCTGTAAGTGGCATAGCCAGGAATCAAACCTAGCTCAAGTAACTCACTGTCCAGTGAATCATCCATTGCTGGACAGCAACACTTGATGAAGAGAAATTCCAAGTTACCTTGGAATGGATATGATTGGAAGCACATAAAGCTTGTATTATGTTGAAACTTATATTCACCTATATTTTTCCCTTAACAATATATGATAATTTATAAGTGGCAATATGGACACTAAGACTCTGAGCAGAGCTTCTGGAAATTTCATAGAGAGGAGAACACAAAAATTGAAGCTTTGGGAAAGCTAAGTAAGAGGATTCATAGAAAACAGTATAGACTTTCAGCTGGGGCAAACAGAGGGCTATTTCCATGGAAATGCAGCTAAACTAGAAATAGACTAGCCCTCATCAAAAATGAAACCAAGTTTTAAACCACTCAGTTCCAAACTAGATTAAGATTATCTGCCACTAGCCCAATTGCTTGCCAGAAACAAAACAGTGTACGTATATTGTGTAATGATTACCACAATCAAATTAGTCAACACATCCATCACCACCTATGTTGTGCCTTAGATACCTAGAACTTTTAAATCTTATAACTGAATAAACTTTCTCTACCTTATCATTAATCATGTAGATTTTAAATTAGTTATTATGATTTATTAGTTATTAGCTATTTATGTTTCTCACTAGACTCTAAGTTCAATGAGAGTGGAAAGCTATCATGTTTTTTATTCTGAATCTACCACAATATTTGTCACGATTGCCCCACTGGTTCAAATCAAATATGCTGCCCACAGTCTGATATTTCATGATTTGACTGTGTGTTCCATGTTGTTATAAAAGAATACATATCCATTTCTAAGAGAAATCTGGAACAAGGTTTTTGATGTTCCTAAGTTATTATTCTACTAAATATAAGAATGGCAAATGATTTTACAAAGTCTATTTTCTAAGAAAGCATGTAATGTAATTCCTCACTCTTATGTAGAGGAAACTAAACTAACATTCGTTAACATTTCCCAGTTTTCAGGGTAAGGGCTAAAGCAAGGTGATTGATGAGCCAAATGAGCCATTGGAATACTTTTACTGAAAAGTTTGCCATTATTCCAAGGCATCTGTGTTTGTTCTCCCAGAGGTAAGAGCTGTCACATCCAGATACTGCAGGTAGGCGTCTGAAGTTCAGTCTGGCTAAAAGGAAGTAGAGCGAGGAAGGAGGGCAAACTTATCACCAAGCTGTACACTTAGCTGAACCAGGGGAAACAAGGTGGAGAAGACTTTCTGTTGGGTACAGCTTCATTATACCCTGAGGAGAAAGCACAAAATAATCAAGTTATTTTGTTGACCAACCACACACCCACCCAACTTCTCCTAGGACACTCAATCCTTCATATGTTGATTTTACCTTATAGTGGCAACTCTCACACATAAGATTCAAGAAAATTCTGGCAGCATCTAGGAGGAGAGTGAATATGACTGAGGAGACTCCTTCAGCACCATTTTTCCATGAATGCAAGGTGACTAGACTTCTTGTGCAAGAATGAGTGGAAAAAGTATTCAGCAGGTAGTTTATTGTCTGTCAAAAATTGCTATAATGAAAAAAGGAGAAAGCTGCAATTTGCATAAATGTTTTTCTGGAAAAGTTTTGCAGCAAACCGACCAACCACCCAACAAAACAAAATGAAATAAAAAATCTAGAATGAATAGATTCTGTTCTGTGCAATCAGTAAAGGTATGCAAATACAGTTAATTTTCAGTAAAAGATAATTCATAATAAATTAAAATTAGAAAGAATTTAAATGTCAAACAATAGATTATTTAAATAAACTCTTGTGTAACTAGAGTCTTAGAAAGATATTTAAAGATATTAAACAATCTTTATGAAGTGGTACTATATGAAAAAATTAGAATAAGAACAACATAGTTACATTTATTTACATATATTTTATGCATTCACAAAATGCTAGAAGGATAATATAACCAACTTCATGTTATCTGTGTTTATATCTGGATTATGGGATTATTGATTGTATAAATGCTCAAGGCTCTTTGTGCTTTTTAAGTTTCCATAAGAAACATATTTTACTTTGGAAATAAAAAGAGATACCTCTATAAATATTATAAATGTATAATAAAAATAAAACAGAATAGTAAGACAGAAATAATTTTAATGCACATTTGTTTTTATTCTTTCAGGATTTCTTGGGGCTCTGTTAAGATATAGATGCATTATGTTTAATACCCAAGTGGTAATGGGTTTATGTACAAAATGAGTTTTCAAATGACTATAAAAATTATCATTTCCAATTGCTGCAAGATAAGGAAGACTTTAGAATTGTAATAGTTGACACTGTTGAGCTCTAATTATGGACCATGCAGCATCCTAAGAACTTTATATAAATTATCTCATTTCATCTACACAGTAGATCTAAGAGGTAGATACTATTATTATCCCATTCTTCAGATGGAGAAACATGGGCTTAAATAAATCAAGTACATTGTTTAGGTTCAGTAGCCAGTACATGGAAGTGGTTGGATTTGGGTTCAAGTAATCCAATGGTCCCACTAGGAATGTTTATAAAAATCTGTTTGCCTTTTGAAATGTAAGGTAAATTTATTTCCTTCACTTTTTAAAATTTGAGGGAAACTGGACAGTATGTCTACAGAGAGCTGACAGAGAACTCATGTTGTCTTTGGAGGCTGAGGGAGAGAATCATCTAAACTGACATGATGCCTCAAAATGCTCTGACTTGGAATTCATTAAGGGAGATTCTTAAACCAATTTGCTCAGGGACTGCATGTATGAGACAGTGCCTTGTCAAAGTAACATCAAATCATGTCAGTCCTCTCAATAGTTTATTCTAAGAGTTACCTGTTAAAAGAATGAATCAGCAATCTGGCATTCTTACACCATATGAGGAAGAAAAATGTTTATCTCTCAAACATAGTTCCTATATTTTTATTTAAACATTTTAAAGATGATGACTAATGTGCCGTTTAAGTCAGGAAGAAGGAATGGGAATGTGAGCTTCCTTTCTGCGTAAGTTTTTTTGTAAGTGGGTGCTTGTTTGGGGAAAAGATTATCTTCCTTGAGTATAAATGTTAAAATTTCTCAGCTCAAGCGTATTTAACCTCCTTGTTTCTTCTTTCTGATTGTTTGCATTCTATCATTAGCAGTTGTTAAATTAATGTTAGAGCATACCATAGTAGTACTGAACCAAGGGCATCTGAGATTAGAAACTTTAAGCTATATCATTATTTTTTCTTTCTTTTGTGAAATTAGTTACCCAGGTCAATTAAAATCCCAGGAGCTTCGAAAGAAAAATGTAATATAAAACAAACAAAAGCAATTCTACTTTCACCTTCTGCATTCATTCCATAGCATCTATTGAGAATTTACTGTGCTAGGTTCAAGAGATATAAAGACGGACACTCCAGGGACCTTGGCAGTTGGTGCTCAGAGTTCAAGTAAAAAACACAAAAATATAAACTTATAATTAAACACACCATGAGGCCTCAAACCTTGCCTAGAATGAGGAGGATTATAAATATGCACATATACAAAGTGAGAAAAAAGTTATGATAGCTCTATTGTTAATGGGATACAAAGGAGCAGAAGCAAGATCATCTATTTAGAGGAACATAAGGAGGGTTTCCAAGATGAGACGAAGTTGGAGCTAATGTGTGGCAATTAGATTTTTTAAAAAAAAGAAGAAGAGAAAGGAAGTAAACGAGGAAAGGGAAGTAGAGGAATGGGAGGGGGAGATGGGAAAGGCATAAAACATGAAATTAAATTGCTTACATTTCCACAAATATGCCTCACTATGTGGTTTGGTGGGGGAATGTAAAATTGGATATTTGTTTTATTTAACATTCAGTAACTTTTTAGTGCGCCTGTACTTTTTCTCTGTTCATTTTTTTATTCTCATGACTAAATTTTAAGCATTATTACAGCTGCTTGTAGCATTTCACTCAGAATCTCAAAAGCAGGGCCAGAGAATCAGTACTTTACAAAGTTCTGCAAGACATGCCCCTGGGTTGAGAACTGCTGAGGTAAACTGAGTGAGGCAAGCAGAAGCAGCCGTGGTCATACCAAGAGAACATCCAGTACTATGTAAAAAAAATAAGAACACTTAACATGAAGCCTTTCTGCTTATAAATTTTAAAATGCACAATGCAATATTATTAGTATTATATTTTTTGGAGAGATGAGTCCTTGCTATGTTGACCAGGCTGGTTTTGAACTCCTGGGCTCAGGCAATTCTCTCACCTCTGCTTCCCAAAGTGCTGGGATTACAGGTGTGAGCCACTGCACCCGATCTACAATATAGTATTATTACCTATAGGAACAATATTGTAAACCAGATCTCTAAAACTTATTTATCTTGTATAATTTTCATCCAGTGCTACTTGACAAAGACATGTGACTAGGATAATATAAAAAATGCTCTGCTCTAATGCAGCTGCTAGCAAGAAAACAAAACCTTTCTGGAATGCAAAAGTTGAAAAATAAACTTGGGGTTTTATCTGTGGTTGTGTTTCCAGTGATTTCCTTTGGGGAACTTACCAGAACCCTGTAATGATGCTCACGGGATTCAATCTCTTGGTTCATAAACAAGTGTTGATTTGGCATTTTCATAAAATTGTCATGGGAAGATGAGATGGAAGTAGCATCCGTGGAACATACTTAGCTATATATTCTGCCTTAGATAAAAAGGTAAAGGACAGTAGGAAATATCAGACTACAGAGGCCTCTGTCATCTAGGTTCAGCTCTGTGGAAGAATCTGCCATCAGGTTAGCCACAGGAAGTATTTTGTCTGTTTTCCTTCACTGACCCTTATACAGTATACTTATTAAGGAATTTTAAAAATAGATCATAACTACACAATGAATATTATTCTATTATTAAAAATGATGCTTGAAAGGAAAATTAATGGCATAGAACAAACCCTCAGTAAATTGCTTTTAGATGAAAAATCATGTCCTACTATAAAATTACTTTTGTAAATGTAAATAAAGTACATATATACTCTATTTCTAAAAGTCCTCAATTCAAGAAGCATGCTTTGTTCAAATTTCTGAAGTCAAGTGTGTCTTACAACATATCTCAAAAGATTTTTGGCAGCTACTGAAAAATAAATGAGTTGCGACATGGTTGTCATCTGCCCATGTAGGAACCTTGTGGTTGATAAGGGAAACCTGTTGATTGATTATCACTTCAGTTATGTTTATTGGTAGTGTCTCAGGCATATAAAATTTTTTTTTTTTTTTAGTTAGAGTCTGACTCTGTCGCCCAGACTGGAGTGCAGTGGCTGCTCCCGGCCACCGCAGCCTCGACCTGCTGGGCTCCGGCGATCCTTCCCCCTCAGCCTTCCGAGTAGCATATAAAATTTAAATGTGCATTCTTAATTGTTGCTAAAATTATCTTCCAAAAGATTACACTGGAATGAAACATTGACATTAACAGTTATTGTTCATATAGCTAACCCTGCCACATATACAGTAATATAATTAAAAATAGTAGAAGTTTGTTACCTTAGAAAGGATCCTGGAATTTTCAAAGATGTCATTCTCGTGGCAAATATCATCTGTCAAAATCTTCTATCAGACTTCTAAGAGAAGTCTGAATATGAAACTGGGCCTTCAATAAATTTAAAAATTAAGTTCAAATGACAATATTATTTGATTTTCCTTGAAATTACACTACTAAGTATAAAACATGCCAAAAGGTAAAACTTCTAATAGGGAATTAGGAAAAGTGGCATGCCCTTGTGATGGTTTTTCTTGCTTTTTGTAGCTAAAAGTGGTTCACAAAATTTAAATCTCTAAGGACACAAGAAAAATAGAAAGATAAGGAAGTATGACACTTCTAAATGAAAACAATTATTCTCTAGCAACAGATTTCAATAAAAATTTTTAAAAATGAAATCCCAGAAATAACATTCAAAATAATGACATTAAAAATACTCAGTGAGATACAAGAGAATACAGAAAGAAGAAGAAGAAGAAGAAGAAGAAGAAGAAGAAGAAGAAGAAGAAGAAGAAGAAGAAGAAGAAGAAGAAGAAGAAGAAGAAGAAGAAAATCAATCAGTATATAAAGAGAAATTTAGGAAACTTAGATATAAAAAGAAAGCAAATTGAAATTATGGAATTGAAGAAATCTTTAATAAAATTCAAAATACATTTAAAAGCTTCAGCAATAGACTAGATCAAACAGAAAAAAAAAATCTGAACTCGAAGACAGGTTGTTTGAAATAACCCAGTCAGAAAAGAATTACCAAAATAAAAAAATAAAAAATAAATAAATCCTATGTGCCATACAGGACACCCAAAAGTGGCACAATATTAGCATTTTACATATCTCAGAAGGCAAAGTGAGGGCAAAAGGGATAGAAAATCTATTTAATGAACTAATAGATTTCCAAATATAGCAGGAGATTTAGCTATCCAGATAAAGGAATTACAGAGTATTCTAAATACATACAAGTCAAAAAGGTCTTCTGCACTTCAGATTCATAGTCAAATTGTCAGAAACCAAAAACAAAGAGAATTCTAACAACAGACAAAAAAAATTGGTTGCTTATATGGGAACTTCCATCAGACTAACAATGGATTTTTAACAGAAACCTTTTAGGCCAGGGGAGAATGGGATAATACACCATATATAAAATGCTGAGAGAATTAAAAAACTCAACCCAGATACTATGCCAAGAAAAGTTATCCTTGTAAATGAAGGGGAAATAATGTTTTCCCCAGAAAAGGAAAAGCTGAAGGAAATTCTCACCTCTAGACCAGTCCTACAAAAAAAAAAAAAGTTTACAAAGGAGTATTATACCTGGAAGTGAAAGAGCAATATCTACTATCATTGAAACACACAAAAGTATAGTACAAATTTCACTGTAGAGAAAATACACAAATAAGGTGAAAAAAAAAAAAGACTCAAATATTACTGTTATAGGAAGTCACCAAACCATGATGATAAACAATGAGAGAAAGGAACAAAAGTTATGCAAAGCAATCAGAAATCAATTAATAAAATGACAAGAATAAGCCCTCATATATCAACAACAGCCTGAAATGTAAATAAATTAAATTTTCATTTTAAAGGTACAAATGGACTGAATGGATTTTTAAAATAATCCAACTATATGCTGCCTATAAAAAGCTTATCTCACCGGTAAAGACACACACACACACACACACACACACACACATATAGATATATATATATATAGAGAGAGAGAGAGAGAGAGAGAGAGAAAGTAAAGGGATAGAAAAAATATTCTGTACTAATGGAAACAATGTAAGCAGGGGTAGTTATGCTTATATCAGATAAAACAGACATTAAGTCAAAAGCAGTAAAATATAAAGAGATTAAATCATAATAAAAATCAATTCTGCAAGAAGATATAACAATTTTAAATATACACACCCAGAAATATGAAGCAAACATTATTATATCTAAAGGGTGAGATAGACTCCAATATGATAAAAGTTGGAGACTTCAGCATCTCACTCTCAGCTTTAGACAGCTAATCTAGACAGAAAAATAACAAAGAAACATGGGATTTAAAATGCACATTAGAACAATGAACCTAATAAACATTTACAGTAAGTTTTATCCAACAGCTACAGACTCCACATTCTTTTCAGCAGCACAGGGAACATGCTCTCAAGTTGTCTATTTTAAGACACAAAACAAGTCACAAAGAATTTAAGTTATATCAAGTATCTTCTCAAACCACAATGAAATAAGGCTAGAAGTCAACAAGAGGAATGTAGGAAGCTGTACAAACACATGAAAATTAAACAACAAACTCTGAATGATACTGGGTCAAGAAGTAAATTAAGGAGGAAATAAAAAATTGTATTGAAATAAATGAAAACTGAAATACAACATACCCCAAATTATTGATACAACAAATGCCTGCTTTAAAAAAGAAGAAAAATTTCAAGCAAATAATTTAGTGATGTACCTGAAAGAATGGAAAAAGCAAGAAACAACCAAAGCTGAAATTAACAGAAGGGAAGAAATAATAAAATTGGAGAATACCAAAACAAAATAGAGACAAAAAAAGCAATATGAAGGATTGATGAAATGAAAAGTTGTTTTTTTAAAAAAGATAAATAAAATCATAAAATTGTTAGCTAGATGAATCTAGAAAAAAAAGAAGACCCAAATGGATAAAATCAAAATGAAAAAGGAAGTTTGCAACTGATACAGCCAATATACAAAAGATTACTAGAGACTATTATAAACAACTATATGCTAGTAATGTAAAAAACCTAGAAGAAATAGATAAATTCCTGGACACATGCAATCAACAAAGATAGAATTAGAAAGAAATGAAAAACTGGAACAGAAAAATAATAAGCAATGAGATTGAATCAGCAACGGAAATCTTCCACCAAAGTAAAGTTCAGAACCAGATTGCTTCATTGCCCAATTCTACAAAACATTCAAAGAACTAACACAAATTCTCCATAAACTATTTCAAATAATTGAAGAGGAAGAAATGCTTTCAACCCATTTTATGAGGTCAGCATTCCCCTAATACCAAATCCAGACAGGTGTACAATGTGAAAAATAAAACTACAAATTCCTGATAAAAAATAGACAAAAAGTTCTCAACCAAATGGTGACAAATCGAACTGAACAGCACAGCAAAAACAAAACAAAACAAGCAAATAGACAAAAACCAAAAACCTAATACACCATTATGAAGTGGGTTTTATCATAGGGATGCAACAATGACTTAAATATGCAAACCAATAAACTTGATATATCAGATCAACAAATTGAGGGACAAAAACTATATGATCATCTCAGTAACACAGCAAAAGTATATTCAACATTCCTTCATGATAAAACTCAACAAACTAGGCATATTATGTTGAGGGACATACCTCAATAGAATAAAGGCCACATATAACAAAACCACAGCTAACGTCCTGCTGAATGGGTACAAACTGAAAACTTTTATTCTAAGTGCTGGAACAGGACAAGGATGCTTACCTTCAATACTGCTGTTTAACATAGTACTGGAAATTTTAGCCAGAGAAATCAGGCAGGAAAAAGAAATAAAATGCATGGTTCCCTTTTTTATTGTTGTTTTAGTGATGTTTGCCCTGTGCTGCCACTTTTGGTGGTGGTTGGAAGTGGGCTCTGGTCTCTAGCCCCACTCTCTGTTCTCAGCCTGCAGACTGCCCTACTTAGGGGTCAGATGCCCCATAGACTGTTGGGGGGAAGGGGAGTGATTTCAGGACTTACCCCAACTCACCTGTTGCTTGGTCTCCCACTCCAACTATACATGTCGTTCTTGATCCAGTGGGGGGGGGGGGTTGGGCTTCTGTCTCTCTGGTATGGTGCAGTCAGAGTGTCCTCTCTAGGCAACTGACGGTGATCACAGTGGGGTGCAAAGATCCTGGATGTAGGCTGCCCAGAATTAGGGCAGCTAGAGAAGGTCCCTGCTGGGCTTGGGACAGAGAAAGAAGAGGCAAAATGGCGCCTACCAGTGTCTTATTCTCCAGTGGGCTTAGGCTCAGAGCTCCTCCCAGAGTCTTCTCTAGGGTCTTTGCTGTCAGTGTTCAGCTGTTGCTAACAGGTTTGGTGTAAATCAGGTGCCAGATGTCAAGAGGCTGCTGATCTCTGCTGTCTTTTCCAGAGAGGTGCCCTGGGAATAGTGGATCCTTCTGGGGGCAGTGGGTGCTGAATTCAGAGCAGCGGCAAATAGCGGTTGCTTCTGCAGAGAGGCCTCAGTTGGACATTCACTCACCTACTTGCACACATAGACGGACACAGATTAGTTCTTATGCACACTCACCCGTGTAGAGACTCTCACGCACTGGCTCCGTAGCCATCTTGCCCCACCTCCAGTTTTACAGATTTTATGAATCAATTTTTATGTTATATGCTATAAACTTATTTCTGGCACATAAAAAGTTTTCTATGTATGTTTTGTATACTTCACCCAGAGTTCATTCTTTTAATATATATATATATATATATATATACACATATATTGTTGTTGTTGAGCTTTTGGATAGATATTCATGATAATTGCTAGTCATTAAAGTAGTATAGTTTTTTTTTGGTTTTTTTTTTGAGTTGGAGTCTCACTCTGTCGCCCAGACTGGAGTGCAGTGGCCGCTCCCGGCCACCGCAGCCTCGACCTGCTGGGCTCCGGCGATCCTTCCGCCTCAGCCTTCCGAGTAACCGGAATTACGGGCATGCGCTACCACGCTCGGCTAATTTTTTGATTTATTGTAGAGATGCGGTCTCGCCTGCCCAGGCGGGTCTCAAACCCACGGACTCAGGCAATCCACTCACCTCAGCCTCCCAAAGGCGCAGGATTACAGGCTGAGCCACTGAGCCTGGCTAGTATAGTTTTTCAATATTTGTGATTTATTGTTAAACTTACTATCTAACCAATATTTCTCTTACTATCTAACCAATATTTTTCTATTTCACTTGATGGTGTTGCAAAATATTTCTAAGTTTTGATACCTTAAACCATTTTTTCATCTCAGATAAACTTTACTTGACTGTGGTAGATTGGTCTTTAACATGATGTTTAAATCTATTTTCTGGCATTTCATTTACAAGTTTTGCTTCTAAATTCCTAAATAAGTTTTATCTCTCCCTTTATTTTTTTAACTTGCATTGTCATATTTTTGCTCCAAGGTTTTTCTAATTAAAAAAAATTGAGTAGTCTTTCAACTTTTTCTGTGTGCCAAAGAAAATTACATAGAATTAAAATTGCCTATCTTTTGAGAATTTAAAATTAATTGTTCTTAAAACTATTTTATACTGATTGTTAAAATATATATGCACCTAGGAAAAAGAGATATATAACTGCATGTACAATCAAGAAAAATATCAGTTTATGAAAGAGATAACAATCTGATTTCTTTATGCTTTCTAAATTATTAATAATGATCATATTATACCTATAACAAAATGTGAAAAAATATTAATGAAGTCAGATTCCTGCATCACTTAATTCAGAAGTGCCCTAGGTGCCTTTAAAATAATAGTTTCCACCAATTTTAAATCACTTGAAATATTAAAAGACACATATTTAAAATCAGGATACTAAATTCATCCTGCAGAATTTGGCACATAAATGGTTTCTTCTCACAAAGTTAATAACAAAGAAAATTTTCCTAAAAGCCTTATTACATGAAAATAACTCATTATAAACATGATGGATATTGTTAAAGTGCCAATATTAGAATAGCTGTATAAAATTTGATATATTCCTTTTATAGACCCTGATTCTGAGAAACACAGACTTGCAATACATCAAGATGAAAATTAATACATCTTTTTGAGGGAGATTCATTAAAGCATAAGATTCTATAGAAAGCATTTTTTCCCCATAAAATAATTCCTCACAAAAGAGGAAGACACCTTAGATGCATGTTCTTAATGTGCCTTATTTCACAAATTGATTTATAAATTTATTGCAATCTTTAAAAAAAAATCTCCATTTATTCAAACATATGTAAAGGACCAGAAAATTTATAGATGAGATAACTTTTACCACAATTTTCAAGATTTATTATAAGGTTACTGTAATTAAGAGAGTTTGGTATTAGAGCAGAACTAGAACACAACAGAATAAAGTGGCAAGAAATAGACTTATGCATACATGCATATTCAGCCTATACAAAGAAATTTCAGTCAATGATACTGGGACACTTAGATATCTATATAGAAAAATGAGATCTCATACTGTACAAAAAATTTAATGGGTGCATATAGACCAAAATGGGAAAGGTGAACTGCAAGGTTTTTAGACGGTAATATAGAATATCTTCAACTAGGAGATAGAAAGCTATCTTAGACAAGATAAAAATGCTTGACATTAAGGAAAATAATAAATCCAACTACACTAAAACACAATGTTTCTGCTCATCAGAAGAAAACATATAGAGATACAAGTCAAAGAATGGAAGAGAATATTTATAATATATATGATCAGTAAAAGACATGTAAAAATCATTTACAAATCAGTATTTAAAAATATTTGAATGGGTATTTTATAAAAAAGGAAATTCAAATGGCAAATAAGCATAAGTAAAAGTACTAAACTTCAATAATAAGTCAAATTTAAAACCACAATCACCACATCGTCAAACAATAAAATATCTGACAATACCAAGTGCTGATGAATTTGTAGAGCAACAGAAATTTCCATATCCTGCTAGATACTGTGAAAATCGGTATAACAACTTTGGAAAGCACTATAACATTCTTTAGTAAATTCAATAACAAACATAGCTCATAACTAAGCAATTTTACATCTGGGAGTTCACCCTAAAGAAATATATGCCCACTTGCCAGAAATGTGTACCAAGACATTCATGGCAGAATTGTTTCGCATAGATAAAAAGTCAAAACAATCCAAATCTGTCAATAGTCAACTGGATAACTTGTAGACTTTTCATAAAATGGCATTTTTACAGTGGAGTAATAGATAAAACTGAATGTACTAGGGCCACATGCAACATCAACACAAATAAATTTTATAAATAAAATGAGGAATAAAATAATCCAGTCATAAAATAATATATACATTTTTAATAAGAAGTTTAGAAACATAAAAACTAAATTATATCATTTGAGGATGCTCCTGTGTCTTGAAATCATAAAGACAAGCAAGAAAGTTATCAAGTTTCCATAATGGGGTCAGTTGTGGTGACTAACGTCCGTAATCCCAGCTCTGTAGGAGGCTGAATCAGGAGGATTGTTTGAGCTCAGGAGTCAAGACCAAACTGGGAAACATAGCAAGACATCTCTGCAAAAATAAAAATAAAAATAAAAAAATTATCTGGGCATGATGGCGTGCCTGTAGTTCCAGCTGCCAAGGAGGCTGGAGTGGAAGGATCACCTGAGCCTGGGATGTTGAGGCTGCTCTGAGCCCAGATTGTGCCACTACACTCCAGTCTGGGTGACAGAATGAAATCACGACTCAAAAAAAAAAAAAAAATGTTTTCCCCCACCATATCAGCTCCTTTTATATTAAATTATCATGTTCAATGTCTTTTGCCGTGGACATCTTTTTGTTTTTATATAATAAAATATTTTAATTTTTTCATTTAAGATCTTTGACTTTATTCCTTTACCAAGAAATGTTCACTCATTCCCAAGTATGCAAATATCATTTTCTAAATTGTATATTTTAATTAAAATATATAAAATATAGAAAATATATTAAAATATATAAAATATATAAAATATATTAAATATATTAAATATATTAAAATATATTTAATTTTTTTCTATAACTGTAATATATAGATACAATATTATATGATTATATATTTATATATACAAATTTAATTCTCTTTATGTTATGTCTGAAGGCCTACTATTCTTTTAAACCACTATTTTTCTGTACCCAACTTTCAAGTCTGTTTTTGTTTACCGGTCTTTGAAGCCATTGTGGTCCTGCTTCTTGTTAACTATATGAATAAGGGCAACTGAACTTTATCAGTTGTCTAATTCATAAACTTTACTTTATCTTCGATAATACCTTTTTTTACTTAAAATAATTTTTAATGGAACACCTAGATAATTTATCTTCTTTGATAATAATTAATGTAGTTAATGATTTTTTCATGATTTTTTGCTTTTACCATAATCTCAGTTTTTGATGTGTAGTACTATCTTTCTCCTATTGCTAAAAATTCCCCTTTTGATTTCTTTTTTTTTTTTGACTCAGTGTGTCATTTTGTCATCTAGGCTGAAGTGCAGTGGCACAATCACGGATCATGGATCACCACAGCCTTAAGCAACTGGTCTCAAGGGTTTCTTCGACTTCAGCTTTTGGTGTAGCTGAGACAACAGAGATGCACCATCTGCCTGGCTCATTTTTTGATTTTTTTTTTGTATAAATGTATCACTATGTCACCCAGGCTGGTCTCAAGCTCCAAAGCTCAAACAGTTCTCCAGCCACAGCCTTCCAAATTGCTGGGATTATAGATACTGAAACACTGTGTTGAGCCTCGATTTATTGAAGAATGAAAAGTTATATAGGATAGTCAAAATATAGAGATGGTCAAATATTTTTAAATTTTGTAAATAAACATTTATTCATTGCATAAACGTCAGTGTTTAAAACCTACTTTGGAGAAATCACTAAGGGTTTCTCCCTTCTCTAATACATGGTCATCTTTAATAAATGCTCCATGGGTGTTAGAAAATAAGCTATTTCCCAAATATTTTTGTAATTTTATAATGTTTATTAGAATTTGTCCACTAGATTTGTATTTATCAGTCACATCCTCCCTAGACTTTTTATTTTTCATGATTTATTCCTCAAGGTGTTAGAAAGGCATATTAAATCTTCCTACTACAATTGTTGAAAGAAACATGTTTTGTTTTGTTATTTATACTATTCTTGCCATTATAACATATAGATGCTTTGTATCCAAAACAACATTTCTTTCTGGTTATGAAAAATATCTCAGATAAAGAGATATATTGGAAAAATTGTCACCATGAACTAGTAGATGGTTTTCATACCTTCCTATGTCTAAATAATAGAATACTGGCAACTACTATATAAAATTTGGTGAAATAAGATGAGATGAGGTTGTAAATTATTCTGTGCACTTGAAAAATTTAAACTAGTTTAAGTAAAGCACAAAAGAAATATAAAAATCATTTGATTTATGGAAATAATCTGTAGAAAAAGATAAGGTGAACAACCCCTGTATAAATAGTTTTAGCATCTAACAGCTGTCAGTAGACACTTTATTGATGTTTATTTCTCTATGTCTGGCATATGTTCTCCAAGCCTGAATAACATCATGAATATAGAATCATCGCATATATATTTTTAACCTCACAACCAGAAATGGAGGGTGGGAAGGTTTTCCTCCATTGACTTCAATTATAAAAATGTCAGTGAAGCATTCTGATTGTTTTACTGGCACTTGAACCCATCAAAAAAGCAAGGGCACTCGCCAGCCATTGCTGTGAATGCTCAGATCTCAATCCTAGTCCACCTCTATGACCATAGAGATTGAGTGCTGTAATTTGCCAGACTGGGGAAAGAACTGCTTCCTAAAATAAGAATGGCGTATGGACCTAGAAGAAGATTGTAAAGTGGTGGTGCTGTGGGAAAAATAAAAAATAAAAATAAATAAATAAATAAAAAGCTTTGTGTCTCTCCAAAGGGGAAAGAAATAGTGGGAAAAGCACTACAGATAGTTCAATTCGGATGGGAGAAGAGGATGCGTTAGGACAAAAAGCAATCATTTAAAACCGTTTTGTCAATGGCCCGCAGACCTACAAAACTGTGGAACCGTGGGTGGTAGAAGAGCTTCACTTGTCGGGGCTTATAGGGACCCAAATGCGACACTCTTTCCCTTGAGTTGTCTATCATGACGTCTTGAAATAGGGTAAAAGTTTCATCTAAACCCTGGTATTCCACATACTGTCTCAGACCAAAATGTTAATTTTATAATGTCGTTCTCCATATAGGACAATAAAAAAATGAATAAATTTTAAAAAATTAATCTTTGGCCCTTTAAAGAAGTTGATTATTAAAAATATTGCAAACTATACAATGCTGGACTTCTAAGAAAGGCATTAGTCTATAAAATTGAATTACGCTTTTTGAAGGGTCCTCTGTCAAAGATTGACAGATATTAATTGAAAACAAAAATTGTCTAGGTTTTAAAAAAAGTCTTTTTTTTTCCAGCAGGCTGGTTCTAAGTTCCTAAAGTGAATTCTACAATGAACAAAAGTACCTTTACTTTCTCCTTCAGTCATCTGAAGGCTATTATATAAATAAGTGGAGCCATGTCCATTTCAGTTACACTTGGAATTTTATAAATGTTTAATTATACATTTCAATAAGATGCAATTGAATTTGAGTACTATCATGTTGAGTAGTGTTTCTCAAATTATGATTTTCACTCTTCGGATATTGGTATGTATAGAAGGATAGGTTAAACCACAGTATGATTATGGAATATCTTCTTGAGTATCAGTTATGTTCAGTTGAAAGTGAGTGGGGGTGTAAGTAGCAATGGAAATTAAATAATTTATCTAGATTATAATATACAATATTATGTTAAATATATTTCTATTTGTGAATGTAAGACAAAATTCAAATGAAAATGATCTGTCTCTACATACTGAAATAATAGAAGATAGAATGGTGAGATGAGAATGTTCTTTCTACCTTCTAATTTTTGTTTTCTAGTTCTCCTCTCTAGTGCTATATTATCAAAATTTTAAAACATTTTATGTTATTTATTTATTTTTTTGAGTTGCAGTCTCACTCTATTGCCCAGACTGGAGTGCAGTGGCCGCTCACCTCAGCCTCCCAAAGGCGCGGGATTACAGGCTGAGCCACCGAGCCCGGCTCCTGTTATGTTTTTGAAAAATTCTATAATAGTCTTATGCATACACCACTTTGTTTTTAAACAGGCACAAATGTAAGAACAATAGTACAACGAGCCTCCATATTCTTATCTTCCAGTTTCACCACATCAAATTTCTGCCCTTTTAAATCTCCCTCAGATTTTATACTGAAATATTTTAAAGCAAAATCCCAGATATTAACACATTTCCTCCTGATATAAAAACTGTCTATCAAACTCAAAAAAATGAATAAGATTCCTTATGTCATCAAATATGGCAGTCTGAGTTCAAGTTTCCAATTTTCTTTAAAAATGTCTTTTTATAGCTATTTGGATTATGAACTATGGTAAAGGTATTAATTGTCCCTACTGTTTACTTTCCCTCTGTAAAAGGGTTACACATTCTTGCTATTGGCTATGTGACTGAGATGCTTTGCTAAGGGTGGGGAACTGGAGTAAACATCTCCGCTCACCTTCAGGCTTGTTTATGTGATTTTCTTTAGCTAAAGCAATGTGAACAGACAAGATATGAGCAAACTTTTAAAAATATTTTTGACAGTTTGATAAATGATACATATTTCATGGTTCTTTCAAACTTTTTATTAATTCAGTTCATGTATTTTGTTCATTTTTTATTATGTCATTGGTACTTATTATAGGAATATACCTCTTTTAAAAGTGTATTTCAAATAATTTTCTAGTTTTTGTTTCATTTTGGACTTAGTTGATGTTTCTTCACGTAGATCTGCTTTTAGTCACAGGTTAAATTTTTTAGGTTAAATTTGTTCCTAAGTATTTTATTTTATTATAGGTTTTCAAATGGTATTAAATTCTTGACTTCTTTTTCATACAGTTGTTTATTGAAATGCTACTCATTTCTGTATTTTGATTATGTATTCTGCAACTTAACTAAAGTTGTTAATTAGTTCTAACAGATTCTTTATGGACTCTTTAGAATGTTCTATTCATAAGATCATGTCATCTGCAAAAAGACACAAGTTAACTTCCTTTTTTCTAATTTGCATACATTTTAAAAATTTTGCCCAATTTATTTGGCTAAGTACTATATTGAATAGAACCGGGGAGCATGAATGACCCTGTCTTTTGACTTTTAACTTTCTAGTATTGACTATGATGTTAGCTATGGGTTGGTTATGTATGGCCTTTATTGTGTTAAGGTACTTTCTTTCTATGCCTAATTTGTTGAGAGCTTGCATCATGAAGGAATGTCAACTTTTGTCCTTGCTTTTCTTCATCTATTAAGTTGATCATATGATTTTTGTCCTCTATTCTATTAATGTGTTTTAACACATTTATAGATTGCATCTGTTGAACTATACTTGCATCCCTGGGATAATCCCACTTGATCATGGTATATGACCCTTTTAATACGATGTTGAATTTGATTTATTAGTATTTTGCTGAAGATTTGTATATCAATGTTCACCAGGGATACTGGTCTGCAATTTTCTTTTGGAGTATATTTGTCTGGTTTTGCTATTAATGTTCACTTTATAGAACAAATGTAGAAGTATTCATTATTTACTTTTTGGTGTTTTTTTTTTTTAGTTGGAGTCTCACTCTGTCACCCAGGCTGGAGTGCAGTGGTATGCTCACGGTCACCGCAGACTTGCCCTGCTGGGCTCAGGCGATCCTTCCACCTTAGCCTTCCAAGTAGCTGGAACAATAGGCATGCATCACCATGCCCGGCTAATTTTTTGATTTATTGTAGAGATGAGATTTCGCCAAGTTGCCCAGACTGGTCTCGAACCCGTAGGCTCAGATAATCCTCTCACTTTGGCCTCCCAAAGTGCTGGGATTATAGGCATGAGCCACTGCACTCGGTCCACTATTTAATTTTTTTAAAAAAGTTTGAAAAGGATAGGCATTAGTTATCCTCTACATGTAAGTTAGAATTCAGCTGTGAAGCCATCGGATTCCAGGTTTTTCTGTACTGGGAGATTTTTTTTATTGCTGATTTACTCTTATTACTACTCTCTTCAGATTTTTTGTTTCTTTGTTTTCATTCTTGGTAGATTTTATGAGCCATGTAATTTATTCATTTCTTCTAGGTTATCCAATTTTTAGGCAGACAATTGTTCCTGGTAGCCTCTTATGGTCTTTTGTATTTCTGTGGTATCTGTTGTAACGGTGCCTCCTTCCTCTCTTACGTTATTTATTGGTTTCGTATCTCTTTTTTTTTTTTTCTTAGTGTAGCTAAAGGTTTTCAATTTTATCTTTTCAAAAAACCAATCCTTGACTTTCCTTATTTTTTTGGACTTATTTTAGTTTGTATATCATTTATTTTTGCCTCAATCTTTATTATTTTATTATTTTTGCCAACTTTGGGCTTAGTTTATTCTTGTTTTTCTAGTTCTATTGGGTGTATCGTTAAGTTGTTTATTTGGGATCTTCTTTTTTTGATACAGGTGTTTATTGTTACAAATTTCTTCTTACAGCTGATTTTATTGCATATCAGTAGTTTTGGTATATTGTGTTTTCATTTTTGTTTGTCTCATAATATTTAAAATTTCTCTTTTGACCCATTGGTTATTAAAAAGTATATTATTTAACTTCCATGTATTTATGAAATTTCTAAAATTCCTCCTGTTATTGATTTCTATTCTAGTTTCATGCTATTGTTGTGAGAAAAATTATTTAATTTAATATTATTTCAATCTTCCTAAATTTAAAACTTGCTTTGTGCCTAATATGTAATTTTTCCTGGAGAAAATTCTGTATGCACTTGAGAAGAGTATGTATTAGATTGCTGTTGGATGGCATATTCTATAAATATCTATTAAGTCCATTTAGTCTAAAATATAGTTTAAATTCACTGTTTCTTTATTGATTTTTGTTCACTATTGATTGTGGGATATTGAAATTCCCTACTATTATTGCATTGAAATCTATATCTCCTTTCACATTTTTAAATATTTGCTTTATATATTTAGTGTCCAACATTGGGTTCATATGTGTTTATAATACTTATATCCTCTTGATGAATTGATCACTCTGTCATTATATAATAACTTTCTTGTCTCTTTTTACAGCTTTTGACTTGTCTATTTATTTTATATAAGAATAGCCATTCCTACTGTCTTTTAGTTTGTATTTACATCAAATATCTTTCTCCATCCATTCACTTTCAGTCTGTGCATCTCCTTAAAGATAAATTGAGTTTTTGTAGGCAGTATGTAGTTGGTAGTTGGATCTTTTAAAATTATATTTTCAGCCAATATATATCTTTTGATTAGAGAATTTAATCCATTTACATTCAAGGTAATTATTGATAAGCAGGGACTTACTACTGCCATTTTGTTAACTAGTTTTATGGTTGTTTTGTTGATCTTTATTTTTCTTTCTTTTTATCTTGCTGCCTTCCTTTGTGATTAGGTGATTTTCATTAGTGGTATGCTTTAATTCCCATGGAGCCTTCTCAACAGTGGCTTTACTGGGTCAGGCACCAATTTGGGGTCTGAGGCAAAAACCAGTGCTCATTTCTCTCTCTTCACACTTTGCTGCCTGGTGTTAGGAAAGAGTTGATATAGGTATTGTAAAACTGTTTTTCCTTTAGTCTCCAAGGGAACTTTTCTTATCTCTGTTCTACACTCAGGTGCTGTAATCTCTCACTTGGTTTCCTTAGCTCTTGTGAAGGTATGTGGAAAGTTGATCTAATTGATATTTCTGCTAGGGGATGAATGCTGGTTAGTCCTAGTCTGTAATCATGCTGACTTCAGGGTCTTCTGCTTGTTTTTTCTTTTCCTGAGTATTTTTTTGTAGAAGTAACTTTTAAAATACAGGGACTATACAGTAGGCTCCCTTATCTGTGGGGAATATGTTCTAAGACCCTCAGTGGACATCTGCAACCATAGATAGTAGTAAACCATGCATACATTATATTTTTTCTGTATCTACATACGTATGATAAAGTTTAATTTACAAATTAGTTACAGCAAGAGATTAACTAATAACTTATATTATAATAGAACAATTATGACAATACACTGTAATATAAGCCATGTGGATGCAATCTCTCTATTAAAGTATCTTACTGTGCTGTATTTACTCTTTTTCTTCTTGTAGTAATGTGAGATGATAGAGTGCCTACATGATGAGACAAAGTGAGGTGAATGATGTAGGCTTTGTGACATAGTTTTAGGCTATACTGACTGCCTGAGAATCCATTAGTAGAAGGGTCATCTGCTCTGGGTGATTTTGGATCAAGTCGTGATGATGTCGATGGGTGGATGTCAGGAGCAGATGATGTTGATAGTCAGGAACCCTCAATAATTAAAGGGTTTTTTTTTTTCCTGAAAACTTTTGAGCGAACATTGTGATCAGAAATTATTTATTCTTAACTAAGTAAAATGATGATGGAGAGGTTGTAATCTTTTGGTGATCATAGAGGTGACTTCATTACTATGTTTCACCTGAGGATCATATTCCATAATTTTGTTCTTTAATGTTAGTGCAGTTTAAAGCACTGGAAAATTTTGGAAACGTCCACATTTCAGATTCTGTTTTAACTTTTCCTCCTCCTCCTCTTCTTCCTCCTCCTCTTTTTTTTCTCCTTCTGTAGATGACTCAACACGTTCTTCCCATTAATACTCAGTGATCTCTCACAGAAACAAAGAACAGAGTACCATATATTCTCACTCATAAGTGGACTTTGAACTTTTTTCATAATACTGTAAGAAAGGGATTGGCAGTACCAGTATATTGCCAGAGTGGTGGTGGAGGGGACACAACAACATTTAGGGTACCTGATCTCAAGCAAAGTGAGGACCAAAGGGAGGCCCAAACTTTACCTGTACAATGTCCACTTGTATACCCAATCCTCAATTGCACTCCACATCTTTAAAATAAAATTTAAAAATATTTTTTTCTACTTCTCAAACATGTCAGCCAATCCTGTTCCAACAAATTGTCTTGCTGCATGAATGATATTCCTAATATCTTCATCAATACCTGGAAAGTTTTAAAATCATGCAAGACCTCATAAGTTCTTACAGTTGACTTTTATAGTTTCTGGTTTTCATTCATCATTGCAGGCTTGATGCATGTTTATTGTGTCAGCAGTAGTGAATGACTTCCAGCACTGCATTATGTCCAGATCAGGGTTTGCATCGATTATTGATTGAATGAGATGAAATAGTAGGCAAGTGTATATGACTTTGACAAACTGAATAATGTCCTGGTCAAGGGCGTAAAGCAATGAGGCTATATTTGGAGGTAAAAATGCGTCCTTGACATTTTCACTCTCGTAGCAAACAGATTCAAGATGGTCAAGTGCATTGTCTATTAACAATAATTTAAATTCCAACTCTTTCTTTTCCAAGTTTTTTTTTCCTTCTGGGATGAAGGATTGGTCCATTTTGAAATCATTCCCAAAACAATATGGCTTCCACCCACACTTTCTGATTATGTTGCCTGAACACAGACAAATAATTTTGGTTTCTGTTTTTTAGAACAATTAGGTTCTTCACTGTAGATATTATGCCCTGCAGCATTGTCACAGAGTGCCAGAGTTAATATGTCCTTTCATGTTTTATGTCCCAGTGTCTCCTTTCTACTTTTATAAACATAGGTTCTATTAGGCATCTTCTTTCAGAAGAGCCTAGTTTCATCTCAATCGATGACTTGTTTTAGATGATGATATTCATTCTCCTTAACCAACTACTTCAACTCTGACAAATGTGTGACAGCAACTTCTCTATTGGCAAATGCAGCCTCTCCAGTAATTTTAATATTTTTCAGTTCAAACTTATTCCTGAATCTATGTAACCATCCCTTACTTACAGTAAATGGCTTGGTGCTATTTGTTTCAGGATATCTTTTGCAGAAGAGGCTGTATAGGCTCATTATTTTCTGGCACAACGTATTGTCTTAATGGGAATGTGTTTTTTGTTCATGCCTTTGACCCACAAATTTAATGCCTTTTCCATCTTATCTAAGTAGTTATCGTGAATTACGGATGTAATTTTGGCAATCTGAGGTGCAACAACAGTACTAACACAAATTTATTCTTTACAATTTCATGGAAGGTTCATTCTTACTATAGATCTTAGCAATCTCAGTATACAAATATTTTTTCTACTCTCACTAAGTCAAAAAACATTCACCTTTCCCTTTTCACGTAAAATAATAACTTCACAGCTTCTTTATGGTTTATTTAAATTGTCAGCATCACTACTCTTTTGCTTTGAGACCATTATAAGGGTTACTTGAACACAGGCAACATGATTCCAAGACAGTTGATCTGATAGCTGAGATAACTACTAAGTGACTGAAGTTCAGGTAGCACATACAACATGAAAAACACTGGACAAAGAGCTGATTCATGTTCCAGGTGAGATGATGAGGGACTACATGGGATTTTTATCATGCTACTCAGAACAATTTAAAATGAATTGTTTATTTCTGACATTTTTTATTTAATATTTTCAGACTATGGTTGATGATGGGTAACTGAAACCACAAAAAGTAAAACTTTGGATATAGAAGGGTACTATTGTAGTCTGTACAGGCAGTCTCTGACATTTGCTGGTTTAACTTACAAGTTTTACTCTTTACAATGGTATGAAAATAATATGTACTTAGTAGAAACTATATTTTGAGTACCCATACAACCAATCTGATTTTCACTTTCAATATAATATCCTATAAATTACATGAGATATCCAGTGCTTTATTATAAAATATACTGTGCTGCTGTAGATTAATTTTAAGCACTTTTTTCCTTTATTTTAAAGATGTGGGGTACAATTCAGGGTTAGGTATACAAATGTTCATTATTCAGTTACCCTTGTTGATGAGGTGTAACCCTCCCTCCTTTGGCAGTTTCCCTCAACTGCCAATCCCACCCCCACTCCCCTGACAGTTTTCCACTACTGCCAATCACTTTCTTATAGTATTATAATTGATCAAAGTCCATTTGTGAGTGAGAACATATAGTACTCTGTTCTTTGTTTCCATGATAGATCACTGAGTATGATAGACTCTAAATCCATCCAAGTTGCTGAGAAGTCCTTATGTTTTTCCTTCTTTATGGCTGCATAATATTCTATTGTGTATATGTACCACATTTTTTTATCCAGTCCAGCTGCAATGGGCAGCATGGCTGGTTCCATGTTTTTGCTATTGTGAATAGAACTGCAACACTAAGCTGTAATTTCAGCTGGTTAAGTGTATTAACTGCATTTTGACTTACTATATTTTCAACTTATGATGGGAATATTGTAAGTGGAAGAATATTAATACATTATTTTTATCTTTCTATTTTGTTATGTAACATCATTTTATAGCAATTTTTATATCTAATATTCTTTGGAAACATAATTTCTAACTATTGCAAGATTCCAATATCTGGCTACCCCATCAGGTAGCGAACTGCTTCAACATATACCCATTCAGCGTGCTTTAGGTGTGGGCGACTTTTCTGAATTGCTTAACTTGTTTCTCCCTTAATTTGCCTTTGCCAACTGTCATTTGTACTTTATAATGGTAAGTTGGCTTCACCCACACAACCCCAAGAAAGCTCTGGTAAAAATGTATTAATGTAGTATAAGATATAGAAAGGCCAACAAAGACGTGATAAATAAGAGTCATTGAATCTCACAATATTTAGGCTTATAGTTTTTAAAGTATCTTGTCATTTAATTCTTGCTGCCTTTTTGTGACCTTTCCTCACTCATTTTGTGACCTTGGGAAATCACCTAACCATTTTGTCCCTCATTTTCTTAACATCACCATTAACTTTGCAAAATATCACTCTATATGTCACAGCATACTGGGCCTTTAAATATCTTGGACCAACAATATCAAAGAAGTTCCTATTTACCTCAATTCACCTATCCAGAAAAAGAATACCAGGAATTATATAAGGAACTTTATCTATTATGCAAATTATCACAAGCATAAGAACATCGTGCCTTAAAATTGAGACTAAGAGGTATATTCTGAAAAAGAGTGCAAAAGTTTCAATTGTAGACACATGAAGTATAGAAAAGGAAAGTTTCCAGATAAAAGTACAATTTCCTATGCCTAATACAGCAAAAAACATGAACTAATCTCGAACAGAACAGAAATCTAAAGTATTGGAAAATATGGAGAAGTTCTTCATCCAGACTGATTTAGATGCCCCAGGAAACTAGCAAGTGATTTTCTTAGGAATACAGTGGAGTAATGAACTGTAGGGACACAGCATCTGCTTTTCTTGCATCTATAATTTTGTGGCAAAATAAATTTAAGCATAGTCTCTCTCAACTTATTGTGATGACCTAAATAAAATCATTAATGCTAAGAGTTCTTAATTCCTTAGCCCACTGTGGTAGATTAGAAGATGAATCTGTCATTCAGTACCAGCTTGCCATGAAAATTAGTAAAACAGAAGTCTTCAATGGACATATTCTATAGTAAACCAAAATTACCAAGAAACATAGGTTATTTCCCTGATGTTGTTGTTAGCACTAAATTTAAACTTAGTTACTTAGCTACTTTTGCTTCTTTAATAACTATCAAGAAGAAAAATTACTCATCTGTCACACTGTGGACTAATATCTAAAAACCTGTTATAAGATCCAAATTCCTTATACAAAACATTTACAGGGATAAAATATAAAAATACTCACCATGTGGTGCCCTCTGCCATGTTATGACACAGCAAGAAGGTCCTCACCAGATGCAGCCCCTCAGATTTGCCAGACTTACTAGCCTCTAAGAAATAAATTTCTTTTCCTTGGAAATTAAAAAAATTATATATATATGTATTATATGTATATATATATATATATGTATATATATAATTTTTTTAATTTCCAAGGAAAAGAAATTTATTTCTTTTCTTTTATTAATACATAAATTAATAGTCACACAGTGCTTGGTCTTCACTCTTATATCTGCCAGGTGAATGACAGACAACAGTAGGTTAATTTTCTGAAAGCTTTAATATTGTCGGTACCTTTCAGAAGCAGTGGATGGGATGTAATTTGTTCAAATATCATTGTTTAAAATATTAAGGATTCTCATGTGTGCTGCACTCCGTTTTTGAAAGTGATATGCTTCGTGTTCTTAAAAGATAAACCAAAAACCATTCTCAGACTAATTGTAAAGTCTTTTGTGCTGGAAGGTAAATATAACTCTTGTCTTTTTTTTTTCTTTCCTCTTTCATGTCCCTTCTAGAAAGTCCCCTACCTGTGGCAAATGAAATGTGAGAAATACACAGTTGCTGTTTCTTAATGTCTTTTGCTATTCTCAAGCATTACTTAATGACTGGTTGTCCTGAAATGTCTCAGAATATTAAAAAAATAATGGTTGGAGACTGGACCATTCAAACCCACCAAACAAAAAAATATAAATTATGACGTGAAATTATTTTTTATTTGTGAAGAATGAGTTTGAGAAAACTTTTCTTGACACACACACACACACACACACACACACACAACACACACAAATCGCACACATTTACTTTGAATTTTGAAATAAGCTGACTTCCTGCCTCTATTTTCTTTCCTCAACCCAAACAAGATTTTTTTTTGTCAGAAATTATATTTGAGGATAAAATAATTTATAATTCGTATTGACTATATAGGCGTACTGAACCCTTCTTAAATAAGAATTGTAAAATTAATTTCAAATTTAAATGGTTTCATGTCTCTATATATTTTATTTTCTCATCAATATGGGTTTTTAAATATCAGGGAAAACATTTCTACTCCTTTGACTACCTCTGTTGCTGCTCATCCATGGAGATAGGTAGAGATTATAATAATTAATAGATTAAAAAAGTGTATTAGCCGGGCTTGGTGGCTCAGCCTGTAATCCCCCGCCTTGGGAGGCTGAGGTGAGTGGATTGCCTGAGCCCATGGGTTCAAGACCCGCCCGGGCAACTTGGCGAGAGCTCATCTCTACAATAAATCAAAAAAGTAGCCGGGTGTGGTAGCCCGCCTCTGTAGTTCCAGCTACTTGGAAGGCTGAGGCGGAAGGATCACTGGAGCCCAGCAGGTCGAGGCTGTGGTGACCGGGAGCGGCCACTGTACTCCAGTCTGGGCGACAGAGTGAGACTCCAATTCAAAAAAAAAAAAAAAAAGTGTATTAGGAGTTCAGAGCTGGGTTTTGTAATCCTACTACTCTCACCTATCTAAGGGTTTTCTGTAATTTTCAGTGCAGGATTGTCTGGAATACTAATATATAAGAAAGTTATTTGTTTTGTATATTTTTTCTGAACAAGGTGTTTAATGAAACAGTCTCCTTAGTTCTTTTTCTTGTGAGCTATATTGGATCTTCTAGGCAAATATATCATCTGAAAATAAATATATTATCTCATTTGTTCCTATATGTATGGCTCTATATTTTATTTTTAATTTGTTTGTTTATATTATCCTAACTATATTTATTTGCATTTCTCTCTCTCTCTCTCTCTCTCCCTCTCTCTTTGAGTTGGAGTCTCACTCCATCGCTCAGACTGGAGAGCAGGGGCATGCTCCTGGCCACCGCAGCCTTGACCCGCTGGGCTCCGACGATCCTTCCGCCTCAGCCTTCCAAGAAGCTGGAACTACAGGCACGCACTACCATGCCCGGCTAATTTTGATTTATTGTAGAGACGAGGTCTTGCCAAGTTGCCCGGGTGGGTCTTGAACCCGCGGACTCAGGCAATTCACTCGCCTCGGTCTCCCAGAGTGCTGGGATTACAGGCTGAGCCACCGAGTATGGCCTAACTATATTTATTAATGATTTTGATTATGAGGATCCTTGTGTTTATTTTTTGTTTTGGTTTTATTTTTCTAAATTTAATTAAAATGTTTTAAGAATTCTTCATTAAACATGATAAGCCCTCTGATTCCAGAATGGATCCTTTTATTATGTTAAAAATACTTTACCATTTATATTCTACACAGAATGGGAATTAAATTTCATAGAATTATTATCATCATTATGTTAAGTTTCTGTAGAGACAGGGTCTCATCATATTGCCGGGGTGGTCTCCAACTCCTGACCGTAAGCAATTTTCCTGTCTCAGCTCCCTGAGGCTGGGACTACAACCACATGCCACCATGCCCAGCCAGTGGTTTAAAAAAAATTTTTTTTAAGAGACAGCGAAGTGGTTTTTTTGCCCCCTGAAGTGATGAGCTGAACCTCCAAGGAATGTTGCAGTTCCTGGAGTGCACTGTCAGCCTGAAGTCCATGAGGTGGCCAAGGACACAATGGCGTCCAGATAGAGTTCTTGGTGCCCAAGAACTCGGGGGTTGCCAACAGCTGCAGAGACCCATGGAGTGTTACAGCTTTTAGTTTAGGGGTCGGCACCCCCAGAAGTTTTTATAGTCTCTTTGATTCGGTGGGCCAGTGAGCCAGTTCCTGAGAAGTGTTTACAGCTTTGTGTGTTTGATGGGCTGGCAAGCCAGGCCCTTAAGGTGCGTTAAAGCTCTTTCAGCTCTGCAGGTTCGGCTCCTCCAGTCCACCATGTGCTGCTTTTCCATTTCAGCAGTTCCAGGTTCTTGTCTCACACCCAAGGAGCATGAGGAACGCGGACATCTGCGGACATCGGAGAATGAGTAAACTGAAATTTATTTTAAGATAGGAAGCTGGGCTCGGTGGCTCAGCCTGTAATCCCGCGCCTTTGGGAGGCTGAGGTGAGTGGATTGCCTGAGCCCGCGGGTTCGAGACCCGCCTGGCCAGCGAGACCTCATCTCTACAATAAAAAAAAAAAAAAAAAAAAATCAGCCAGGCGTGGTAGTGCATGCCTGTAATTCCGGCTACTTGGAAGGCTGAGCGGAAGGATCACCAGAGCCCAGCAGGTCGGGACTGTGGTGGCGGGAGCGGCCACTGCACTCCAGTCTGGGTGACAGAGTGAGACTCCAACTAAAAAAAAAAAAAAAAAAAAAGATTGGGAAACTCTCGCAGTGGGAGGAGACCCAAAAGAGGGTTGCTGACAATACCTCTGCAGTCAGCTGCTGTCAGGGGTTTATATGGTCTTGAGAGTGTGCTAACTGGTTGGCGGTAGCACCATCAGAGAGAGACAACATGGTATGGGATTGAAAATGCACCAATTGGGAAAGGGTTAAAAAGGACCAATCAAGAAGAAGCACAAAAGGGGAAGTCCATGAACCTGGAAACAGGTCTTCTCACTCCAGTCTGTGAGGCTTGCGTCAGAAGTTTTCACCGCGACCTGCCCTAATCTGTCTGCCTATCCAGTTTCTTCCTTTCTCCTCTCAACAGGATCTCACTATATACAATTATTTTGATTAACTTAGATAGCAAATTTCTTTTGGACGTACTTTAAACTAGTTTTTTGTTCATGGTATATTTTTAAAATTATGTATACGCACTTTGGGGGATTATTTAGTTTGAATAGATAAAATTATTTAATCTTTTTTTTTTTTTTTTGAGTTAGAGTCGCACTCTGTTGCCCAGACTGGAGTGCAGTGGCCACTCCTGGCCACCGCAGCCTCGACCTGCTGGGCTCCGGCGCTCCTTCCGCCTCAACCTTTCAAGTAGCTGGAACTACAGTCGCGCGCTACCACGCCCGGCTGATTTTTTGTTTCATTGTAGAGATGAGGTCTCACCAAGTTGCCCAGGTGGGTCTCGAACCCGCGGGCTCAGGCAATCCACTCACCTCAGCCTCCCAAAGCGTGGGATTATAGGCTGAGCCACCGAGCCCGGCTTGCTATTTTCATTTTGAAACATTTTTTTCCTCTTTCTATTATTCTGACATTGTGTTTAGGAAAACAAAGCACCCATAAAGTAGGGCTTCAATTTCTGACTTTGAAATCTGATTTTGATTATTCTTGCTTGTTTTTTTAATCTTCCTCTACATTCTGTGAGTTCATCTCACATTGCTGATTTAATTTTCTGCAACATTGTTTTTGCGATGAGAATGTCCAGTCACAATAGTGAAAATCTTGGTGAGCTGAGGAAGTGTTCTTTTTCATGTCACTGAAACACCCTTCTGTGAAGAAAATTAATTCACAATGTTGCTTGGTGTGGCTGTATTTATCCTTCAGCTTTTTGTCATAACTGCCACAGAATACTTTCATCACTATGAACAATTAGATTACTTTCCTTATTTTAATATCCATTTGTTCATTTCAGTCATCATAGGAGAGAAGTTGAGAATTAGGGTCTTATTCTCACAAGACCGTATTTTACAAAAATTAACATATGCACTTTAATAATAAAATTAAAGCTCAATGAACAATATATTTCTTAATGGTTTTTATAATTCGGATATGGATTCTGAGAGGCTTTTCCTTGAAAATTCTTCAAGGATCTCACAAATGCGGGCTGTTTTGGTGAAACATTCATGTACAAATGTTACATGTTTGTTTATGTAAACAGAATATGGACAAACAACTTCCATTTTTAGCGAAAAAGACTGTCCTCTTCTAAGAATGCAACAACTTTTGGACCAATTGTGCATTTCATTTTAAGACAACATGGATATTAGCAAAGCAAAAACAAGCTACCATAATTTCTAAAATATTTTTAAAGAGAAAAAATAGTAAACTTGTAGACCATTTTATAATTTTTTTCTTTGTTCATTTCAACATCAGCAATGTTACAATTTGCCGATGGGCTTTAATTAAATATCTGTAAAGACACAGAACTTCATTAAGTGTTTTCTCATGCAAAGTCAATGAAACTAGTTTCTAAGCTATGTTTTCTTCCTACTCTTGCTCAATTTCTCATTATTCTTCCAAAGAGAGTGTTCTTTTCAAAACCAAATATGTTTTTCTTTTTAAGAGTGGCTTTGTTTGGAGTTCAACAATTACTTAATTAAATATTATTGTGCAAAAGGAATTGGGATATACAATTCTTAAATCTCTAGTGATATTTAAAAAATAGAATTATCTCATGCAAAGGATGCTTAGGTTCACAATAGTTTTTGAGTATACTACAATAAACCACCAGTTATTGTGGACCCTCTGATTTCAATGAACTCTTTGGTGTAGGATTTGCCATCTGTGGTGAGACCTGAAAATAAGTGAATGGCAGTCGCAGCTTGTTTGGCAAGAATTTACAAAGCAAATTCTACTAAGTGATAGGACAGTGCTCAGTAAGAGGCCCTAGGTTTGCTAGACTCAAGCTGAAAAAGTCAATTAACCCCTGAGGAAAGCGTGCAAGAAGAACATTATTTGAGTGAATTTTTATGAAGATCAGCTCACTGTAAAGCAAAACAAGAAAAAAAAAATCTTGACTAAGCTAAACATTCATTATGGGGTAAAGGAATATCAAGAAACCAAATGCAGACTAAAAAAAGAAAATCAAATATTGGAAATAAACAATTGATCCTTTATGAAAGAAGTCAGGGAGGAAACAGCAACCTTCTGTGGAACCCTATAATTAACATACAACATTCACCTCATGTAAGTAATGCGGTTTGCTACTTACCTTCTTAGACAGAGTCACACAGATTTTTGACAAACCAAATGAATTCTTCCACTTAGTGAACACTCAGTGATTACATAGCATATAAGGATCATTCAACTTGCTATTAAAAAAAACTCTCCACATTGAAAAAGAAACCATTATGGTAGAGTAGGTATGATTACTCTGAATGGTTATGCTCTAGAGTGTGATATGATGATTTTAAGTTTTCAAGTGTACACATCTTGGTGAAATGAAGAGAATTTGTTCATACTACAAATATTCACAAGTGCCCCCTTCCTTGTCACTCTCCACCATGTGTTCTGGAGTACTCATTGGAACATCTGGTTTCAAGTCAAAGTTATGTTATGTGATATGTGACTTTCACCGGGTTACTTCTTTCCTGTACCAGCTTTGTATCTAAAATAAGGTCATTCAAATTGAGCAGGAATTAAAACAATAAAGTGTCTTGTAGGAATTGTTCTGCTCTACTATATCATGTTCATGGGAGAAAATTCTGTTCAAAGATAGCATCTTGTACCCACCCCAGATGAGCATCTAAGAATCTTTCATGCTCCAACGACTTCTATTAACAGTTTGAAGTGTGAAAGCAAAACTGACTTTTGGTAGGCACCCATAATAGGAATAGGTTCACTTCACACCTCAAAACCAGGAAAACAAACAAAAATAAAACAACAAAAGCTTTGTATCTCAAGGGAAGCCAAAAGAACAGAGTCACTATGTTTAATTCTACTTTCAAAATAAGTGAAAGCTTAGGCACTGTCCACAAAGTACTGACTTTTTAACACAAATATTTTTATTCCTGACTATTATAATGCTGATACTTGAAAATATGTCAGGATCTTCTTGAATATGATAGTCATGCGAGAATATTGCTCTTTTTCTACTATAAACATACTAACTGTAAATTTGATAACCTGGTAATTTTGCATTTTTATCCCTTTAAATAAATGTTGTATTTTCACTTGATGAGCCAGTTTTTCTAAAATATGGCTCCCTTGCAAGCCATCTTTGTGAGAAAATGACTTTTTCCTTAATGCTTTTGCCTCTGCTTTTTATTTCCATTGGAGTTAAAACACGAAATGAAATCTAGCTGTTATATTTGGACTAGAAGCAGCTAGAAAATCATTTTCTGTTTAAAAGGTCTAGGATTAATGCTCTTCACATAGTAGGAAAGCTGATGACCCAGGTTTCTTCTCTTGGTTTTTAGTTCATTCATTTCATGGTTCATGGACACAGGGTCAAGGGTGGACATAGGTTTACTGTCATAACTTTTTTTTTTTTTTTGAGTTGGAATCTCACTCTGTCGCCCAGACTGGAGTGCAGTGACCACTCCCGGCCACCACAGCCTCGACCTGCTGGGCTCCGGCGATCCTTCTGCCTTAGCCTTCCGAGTAGCTGGAACTACAGGCACGCGCTACCACGCCCGGCTAATTTTTTTTTTTTTTTGGATTTATTGTAGAGATGAGGTCTCACCAAGCTGCCCAGGTGGGTCTCGAGCCCACGGGCTCAGGCAATTCACTCACCTTGGCCTCCCAAAGTGCAGGATTACAGGCTGAGCTACCGAGCCCGGCTGTTATAACTTTTAATATTTGAGTTTCATAAACCATATAGTTTAATAGACTCAAGATTTATTATAACCACCTATTCTTCAAGGTCTGAATACAAACAGAATAATCACAACTATGCTAATTGCTAAATCATTTCAGAACCAATGTAGTCTATATTTAGAATCAATATGATTCATATTCAGATGTAATAAACTGCAATATATTTGTAAAAATGAAACACAATTGTTCACTACTTTTTTCCTTCTTTTTACTATTTTAAATAAATGCCAAGCAAAAATTATTTCTTGCTGTAAAGTTTCTCTACCTCAAGGCTCAAGCTTACTTTAATCCTTTAATAGTTAATTGTACACACATATGAGAAATAGTTATAATATATAGTTATTCTCTTACTGAAATACCAGTAAGATATTTGCATTTTTGTTCACTTTGGATATCTAAAAAAAGATGTTGATCCCTAGAAAAGCAGGGGAACACATGAAGAGCCCCAAAGCCTGAGTCGTCTTAGAAGTTGGGGTACAGATTTGCCTTATAGTTTTTAGCCTGGCAGGGCCAACCTGAAGACAAAGTGCTGGAAAACCCTGTTTTAAATTGGAAAAGAAAAACTCAATATCATCAAAGTGCAAATGTATTTAATTCTTTCCCACATCCTAGGAAGTAAGAGAAAGTGGGGCCACTAAGCAAGAATGGCTGGAATTGAATGGAGTTTCTCACAGTAAAATTAGAGGATTTGAAAAAGGAGTATCCTAGGAGAGGAACCAACAGTGATGTGTTACCTGGGTCTTATGTTCTTAATATTTTAACTGACAGTGAAAGAGCCCTAACGTTTATTCTTTGTTGCTATAGAAACAAAATGATTTGGGCAGCAAGGACTAGAGAACATCTATGCCCCACAATTATTACCCAGCATTAAATCTCAGGGAAGAAATCCCATGAACTCCTCCAATGAGAACATGCAGAATGATTTCTGGTTTGGATCAAAAATTGGGAGAAGATTTGATAGAAATAGACATCTTTATCTAGTCAGATTTAAAATTCAGTCTTAGGTGAAAGGAAAGAACAATGGCCCATGAAGTCTGGCTGAGGTAATGGAAATACTGAGCATTAACTTTAGTATATAATTTTTTTTTTTTTCTAAATCAAGTTCCTGGCTTCATCTCACAGAGCACTCCATAGCAAGATCATACAGAGTTCAGGCTACTTTAGCGAAGTATTGCAGGAAATTTAACAGATGCAGGGTGGAGGTGAGGTAAGTAAAGCAGAGGTAACTGAGAGCTGAAGAATTGACTGACACAGCACTGGGGGTATAAAGGGTGTGTACACTCCAGAGCTGAAGTTACCTCACTCTTGTGGTACCTGTTGGTGGAATTCAATGTTGCCTCTTGCTCTTGATCATCTTAGTCTTAGATCTGAGGGTTGTAGAGATTAAATCAAATACAACTTAAACACATTCTGTAGAGTTTGATACCTTTTCTCGTGTGCCATAGCCACAATTCAAAAGCTTTCTAAAGCAAGTTTGTCAGTGACGTTTTGAACATTTTAAATGTCTAAGAGAGCTGGTAAATTCTCTGGGATGGGTGTCAGATGAAAATTGCACCACATCTCCAAGTTACCACTAGAAAAGGGGCTAGATATTACCTTGATATGGAGGTTGCTGCTAGGTTCAGCTTGCTTATAATTTGGTCTAAGTGAGAAAGGGGTTTGACACTGTGCAGGAGTAAGTAGCAGAAGTTGCAGACTGAGACTGTGTCTGGTGCACAAAATGTAATCAAATTTTTCAAGCAGACAGTGCCTAGATTTGGCTTCTTCCACTTCCCTCTAACAATAAGGTCTTTCTTAAATGGGCCTGTCCTTTATCACCTTCCTGCTCTCAATCCAGTGTATCATTTAGCCACTTATTTCACTAAAAACGAATAAGGTATTAGATAATGGCTTAAGTTGCAAGCTTTTTCAGAGATGTAAGGCATGCTTGGAGATCTTCCTCACAATATTTCCAGGATAAAGAAATGAATGTTGAAGATCAAATGACTGTCAATAAATATGGTTGCTTTTGGCCAATGACTGCTAGAACTTGTAACTAGTGAGTGGAATCATAGCTCAGGTGTTTTTTTTCTTTAAATTTTGAAGATATGGAGTACATTTCAGGGTTAGGTATACAGATGTTCATTATGCAGGTACCCTTGTTGATGAGGTGTTCTGCGCCCCAGCCCCCGGCAATTTCCCACTTCTACCAATCCCTTTCTCATAGTATTATGATAATTGTTCAAGGTTCACTTATGAGTGAGAACATGTGGTACTCAGTTCTTTATTTCTGTGATAGATCACTGAGTATTATGGACTCTAAGTCCATCTAAGTTGCTCCGAAGTTCATAATTTTGTCCTTCTTTATGGTTGCATAATATTCCATTGTGTATATGTACCAAATATTTTTGATGCAGTCCTCTTTCGATGGGCAGCACAATTGGTTTCATGTTTTTACTGTTGTAAATAATGCTGCAATAAACATGCACGTGCAGGTGTCTTTTTCATAGAGTGATTTGCATTTCTCTGGGTATATTCCTAGCCGGGGGATTGCAGAGTCATATAGAAGGTCGATTTTTATATCTTTTAGGAATTATTTATCCCTATGAATAAAGTATGTCTCTACTTTCCTTGAATGAATTTCTTTTGATAAGAATATATCATTTGGCTGTGTGCTTTTCCTGTCATGCTAATGGAGACTTCCTCGAGAAGACAGCCACCAACAGTGAATTGCCGTTATTAAAAAAAGCATCTCTGCATATATGTGATGGAAGAGAATAGATATGCAAAAGAAAAAAGTCTATCTGAATGGTTAATGCTTAACAGGAAATTCCGCGGGAGAAATTTTGAACAGAAAAATTGTCACATAATTTCAGAACTTCTTGAGGTCATCAGGCTTTCAGCTTAGATATGAGTTATCATGGAATTCCTGAGTCCCCGATTCTGAAGTTTGCAGCAAGCATCTGCTCCCCTCAAAGAAGCCAGAGAGTTGGGGATCCTGGCCATGTGCATGAAGAGGTGGAAGGTGCTAAGAGTGACCATATCCACAATTCACACTCGAGACTTCTTAAAGAGAATGTGACTGCTATTCATAACTACACTCGGATAGCAGGAGTAAATCAAGAGTGTCCTAGACCAACTAAGACATATGAGCTCCTGTCCAGCAGGGTAAGCTGATTTTAAAATACTTCCTAGACTTCTGGACTTCAGCAAAGGACAAGTTAGATTGTTCCAAATAGCACTCGTAGGAAATGCCCTATGCAATTACCTACAGGGTTTGGCAGAATCACTTGCCCTTCTGCTACAATGTGTTCTGATCCTACTTGCAATAAAATAGGTTGGAGGAATTTTTGAGTATATGGTATTGAAAAAGAAGAGTTGTCTGAGAAGTGAATCGATAGGTACTCAGACCTTCAGTTTATAGCAACTGATGGATTTTTATCAGAGTCTCCTAAAGTCCATGTGAGAAAGCAAATCATTTTTCACGGTATCCCACCAGCTTATACCTCATACCTAGGATAGGAGGTGGAAAATTTGCTATTGGCAAATGACTTATAGCACCTGCTGTAAGTTTGTGGGTGAGCACATGATGCCTTAAAAGCTTGGACAAGTACGCCAAGCATTCCAGCAAGGCTTTTGGAGTTAGACTGCTTGGATGTTTATCCCATCTTGCCCACTTACTGTGTGGGCAGCACACTTTGAGCTGCTTTGTACTTCAGTTTTTTCAACTGTGAGATGAAACTAACAATAGCAATAGTACTGATAACACAATTTTGCTTAAAATATTAGAGATTAATAACAGTGACTGGCAATGCACATTAAAGGATCTTTATGGTACTTAAACCCTCAGGTCATTACAATGAGCTGAACTGGGTCAGCTGCATCCATTAGATAACCCCTATCTCTAAACACTTAGGTTTTACCATCTCCTGGTGAAACTTATGCTAACAATTTTTTTTTCTGCCCCATTAATAGGCACTTGATGAGGTACTCATTCCCAGTTGAGAGATGGGGTAGAGTACATATACCCCTAGATGACTCAGTAGGAGTTTGCTAAAGTCAGAGTTAGGTCTCTTGTCTTAATTAAGCCTATTTTGGTTCTTTTGGGATAAACAATGGACAGAAATTTCAGGCTATCAAGAGATTTAGAAGCCATTCAAAGAATTATTCTGTTGTCTTTTCATTATCTATTCACAGCAGTATCATACAACACTCAGGTATTATCACATTGACTATAGCCCACTGCATGTGAGGTGAATTCCTCTAAAAATGCTGGCAGATTTTTCTCCCCACATTTTTGGGTAAACAACCATAGACAAAATTGTCTATCACAGGATAATTCTAAGTAAACTGTTTTCTGACTCCTTTTATTATTCCTGAGGACAGAAATAAGTAAGATCAATAAACAGTTCTCTCTTTTGAGGCTAACATTGAAAAATGAGTTGGCAAAATTTCTGAACTAAGAGTCTCCAAGGAACTTGCAAACATATATCCCATTTGTTACAACAACAGAAAATTTATCTTTCTAAAAAGAGGTGTATACAAATCTTGGTGTGATTTTCTTGAAAACAAAAGATGTCAAATTTATTGTCTCTTTGAAAAATGAAAAGAACCTTAAATATATGGTGAGAGTTATGAGGTATTTCAAAACTATGAAATGGAATTTAACCTGAATTTTATGAAACTTTACTGCTGTGGATATGTATAAGGTGAAGATAATTTTTAGGTTTTTTTCCCCTTCCTTTCTATGTAATATTGATACACCATGGATTGGCAAAATTAGACAAATACTCATAATGGAATACATTTTAGCACCAGTGCCAGCTACCTTTCATCAGGATGATCTGATCTCAGGCATAAGTCCAGGTTAACCAGGGGCTGCCTTTGAAATGTGAGTTCTTGGAAAGACTGACCAGGGAAGATGATGGCACAAGTTATCGGAAAAGCCCCTCAGCTAACTGCACTGTGTATCAACACACCACTCTGGTTGTCCCTGCTTTTTTCCTAAAGGGAAGATGGGGCTGCTGATCAGCACAGAGAATATCCTTGAAGCTGAGTCTTAGCTCTGTCCTTCATCACAGCTCTTCCATCCCTTTATTTGAAGTTCTTATAAAATTTAGATTTATCCTTCCTTCCTTTAGTCTTTGCTCTTTTTTGTTTTGTATTTTTTTGTCTTTGCTCTTTTTCATTTTGTATTTTTTTGATTAGCCTTGATTTTGGCTTCACATTAGCATTTCTTCTCCTTTCTACATTCTCTTATATATTTCAAATGCTAGAAGCCTGTAAATTAAATTTTTTCTAGATGTCTGGCTTATGTTTGAATCAATGACTGGTTCTCATGTGATGTATGAAAAGTTGAAGATGCGAGGCAATCACCTCACCAGCAGTGGGGAGCAGGAACATGGGATACAGCAGAGTTTTGATGATAATTTTGGCATGTCCACCCATGATTCAACAGTGGAGGTTCCTGAAATTCTTTTTTTTTTTTTGAGTTGGAGTCTCACTCTGTCATCCAGACTGGAGTGCTGTGGCCGCTCCCGGCCACCACAGCCTCGACTTGCTGGGCTCCGGCGATCCTTCCGCCTCAGCCTTCCAAGTAGCTGGAACTACAGGCGCGCACTACCATGCCCGGCTAATTTTTTATTTATTGTAGAGATGAGGTCTCGCCAAGCTGCCCAGGTGGGTCTCGCACCCACGGGCTCAGGCAATCCATTCACTTCTGCCTCCCAAAGCACTGGGATTACAGGCTGAGCCACCGAGCCGGCCCCTGCAATTCTTGTGCCTTCAACTAGCTGAAAGCTAGCAGAGACTATCTTGACCTTTATTCTCCCACTTCCAGCCATCTCTCCAATTGCTTAGTGAGCTTCTGCTGCTTGGTATTAATTTTTTAAAATCTGTATAAAATATTTAGAATGGTTTTAGTTTCCCAGACCAAATTGTGATTGATAAAGTAGTCAGGTTTTAGATAGCCGTTGTCAAGACTAAGTAGGAAACTCTTTTGGATACTAGCTTTAGCAATTATATTCACATGCTATAATTTATGGTGACAAGAGACCACTCAATTGCTGGCCTTGGGATTCCAAATTCCACCAGGCAGGTGTCTCCAGCCTCTTCTTTACTTGGAGATAAAGGAGACTATTTTTTCTACTTTTCCTAACAGCATCCCTCTGAGAAGTATTATTTTCTTCCACTTAACAGAAAAGTAAACGGGGAGTCAGAGAGTTTGAGTAGCAGCAGATCTGCTGAGAGGTAGAAGTCTGATTTGAACTAGGTTTTTTTGTGCTATTTTCACCACACCCGTGATTTCTCATCTGGAACAACTTCTAGGACTTTCTTAAATCTTATCCTAATTCTCTATTTTCTTTTATTATGTTGACTATAGTTATTTGTGGATGTCAGATTTTAAAATGTGCCTTCCAAAAAACTTGGTAACTATGAAAGAAAAAAACTGTAATGGTACTTATAATATTAAGAAGTGTCACTTAATAAGCAGTTATAAATTTCAGACACTATGCTGAGCATTTTACTCATTAAATTGTTAGGATAATCAAGATAGTCATCCACTTTTACTATACCTGTTTTACAAACATAAAAATGGAGACTCAAAGAGGCTAAGTCCGAAGTCATATAGCTTATTTATAGCAAAGCTATGATGGAAACCCAGGTTGCTTCAATGCAAATGCTTCTGCAAATTAATTTGCTAAGTATTCAGCATCTACTTTATGCCAGGCACTCTTTCAGATACATGAGGGAGAAAAAGAAGAACCACACAAAACTTAGTGAACATAAAATGAACATAAAAAGAACAAAGGGGTGATGGAATACAGTTTGAAAAAATTATGGTGACTAATAGTCACACACATTCCATCAATAAACTGTTATGATTATTTAAGAGTAAAATAATTTAAAAAAATCTATGTGTATTAGGTTTTTTTTTCCCAAATAGTTATACATTTGAGGTTGGCTTGTAATTCTTATCAGAACCTCTAGGATGCCATGAAAACAGTGTTAAAAGGAAAATTTATAGCAGTTCACACAAAAATCAATAAATCAGAAATATCATAGGTACACAGCCTAATGTCATACCCAAAGGTGCTGGAAAGACAAAATCATATAAATCCTAATTTCAGCAGAAGAATCTAGATTACCAATAAAAATTACAGGATAGAGAAGACAAAAATATCATGATCAACAGGAAAAGACTAGTTATTTGAAAGAATAAACAAGATTGATGAACCCTTGGCCAGACTGACCAAAAACAAACAAACAAACAAATAAATATAAAGAGAAAGAAAGACCAAGTAAAAACAATTCGAAATGAAAAGGGCAAATCACAATGGACCCTGAATAATTAAAAAAAATTCACAGATTATTATGAACATCTGTATACAAATAAATTAGAAAATGAAATTAGGAAACCACAGACTTTCTGACATCATACAACCTTCCAAGGATGAAGCAAGAAACTGAAACTCTAAACAGACCAATAACAATCTAGGAAATCAATTTAGTCATAAGAAATCTTCCAGCCAACAGCAACAACAAAAAGAGCCCCGATCAGATGACTTCTCAGCTGAATTCCACAAAACATAAAGGAAGAGCTGATACCAATCTTACTAAAAGTAGTCCAGTCAATTGAGAATAATGGAATTCTCCCAAAATCGTTTTATAAAGCTAGCATTATATTGATACACAACCCTGGCAAAGGCCAAACAAGGAAAGAGAATTACAAGCCAACCTCCTTGATGAACATAGGGGTAAAAAATTCTCAACAAGATTCTAGCATATTGGATTCAACAACATGTCTCAAGGATCATCCACTGAGGCCAGATGAGCTTCATTCCTGGGTTCTAGGACTGGTTTAACATTCACAAGACCACAAATGTAATTCAGCACATCAAAGATATAAAACTAAGAACCACATGATTATATCATTAGGCACAGAAAAGCATTTGACAAAATACAGCATCTTTTCTTGATAAGAACCCTTGAGCACCTAAGCATAGAAGCAACATTCGTCAAAACAGTAAGAGCCATTATAAACCCACAGCCAACATTTATCTCAATGGGCAGAAGTTGGAAGCATTCCCCCTAAGAACAAGAACAAGATATGGACGTTCACTTTCACCTCTCCTGGTCAACATCATGCTGGAAGTCCTAGCTCAAACAGTTACTCAAGAAAAGGAAATCAAGGGTATTTAAATGGTAAAAGAGGAAGTTAAATTAACCCTCTCTTTGGATGATACGATTCTATATCTTGAAAATCTCAGTGAGTCTGTCAAAAGCCTCCTCACACTGATAAATGACTTTGGTAAAGTCTCAGGTTACAAAATCAATGTGCAAAAGACAGTTGCATTTCTATAACCTGCAACAAACAGGCAGAGAATCAAATAAAAAACACAATCCCATTCACAATAGCCACAAAATAAGTGAAATACATTGATATCTACCTAACCAGAGAAGTGAAAGACCTTTGCAATAAGAACTACAAAATGCTGCTCAAAGAAATCAAGGATGACACAAACAAATGAATAAACATCCCATGCTCATAGATTTGAAAAATCAATATTGTCAAGATTTCCATTCTACCCAAGTAAACCTACAGATTCAATGAAATATCTGTAATATTACCAACATAATTTTCTCAGGCCTGAAAATGACAATACAGAAGTTTGCATGAAAACAAATTGAGCATGAATAGTCAAAACAATCCTCAGCAAAAGGAACAAAACAGAAACAAAGCAGAAGGTGTTACACTTCCAGACTTTAAACTTTATTACAAAGCTACAATAACTAAGATAGCCTGGTATTGGTAGAGGAGTAGGCACACAGACCAATGGTATAGGATGGAGATTTCAGAAGCAAAAACATGGTCTCTCAACCAATGCATCTTTGATAAGCCACCAATAACAATCACTGGGGAAAGGAGACTATATTTAGCAAATTGTGTGGGGAAAGCTGGCTGACCACATGCAGAAGAATAAAATTGGATCCCTGCCTATCCTCATATTAAAAAATCAACTCTAAATAAATTAAGTACCTTAAAGTCTTGGCTAAGACTCCTAGAAGAAGACATAGGAAATGCTCTCATGCACATTGGAGTAGGCGACAAATTCTTGACCAAGTTCCCCAAAGTGAATGTCATAAAAGCTAAGATAGGCAAGTGGAAACTCATCAAACTGAAAAACTTTTGCACAGCAAAAGAAACCATCAAAAGAGTAAAGAGACAACTCACAGAATGGGAAAAAATATCTGCAAGTTATGCATCTATGCATCTGACAAAGGTCTAATATCCAGGATGCACAAATAACTTAAAGTGAAAAAAACAAAAACAAAAAAACTGAGCCAAGAACATGAACAAGCACTTCTCAAAAGTTTTTGAGTGACATACAAGCAGCCAACAGACACATGAAAAAGGTGCTCAGTCTCACTGGTCATCAGAGAAATGCAAATCAAAACTACAATGAAATATGACCTAACTCAGGTAAGAATGGCTATGATTAATAAGTCAAAAGCAACAGATGCTGATGCAGGTGTGCTTTGACACTGCTGGAGGGAGTGCAAGCTAGTTCAATTCTTATGGAGAGCAATGTGGCAATTCTTTTTTTTTTTTTTAACTTTCAAACAAGCTTTATTTGGGAGGAGACTCTCATTTGTTAAAGCTGTAAGCAAGTTCTGTTCACAATTACTGTTCTAGAGATCTAATAGTTTAGTTTCAGAGATCCCACTGCTCAAAGGTATATTTCAAAATTACTGACAAAACCAAAGCCATACCAGAAGGAAACAACTCATTGGACTGGTTTGGAATGTACAGCTATGGATTTCAGCTACTCTCCAAAACAGGCACACCACTTCCCTGGAAAAAGGTGGGATGGAACCAATGCGCACAAAGGAAAACGTCTTTAAATAAGTCACTTGGAGAGGATTATGCACTCCTTAGAAAATACAGTTGTCGGGGTCTCACCAGCCCCGACTTACAAGGGTGGGTTAGGACTGCTCCGGTGGATCAAGATGGAGAGAAGAAACGACTCTGAGGCCATTCTTCTGGGAACAGTCTGATCAGGACTGAAGCCAAATTTTATTTGGACTCCTTCCAACTTATATACCATTTTCTATACCCTCCAGCAGTGTGACAACCACTTGCTGGGGGCGTACACATTCCTATGCAAATTACGCATCACGAGACTTGCAAGTTCCAAGCAAACAATTACAATTCCATGATGCATGACGTGTTTCACAAAACTTACATTAAATTTACAGGTATACAATTTTAATACAGATTGTTCAAGTGTTTTTCATAATGTTCAATAAATCATTCACATTATACTTTTTGTTCCAGACCCTGATTAATACAAAAACTTTTCTAAGTTAAATCCAAGTTTACTGACTCCTAATATTTTTAACGATTAATATTATCAACTTAACACTATACTATAATCTATAAGTTCACTTAAATGACTCAATTATTCTATTAATCTATTATGGTTTAATGTAGTGTCCTGTAATTCTAAAACGATTAAAACTTATTCTTAAATTATAAAACCTTACCATGACTTAAATGAATTTCCTATGTCTAAACTTTAATTTTGTAATGATTGACCTTTAATACTATGCTATATCGTATTAAGCTAATACCTTATCATTAATTCTTTTATAAATCGTATAGTAACTATTATATTTGAATAATGTAGCCAAAAGAAACAAAACAGCAAGCATAAGTTTACTCAAATATACTCTAAAATGTAACTATAAGTGTATAAATATATATTTTATCCTAACAAGTCTACTCTAGAAATCAGATAGTGGCCGTCACACTCTTGAGTAAGGAAATGCATGGCCACATGGCCTCGGGCTGAGGTAAACAGAGGCAGACAGAGTTTTGGTATGAAACAAAGGCATAGTCGTCATGTTAATGGCTTTGGGTTGCAAACAGTTTTGGTATTTAACAGCACAAAGGCAAGGAAATGCATAGCTTGTAACGAGATAAAAGCAATCCTTTCTGCCTGGCCAGGAGCAGGGCAATAAGACTATGATGGTAATTTAGTCTCTAATCTTAGCTCTAGGGGAAACTGCTTAAGAGTTGACTCACCAGTCTACCAGAAAATAGAAGTTTGAAAAATATCTAGAAAGAAATACAACTTAGAATCATATAAGATAATTCTGCTGAGCAGCTTTCCATCAGGCTTTACTGTCATGTATGCACACTGGTCACTAATCACACGCCAATATTATAAGTATTACTGATATCCTATGTCAGAGGCGATCTTCCAGATGGGCCTTTACAGGCCTCAGCCATGTAGCTATAGATGTTGTCTCCCAACATACAGTAAAGTCACAAGTCCCAGCTGGAAGGGTACATGGTACAGCAACAATTTCACAGGGAGCTTAAAGGATCCTGGGATCAGCAGGTGTTGGCTTGTGGCACACACAATAAGAGCATTTACTAAAGTGGGGTGAGAACACTGGAGGGCAGGGGTCTCCCACAGTCCTACCCAGTCTTTTAACTTGCAAAAAGGAGAGGCTGTGTTCTGTAGGATCTTTGGGAATATTTGAGACAGTTCAAAAACAAAAACACAACCCTCAATACTATTCCCCAGCAAGTCCATGTCTGAAAAGAGGGAGCTGGTCAGGGTTTCCAGGGGGGACTGCACTTCCCATCCACTTCCGTCTCCACATGGTATAAGACATCAGCAAGTGTGTGCTCGACCACAGCGCCCCAGCCCATGTCACTCACAGGGTGGTATGTGAGATCCTTTGGAGGATACTTGAAGCATGGTCCAAAGTTAATGGAAACCATGCAGCTCTTGTACAGTGAGATGGCTGGGAAGTAAACCCTCTCAAAAATGTCTTTGTAGGCCACTCCTTGATTGACACCGTTTTTATAAAATATTATCTCACTATGGGGAGTTTGCTTTATGCTCTTCTCTGCTTTATCCACAAAGTCTTTCTCCTCAAAATACAAGTAACTCTTGAACTTTATCAAAGCCTTATCTTTGTAAGTATCAGGCAATGACTGTCTCTGTGTCTTTAGGACAAGTAATATAAAATCCTAGACGTCACTCAGTCCATAGCCAGAAGAGTAGTGTTTGCCAATGGACTGGTGGAATTTGGTTCCCTTTTTGCTCCTCCAAGAATAGCTAAATTTGTCATAACCTAAGGGAGCCTGAAGGTTATCTAAGGGCTGGGACCAACCCAGCCTGGCAGCGGTATCAGGTGGCATGCCATCCACAGTGATTTCAAAAAGTACCAGGCACCTTTCCGTACTCCATGAGAGGCCCGCACCACGGAGTAGCCCTTCTCTCTAACCACAGTCAGTCAGTCATCGGAGATCTTTAATTGAGAAGCTTAATCATGTAGGGCTAACAAAGCCCGTCATACAAGCAGGCTCTATAGAGGTCTCCAGGAATAGGTTTTCCTGCCCAGCAGTCAAGTTCAAGCTTGTCAGGGTCAGGGACGTGGGGATCAGGCTTAGCTAAAATATACCGATAGCCATCTTTGTTAAATGGGTGTTCCAAGGGATAGCCATGAGGGGGAAGGCATTGAGCAGAAAACAAAAGGGTCACTTCGGGCCTTTTTGGTGGTCCCTGTGGTCCCGCCATCCTGCTGCTTGCGCTTAGCTCCTCTTCCTTCCCCGCTGCTTCCTGCGGCAATTCCTCCATTTAGATTCCCACTGGTAGACACAGCACTGCTTTGTTTTTGGTTGTCATAAGCAGGACCAATGTTACTAAGGTCCTGATCTAAAAGTCCAAATTTGGGGTAATCGTCTTCCGGGTCTTTACTCCCAGGATCAGGGTGTTCCTTTATCAAGAATACATCTCTTTCTTTACTCATTGTTTTAACAATGTTATTTGGCCAAGTCATTTTCCCAGGTCTCTATCTGGTCGTCATGAATTCCCAGTATTTATCAATAAATGGTATAATATCCTTATCTTTGAACAACATGGTTTTCGGATGTTCATCCTGTGTTCTGGACTGCCATGTTAGGTTAGCCAAAGCACTAAGGCACATTTCTTTCAAGTTTTCTTGCTTCCGGAGGAAATAGGTGTTCCTAATATGATGGCATACATTGCAATGAAAACTGTAGTTGGTCATGAAAGGGAGACAGGATTAGGTATCTATGCCAAATGTATCTGCAGTGAACCACTTGGTACATATCCCACACTGCAGCTCTACCTCTTCCAGCTGTCGGCCATTCTCTTCATCCACGGAGCCCACCTGAGTATCTATCACCTCTGAAGTATCCCCAGCACCTTCTAGTGTATCTTTTCCATTAGAGGATTCTGTCTCCAATCCACCACTTACATCAACCAAGTTTGCATCCCCAAAGCTGTGTTGATTTTGTCTCTCAGCCAGAAGTCACAACTCATTTCTTCCATGAATATTTTCTTGCTGCTCTCCCAGAGATGGATGAAACTTTCCAGAAAAGCCTACAACTGAAACACCTGGCTTCAGATCTTCTTCCACATCCCAGGTGCCTGCTCCTAGCAAAATATTGGAGCAGAGTGGTACTTGCAGATTGAGACTGCTTATCCGGCAATTCTTTTTTTTTTTTTAGTTGGAGTCTCACTCAGTCACCCGAACTGGAGTGCAGTGGCCACTCCGGGCCACGGCAGCCTCACCTGCTGGTCTCCAGGGATCCTTCCACCTCAGCCTTCCGAATAGCCGGAATTACAGGCATGCGCTACCACACCCGGCTGATTTTTTGATTTATTGTAGAGATGAGGTCTCGTTGCCCAGGCGGGTCTCAAACCCGCGGGCTCAGGCAATCCACTCACTTCAGCCTCCCAAAGGCGTGGGATTACAGGTTGAGCCACTGAGCCCGGCTCCGGCAATTTTTAAAAGAAATAAAAAGTGACCTCCCATACAATCCAACCATCCCTCTTCTGGGAATATACCCAGAGGAACATAAATCATTCTACAAATAAGGCTGCACATGCATGTTTATTGCTACATTATTCACAATAGCAAAAGCATGGAACTAACCCTTCTGCCTATTGCATGTGAACTGGATAAAGAAAATGTGATATGTATACACGATGGAATATTACACAGTCATAAGAACAAAATCATGAACTTTGTAGCAAATTGGATGGAGTTGGAGACCATAATACAAAATGAACTATCACAGAAACAAAGAACTGAATACTGCCTGTTCTCACTCAAAAGTGGGCCCTGAACTTTAGTCACATTAGCACACAGAAAGGATTGGCAGTCGCTGATTACTGCTAAGGGTGGGAGGATGAGTGGAGTACAGGGGGTACATGACAACACAATGGGCGCCTGATTCACTCCCAGGGGTAGTGGGGACTGGTTAGAAGCCCAAATTTCAGCTGCATGCAGCCTACTTATGTAGTTAGTCCTCACTTGTATCACACATCTACATAACAAAATAAAATAAAATAGATTTTTTACAATAGGGAAAATTACATTTTTCTGGTGATTAATGATATGGAGAATTTTTTCACGTTATTGGTTGCTTGCAAATCTTCTTTTGAGAAATGTCTGTTCATATTCCTTGCCCACTTTTTAATAAGGTTATTTTAAGAAATTCTTTATAAATTCTGTTTTTTTCTCATTCTATAGGTTCTCTGCTTACTCTGCTGATTGTTTCTTTTGCTGTACAGAAGCTCTTTAGTTTAATTAAGTTCCATTTGTTTATTTTTGTTTTGGTTGTATTTTGCTTTTGAGGTCTTAACCAAATATTTTTTTGTCTAGGCTAGTGTCCAGAAAAGGTTTTTCTAGGTTTTCTTCTAGAATTTTTGAAGTTTGAGGTCTTATATTTAAGTCTTATATTCATTTTAAGCTAATTTTATATATATATACAGGGATCAGTGTCATTCTTCTGCATACAGCTAGCCAGTTTTCCCAGCACCACTTATTGAATAGAATGTCCTTTCCCCATTGTTTATTTGTGCTGACTTCATTGAAGATCAGTTAGTTTTAGGTATGTGGCTTTATTTCTGTGTTCTCTATTCTGTTCCATTGGTTTATGTGTCTATTTTTGTACCAGTACCATGTTGTTTTAGTTACTATTCCTTGTAGTATAATTTGATGTCAGCTAACATGATATTTCCTGCTTTGTTCTTTTTGTTTAGGATTGTATTGTCTATTGAGTCTCTTTTTTGGTTCCATATGAATTTAAAATTTTTTTTGAATTCTGTGGTAAATGGCATTGGTAATTTGATAAGAATGGCATTGCATCTGTAGGCTGCTTTGTGCAGTATAGTCATTTTAACAGTATTGATTCTTCCTATGTTTTTCTATTTGTATTACACATGATGCCTTTCATCAGTGTGTTGTAGTTTTTCTTGTAGAGGTCTTTCACCTCCCTTATTAAATGTATTCCTAATTTTTTTAAAAAAATCATTGTAAATGGGATTAAGATCTTGATTTGGACCAGGCTTGGTCCTGTAATCCCAGCACTTTGGGAGGTTGAGGCAAGTGGATTGCCTGAACCCGTGGGTTTGAGACCAGCCCGGGCAACTGGTGAGACCTCCTTTCTACAATAAATCAAAAATTAGCGTGGCATGGTAGCATGCGCCTGTAGTTCTGCTACTTGGAAGTCTGAAGAAGAAGGATCGCTGGAGCCCAGCAGGTCGACGCTGGGGTGGCCATGAGCATGCCATGCCACTGCACTCCAGCCTGGGCTACCAAGTGAGACTCCGACTAAAAACAAAAGATCTTGATTTGTTTATCAGCTTAAGCATTTTTGGTGTATAGAAATGCAAGTGATTGTGTGTATTAATTTTGTATCCTGAAGCTTTACCACTTTACTGAATTTTTCTTTTATCAGGTCTAGGAGTCTTTTGGAAGAACATTTAGAGTTTGTATATATAAGATCATGTCATTGGTCACAATTGTTCTTAGTTTTCTTTTTTTAAATAAATATATGATACTTTACTCAGGAGAGTCTTTTGGGCTCTTACATATGGACAAAACAATTTTAAAAATTTATTTTTAAGATATGGGGTACAATTCAAGGTTAGGTATACAAATGGTCATTGTATAGGTAAAGTTTGGGTCTCACTTTCGTCCCTATTTCACCTGGTTTGAGATCAGGTACACTTATTGATGAAGTGTGTCCCCACTCCCTTTGCAGTTTCCTACTAATGCCAATCCCTTTCTTATAGAATTATGATAATTTTTCAGGGTCTGCTTATGATTGAGAACATGTGGTTTCAACTCTTTGTTTCTGTGATAGATCACTGAGTATTATAGACTCTAAGTCCATCCAAGTTGTAGTGAAGTTCATAATTTTGTCTTTATGACTGTGTAATAGTCCATCATGTATATATACCACATTTTAAAAAAATTCAATCCTCTTTCGATGAGCTGTTGTGACTAATGCTGCAATAAACATGCGTGTACTAGTATCTTCTTCATAGAGTGATTTGAGTTCCTCCGAGTATATTCCCAGAATGGGGATTGCTGGGTCATATGAAAGGTTGATTTTAAGGTTTTTTAGGCATCACCACACTGTTTTCCACAAAGTTTGTACTAGTTTATAATCCCTCCAACAGTGTAGAAGTGTTCCCTTTTCTCCACATCCTCTCCAGCATCTATTGCATCTTGAGTTAGTGATGATGGCCACCCTGATGGGGTTAGGTCGTAGCTCAGTGTGGTTTTAATTTGTATTTCTTTGACGATTAGTGAGGTTGAGTTTTTTCTAATGTATCTGTTGGCTGCTTATGTGTCTTCTTTTGAGAAGTGTCTATTCATATCTTTTGCCCACTTTTTAATAGGGCTGTTTGTTGTTTACTTTTTGGCACATGTGAGTTCCTAGCAGATACCAGATGTTAGGCACTTGTCAGATATACAGTTGGCAAATATTTTTTTCCCATTCTGTGGGCTGTCTCCCCACTGTCTTGATGGCTTCTTTTGCTTTGCAGAAGCTTTTGTTTGATGAGGTCCCACTTGTCTATCTCATTTCTTATGGCATGAGCACTTGGGGTTTTGATCAACAATTGGTTGCCAGTTCCAATTTCCATAAGAGTGTCTCCTGCATTTTCTAAAGTTCTTAGAGTTTGAGGTTTCACATTTAGGTGTTTGATACACTTAGATATTTTTTATACGGTTATAGGTAGGGGTCTTGCTTTAATCTTCTGCATGTGGTCAGCCAATTTCCCAGCACCATTTACTGAATAAATTCTCCTCTCCCCAGTGGTTATTAGTTGAGGCTTTGTGAAAGATGAATTGGATGAGAAATTGAGGTTTTGCTTCTGGAATCTCTATCTTGTTCCATTGATCTATATGCCTGTTCTTGTACCAATACCAGGTTTGGATTATTGTAGCCTTATAATAAAGTTTAAAGTTTGGGAATGTGATACCCCCCACTTTGTTTCTTTTGTTGAAGACTGTTTTGGTTATTTGTGGTCATTTATGTTTCCATATGAATTTCTATATTGCCATTTCCAGTTCTGAGAAGAGAGATACTGGTAATTTAATGGGTATTGCATTAAATCTGTAGATTGCCTTGGGTAGGATGGACATCCTAACAATGTTGATTCTTCTAATCCATTAGCATGAAATATTTTTCCATTTGTTTGTGTCCACTCGGATTTCTTTAGCAGTGTTTTGTAGTTTTCATTGTAAAAGTCTTTCATTTCTCTGGTTAGGAAGGTGCCAAGGTATTTCATTTTTTTCTTGCTATTGTGAGTGGGATCGTGCTTTTTATTTGGTTCTCTGACTGTTTGTTGTTGGTGTATAAGAATGCAACTATCTTTTGCATGTTGACTTTGTACCCTGAGACTTTGCCAAAATTCTTTATCTATGCAGGGAGATTTTTAACAGATTATTTTGGTTTTTTGAGTTATAGAGTCATATCATCTGCAAAGAGGAATAACTTGACTTTTCTTTTCCTATTTGAATGCTCCTGATTTCCTTCTCTTGTCTGATTGCTCTATCCAGGACTTCTAACACTATGTTGAACAGGAGGGGTGAAAGTGGACAACCTTGTCTTGCTCCAGCTTTCAGGGGAAATGCTTCCAATTTTTGTCCATTAGCAATATGTTGGCTGTGGGTTTATCATAGATGGCTCTCATTATTTTGAGATATGCTCCCTCTATGTCTAGATGTTTATCGAGAAGGATGCTGGAATTTATTGAAAGTTTTTTCGGCATCTAATGATTTAATCATGTAATTCCTAATTTAATATCTGTTGATGCATTTAATTACATTTATGGTCTCGTGGACTTAAAGTAAGAAGGTGGAAAACAAATTTTCAGGTGAACAGAACACACAAAAAAGCAGGAGTCATGATCTTAATATCAGACAAAATATTCTTTAAACTATCAAAAATTTAAAAGATACAGAAGATCACTATATAATGATAAAAGGTTCAATCCATCAATAAGAAATATCCATCCTAAACATATGCACCCAACATATGAGCACCAACCTTTATAAAGCAGCTTCTAGGAAAACTAAGAAAATATATTGACTCTAACACTATCATAGCTGGGGACTTAAATACCCCACCAACAACTCTAGATAGATCACTGAAGCAAAAAATCAACTAGGAGATTTGGGACCTCGGTTATTAGTTTTCTTACAAAACTCCTGACTCCTTCCTTTTCAAAAGCTCTTTATAAAAACTCATGTGATGGTGAAGTTAAAAAGTCTATTTTTTTTCAAGAGAAAAATAGAGGCACCAATAGACTTAATAAAATAATAATGGGAAAAGTGTCAGCTCTAACTCTAATCACAGGCAAATATGGCACATTAATCCTTCAGCTCTGTTTAAATGTTATTTCTTTAATGGAGGCTTCCATTTATTCACAGACTTTTGTAGCAAGCTTAATTACACACCTCCATGGTACTTCCCAAGAGAAATGACTTCTGCAGAAACTCCAAGTCTAAAGCTTTCTTATTATCCCTGTGTCTCCAGAGTTTAGCATACTACCTAGAGCTTAATGAGCATTTGCAGAAGGGGGTGGGGGATGGGGAGAGAGAGAGAGAGAGAGAGAGAGAGAGAGAGGAGAGGAGAGAGAGAGAGAGAGAGAGAGAGAGAAAGTAAGTACTGGGAAGAATTAGTCCAAAAGTAATTTGAAAAAGTTAAAAACTGTGTCGACAGCAGTAATTAGAAGGACTCAGGACTCTGCTCTTGAAGTATTACTTCTGGAATGATGGCAACAATAGACCTTGAATGACAAAGAAACAGCTCTTATAATGGCATCCATTTGCTTGCCAAACTCTGTAGAAGAGAAATAGAGAAATGAGGGGAATAACACAATCAGCAATTAAGTAGACTCATAAGCCATTATATAAAACCTATTACTATTCTCCCACAATAAAAAAAAAGTATAGAAAAAGTAGACTCAGTGTAAAGGCTGGTCTCAAAGAAATAGCAGACAGAATGGCAGAGGCAAACAAGAAAATCATTCCCAACAGCATTGAAAAACAATAGTGAAGTACAACCAATATTGCTTAAAGACTCCAAATTATAGTGCATCATTCTTTCTCATAATCACTATCAAGTGATCACAATTAGCCCTGAAGGCCCTTCCTTTTTAGAATGTAAGCCCTGGAAAATCAGGGAGCTTTCTTTCACCTCGAATGACTTTGATTTTTCTCAGATAGATACCCTCCACATTACCTTTTATTAAAAGGTGCTTCAATCAGAAGCCATAATGTCCATTCCCATTTATCTTATGAGTGAAATGAAATTATGTTTTGGTTTTAAAACTCTGACCAGCCACAGAATCTCCTGAATGAATTAATCTTTACCCGAGTTTGTTTAATATGCCAGTGACATCCTTTTGATTTATTGACCAAGGTCTACTGATCACCCTGTTATTTCTTAAATGCAAACCACTGAACAGAGGACCACTAGGAAGACAGTATGACTGACCTCATGTGAAGTCATTGCTTCCACTTGGAAAAGCAAATGAGCCTCATACTGGACTCTGTCATATGAAGTTATGAGTTGGCAGCATCATTAAATTCACTTTTCACCACAGTTTAAATAACTGAGGTCAGAAGGATGAATAGAATAATTTTTTTTAAAGAAAGAAAATTTTTTGTTCATTAATTGAAAGAGTCATAGCAACCCAGTATGTTTAAAATGTGGACTTTTTATTTGCTTTAAACTAGCAAAAAGCTGAGACAAATTCTGCAAGGACAAACAACAATGAGTTAGAAGACCACTAGAGAATAAGTAATCCAAGAAGAGGAATTTATACGTTTTCACATTGGGAAGAAAATGGAGATCCTTAAACACTGATGCAAAGGAGGCCATTGAGAAACACACAACCCCTACTGAAGCCACTCTGTAAGTAAATTAGCTGACTGCAAACTCCTTGGTGCAAAGAGCTAGGTTTCATTCATCTTTGTTTTCTCACTGTCCCCACCTTCACCCCAGAGTAGGCTCTCCATCAGTGATTGCCGACTGAATTCTTCACTATCAAGTATTTGGAAGTACAGTTTACATCTCATACCTATTACTCTTTGACACTCACTTGCACTACAGCCTCTTGTTATCTGATTCTACCCGTGTAAAACTGCTCTCACATCTTAAAATCGCTTTACAACTAAATTTATTAGTTATTGCTTTATTTTAAAAAGTAACTAATTCTATTTAATACCTAAGTTAAAATGATTTTACAACTTATTTGGCTTCAGTTTAGTGTTTAACATTTGACCACAATAACTTTCTAAAGCTTTCTCTCCCATTGACTCAATACATCAGGTTATCTGAGATCCTCTATCCAACCCTCTCCCTGGCTCCTCTTCTTTTTCTTGTACATCCTTGGACTGCACATTCTGCAAGCTTCTGTATTTATCTTCTGCATATGCTCTCTCAGAGAGAGGGGCCTTACATCTTCATTCATACATCTGACTATTTCTTAGGAGTGTTTCACTGAAGAAAAGTTACTAGGTCAAAGAGTATGTCTATTTAAGACATCTCTTGATTCACATGGCAAATTGCTTTCTAGGAAGGTTACACCAGTTTACTTTCTACTTACGGTACATCAGATGCTCAGCTTGCTATACCCACGTTACTACTGAATGCTAGCTTTAAAATATTTGTGAATTTGATAGGTAAAATGAATACCATCATGATTTTTCTTAAGTACTTAAGTATCTCATAATGCTTCATGTTCTGAGCTGCCGCATACTTTCTGTCATTTTATATTGGGCACCTCCTAGTGAAAGTGAGGGGAGAGAAAGTTTCAGAGGGCCTAGAGGTAAGGGGGACAACTTGCAGAATTGGTTGAGTTGACAAGATGTCTCATGCTGGTGGAGATTATGACCACCTTGTATTCCACATAAGTCTGTAAATCTTGAAATTAGGCAAAGATAGTAAGAGTGAGGTCAATGTTTTCCTCTCCTTTTTAAGTGAATTCTGACTTGCTTATAGAGCTGCACTGATTGCAGAGTTTAAGAAGGTATTACTCATTGTTTCCTTGTTAATAAACTAGCAAGTAGAAATTCGACTCAGATTTTGGAAGATCTTCCTTATAATTAATATCCAGAGTTACTGCCATTATTTGTGATTTTATACATTTTCATGAATGTATATGCCAAGCATATGCAGTCCCTTATCACACACATTTGTAATGCATTCTTGAACCTCCTCAATTTACTTCAGAAATACCACTAGCACAATGACTTTATGAAAGATACAGTTATCTTACAAAACAATTGATCAAGGTAAATAAGACACATACTCTATTTTCAAGTTGTCCACTTAACCAGTTAAAGAGCCAAAATAGGTAAAGGACATACATAGATATAAACCAAGTATCAATAAAGTACAAGTGAAAAATATGAATGAAAAATGGAAGAATCATTAGAAATGGAAATTCATTATCAGATGGAAATAGGAAATGTTTCACAATAATATGACATCTGATATAATCCTAAAATGATGGATCGGATTTTCACAAGTAGGATGAAAGTCTGATTGGGAGAGAGGGGACAGCATTTCAAACTGAAGAAACTGTGCAAACTCAGGTTATGGATGCATGAAGGAGCTTCCCTAAGGTGGGTGGATGTGTATTCAAATTGTGGATTTTAATGTCAAGACGGTGAGCTTATTTTACATTCACTAGCCATTAGAAGCCAATGAAGAGCCTATAATAAGAAGTAGATCTGATGTAAAATTTCATTGTGGTTATTCTGATAACAATGCGAAGTCTAGATTAGAATAAATAATGGGAGTATGATGCCAAAATAGAAAGCTATTCCTTTAGTCCAGGAAGAGGGTAAAGTATCTTTAATTAGGGAAGTAGGAATAAGAAGAAAAATGAGAAAACAGTTACAGAAATGTATGGTAGAAGTAAAAGCTAATAACTTGATGTCTAACTGGATTTAGGACAAGTGGATAGGTTTCAAGTCCAGGTACCTAGAAGATGACTACATTTATAGTGTTATTAATAGATAATGAGAGCAGAAAAAGGAAATCATGTGGAAAGAGAAGTAAATTTGGGTGTGAACATACTGATCTTAGTCTGCCAGTTTGTATTCATTTGTTTGCTGAGTAGGCAATTAAAAATGAAGGTTAGGCGTTAGGAGAGAAAAAGCAATTAGTTATGCTTAAGAACAATTAATATGATTGATCTTGGTATGGGTACATCACTCAAGATAAATGAGTCAGATTTCTTTTTAGGAACAAAAGAAAGGAGGAAATGGCCAATCCTGTTTTGGTGGCACAGTGGCTGCTGACAACCTCATGCTCTTCAAAGTGGAGCAAGCTGGTCCAAGAGAAAAAAGCAAATGGAGGAATGGAGAGGAGGCATGGAGAGACAAAGCCTTGGTGGCACTCGAGACCTTAAAAAATGGCTACAGTCCTTTCCCAGATTACCTGGGTCTTTTAACAAATTTGTCCCATTAAAGAGAATTGCTAAATTAGTTTGAAGAGAATTGCTATAATTTGTAACCAAAGGAATCTTGATTATTACACTATTAAAAAGTCAGAAGTAGTCTTCAGATATTTCATTATAATGTTAAATGTGCTACAGAATTTATTATATCATTCATTTAACATTTATTAAGTACTTGTTCTGCTCTGGGCATTGAGAAAGTCTCTGAAGATGAATTGGATATTGAATGGGAGAGAGAACTGAATGGAGAGGGAAGGTTTTGAAGTAAGTCTGAGTCAGTACCAAAGACAAACAGCAGTTTACGAGCAGGCAGAATTCTAATGCCCTTTCATAAATTGACTGGTTGGCAGTCAGAAACCTCATTGTGAATGGTGGTGGTTTGTCCAGGATAGCTTGAAAAAGCCAGTTGTATATAAAATATAAAAAATAGACACAAAAATAAGTTTGACAACGTGCAGCATGTTTTTCTACAGAGGTCATATTGGGAAGCCCTTCTGGACAGCAGGTATATATCGAACTTGGGCGGATTCCTATGAGTTGGAAAAAGTCTTTGTTTTCACCTCTTGAAAGCGTTGTGTTAGCTGTAGTGTGTGGAATGGGACTTTTAAAATTCTTGATGTCTGAGGAAGGACTAGGGCATCTTACTGGTGGCAGAGAGGTCTCTGTGCATTCCAGCTGTGATGAGAAATGGGAATTCTCTCAGTGCTTATATGCAATTGAGTTATCAGTTATAATTCTGCAAAGGATATTTGTAAATCAGACATTTCAGATTGACATATACATAATAGCAAACATTCTTCCCCATGAAAGTTCTCTAGAGACTAGCCTATTTCTCCTCTCTCCAATTTCATATATATGGTCTTTATAAAGATAATTTAAATAATTTAATTCTCCACCTCTCTAATATATATGTGTGTGTGTGTATGTGTGTATATATATATATATGTATGTGGTGTAAATCATCCTTAAATACAGTCTACTCATTTTATAAATAATAAAACGTTTAGAATACCAAGATAGTATAAGACAAACTTGAATCAAAATAAGTATTACATTTATTTTTTGTTCTCTGTGATGGTGGTTAGAATAGGAACTTTTGAGAACTGTGAGCACATGTCTCCTGTATGTAATATTTACAAAGTTCCAGAAGGAGATTCTTGAATTTTGCAAGAGACCTTAATGATTCTCAAGACATTGGGTTGTAGTATGGATCTTATTGAAAGAATATCAACTTAATATTACAGGAAATTGTCTAACTAGAATGTAGAGATATAAAAGATACTAAACATTCCATGTGAATTGTTTTAATGGTCAGTGGGGAATTTACTTTTATGAAAAAACTTTTAAAAATCTTTCAACCTGGCAGAATCATGGTCAAAAGGTATGGGGCAGAATGGAGGTGCAGAATTATATTATTTAAATTATATTTATAAAGACCACAGGCGTTACCCTTCCCTTTTTTGAGCAAAAAGACACAAAAATGATGTCCTAAAGGCATGTAAGATCAGTTGGAATTAATTAAGCAGTGAATGGCAATAAAAGTTAATAAATATATACTCTACAGTCTTTAAATTATTCAAACAATGCTTACAAAATTTTAATAAAGTAACTATGATGCATAATAACAACGTGTGAAATCTTAATTCTATGTGGTTTTGAAAATAAATTTTTTTGATATAAATATAATGCAAGTACTGTGCAAATTTGGGTAAAGGCATAAAAATATGAAGGCTAAAATAAGAGTTAAAATTCAAAAATAAAAAGGTAAAAATGCTATATTGTTTTCAAATATTTTTCTTTTTAATTATTGTTGGCAAACTATAAAAGCAACAACAATTGCTAATCTAAATATCAAAATTTAATCTAATCTAAAATAAATATCATTTATAATCAATCAGGCATTGATAACAACTGTTAGCATATAACTGTGGGGATATATAAATATAGAAATTATAATTTAAATATTCATTTTTATCCAAAATAATTTACAAGATATACCATTTTACTCATTTTGCTGCTTTATTCTCATGACAATATATTTTGAATATATGTCATTAAATATTTGTATGTCATTAAATATCTTCTCATTTTAATGACTGCATAAATTTCCTTTAAGTTTCAGACATAATATGTTGAGAAAAAACTGCTTTAATCATATTGTGATGAAGATGGAGTGTGCACATTGATATTTTTTCTAGGGTAAAATCTTGGTTTATTAAAGCTTTCAATAGATATTTTCAACAGTTTTCCATTATAGTTATATCACATTTCCTTCTCAACCACGGCCCATGATTGGGTCCCATTCTTTGAAACTACAATATTACCAGATTTTTTATTTTACTTTTGAGTCAGGGTCTTACTCTGGCACCCAGACTGGAGGGCAGTGACATGATCATAGCTCGCTGAAGCCTCATGAGCTTCTGGACTTAAGTTGAGCCTTTCTAGTAGCTGGGACAACAGGTGGTGTCACCATGCCTGACTAATTTTTTTTTTTTTTTTTTAAATTTTTGTTGCGATGAGATCATGCTACATTGCCTAGTCTGGTCTTGAACTCCCAGGCTCAAACAATCCTCCTGTTTTAGCTTCCCAAAGTGCTGAGATTACAGGTGTGAGCCATCACACCGATCTAGCCCTACCAGATTCTTGGAGTCCATAAAACTTTCCTGATAGAAAATTAAAGATCATTACTTCAAACTCATTCATCAATCTCCTCTCTTTCTCTCCTTTTGATACATAGTAGACGCAAATATTTTTGAGGTACATATATTTTGATACATTGATATAATGTATAATAATCAATTCAATTAGAATATCATTTTAGACATTAATAATTTATTTTTGCTGGAAACATTCAAATTATTCTCTTAGCTACTTTGAAATATACAATAGATTATTGTTTATTATAGTCATTCTACTGATTTATCCCACACTTGGCCTTGTTTTATCTAGCTAACTGTATTTTTGTACCCTTTAGTTAACCTCTCTTTACTCCCCTCTTTCTGTTACCTTTTCCATCCTTTGGCAACCACCAATCTACTCCCCATCTTCATGTGATCCACTTTCTTAGTTCCTAAATATTAGTAAGAAGAAGTGTTGTTTGTCTTTCTGTGCTTGGCCTTTTTCACTTAACATAATGACCTTGAGTTCCATCTAAGTTGCTGCAAATGACAGAATTTCATTCATTTTTATAGCTAGATAATATTCTACTGTGTATACATACCATTTTTTTTTTATCTAATCCACTGATGGGCACTTACGTTGATTTTATATTTTAGCTATTGTGAATAGTGCTGCAATAAACATGCATTTGCAGACATCCCTTTGATACATTGATTGCCTTTCTTTTGGATATATATTGCAGTAGTGGGATCACTAAATCATATGATAGTTCCATTTATAGTTTTTTGAGAAACTATCACATTGTTTTTCACAGTGACTATTAACTTACATTTTCACCAACAGTTTCTTTCTCCACATTCTTAACAACTTCTGTTATTTCCTGTCTTTTGAGAAAAGTAATTTTAACTGGGGAGAGATGATATCTTACTGTGGCTTTAATTTGCATTTCTCTGATGGTGGTGTTGAGTTTTTAAAATATATTTGTTGGCCATGTGTATGCCATCTTTTGAGAAATGTTTATTCAAATCTTTTGCCCATTTTTAAAAAGGTATTTTGTCTGCTTCTTTTACTATGAGTTTTGGTTTCCTCATATATTCTGGTTATTAATCCCTTGTCATATGGGTAGTCTGCAAATATTTTTTCTGCTTCTGTGGGTTTTCTCTTCACTTTGTGTTTCTTTTGCTATGCAGAAGCTTTTTTAGTTTTAAGTAGTCCTACTTGTCTATTTTTGCTTTTGTTGCCTGTACTTTTGAGGTCTTACTAAAAAAAAAAATGCCCAAACATTTCTCTAATGTTTTGTTCTAGTTGTTTGATAGTTTCAGGTCTTATACTTGATTTTTAATTCATTTTAAGTTGATTTTTACTTATAGTAAAAGATGGAGATTAGTTTTATTAGTTTGCATATGATTATCCCATTTCCCAGCACCACCTACTGAAGACACTGTTATTTTCCCAAGATATATTCTTGATGTCTGTTTCAAATAGGTTAATCTTAGATTTATTTCTGCATTCTATATTCTCTCATTGGACTATGTACTCTATCTATCATCTATCTGTCTATTTGACTATCAATTATCTCTCTCATTGTATTGTACTCTATCTCTCCCTTTAGCTCTGCTAATGTTTACTTTGTATATATTATATACATTCAATTGTTATATAATCTTGCTAAATTAACTCCTTTATTATTCTGTAGTGACTTTCTTTGTTTCTTTTCATAGTTTTAGATGTAATCTATTTTATCTGACATAATTACTCCTTCTGCTTTTTGGTTTCCAGTTGCATTAAATATCTCTTTTTACCCCTTCACTTTCAGTCTGTATCTTTATGGGTGAAGTGGGTTTCTTGTAGATGCATATAGTTGGCATAGTTTTTTGTTGTTGTTCTTTTTTTTATCCAGTCTTTCTGTGTCTTTTGATGGGAATTTTGGTTTATTTATATTCAATGTTTCTATTGATAGATGAGGACTTACTATTTTCATCTTATGACTTGATTTTCATTGTTTTGTAATTCCTCTCTTTCCTTTTTCCTTTCTTATTATCTTCCTTTGTGGTGAAGTGATTTTCTCTCATGGTATGTTTATTTATTGCTTTCTATTTTTAGTGTATTTATTATAAATTTTTGTGGCTATCATGAGACTTACATATATATGTTACAGATATAACAATTTGTTTTAAACAAATGACAACTATTTTTTAATCACAATGAAAAAAGAAATTAACAAAGGAAAAGCTAAAAAAACTCTATACTTTAGCTTCATTGTCTCCTATATTTTAACTTTTTGATGTCTCAATTTACATATTTTATATTGTCTATCTCAACAGGTTGCTGTAGTCTTTTTAGAAAATCAACTCATCTTTCAGTCTTCATACTAGAATTATGAATGGATTGCATATCACAATTATAAAGCTATCCTATTTTGAGTTTCTCTATGTACTTACTTTTATCAATGAGTTTAATACCTTCAAATATTTTCTCGTGGCACATTCATGTTTTCTCTTTTAGAATGAAGAACTCCTTTTGGCATTTTTTTTGTAAGAGGAATTTGGTGGTGATGAAACCCCTCAGCTTTTGGTGGTCTGGAAAAGACTTCATTTCTCCTCTGTGTTTGAAATATAACATTGTTGGGTCCAGCTTCTTGGTTGGTGGTTTATTTTTGTTTGTTTATTTGCTTTTCCAATATTCTGAATATGTTGTCCCACGAATTCCTGGCCTGTATGGTTTCTGTGGAGAAGTCTGTTTGCAGATAAATTGGATCTCCTTTATATGTAATTTACTTTTTCCCTCTTTCTGCTTCTAAGATCTTCTTTGCTTTTTACTTTTAAGAGCTTGGATTATATGCCTCAGGACAGTTTTATTTGGGTTTAATCTATTTAGTGATCTCTGGTCTTGCTTATTTATCTTTTTAAGTTTTGTAAAATTTTCTGATATTTCTTTGAATAAGTTTTGTCTCCCTTGTTCCTGCTCTACTCCCTCTTGAACATCAATATACTTAGATTTGCTTTTCTGAAGTTATTTTCGGTGTTTCATAGACAGCCCTCATTTCTTTTCATTTTTGTTATACTCTGAATATATATTTTAATAGTATTTGAATTCTCTAATTCTTCTGCTTGATCTATTCTGCCTTTGATAGAATCTTATAATTTTTTAAGTGCAGCATATATATTTCTTATTTGTGGACTTTTAAATTTTTTTAAAAAAAATCTAAAACCCCCTGCTATAGTTTTCTGATAAATTTATGAATAACTCTTCTGTGATCATTTTGAAAATCACTGAGTTTTCTTAAAACTGCTATTTTGAATTCTTGATCAAAGAGCTCATCTATCACTGTCTCACTGTGGTCAGCCACTGGCACCTTGCTTTGTCTGTTTTGAGAGATTATGGTTTCTGTTTACTATGATCTCTTTTGGATGTACATCTATGTCTTTGCATTTAAGAATTAATTATTTAGTCTTCTCTGACTTATTTTTTTATTAAACATATTTGCCTAGTGACATCTTTGTAGCATACCTGATGAATATCTTTTTTTCTAGGTCACTGCCTTCTTTTTAACGCTAGATTGAATCTTAAGCCCAGATTTGCCTCTGTTCTAGCAAACTTTGAAGTGCTGCACATTCTGAATATAGGTAGTCTCAAAGGGGATATCCTGGCAGTGCAGGAATGCTGACTAGAAACCTACTTGTGGAATGTTTCTCCTATAATGTGTTGCCGCTGAGCGACCATCCTGATTTGGTCTTTACTTTGGTAGAGATTTAGCGCGGGGTTTCCAGGTCTGAAGATGCTGGTCCCACATTCCCTTTGTTTTTAACCATCATCAGGAATTTTTCTCTCTTCAGGCACGCGCAATACTTCCCATCAATTGAGGCAGGGACAAATTTCCTGCCAGGAAACCCAAGATGGTGAGGAATCTGGTTTTCCACTTCAATCTTAATTTTCTATTGTAGTAAACATGACTCGGGAAAATTTTCTGTGCTTGGCGTCTGGCAGATTGAGGGTAGAGTATCACAGATATTAAAGTCTGATTCTCTGATACTCTACATGGAGGTTTCTTCTTCCCCCACCCTTTCCTCCTCCTTTTTGTTAATTTTGAGACAGAGTCTTGCTCTGTCATCAGGCTGGAGTGCAGTGGTGATCATATCTTACTGCCACTTCAAACTTCTGGGCTCAAATAATTCCCCTGCTTCTGTCCCTGGACTAGCTAGGATTGTAGACACTCATCTCTAACCTGGCTGAGACTTTTCACTTCTCTGTGACTCCAAGAACTTTCTCACATAAATATCTGAGTTCTGGAGTCGTATTGGCGATAATCTCGGTGCAATGTATTTTGTTTTGAGTTTTTGGGGTTGGTAGAGTGAAGACAGGTTGCTCCTTCTCTGCCATTTTTTTCTCATTTCTTTAATTTTTTTTTCAACTTTTAGATATTGTGTTTTATTTGGATGTAGATTATTAAATTGTGCTCAAAATAAAAATTTGTCTTACAATATGCTAATATATTCAGTTGCTTTGGTTACATTTTAAAATCAATTTTTATGTTAATGATAATGTTGAATACACACAGGTAAAGTCTAAGAGTTGATGAACACAATGCATAATAAAATATTTAGACTCTTCTTTACATGCCCAAATATCTGAATTACAAGTTTATGCGAAACTTTTCTGACTTGGAGTCAATGTAATTTTCATTTTAATGAAAAAAGAGAAACTATGACAGGGAATTTTTAAATTTTTTGTTATGTTATTGCTTAACACATCAAAAATGGGCAACTATATATTGATATCAAATGTTTTATCCAGTTTGTGATTATAAGGATTAATGATTTCTACAATTAAAAAAGAATCTTAACATAATATTTACATTTCATATGTAGTGTAGTCTTGCTCCACTCTCACTCTGTTTTGATGAAAGTTTCTTCAACTTCCAGATATATTTGACCTACAGATGCCAAATATTTCTTCTATCATAAACTGGAGTTTTATTATTTATTTTTTCTTCATTCCTTTGTTCAATTGTTTTCTTCTTCCTCACTTTCTTTTTTTGTTAGTTTTAAAATCTAAGTTTTTAAACCAAGAATCCAGAGGAACATATCTGTGAATCAATAATCCCCAATTCCTCTTTTTCTAGATCTGTGAAAAACAATGCTGGTGATAGGGACTGTTTAGAATCTGTAGATTGCTTTGGGCAGAATTGACATTTTAATAATATTGATTCTTCCAATCCATGAGCATGGGCTGGCTACTTTTCCATTTGTTTATGTCATCTTTGATTTCTTTCAGCAGTGTTTTGTGTTTTGTAGTTCTCATTTATAGAGGCTTTTTTTTTTAAACATTGTCTCATTGTAGATATTAGGTGTATTTCAAGGTAGTGTGTGTGTGTGTGTGTGTGTGTGTATAGCAAATGAGACTGTTCTTGATTTGGTTCTTAGCTTGACTGTTGTTGGCATATAGAAATACTACTGATTTTTGAGCTTTTATTTTGTATTCCAAGACTTTACTGGAGTCATTTATAAATGATAGGAGTCTTGATGGAATCTTTAGGATTTTCTAAACTTAGAATCATATTATCTGCAAACAGATAATTTAACTTCCTCTTTTTCTATTTGAATACATTTGATTTCTTTCTCTTCCCGAAATGGTTTGGCTAGGACTTCCAATACTGGGTTAAATAGGACTGGTAAGAGTGAACATTCTTGTCTTGTTTCAGTTCTTCAGGGGAATACTTCCAATTTCTGCCCATTAAGAATAGTGTTGTCCTCAGGTTTGTCATAGATGGCTCTTATTGTTTTGAGGTATGTTTCTTTTATGGATTTTAAAGAAGCCATGTATCTACATTGTCTCAAACTTTCTTTGTTTATAAACCTAAACAAAACAAAAATCAAGTTTCTTGTGTTAAGTTATAATATTAATTAGTATTTTCTAGTTATTATCATGTGATTGTGTCATGGAAATTGTTTTCTTTTCTTTTCTTTTTTTTGGAGTCAGAGTCTCACTCTGTCACCCAGGCTGGAGTGTGGTGGCACTCTCACGGCCACTGTAGCCTCACTGGGATCGGGCGATCCTTCTGCCTTAGCCTTCCAAGTAGCTGGAACTATAGGCATGTGCTATCATGCCTGGCTATTTTTTTTTTATTGTAGAGACAAGGTCTCGCCCAGGCTGATCTTGAACCCCAAGCTCAGGCAATCCTTTTACCTTGGCCTCCCAAAGTGCTGGGATTACAGGCTTGAGCCACTGCACCAGGTGTGAAATTGTTTTCTGTAGTAACTGTCAAAGAAAAAATTTAGAAATAGAGTCAGGAAAGACTTTATTCAAGAGTATTGCCATATGGATCAATGGGGAGAATGCTAAGGATGAAGTTGATCAATGTGCTCAGGCCATTTTGTTTCCTAATTTGTGCTTGTTTAGATTTCTATCCTCCCATAGAGACTATGAGAGGATAGAAGTCTCTTATCTTTCTTGGTGATTACATTTTTAAGGGATGGGTTTAAGGTCCTTGAGAAAAAATATTCCTGGTTTGTCATACTGGCAAGAAGTTGTGAGAAAATTTATATCTCAAAAAGGCAGATAAGAAGCATTTACAATAACAAGTTTTCTATACAAAATTCTCTAAGAAAAGGCAAGTGGGAAAGCCATGGCCTGGAAGGAGCCTGACTAAAGTTCTGTCATATTGGAAAAGGATGTTAAGTCATCTTGGTAAAAACTCCCTGGGAAAATTAAAAATACATTTTGTTCTCCACTCCACTGCACTTCCCAACCTTCCATAGTTATTAGAGGGACCACAGTCAGATTACTACGATTTAGAAAAATTACATTTGATGTACATGGAGCAATTTATACTAGTAGGTATAAAATGGTAAGGAGGGAGACAAGGAGGAAAAAAATACTTTAAGCATTTTTCTGGGTTTAAAAAAGAGCATCTCTTAGAGATGCTGTATGTTGAATAATGCTTATAAACATTTTTATATTTCTTATTTCAGAGATGTATAGAATACCATTTTGTGAAATGTTTAACTTTTTTATCCACATAAATACATGCTTAGATTTCACTCTAATGGAAATATGCAATTTTACTCTTTCTATTTTTTAAGTGTTTTCTTTACTTTGCAGAGATTTAACTTACTGGTCTTTCCAGAGAAGTGTCTTGCATCTATTTATCAATTCTATCATTATAATAAGTCTCCTACATACAAACTTTCATATTGCGAACATTCAAATATGTGAACATGTGTTCACATGTCCAATCATGTAAGTTAATTCACGTGTCTAGTGTACATTTTCACCTGTGTGCATTCTTTGCCAGTGGTTGTGCTTTTATGTACTTAATGTCCAGTATTATATAAAGTACATTAGTATGATATCTTTACTTCAAGTCCAGGACGTCCAGAAGTAAGTGTAATAGCAGCAGTGATGATCCGGCACTCTATAGTCAATTGTGTTAACCAACTTTGTTGGACTTAATGAACAGATTGGACTTACGAACTTGGTCTTGTAATGGAACTTGTTCATACATAGAGGACGTACTGTATTCTATTGTCATTTATTTTGACTTGTAATTTTATTAATTCCTTCATTCTGTTTGTTAAGATTTATACATACATGTACGTTTTAAAATAAGTATTGAGTTACTATAATTTTACTATTGTTTAATACAAAAGCACTTAAAATGCTAAAATTTTCATTATGGCTGCATTTCACACATTTTTTTCCCCATTGCTTTTATTTTCTGAACACTGTTTTTTTGCTCTTTCAATCTCCTCTTTAAAAACTAACAGTTTTTAAAAAATTCTAAGCATTTTTTTGTTTTAGTTAAATATATGCAACTTAAGGTTAATCTTTAAAATACTTTAAGGGTACCGTTTTATGGTATTAAGTACATTCATGTTGTTGTACAACCTCACCATCACCCATCACCAAAACATTTTCATCTTCCCCAAATGAAGCTTTGTACCCATTAAAACCAAATTCTCATTCTCCACGCCCCAATACCCCTGGCAATTACCACTCAACTTTCTGTCTCTATGAATTTAAATATTCTCCACTCACGTAAGTGGAGTCTGGTTTATGTAAGTGACTGGTTTATTTCGTTTAGCATAGTGACTTCCAAGTCTATCTATGTTGTAGCATGTATGAAAATTTTTGTCTTTGTAAAGACTAAATAATATTCCATTATTTGTTTCTATCATTTTTTATTTATCCACTTTTCTGTTAATGGACACTTGCATTGCTTCCACCTTTTGGTAATTGTGAGTAATGCTGCTATGAAAATGGGTGTTAAGCATCTGTTCAAGACACTGATTTAAATTTTTTTGACTATGTACCCAGAACTGGATTGCTGGATCACATGATAGTTGTATGTTTGCCTGTTTGTCTATTTGAAGAATTGCCTTACCATCTTCCACAGTGGCTGCAATATTTACATTCCCACCAGAAATGCATAAAGTTACTGATTTCTTTATACCCTCAATCCTTGCTAATAATTTCTATTTTCTATTTTTGATTTTTAATAGCCATCCTAATGGGTATGGAGTGGTATCTCATTGTGGTTTTGATTTGAATTCTTCTAATAATTCATAGTGTTGAGCATTGTTTTGTGTGCATTTTGGCCACTTATGTATATTCCCTGAAAATACAAGTTTGGATATCTTACTTGGAGAAATATCTATTCAAGTCTTTTGTCCATTTTAAAATCAGGACTTTTTTGTTGATGTTGTTATTGAACTGTAAAGGTCTGTGTATAATCTAGATATAAGTTTCTTATCAGGTATATCATTTGCAAGTATTTTTTCCTATTCTGTGAGTTGGTTTTTTTATTCTGTATTTTTGATGCTCAAGAATGTTTTATTTTTGATGAAGTCAAATTTATTATTTTCTTATGTTGTCTGTGCTTTTGGTTTTACAGCCACAAAATCACTGCCAAATCCAATATCATAAAGTTTTCCCCTCCCTATACTCTTCTAAGAGTTTTACAGTTTTAGCTCTTAATATTTAGGTTTTTTTGTCCACTATGAGTTAATTTTTCTTATAGAATAAGGTAAGATTCCAACTCAATATTTTTGTGTGTAGATATCCACTTTTCTGAATATCATTTGTTAAAAAGTCTGTGCTTTTCTTTTTATGTGGTTTTGGTATCCTTGTCAAAAATCATTTTACCATTTATGCCAGAGTTTCATTCTGCATTATTTTTAATTCTATTAGTCTATCTGTCTATCTTTATGCCAGAAACATACCGTTTTGATACTTGTTTGGGAAAATCATAATCTTGAACCTCCTAGTTTGCCGGTGTGCTGGCAACACTCCTTCCAAGTTTAACTTGTAAATCGTGCCAATTATTTACTTATAGCAAAAAGGTTGTAAAATGAGTCCTCTGATTTTTCTGGCTTTTGAAATGTTTTGAAGTTACATTGTGAGAACTTAAAATGAAGGTATAGTGTCTGCTTCTTGTGAATATAAAGACAGATATGTGGCTAAATCATGGAAAAATAATTTCATAAATATTTGGTTTTAGCAATCATAAGAAGGTTGTAAGCCAAATAGTGCTTTTCAGTTAGACTAAAAACTAGAGATAAGTTTCAAAATATTGTCATTTCTCAACTTGATCATACAGAAGACATTATTTATTCAGTTGCTCTCATTTTAAGAAGATTATTCTAATTTAACGTTTAATATAGTGTTACGGACAATGAAAAATTTTATCTTTTGTTTTTTTAGACACTTTAAAGTGTTCAGATAATTAAATTAGCTATTAAATAACTAGTGTGAAAATTAATGTAATTTGAAAAATTATATCAACTGATACAAAACTTCAAAGCTCAGCAACTCAAGCTTTTCTTAAAGATACCTGTTATTCAAAGCATGTGAAGTCTTAATTCAACTTAAATAATTAAGTTCACCAATTTATTTTACTGTTTTTCTATTGTTATTACTTTTTTAATAATATAATTTCTAAAGTTTATTTACTAAAATCCAAGAGCAGCAAAGTTTTTGGCAACTTAAATATTACACATTTATAGATTATATTATTGTGATCCTTGATATCCCTATTTAGGTCTTTCATTACATCTGTGTTGCTGTCACTTTTCATCTGTACTTGTATATTTAACAGGTTTTTCTTTACCAGGTAAAAGGATGCAATTTCTTGGGAATGACTGATACTAAGACAAGACCATTTAAATTGCATCCACTTGAAATCAGAACGATAATTGCATAAGATTCTGAGAACCATTGTTTGTTTGACATTTACATTGAAACACAAAAATAACTTAAAATTATATAAGTAATTTGATCTTCTAAAAATAAAATTTGTTCATCATAGGCTAACTATGTTACAGAGAACATAGTTCTTTTTGCACATGGAAATGAAATTATGTTATAAAGAGTAAACAAAGAAAGAAAATGATATGGGCTTTGAGGAGGACCTAATTTTTTGGCTATAGCACAATGTAATAGCCTGGGCATTGACATTGGCAATAATATCACAAAGAAGATAGTTTTTAAAAAACAATATTTCAGGGCTTTGCCAATTTTCCCAAGGGCCTTCTTTAATCTTTCAATCCTCAAATCATTCTCTTTTGCAGCATCTGTCACATCATAGAACCATTGAAACTGGTCTCATTCTAGCTGAATCTCTTAAGACACTGTCTTTTGTGGGATTTCAGCAAACCTCCAATGTTACTTTCATCCACTTCATAAAATGCTACATTTTTTTCAAGATTCGAAATTCACTTTGTGTTATGGTTGGATAACACTTTGATTTAACAAAGATGATTTGATGACTAGGGATGCTTGTATTAAGCAGGGAAAAATGTTGAGAAGAGACTGACTTTGTAAATCATCAGTTCATTTTTAAACTATTTTTTGACGACTACTGACTTTAGCATGGTATTGTTGCAAAATTTTGAATATTGGAAATTTCATAAAACATGACTCAGTTTTTTAAATCGCTGTCATCTGGAATACAAATGTTCATAACTCATATTTCTTGTGAGTATATAACATTGTTTTTCTATTTAATACTATTAAAACTGAATTCTATTTTTCCTTATTTATGCTGCAAAAAAGAAAGTAAGCTTTATAAATTTATTAAAGATATTTTGCTTATTATTCTACATTTGCCATTTTTGTTTCACAGCTATAGGTAGGTTTCTTACAATATCAACATTTATACATTAATTTACACATTATAGTAGTATGTTTTATTTAAAAATAAGGAAATAGCTTAGACATTTTGTTACCATAGCGTCTATGTTTGATCTTATTTTTGTCATTTTATTTAAAATTTTCTAGTTTCGTGCTTTTTTGTTTTATGCTACTTGTCACAATTTTCTTTCTCTAAACTCTCTATACCATTTTGATTGGTATATTCTGTCAGGATTCCATGTAGAAAATAGAAGGTAGGAATGTATTTGATACAAACTTGTTAGACTTTCTAGAGAAACAAATTCTAGCCTGGGTCTCTGGGAATGGTTTCCTGAATACCAAGGAACTGACTATCAAAGGAGTTATATTTCTGAAGTCACTTTGGAAATATTGAACTCAACAATGTAATGTTTGGGCTGAAGTCCAAGTGTAGGAAGCTGAAATTAAGAATCTGCCACTGACTGTGCTCTTGCTGTGTCCTTCACCACCACAATTGTCTTAGCACCTTGGAAGCTGGAGAATGGACAGTGGACTGCCGATGCAGGAAAGCCTCAAGTCACCACTACCCCGTTGGCCAACAACTAAAACAGAAAAGGGGACCAGAGATAATTTTTAATTCATTTCTACTTTCCAAAATTTCTGTGCTTTTATTTGACTGGTGAGAGCTAATTTTTAAGCAAAATCCTTGCTGCAAGGGAGTCTGGAAGTACACTACTTTCTTCTCTAAGATCTGTAGAGGAAGGAACCATGGAAGGAACGTGGGATAGAAATAGAATGGCCAATCGACAGTATTTACTTTTAGAGGGTCATTTTCTATCTATAACCTTATTTAAGCTTTTGTTTTCTGTTTCATAATCTTAAACTCTAATTTTATAATTGTGAGAGGTAAGAGATAATTCTCAAGCTTTGTTTCTACATGTTAGTGTTTTCTAACCATTATACTTTAATACAATATTGCATGCTAATATATTTGTATTTATATATTTTAATATATATTTTCAAAGTGATTATATGAATTTGCTATAAGTTGGTAGGCAGATTGTCAGAATTATCTTTCATTGTCTCAGTGATAGTTCGCATTCTTTTCACAGGTATTTTATTTTATTTTATTTTATTTTTTTTGAGTTGGAGTCTCACTCTGTCGCCCAGACTGGAGTACAGTGGCCGCTCCCGGCCACCACAGCCTTGGCCTGCTGGGCTCCGGCGATCCTTCCGCCTCAGCCTTCCGAGTAGCCGGAATTACAGGCATGCGCCACCACGCCCAGCTGATTTTTTGATTTATTGTAGAGATGAGGTCTCGCTGCCCAGGCGGGTCTCGAACCCGCGGGCTCAGGCAATTCACTCACATCAGCCTCCCAAAGGCGCGGGATTACAGGCTGAGCCACCGAGCCCGGCTTTCACAGGTATTTTAATGAAAATATTTTAAAATGCAACTGAGACATTCTGTGAGAATCTAAGATCATAATTTATTGGCTTAAGATATGTAGTATGATATAACATCACATTTTCACCCCAGCATATAATTCTTGTATTTTAAAGCTGTTTCTCAATTTTTCAAAATGTTTTTAGTTTTACTGTAAATTGTTAAAATGTATGGAGAATGAATTTCCCTGAAGAAACTTAAAGCTGAACATTATAGCACCTATGGAGTTTTCTTCAAATTCATTATGATCTGGAATCATCCTTTATAATGTCTTTTGTGTCAGTGAACGTGCTCAATACACTTTCCAATTTTCTGGTATTTAAATCAATTCAGTAAATGTTTATTGTGTAGTTAATGTATTTCAGGCAATATACCGGTCCTGGGGCTTCAATAATAAATGCCTCATTCCACCACCAAGGCATCATCCTCTATCTAGTATACACTAATATAAATCAATAAACACTATGCCAGAAATATAAAGAAAGTATTATAGAAGAGAGTCATTAATTTTGCCTGCAGGCTAAGAGTCAGAGCAGATTTCACAGAGGAGGCAACAGTTTTCTAGGATTCTCAACTTCTTAGTTTAAAAACAAAACAAAACTGTTATTTTAATTTTATTTTTAGCATTATATCTATACTTACCCTGCGGTATGTCATTTTATTTTTAAAAATCAGAACAAATATGAGACATTTAACATCTGTGGTTTTTGTGTTAAGACCTATAGAAAAATAAAAGTAACAATGATAGCCGGGCTTGGTGGCTCAGCCTGTAATCCCGCGCCTTTGGGAGGCTGAGGTGAGTGGATTGCCTGAGCCTGCGGGTTCGAGACCCGCCTGGGCAGCGAGACCTCATCTCTACAATAAATCAAAAATCAGCCGGGCGTGGTTAGCGCATGCCTGTAATTCCAGCTACTTGGAAGGCTGAGGCGGAAAGATCGCCGGAGCCCAGCAGGTCTACGCTGCGGTGGCTGGGAGCGGCCACTGCACTCCAGTCTGGGCGACAGAGTGAGACTCCAACTCAAAAAAAAAAGTAACAATGATGATGATGAGGATGGACATGATTGGTAGCCTAACCAGCAGCTGTTTTATCATTTTTCCTTTCCCTACTGACACCATCATTTTTCTTCTAGTATCTCTCTTCCTTATTAACAACTATGTTATTCTGGAGATTGATCTCAGATCTAATTTGTGCAAGTCAACTAAGAAAATCCCATCCCCCTGTCAGTGATTGGTTTAGACTCCTAAACAAGTTTTCTTGTTGACAAAGATTGGTTTAGGAAAGGACAGAAGACCAGGTTCGAATCAGTGAAATGCAGTGGAAATTTTGAAAAGAGAATTCTGATAATTTTTTCTTATTCTTAAGGAAAAACCTTATGCGCTCTCTCCCCTACTGGTCATTGAGAAATACGCTAGAAAAACCATAGCCATTTGATTGCCAACATGAAGATGAAGCTAGCACACAGAGATATCTCCAGGAACCACAGGGAAAATGGAAACAGAGTCATTGGATTAAGTAAATTCACCTATGGAATTCCAGACACAATAAGTCCCCTATGTGCAAATGAGTTTTTTTCAAAGAGCACATTCATTAGTCAAATTTGTTTCTAAGTCTAACAAAGTTAGGCTGGTACCCAACTAACACAATCGGCTATGTAGTACTGTACTTTAATAGGTTTATAACACTATGCAAAAAATAATATATATAAACAAACTAACAAAATATTAAAACAAAATTTTAAACTTATAGTACAGTATCTTGAAAAGCACAGTAGTTTAGTATAACAGCTGGCATGCAGGGGCCAGCATTGAGTGAACAGGCAAGAAAAACTATTGACTGGAAGAGGGAAAGGAGGTAGCACTAGGAGATGGAGGGCAAGCTGCATCATGCCTGTCGTTGAGAGCACAGGCTCTGTTTCCTTGCTGGATTTGATTCTGTCTACCCACTTGAAAAATACAGGTTTGTATCTTTGAAAGTTCACAACTTGAAGATTCGTACGTAGGTTACTTACTGTAAAAGAGTTTATAAACGTTCTTATTGTTCAAGCCAGTCTGACTTGACTTTTTCACTGCTTGCCATCCAAGACATTCTACCAAATTAATAATTAACCTCTGGGACCAAAAAATAGCTAGCCTAAGAAGAAAGATAACTAAAATGCAATAATATATTAAAAGAATATGAACAAAATAATAGTAGTAGACAAGGGTAAAACCAAGGAAATCAAAATATGTAGTAGCTAAAATATATAATAACTGAAAAGTCTAAGTAGAAAATAATTACAGGTTACAAGTCAGTTTAGCAAAAGTATTCTAAAGTTTGGTAAAAGTGACAAACTAAGTTATTGGAAAAAAACATAAAAAATTTTCCAGTGTACCAATAAGGCTTTTTCAGATTTTAAAAACAGCTGGCACACATATTACTTTAGGAGAGATGAAGGCTTAACATAAAATATTTTCAGCCAAGGGCAAATAGAAATATCTGTGCAGTTTTTTAAAACAACACAGTCCTGGTTTCAGCCCTGGTGATTCTGACAAGACAGGCGTGACTGAAGTCCTGGCATGCATAGTTTTACAAGTTGTTCAAAACAATGCCTGTTCAAATAGCAGTGCCTGAGGTGAAGGCAACTCCTACAAAATGTGTGACTTCATGTTTGTATCTTTTTCTCCACGTGTCTCTCCCTTCAGTATCTCTTCAAATGTGTCTCAGCATGTGTGTTGTCTGTGCTCTGTGTCCCTCATAGGGCATCTCTATCTCTCCAAGTGAGTCTTTCTGTGTGCCTTTGTGTATGTCTTATGTATGTGTACCTTTCTGAGTCTCTCTTCTCTTCCTTCTCCTTCCTCTTCTTTCTTTCAATGTTCCTCTCTGTATTTCTGTTTCTCTGTGTGTCTCTTTGTTTCTTTCTCTCTGTATATGCAGTATATCTGTGTATGTCTCTTTATGATTGTCTTTCTCTGGGTGTTTATGCTCATAAGTGTGTATCTCTTTGTCTCTCTGTATCTCAGTATGCTTTCATTCTTTAGGTCTCTGTGTATCTTTACATGTAGTCTTTTCTCTGTATTCATTAGTGTGTTTCTCTCTGCGTTTTATGTGTGTCTTGTTCTTTGTGTCTTTTCCCCTGATACAGTTAATTGAGAGAAGAAATTTGGTCAAAGAAACCCTTTGTTTTGCCTTCTTCTGTACCTAAACAGAGAAGAAAAAACAAACACTACATTCAAATTCTAGAAAATGACTGATGTTCCTTAAGGAAGATCAATTAACTAATATAAATTAATGTCCCCCAACCCCCAGGTTTCCTTGAGAGCAATAAAATCACTAAACAATAGGTGAGTCCTTCATATGACGGGGAAAATATGTTTTTGAGTGTCCTATGATGCTCTCACAGTTAAGTTGCACCTGTTCAAAACTTGTCTCAAACTCACATAATGCGAGAGAAAAAACTCTCAACATCAGTGAAAAAATTGTTGTTAATTTCAATAATCCTACTTACTTGAAAATATCCGTACATAGTCATGTCACTTCTAATTCCTTATTAACTTGTGTAATCACAATCTTTGCTAGGGCATGGCCATTAGTCATAGAGTATAGCCACATCACACTTTCATCAAATGACACCTGGTTTTGTCTTCTATCCATACCACTCAAACTTTCTAGATATCACCAAGGCTGTTTTGCTTTTTTATCATTTGTGTGTTCATTGGAGTAGCAATTTAAGCTTAGTTCAGAAACTTTTTATTTGTATCGACAACTTAGCTAACTGGTGCAAAAAGTCTAGCTTTCAGTCAATCTTATCTTTCAACATGCCTTCTTATTAAGCTTAATCATTTCCAATTTTGGTTTACAGTGAGATACATGCAGCTCTTCTTTTCACTTGAACACTTAGAATTCATTATAGGGTTATTAACTGATCTAATTTCAAGGCCTGGGAGAGAGAGATGAAGCAAGCACTGGTCAGTGGAGCAATCAGAACACACTATTTATTGATTAAGTTCGCCATCTTATGTGACATGATTCCTTGTGCTCCAAACCAACTACAATAGTAACATCAGAGATCACTGATCACAGATCACCACAACAGAGAAAACAATCACGAAAAGATTTGAAATATTATGAGAGCTACAAAAATGTGTCACAAGGCATGACGTGACCACACGGTGTTGGGGAAAGGGTATTAACAGACTTACTCAAAGCAGGGTTGTCACAAATCATCAATGTGTAAAAAGTGTAATATCTACAAAGAGCAATAGAGCAAAGTGTAATAAAACGAGGTTTACCTGTTCTACTATGGAATTTGGCTATAGTAACTTCGTCTGTGCTATTTTGCCCTTTCACCTAAAGCTGCTAACTTTGAAATATGTCATGCTGTGATCTGGATATTATGTAGTTATTCTTCTTTCGTTTCTCATAGGGGCTGCTGCCAACTTGGCCTTTTCTTAATTATCTTCTCCAGATCTGATTTTTACTTCTTTTCTACCTCATATTTTTCAGTCTTAATTTTTTAGGAATTAGCCCTATAGCATTTTCCGATAAAATACAGTTCCAAATCTCCACAGGTATCATTTTTAAGTATGTTAGCAAACAATATGATTAATGAGTCAGATACAAAGGACTGACAATGATCTTCAGATCTATGGGGGAGAAAAAAAAAGGTTTAGATATTAAAACCCCGAGTTCCAATCTTTGTGCTGGGTCTGTGTCTTTGGAGATGGTATTATACTTTCTCCAGGCTATTTTTCGTAGGAAATGAAGAATTAGACTTTATAATCATTAAAATATAATCGAATCATAAACATATCTAGCTATCATAGAAAAAATATTTTCATTGAAATAAAAATATATTACCATTCAACTTGTGACATTTAAGGAATTAAAAATCGTAATCCCTTATGTTTAAGTTTTCAATCAATAAAATGTTAGCTTACTTTCTAAAAATAAATTTGCATTTACATTTTGCACATAATTTCTAATTTGGTTTAGTTTATTTTCTAATTTAGACTTTCGTAAAACTTTTGCTGAAAAATAATCCAATTTGACTAGATCTCATTTCACTGTTGAGACTGAATAAGTCCTTAATTTCATCTCTCATTATGAATCCCAACAACCTAGTTTATATTCATTTATTTACAGTACATTAGTTGTCTTTTTTTCACACATGAGAAGTTTGAATATAACATACTTACACTAGAGTAAAATTACGAAGATGAAATTTAGTATCACAAAACAGCAATCCTGTTTAAGACAATGAGGCATCAAGTACACTAATGTCTTTTGGCTCTCTAACTAGTTATCCTGAAAAGCTAAACTCCTTGGAGACACAGAGTACTATATTGTCAGGCTTTTGTAAGATCTCTCCTACAGTTCAATCCAAGGTCACAACCAAATAATGTAACAAATAGATTGCAAAAATCAGGAAAAATATAATACATTGTAAACACCGGAATAGGGAAAGGAACAGAATGTTGATTAAGCAATGTTGAAATTATTTCAATGAGCATATCCAAGAACATGCATTTTGGACTTTAAAATCATTTTTAGAAGACTTCTGGCTTCAGAAATTTCTTCCATACATGTAGGTGGCACTGCTATTGTTATCAGCTAAATCATAAGTCATTGTGCATGAGAAAGTTCTGCTATACACAAAGCACTCAACCAACTTAATCTCATTAGCTGACAGAAAAAAATAATAAAAGAGAAAACATATAGGTAAAATTAAATCTTATAATTTATAGATTTCTGATTTTTTGTTTTTTTACTTTTTAAAATTTTAACTGCCATATAGTAATAACAGTAAATCAAATACCATTATCATGGCATTTTTTCATTACTCTTAATATTTGTAAAAGACATTTTTGCTCTGTGTATTTAAATGCCTTGCTTTTGTCGTATAAAAACATATTCAGCTTTTTAATGTTTTTTTCATCATTGTGTGTCTACTTTCTTCTTTCACTTGATATTTCCCTTAAATTTTACTGACTTAAGCATGAGAAAGATAAGAATAACATCAGCAATGTTAATATTAGGCTGAAAATTGTGTGTCATGATTTGTTCTAGGCTTTGTACAATCATCCCTTGACATCCGTGAGGGACTGGTTCTGGGACCACCTCTGATACCAAAATCTGTATATGTCCCTTATATAAAATGGTGTAGTATTTTCATATAACCTTTACACATCTTCCTGTATATGTTAAACCATCTCTAGAATACTTTAATACCTTACAAAATGCCTTCAAATCATTTATTCATGTGTACTCAGTGTCTACAAACTTAAGATTTGCTTTTTGGAATTTTGTGGAGTTTTTTCCTACATTTTTGATCTTTAGTTGGTTGGAGTCAAGATTATAGAACCAACAATACAAAGGTCCAAACATATTTTACTTTAAGTATGTCTTTTGTATATACAAATTTAGATATATTACTTTATTTTTTGGAAGTCATATCTATTTCAACAAATAAAAAGTATATATTTTAAATGCCTATCATGTAACAAGAATTGTGCTAAGAATTAGAGATGCTATATAAAAGGGACTGGGGTGAGAGTTTATTCAGGTTTTTAATCTTTTACTGAATTAAATGTGATTTTGCTAAAATTTATAAATCAAATCAATGTGTAGCATTAATGTTATATATGATATGTACATATATACATGTATATAATGTGCTATCTTAAAACTCATTTAGCTATTATTATCCTTTATGTAACTCTTAATAGCCAGTAATAACTTTGGATTTGATTATATGGGAAAGAGAAGTGTTATATTTTATATCTTTACATTTGCAGTCCTCCACCATCCTATTAATCTAATTTGAACTGTGAACACATTGCTGTGTTTTTATACAGTGTATATTTTTGTAATGTGCTTGTTTCAGCATTCAGACAATTCTAATTAGCTGCAGTTATTGCTGTTAGTGTTCTTATTTACTGGCCTCTTCAATAAGTGTATCCGTCAGCATGCATTTTCATCAACAATATCCCAGTTTCATTTTTTTTTTTTTTTTGAAATTTGGCCTTTAATACCTGGAGATATTTCCTTAAGAAAATTTTGGTGAAACAGCATATTTCATAACTATCCAAAGACATATATGATAATTCTTTTCCTTCCAAATATGAAAGTCAATATTGACTACATAGGCAATTATTAAAATATGCCATCTGTATCTTGGAATTTATTAGTTTAACTTTACTTTTATTTTCTAAGTAGAATGTTTTAATCTTTAGTAGCCTGGACATTTATTTATTTTACACTATATTTAGAACCTTTATGGGATTGTATGGCAGTAGGGGAGCTTTCACAAATATCTTGTTTCAAGACATTTTTTCCAGGCACATAATATGACTGCACTTCTCTGACCTTTTGTAAGTTAGACACAGTCATGGATCTTGCTTTGGCTAACAAAAAGTGAGTAAAAGTGACATAGTATTTCTCTTTGAAAGCTATAAAGGCATGTGCAAATTACCCAATTGTTTATGAAACCTTTGTCATCTTGTTTTCCTGAGGGAATAAAAAGGCAGAATTCTACCCTTTTCCCAAATAGTCTTCACTGAACTTATACATAAGCAAGAAATTAATTTTTTATGTTTAGGTTATTTGTTACATTAGCATGAGTTATCTATCTTGACTGACAAGACTATATTTTTATGATCATTCTTCTTAATTGTATATACAACCTAATGAATTCTATCTAGTTGGAGATATTATTCCCTCTCAACTACTTGTGTGATTATTGATCTTGTGTTAATTAGTCTTTCTTCTCTGTTAATATCTAGTCTTCAGACACCAGATTTCTAAGATTAATTCTTCAGATCTGTCATATTGTCTATTGGAATCTAAATAATATTCCTAATTACCCACATCTTGGTGAAGCACAAGATACAGAAATGTAACGAATGTTCCATCTCATCTCTTTGTTTAATTCTTCAAGCTTCTGAATAACATTCACATTTATTTAGTTTTTTTCTATTTTATTCTATATAACATAGATTCTACCTTTCACTGATTTCAACATAGTTTTTAGCCCATTTAACACAATAGTAATGATCCCACAATATTTTCAAAATACTCTGTATTATTACATAAGAGACATGGACACTTCCAGCACTAATTACTTGCAGAATACTCTAACAGAAAAAAATCCTTGAGCAAATATTTAAAGAATATCAGGGTCTAGCAAAGTAAGCCAAACATGAGAAACTGATATGGTTCAAAGGTATGTCAAACTCATGAAAACTGGCAGGAAAAATATTGGCGAATTAGTGAAAGTTGATGATCGCTTGACCAGAATTAGACAGAACATGTCAGATATCTTTTACATCTCTAGTTTTATTAGGAACACATCTTCAGTGGCTTCTAGGAAAAGTGGGTGGAAAGAAATGTATTTAAGTCCTTACACATCTAAAATAGTATTAGTCTATAGCCATTCTTGACCAATAATATAACAGGGTGAAGAACTCTAGGTTACAAACCATGTTTTTCAGTAAGAATTTTGAAGATACTTTTCACTGTTATCTAGCTTTCTAATAAGACTACCATAGTTTTATTGATTCATGAACATACTAGATTAATTCATGAGTTTTTTTTTAATCACAAGTGAGACTGCTATAAGCAAACTTGCACATTTCTTAACAGAATTTTACATGTATATCCTAGCAGGAAAATTTCTGTGTCAGTCTCAGAAGAGTAATTCTTCATTTAATTGAGTTAAGAGATCTGCACTTTCTTTTCCCTGGGAATTTGAAAAGACATATTTTCTAAAGTTGAATACAGCTTTGGTTTCCTCACATGTTTCTCTATTTATAGATCCCAACACCTAACCATTTTTACTTTATACTTTTTCATAAATCTGATACTAGTAACTGTCTCTCACATAAAACTGTGGTGAAGATAAGAAGCAATATATGTGGATGTTCATATACAGCCCATATTCAGTGAATAATAAATAATTACTTTTATTTTTGTAAATGTAGTTATTCATAAAACTGAGGAGAAAAAATCTAATAGATCAATAGGAGAAAAAATTGTCTGTGGGAATCTTTGGTTCCAAAATAAATATGGTAGTAGTTGAGGAGAGTGAGAACGTTAATCCATGTTAGTTTATTCAAAGCTATTGCCTAAACTACTTTCAAAATGAATCGACTTAGTTTACATTAAGATATACATGCATAATTTTCTTTTTTTGAGGTGGAGTCTCACTCTGTCACCCAGACTGGAGTGCAGTGGCCGCTCCTGGCCACTGCAGCCTTGACCTGCTGGACTCTGGCGATACTTCTGCCTCAGCCTTCCAAGTAGCTGGAACTACAGGCGCACGCTACCACGCCCAGCTAATTTTTTGATTTATTGTAGAAAGGAGGTCTTGCCAAGTTGCCCAGGTGGGCCTCGAACCTGCAGGCTCAGGCAATCCATTCACCTTGGCCTTCCAAAGCGCGGCTGAGCCACCGAGCCTGGCCACATGCATAATTTAAAAATGAAAGGAAATAAGACAAAATATAAATTAAACAAATCATGAAACATGAGGGGAAAAAATAAACCAAGAACGTGGAATTGTATAGTTATCGCTATTGGTCCTTAATAAAGACCCATATTTCATATTACATTTAGGAACATGGAAGCTGTATATCATTTTAATGCCTCAATGGTTTTAACTACGCATCCTCAAACTAGTGACCTTCTTCCCCTCACCAGTGAGAGGGAAAGTCCTTTGTTCATCAGTGTGATTCCATGTTTTGCTGTCTGACTACTACTTCTATGCATCCAACATTTCTTGTGAAAATATACTGAAAACAGGTAAATGAGCATTCTTCACACATCAAAAGGAGACCAAAAGGGAGAGAGAGTAAAATAAGTCCAAAAGATTCATAGAAGAAAAATGTATCTGCTCTTTTTCTGGGTCAATACATGATTGTTTCTGCTTGAGTGGGCAATTATCGATGTCTGGCGAGCCAGGTTTCTGTAGTTCTGCCCCAAGTCTGGATAATTTGGTCTTCAGTGTAGTTGTTCTTGAATTTTTATATATATTTTTTCCAATGTTCTGGGCTAAAAATTCTTAGGTAGAAACTACCCATTGTCTGTAATAAATTCCCACTTTCAAACTGCTACTGTGACAGTACTAAGACAAAAAGTGTTTCTTACACATATACCACTCCTACAGTCTCAGAGCCAACAAAAGTTGAATCCAATATGAAAATTCATAGGTCAAAATATAGCAAAACCTATGATATGCGTATATGTATATGCACAGTATTAATAAATATGCTTCTGTCTTCCTGTTTCTGTTTGTATGACTACAATATGTCTTCTTTTCCTGCATCTGTTGTCTACTCCTATTTGCACTCTTCTTTTTCTGTATTTAATAGTAAACTTAAATGTGTGCATCCAGCTAACAGACATACGTGCAGACACACATGTATGTATATTAGTATGTATGTGCATTTCACTATATCTTTTACAACTATTTAAGTTAAAATATATAATAACTTTACAAAAATGAGACTATGTGATTCAGATAAAAATACCCTTATTCTAATGCTAAAGAGAGGAAGAATGCTTAAGAAATAATAGTTACATTTAAATATAATCTTGCTTTTTGACTTGTCACATAACTTACCAGGAGTAAACTGAATTATCACATGAATCGAATAATGCATTTCTCTTCCAGATACAATAGAAGATCAAATTAACTTTAGATAAGCAAAAACAATACTACTTATTTTCTCTTTTTAGCAGTAACCTAGAAAAAATATATTTAAGATGTCTGAAGATCACAAATGGTACTGAAAAATTCTATGCATTGCAAAATTGAAAATGTTGGTTTCATAATTTAAAAATGGTAGAAAGCAATAAAGGCTAATGAATGTTATGCCATTTGTTTTACACTGCCTAAAAAGAAAAATAAAATGACATTTCATTTTATTCTAAAGTGATTCTTTCTTCATAGCAATCGTTTCTCAGATTGAATTCACACAATTAGCATATCAGTGTGTTTGTTAAAATTTGTTTTTATTTTATCTGTAAACAAACAGAAATACCAATGTAGATCCAGGAATAAGGCACTTTACCCAGGGACTAGGATGTAAAAAACAAATGAAGGCACAAAGAAGGACTCAAACAGCAAGTAGACAACCACATGTTGGACAGTTTCTAAAAGAGAACACTGGAATTTAGCAGGAAAGTGATGGGAAAACTCTTAGTCATAGAAGAAGAGAGAAGTGAACAGCCAGCCTGGTTGGAATTGGCTGAGAGCCAGGAGGAACCCCTATTTCAGGGACAAGACAAGTGAGAGATCACTAGCAGTCCACATTCCCATGATGGACTTCTGCAATTCTAGCCATGGTAGATCCCCTTGGCCCTTGTGGGCCCTGAAGGCAATATAGGGAGCTGTCTAATGGTGCTTTTCAAAGCAGGAGTTCATGCTGGGTTCCACACATCTCCTGAAACCCAAGCAGCCACAGCATGATGCCGATAAGAGCCCAGCATCTATCAGACTACATCCTACTTTTTTTAAGGGCCCAACAGTCCCAGTATTTCCACATCCCTGAAGCCATATTAACAATTTGCTCCCCAAACATTCCCAGATGGCTGATGCTTTACAATGCTGGCTGGACCCTGTGGTGCAACCAAGTCCCCAGAACTCTGGTCCACACACTATCTTACACTTTGAATAACAGGAAGTTGAATACACCAGGGAGACTGCCCTCAGAGCAAAGGGAGCCAAAGTCTTTGCTCCTCAGGACCTGAAAGACACCTGCCCAGAGCCATTGCTGTTGAGAGCAACCCAGTTCTCTCCAGTTTTAGGGCTGCTGTACATCTACCTGTGCCTTCAGGGCACGTGGTGACCAGCTGACTAGAGCATTGTGTTGTGGCCTAAGGACAAGGCTTAAGCCCTACCCAGTGCCACTCTTGATGAAATCCAAATGCATTTTTTAAGGAATTGGAGATCAACCCTCTGTACCCACTACACCCAGAGCTGCCTACCTGTGAATGCCACCAGGAAGCTTAATGCCCAGCCAGTCCTGCCTATCTAGAACTACCACTGCTGGCCCCCATTATGCTGTCTGGGGACTACAAAACTGTCCCATGTGCCAATGCTGGTGCCCAAGGACTGGCATACCTGGTATCCCCATCCTCAGCAAAGCCTCATCACAGCCTCCACTAACAACCACAGCCCAAGCTACTGAGAAACTCACAGACATCACTGACATTGATTAAACTGAAGAAATCATACTATTGTGTTCAACCAAGATCAAAGCCAAAGAATCTTACAAAACCAACACTATATATATGTCTTTCTTAACAAACGCCAATCCATAAAATTGGAAGAAGTGACTATTACATTGGATGTACAGGCATTCATTTCAGAATAAAAGAAACATGACAAAGCAAAGAAGCATGACATTTCCAAAGGAATACAACAATTCTCAATTAAAATATCCCCAAAGAAAAGAAAACCAATGAAATGCTTAAAAAGGTGAATTCAAAATAATAATGTTAAAGAAACTCAGTGAGATATAAGAACACATAGATAAACAAATACAAATAAATCAGGTACATCATTCATGATCTGAGAACTTCAACACAGAGTTATATATAACATTTAAAAAATCCCCAAATCATAAAATTGGAGAAATTAAAGAATGATATAAAAAATACAATTGAGATCTTCAACAATAGATAAAGCAGAAAAAAGAATTTGTAAAATTAAAGCTAGATTTTTTGAAATAACTAACTTACACAAACAAAATAAAATAAAAAAGAATAAAAAAAGCCTATATGACATATAGAATACTAAAAAGCAACCAAATATTCAAATGTTGGGTGTTCAAGAAGGAGAAGATAAGATCAAAGGCATAGAAAATCTATTTAATAAAATGATAGCTGAAAACCTCATAAGTCTTGGAAGAAATATAGACATCCAGATACTTGAAGCTCAATGAACCCCATGTAAATTCAACCCCAAATAGTCTTCTTCAGAGCATCTTATAGTAAAAAATGTCAAAAGTTTAATGCAAAGAGGGATTCTAAAAATAGCAAGAAAAAAGCATCAAGTCATATATAAAGTAATCTGCACCTGACTAATAGTGGATTTCTCAGTAGAAACCTTACAGCCTAGAAAAGAATAATATATTCAAAAAGTTAAAAGAAAAAACCCCTGCTAGTCAATAATACTATATACATATGGCTATCTTTCAAAAATGAAGGATAAATAAAGCCTTCTGTAGACAAACAAAAGCTGAGGGAATTCATCACCATTAGATTAGCCCTATAAGAACTGCTTAAGGGAGCCTACATCTGAGAGAAAAAGGATATCTACCATCATTAAAATACACAAAATATAACACTTACAGGTAAAGCAGACACACAAGTTAGAACAAGAAAACAGTCAAGCATTATTACTACAAAAAAAAGCCTCCACCAAATTATGAAGGTAGACAGTAAAAGCAGAACAAAGGAACAAAATATATTCAAAATAATCAGAAAACAAATAATAAAGTAAATAACAAAATGACAGGAGTAAGTTCTCACCTACCAACAGCAATTGTAAATGTAAATGGCTTAAATCTACTCATTAAAATATATAGACTGTCTGAATAAAAAGACCCAACCATATGCTGCCTACAACAAACTTACTACATCTTTAAAGACACATATAAACTGAAAGTGAAAGGATGAAGAAAAATTCACACAAATAGAATCCAAACACATGAAAGAGAAGCTATACTCTTGTCACACAAAAAAGTCTTTAAGTCAAAAAACACAAAAAGAGACATAGAAAGTCATTATATAATAAAAAAAATCAGTTCAGCAAGATAATAAAACTACTATAAGTATATATGCACCCAGTACCAGAGCTCCCAGATATATAATGAAAATATTATTTGAGCTAAAATGAAAGCTAGACACAAATGCAATAAAAGTTGGGGACTTCAGTATTTCACTTTCAACATTGGACAGATCATCTAGACAGAAAATTAAAAAAGAAACACCAGATTTAATCTGTACTGTAGATTACAAGGACCTAATAGACATATACAGAATGTTTTATCCAACAGCTGCAAAACGCACATTCTTCTAAAAAGCACTGAAGCATTCTTCAAAAGCCACTCATATTAGGAAACAAAACAAGTATCACTATATTATAAAAATTGAAATTACGTCAAGCATCTTTGGAGACCACAGTTGAATAAAACTAGAAATCAACAACAAAAGGAATTTTGAAAATTGCAAATACAGGGAAATTCAACAACATGCTCCTGAATAACCGTTAGGTCAATGAAGAAATCAAGAGGGAAATTTAAAAATTCTTGAAACAAATGAAAAGGAAAACACAACATACTAAAGGCCATGGGATACAGAAAAAGTACTGCTAAGGGGGAAGCTTATAACAATAAATACCTACATCAAAATAGTAGAAAGACTATAAGTAAAAAATCGTAATAATGCATCTCAAGGAATTAGAAAAGTATGAATAGTCCAAACCAAAAATTAGTAGAAAAAAATAAATAATAAAATCAGGACAGAAATAAATGAAGTGGACTTAAAAATATTACAAAATATCAACAAAACAAAAAGTTGCCTTTTTTTGAAAAGACAAACAAAATTGATAATCTGCTAGTTAGATTAACCAAGAAAAAAGAGAGAAGACTCAAGTAAATAAAATAAAAAATGAAGGAGACATTACAACTGATATCACAGAAATACACAGAATCATTAGAGGCTATTATGAACAATTACATTTTTAAAATTTGGAAATATAGAAAAACAAATATATTGCTAGATGCATGCAACCTGCCAAGACTGAATCAGAAGAAATAGAAATCAGATCAATAATGAGTAATGACATTGAATCAGTAATAAAACGTCTCCCAACTAAGAAAAGCCCATGCCCTGATAACTTTGCTGCTAAATTCTATGATAACAAACATAAAAAAGGACTAATACCAATTCTTCTCAAACTATTTAAAAATTTTGAAGAGGAAATTCTTTGTAACTCATTCTGTGATGCCAGCAGTACCTTGATACCAAAACCAGACAAAGACACAATAACAACAAAAAACACAGGTTAATATCTCTGATGACCACAGATGCAAAATCTTCAGCAAAATACTAGCAAACCAAATTCCACACCACTTTAAAAAGATCAGTCACCATGATCAAGCAGGGTTCATTCCAGGATGAAAGGATGGCTTACTATAAACAAATGAGTAAAAATGATACAACATATTAACAGAACAAAAACCAAAACCATATGATCATTTCAATAGATGCTAAAAAAATTTGATAAAATTCAACATCCTTTCATTGTAAAAACTCTCAAAAAATTATACATAGAAGGGACATAGCTCAAAATAATAATGGGCATATATGACAAACCATGACAAACCCATAGCTAATAATATATTCAATAAGGAAAAGCTGAAAGCCTTTCCTCTGAGAACTGGAATAAGACAAACATACTCACTTTCACTAGTCATATTCAACATAGTACTAGAAATTCTGACAGAGACATCAGGCAAGAAAAAATGAATAAAAGTAGTCAAACTGGAAAAGAGAAAATCAAATTGTCCTTTTTAAAATGTACAAGAGACATAATCTTATACACAGAAAAATCTAAAGATTCCACCAAAAAACTATCATAACTGTTAAATTCAGTAGACTGCAGGACACCAAATCAATATACAAATATGAGTAGCATTTCTAAATGCCAGCAGTGAACAATATGAACAAAAAGAAAGTATTTCCATTTACAATAGCTACAAAAAATATCTAGGAATAAACTTAACTGAAGAGGTGAAAGATCTCTACAAGAAAAAAACTATAAAAACACTGTTGAAAAAATTGAAGAGGACACACAAAAATGGAAATATATTCTATATTCATAAATGGGAAGAACAAGCATTGTTAAAATGGTCATACTTCCCAAAGCAATCTGCAGATTCTATATAATCCCTATCAAAATACCAATGACATTCTCCACAGAAATAGAAAAAGTAATTTTAAAATCTATATGAAACCACAGAAGATCCTGAATAATCAAGAACTAAAAAGAACAAACCTGGAGGCATCACACTACCTGACTTTAAAGTATACTACAAAGTTATATTAACCAAGCAGCATGGTATTGGCATAAAAACTGATATATAGACCAATGGAACAGAATAGAGACCCAATAAATAAATCAATGTTTTTATAGTCAACTAATTTTTTTGGACAAAGGTACTAAAGTCATAATTTAGTGAAAGGACATCCTCTTCATTAAATGATGCTGGGGAAATTGAATATTTTTATGCAAAAAATAAAACTAGACCTTTACCTATCATCATATACAGAAATCAGATGATTCAGAACATTTATGAAGGCAAAGATTTTATGTCTAAGACCTCAAAAGCACAGGCAACAAAAGCAAAAATAGACAAATGGGACTATGGTAAAGTAAAACTTTTCTGTACATCAAAGAAAACAATCAACCAAGTGAAGAGACAACCTGTACAATGGTAGAAGATATTTTCAAATTATTCATCTGGCTGGCAATGGACAAATATTCACAATACAAAAATAATTCAATAATAAAAAAGCTATATAATCCATTAAAATTGGGCAAATGATCAGAGCAAACTTTTTTTTTTTAAAAAAAAGACATATATGGCCAAAAACTATATCAAAAATACTAAGACCTGGAAACCAAAATACAGAAATTCATATGGAGACAAAAACAATCATGAATAGCCAAAACAATCTTCAGCAGAAACAAAAGAAACAAACAAAAAAAACCCAAAAAACAAAGTGGGAGATATCATATTTCTAGACTTTAAACTTTACTATAAGGCTACAATAATCAAAATAGTCTGGTATTGGTACAAGAACAGGTATACGGACCAATGGAACAGGATAGAGATTACAGAAGCAAAACCTCAATTTCTCAACCAACTCATCTTCGAAAAAGTCTCCACCAACAACCACTGGGGAGAAGAGAACCTATTCAGTAAATGAGTGCTGGGAAAATTGGCTGACCACATGCAGAAAAGTGAAACAGGAACCCTACCTATCATCATGCACAAAAATCGGCTCTAGATGGGTCAAACACCTAAATGCAAAAACCTCAAACTATTAGAATCTTAGAAAACACAGGAGACACCCTTACAGAAATTGGAATAGGCAATCAGTTCCTGATCAAAACCCCAAAAGCACATGCCATAAGAGAAAAGAAACAAGTGGGACGTCGTCATCAAGTAGAAAAGCTTCTGCAAAACTAAAGAAACCATCAAGAGAGCATCACAGAATGGGAAAAAATATTTGCCAACTGTATATCTGACAAAGGCCTAACATCCAGGATCTACAAGGAACTCAAACGTGCCAAAACAACAACAAAAAACAAACAGCCCCATCAAAAAGTGGGCAAAAGACATGAATGGACACTTCTCAAAAGAAGACATATGAACAGACAACAGACTCATAAAAAAATGCTTAGCCTCACTAATCATCAGAGAAATGCAAATCAAAAACACATACCATCGAACTCTAGTTAGAATGCGAACCATTAATAAAACAGAAAACAACAGATGCTGGTGAGGATGTGGAGAAAAGGGTACATTTCTACACTGTTGGTGGGAGTGCAAACTGTTGAACCTCTATGGAAAACAGTGTTGCAATTTCTAAAAGAACTAGAAACTGACCTTCCAAGTAACCCAACAATCCCCATTCTAGGAATATATGTGGAAGAACTCAAATCATTCTACAAAAAAGATACCTGCGCATGCATGTTTATTGCAGCACTAATCACAATAGCAAAAACATGAAACCAACCGTACTGCCCATCGAAAGTGGACTGGATAAAAAAAAAAATGCGGTACATATACATGATAAAATATTATTCAGCCATAAAGAAGGACAAATTATGAACTTCGCAGCAACTTGGATGGTCTTAGAGTCTATCATGAACTCAGTGATCTATCACAGAAACAACAAACTGAGTATCACATGTTCTCACTCATAAGTGGACCCTGAACATCTAGCATAATATTACAAGAAAGGGATTGGCAGTAATGGGACACTACCAGGGGAGGGAGGGATACATGACATCAATAAGGGTGCCAGATTCTAATCCAGTGAAGTAAGGTCCAATGGGAGGCCCAAACATCACTTATATGTCAACCACTTATGTATCCAATCCTGACTTGTGTCGCACATCTTAAAAAAATTGTTTTTAAAAAGTACTCAATATCACTAATCAGAAAAATGCAAGTCAAAGCCACAATGAGGTACCATCTCATTCCAGTTAGAATGGTTATTATCAAAAAGACAAAAAATAATAAATGTTGGTGAGGTTATGGAGAAAAGGTAGCTCTCATAAAATTTTGGAAGGAATGTAAATTAGTACAGTTATTAGGATAAACAGTATGGAGCTTTATCATAAAATTAAAAATAGAACTATAGGATATAGCAATCCCACTACTGGGTATTGATTTAAAAACTGTGAAATATATCAAAGGAGTATCTGCATCCCCATGTTCATTGCAGCACTATTCACAATAGCCAAGATATAGAATCAACTTAAGTGTCTGTCAATGGATAAATTGATAAAAGAAAATATGGTATATAGACACAATGGAATGCTATTGAGCCACAAAAAGGAATAAAATATTGTCATTTGCTTCAATATAGATAGAACTGTAGATCATTTTAAGTGGAATAATCCAGATACAAAAAGACACATATCATATATTGTCAATCACACGTAAGAGCTAAAAAAGTGGATCTCAGAGGGGTAGGGAATGGAAAGATGATTACCTGGGGCTAGAAAGTACTGGTGTGTGAGAATGAAGACAGGTTGGTTAATGGGTTCAAACATATCGTTAGAAGGAATATGTTTTAATGTTTGATAGTAGAGTAGGGTGACTATAGTTAACAATAATTTATTGTGTATCTCAAAAGAGCTAAAAGATTAGAAATAGTCTTAACACAAAGAAAAAAATAAATGTTTGAGGTGATAGATATCTTAACACCCTAATTTGATCATTGTTCATTGTGTGTATGTGTACAAATATAACATTCGCTTGTGTGCAATAAATATGTACAATTACTATATGCTAATAAAATGAAGAAGGGTTTCTGTTGTCAAAGAGCCCACAATCTAATTGTGAGAGTTGGGGGGAGGGGCAAAAAAATCTCTAACTACAAACACATCTGTTAAATTAGTAATCCCTAGAAGAGCAAATAATCTAACGCAAGAGATCCCTGGGGCGGGGGGTGGGGGGGGCATGGAAAGGAAAAAGAAACAGTGCAGTGGTTTCTGAAAAGCCAAGATTGTTTCTGACAGTACATGGCTCTTCATAGTATTACTGAAGTCACTTACCTTAATCATAGCTATTTATTTAGTTATTTTTGCAAACCAACTTCTGAACCTTGCAATTATCAGGTTATATGTGACTAAAGTTGATTATGTATTAGAAACCTAATGGTACAAAAAATACCAAAATATTTTACTTTTCAAGGCATGGGTTTTATTTCCAGCCCTATTCCTTGCTATCCATTGTTTGACTTTAATGAAATTAGTCATAATTTCTGCTACTTGTTTCTCTTTAGGAGGCACAAACTCAGCCTCTTGTTTTTCCGCAGTTGCTATATGCCCTGTTAGAGAAAATTTGAGTGTATTATAGTTGTTAATTTTAATGATAATGGTCATATGCATTTTTTAACAATTAGCTCTGAGAAGAAGGTATTGTTAAGTCCACACAGCAAAATAAAGAGGTTTCCCAAGATTTCAGACTGGAATGGTCACTGTGTCAGTGCTTTAAGTGACCTAGATAATTGTTATTAATGGAGCTTAAATCATTTTCAGAACTATTTTAGATTAATGTATAACATTGAGGTCAATAAATAATCATGATGCCAATGTCCATTAGAGCATGTAAAAAAAAATCTCTTCCAGTCAGTGTTGGGAAACAAATGATATAGAAAATCACAATTACTTAATACTGGATTTTCTTAAAGGTTTAACATCTACTTTTACCTTCTTTGGTCACTGATCTAGCCATTTGTCTATTTACTTTTGAGTGTACTTCCGTTCCCCCACCTGGTTCTTTTCTCTGCAGCAGGGAGTAGATCTGTGAAAATTCTCAGGTGCCCTCACTCATTGGCTTCCATTTAGCTTCTCCCTACCTAGGTAGCAGAAGATTAGAGCAGGGGAAGGGATACTAGGCTCTTTCTCTGAAGCTCTTTCTGCTTCTAGTGGAATCTTCAGCAGTGATTCTTCTTTCTCCATGACTCAGTTCTTTTTTGATAACTCCTCCTTGCAACCAATTCCTTCCTTTATGGTCTCAGTCTCACCTAAAAGTCCATACTGTGGGTCCAGCTTCTGTTTTTGCTCCCTCCTCCAGAGTTCCTTCTCCTACCTGGTGGTCTCTTCTACATAGCTCATCTCCTGGTCCCTTGGGTAACCTGGCCCTGGGGTTTCAGCTCCCTACTGGTGAGCCTGGTTTCTGGACTCTGATATCTCATTTTCTCCTCCCTCTGTGTTGCCAGTCTTAGATGTAAAAACTGCACTGTTTCCTGCAGATGATTTATCTATGGGTAGCTCATCTTCCTCTGCTTTCATCTATTCTAAAAACTCTGTGACTAGTTTGCTGAGTTAAATTTCCTGGTGTGGTTCTACTTTCCAGGCTGAATATGGGTTTGACAGAGTCATTAAATAGCAGGCAGCATACACCTGTGTCATTAACACTTTAGAAACAAGTTAAAAGGAAGAAGATAGACGAGTGGAAAAAAATCTGTTTTATATATCATGAGAACCTTTTTTTGTGCTTAACCAAATCATCACAATTTTGATATGCTTTTTAAATTTTAATATAGGTTATGTGAGACTATTAGCTAAAAAGTGGCATTTTAAAATGTGTACAACTTGCTCATTAATTGGTTCCTCACTACAAAAATAGAATTTTTTTCACCATGGTTATTTGTAGATTAATTTTGCCTAAATCCTACAAACTCTGTGTGGAAAATAGTTTAGAACTACAGTTTTTTCAAGAAATAAACTAGAATGGATTTTTAACAGATTTTCAAAAAAAAAATCAGTGAGTCAACAACTTAGAAGGAATTAATAATTTCCTTTCAAAACTTAGGAAAGACTTTGTTCTAAATATGTCACTGTGTGACTGCATTTTTAGAATTAATAGAAATGAATATATTGACAAATATAGGAACATATCTGCATGAAATCTTTAAGTAATGATGATATCTAAAGTCCTTTAACACATGCTTTGCTTACTTTGAATTTCTTATTTACTTGTAGTCTTTGAAAAATTACTATCTTGCTTGCATTACAAAACTAAGGGAAATATTTCTTTCCAGCATGGAAACTGAGCCTGGTTTATGTTACAAATGATCATGTCTAGTATTTTCCTCTCTTCTCTAGTGTGAGGGGCAGTCCCACGACCTTGCTCAGGGATTTGTTGTACTTGAGTTGCTTAGAGAAAGTAAATTTAGAATAAACCTAAATTGGTGTTATCTTGTGATATATTGTTTGATATGTTAGAAATGTTGTTTTCCCTCAGTAAGCACACTCAGGTTCTAGAATGATTGCTCCCAAGTGAAGGATGAGTTATTCTCATTTAGAACTAAATATACAAACAAAACTCTTTCTACTTCATCAATAACCCATTGATTAACATTGAGAGGGCTGTGAACCTCTACATACTCAAGTTTGAAAAATAATTTTAAATATCCAGCCTCTCTTTGTTTGTTTTATATACCTAATGATGATGAGTACAAATTGGCACCAAGATAGAACACATGCAAAAAGTTGAAGCCCAACTTAAGGCTGATAATAAGAATAGAGAGCTGGATTCTGATATATTCTGTCATATTGACCCCCAAAATGTAGTATTTAGTCAGTGATTTTAAATCTATAAATAATCATTATTGAGCAACAATTGCATGACAGAAGTCATATTAAGTATTTTATGTACATTACATCTATGCATCTATTATATATCTGTATTACTGTTTTTCCAGCTGCAATATTGAAACGCTCAAACCAAAAAACAAAACAGGAGGATCTTAGCTGAAAAAAGAATGACAGAAAGTTGATGATAATTAAGCATCAAAGTAAATGTTGTTACCAGTAAGAGACGTATACTGAAGTATATTACTACATGAAATGTAATAATATCTGTGATTTACTAAAAATACTCCAGCAAAAGGAAATAAAAACAGAAACAAATAAGCAAAAATGTATATAAAAATAAATGAAATAATATTGCATCTAAGCAGGTGAGCAACATGGTATGTTTTGCATTTTGGAGAGATTACTATGGTGATCTGTGCAGGAAAAGACTAGAAAACGGATTGGCGGGAGTTACAGGAAAGTACAGCATTTACTGTATATCCTCATGATCACTTTAAAAAAAATTAATTTGTTATGCTTGGACACTGGCACGCTCTCTCTCTCTCTCTCTCTCTCTCTCTCTCTCTCTCTCCACACACACACACACACACACACACACACACACACACACTTCTCCTCTTCAAGGACTCATTCCTTTTGCTTTATATTATTAGCCCCTGGCTGATAAACCTTTCAAACCAGGCTGACAGCTTAAAACACAGGACTGTATGTTTGGTTTCGAACTTCACCCACACTTATAAAATGTTTGCTATTAAACCACTCTAGCAAATAAGATTGCCTTGCAAGTCAACTTGGTGCATATCAACCCCAAATTTACCATTGGCATTATAATTTGTTTTAATGAGGACTAACCCTATAGCTCGATTTGACTCATTAACCCTGTCTGTTCTTACTTTATGTTTACTTCTCTTCTTTATTGATGCATCTCTCTGAGGGACCACAGCCCTTACAACTGAGGCTGTCAGAGTTAAGTCCTATACTGGAGATACCTAAAGCAGACTCTCTCAAACCTTGTGAATTTATATTAGCAAATAAAACATTTTATAAGAGATAAGACATAAATTCTTTTTAGGAAATTTGTAGTGCGTCATGGAGGAGAAGAGTCATCAAAACTTGTAACAATATCTTTACATAAGTACCATAAGATGAAAAAACTCTCTCCACAGACAAGAAATAAAACAATATTTGGGGATTGCAAGTTGCTAAAATGTTTGAATATTTTCAATATTGTAAATTAAATATGAGATAATTGTGTATAGTCTGAGTCATGCCACGTTATTGCATTGACAAATGTAAGAACATATATCCATAAAAACTTGAAATAATTATGATATAAAAAAACTTTGCCAGGGCACAGCAGTCTATTGTAAGATGTCGACTTCTTGGCTCCAAATGGTCTAAGTGGGGAAAAAACAAACACATAAACAAACAAATCCACACAGATATTGTCTGAAAGGAAAATGGCCCTGGTCCTGCTATTAGCTGAACAATGGATTTTCTGCAAATCAGCTGTCTTTTTTCTTGGCAATTTAATATCTATCCCCATATCTATTCTATTTACCTCAAACAATAGCTCTGAGAAAAACTTAGAAGAGTATATAAAAAATGCACTGAAAAATAAAAAAGAGTTACACTATAGAAATTTTAAAAAGTCTTTGCCATACGCTTTATTTATTTTGAGTTTTGAATTTATTATTCTGCCAGCCAGTTTATGCTTTGGATAGCAAATAACTAAAAATTTCAAAGGCTTAAGTCAACAAAAAGTTATTTCATACTCATTCTTCACTGCTAGTCCCTGCATCCTTGTGACAATCTAGGACAGCTCTTCTCTGTGTTGCATCTTGGTGGTTCTAACTGGTTTAAAATTTGGTTCTATAATATCAGCATAGGACATTCTGGGTTCCTGAGTACGGGGACAGAGAGACTGAGCAATCACACATGGTGTTTTCATTGCCTCAGTCTAGAAGTGATGTATATTTAATTAACATTTCATTAGATTCAACTAATCAAAGGATCTACCCAATAACAAGTAGGCTGAAGAGGAAAAACTTCTGGGAACTAGGAGTCTGGAAAAAGAGCAGAATGTTATTTCAGTGAATAATATAATGTCTATTCTAATTAGTAACTAATATCTAGAGACTCAAGAAGGAAGGGGAAGGGGAGGGGATAAGAAGAAGCCAAAGCACAAAGGCTTATCTTTGGAATTCAAAGATAATTTAATATTTAGGAATATTTAATGAAGGTCAAATGCAAACGGTATTTATAAGTAGTTATAACAACAGATCCTGGAAAGTACCAAATAAGTTAATATTTTATTCAATTGTTTTCTTCCCGTATTAAGCTGTTTCTGATCTTATCTTCCTTTCTGGTGGAGATTAAAGAAGGCATTCATCAGGCCAATAGTTGCCTAGCAAGTGCCAGGCATTGTGTTGATCTGTTCTAGAAGAGCTACCAGATGCAATACGTAAACTAAATTTGGGGCTATCGGCTGGACACAGTGGCTCAAGCCTGTCATCCCAGTACTTTGGGAGGCCGAGGTGAGAGGATTGCCTTAGCCCAGGGATTCGAGACAAGTCTGGGCAACTTGTTGAGTCCTCGTCTCTATAATAAATAAAAAAAATAAGTTGGGCTTGGTAGTGCGCACCTGGAATTCCAGCTACTTGGAAGGCTGAGGTGGAAGGATCGCCTGAATCCAGCAGGTTGAGGCTGTGGTGGCCGTGATAGTGCCATTGCACTCCAGCCTGGGAGACAGAGTGAGACTCCAAGCAAAAAAAAAAAAAAAAAAAAAAAATTGGGGCTATCACTTGGTTAAATTTATAGGGGTTCCTCATTATCCACTATGTTCCATTTGTTTGTTGGTTTTTCCTTAAATGGGGCATACCAAATGAAATGGAGACATAATGGATACTGAATCCTTTATGTTTTTAAGGATGACATTTTATTCTGCCAACTTATGATGTGGAATATTCCACATTTGCTTCACAAACTCATTTCTAACCAATTACTGACAAGAATAATAAAATTACCCTCACTAGCTTAGATCAACCATAGTCCAGCTATTTTGAATACACGGTTTTAAATACATTTCCTAAATATATTAAAGCATTTTAAAAATATATTCTGAATTTCCCTGAATATATCACATTTCAAAAATTGCAGTAACATTTTATTTTAAAATTTTATTTAAAAACATATTTTAAAAATATAATTATATTTCCTTTTTATTGGCAAATGTTGAAATGTCTTGTGATGATGTCAGTAGATTTTCAATTCATTCAAACTGATTTATATCAAGTATTAAAAAAACAAAGGAGTGCTAATGTTTTGCATTTGTAATCGTTGTGGGAATGCCATTCTGCATGATTCTGGATCTCATTAGCTGACCACATTAACCTTAAATAGACAGAAGTCTGTGCTACACATGAAGACAGGATTTCTGAGTCACTGTTCAGATACGAACTTACCAAAACCCACCCCCACCCCGACCTCTATCACACATTCCTAGTCATTAACACTGTTGTTGAAATAGTAGTCCAGGAAATTCCAACAATTTCTTCACCACACACAGTGAATAGTGAAGAGCAGTGAGTGGTGGGTATCACACATCATGTTTACTGCTCGTGGGTAATGTAGAGACATTCACTGTCTGTCCCTGTTCTGCTTATCATTCATTTACAGAAACACAGACTGGATATATGGGACTTGTCACCCAGGATGATAAAACAAAAAGTTCCACTTTTCTACCCGTTCAACACCAACTAGCTGTCTCACAATTCAGTTTAATACTGACACTAACTACCCAGAGTTAGCATTAGACTCCTTAGGTTTACAGACTTATTTCCAGAAGACTGTCCTCATTTCAGATGCCTGTTACACCTATTAGGTCACACATACTTCCAACCAATTGGCTATAAATCGAGGATTTCCACAACTTCTTCCTCAGGTTTGATGATTTGCTAGGATGGCTCAGAGAACTCAGAAGTTCACTTATTGTGTTTACTGGTTTATTATAAAGAATAAAAATAATGGCTAGATGAAGATGCCCAGAAAGGTCCAAGGGTAGAAGTTTCTGTCCCCTATGGAGTTGGAATACACTACTCTCCTGGCATGTGAAAGTGCTCTCCAGTTAGAAAGTCAGGATTTAGGGGTTTCTAACTGTGATTTCATTATGCAGGCATGTCTGTGTCCAATGGTTATTAACTCAATCTCCAGCCTGTCTCTTAACCAAAGTTTGGGAGTATGGGGTTGAAAGTTTCAAGCTTCTAATTAAGGCTCGCTCTTCTTTCTGGCTACTGGCCCTCATCCTGCACTTATCAAGGGGCCTGCCAAGAGGTGACTTATTAAAACACAAAATGTTCCTATCAACCTTATCCCTTGAGAAGTTACAAGTGTTTTAGGAGCTCTGTGCAAGAAATTGGGGACAAAGACCAATTATATTTCTTATTTTACCACAAATTTATATCAAAATTTGCAAACAAATATACAGAAATGTAATCAAAATGCCAATGACAAACTAGAAAGGGTTGGATATTAACATGTTGAATATCTTTACAGATACATCATTTATCTACTGCTGCAATGGTGCTGCATAACAAACAAACGAACACAAATTCTAAGTTGCAAAAAGCAATAAGCATTTTATTTAGCTCACAGTTTGATGATGTTTAGCTGACCTCCTCTGGACTAATCTGTATGTCTGTGGTCAACTGAGGATTACTGAGGCAGCTCTACTGATATTGACGGGGCTCCTTCCCAAATCTGAGAGCCAATTGGCTGTCACTTAACACAGGATAGACTTGGCTGGGATGATAGAATATGATTCAGTTTTACCCTTCATGTCTTTTATCCAGCAGGCTAGCAGAGATAAGTTCTTATGATGATGGCAGACAAGTAAAAATCAGCAGAAATGAAGAAGCCTTTTCAACTATCTGCCTGTATCACATTTACTAACATGTCAATTGCTAACATATGTCACGTGATTGATCCCCTTGTTAAGAAGAGGGTATAGTATCTTTTTCCAAATATGAGGGTATTGCAAAGTTACATGGCAGAAGGACAGGGAAACAGGAAGGGGCAAAGAATTGGGCCTTGAGAGCTCTTATTAATCTAAAAGAAAAATGATAAGCACTTCACTAGAAAAATAAAAAAAGACAAAGACATAATTGCCAGACGGAAAATACAAATAGCCACAGGGCACAATACTACATTTAAGACTTTTTAAAATAGTGAATTAATAATGATTGCAATAATACAACTTTATTTACTGTTGGTGAAGTAGTATGACATGTAGAATGAAAAATAATTTAGGGGATAATTTGTAGAAAAATTGTTTTTATGCATTAAATGTTATTAACAGCATTGAGCCTATAGTCTAGTAAATTTTTTGGAATATAGACTTTAAAACATTGTTAATTTGGATTGTTCACATGTAATTATTTTTCTGAATTATTTATAGGAGATAAAGATGAAAACATGCTCTACTTCTAACAGTTGGGAATAGTGGAAAGATTTATGTGAACTAAGGGCTGATGGCAAGTGAGCCTGGCACAAGATGGTGTGCACACTCTGTCTTCCTGCTAGGATGAGAAGCATGAGCCTGTGTGTGTGACCCAACACATACAATGTGCTTTACATTTAAAACTCCTCACTCAGGAAACAGTCTTGATTGTATTTCTGGAAATAAGATGAGAGAAGGAACCTCCATTGAAGAGATGATGACAATGGGGGTAAAGTTAGGAAACTGGGGCTCCAAATTTGACAATAATTATTATTTCAATTAAAGCAACTACCATTTATTTAAGACTATTATAGTCAAAATGTCATGGACTTTAAAGATACTAATTCATTTACTGTTGGGAGCCAGCCTTGGAGGCCCGCCTGATGACAAAGTCCAGGTGCGCTGAGGACCCCTGGCCGCAAAGCGAGCCCAGGCAGCTGAGGCCCTTCTGTCTTCATCTTTGCTGTTGATACAGCTGAAGAAATTCTGTGCAGTCATGAAAGAAGAAGATGGCATGTTTATGCAAAGAATCACAGCTAACCTGGAAATATCATGGTTTATTTTTCCATTTTTCCCACTATGCCACTTGGCCTTTTCTAACATATGCAAGGGTTAAACTCTGAAGCACATCAAGAATGCTTTATTTCACTTGGTTATAGGTTACTAGATATTGCTTAAGTAATAAATGATATAAGTATATCCACTCATTTGATTTAGGACTATGCAGTTTAGTGTTTAGACATAAGGATTTTTAGAAGCACAAGTTTATAATAAGTTCATTATGTATTCATTATAAGTTTTAACACTTATCTAGGAGTTATGTAGGTGATTTATAACACTGTCTTCACTGACTTCGGATAAAGATTAATGTTAAGGTTTTTACTTAATTCTATAGTTAAAACTTTAAGTTAACATTTGTAGAGTAGGTTTTCACTGAATTCATATTATAATAATCAGACACTTTTATGACAGATCAGCCAAAACAGAAAATAACCTTGAGGGACCTGGGAAACATTACTAAAAGCTTCTTTTGAGTTCTCTTTAGAAACAAGCACTGCAAGATAAGAGAAAAGTAACGAGGACATATGGACAAGGGAGGCGATCACAGGACTCTGAAGAACATAAGAGCCTAAGATGAGAATATTCCTGACACATAAAGAAATATACACTTAAAGAAACTTTCTTGAAACATTTGTAATTTGGGACATTGAACTGAGAGTGTCATTGTTGACTTTATGAATAAGACTCGTCTAAATGCCTATGAGATTCCTGGCTTATTTGTTACTAAAGCCTATGGGAATCTTGGTTTGTTTGCTACTAAGACCACTAGCTGGTAACTTTTAAAAGATATGTATGTGAAAGAGTTTTCTTTGTCTTGTCCCTTCAAAAATGGTATAAAAGCTTTGTATTAACTAGCATTAAATTGTCATCTGTTCAAGAAGCAGGTGTCCGGTATATGATCGTCGTCGTCGCCTCTCTGTCTCTCCTTCAACATATCTCACGACCCTTGTGGGGCGGGACCCCGCAATTTACTCTCCAAGTTTATAAAGTAAATAGTATTGCTTTTATCTTACAGATGACAAAACAAGATCAAGGTAGTTAAATAAATAACCCATGGCTATACAGTTGAGGAGAAAAGCCAAGATATGAAAACAGGACTTTCTGACCCCAAAGCCAATGTACTTTCCACTAGTCCATATGGTAAAACACTCTTATCTCCTCATCTATACCTTGGTGATAAAAATGTAGAGTGATCCATAGAGCTGAAATGGGATGCAGTAATGTGTTTATGTCCTAATCCCAGAAACATGGGCATATTACTTTGACAAAAGGTACTTTTCACATGTGGTAATGTGAATGACCTTGAGATGGGGAGATTATCATGCCTTGTTCAGGTGAACCCAATGTAATTGCAGAGTCCGATTGGGGGACCCTCAAAGACTGAGCCCCCTGCCCCCTCCATCATTTGGTTTCCTCTTGGCTTTGGGGATTCTTCTAAATTTGGGGAGCTCCTCCATTCCCAATGGCTGGGATTTATGGCAGGGATTCCACTCTGAACCTCTCTGGAATTTGTGCCTGAAGTGCCTTCCACTGGATTTTGGGGTTCCCAGCACCCCATGTAGATTGGAGGGTCCCTTTTGTGTCTCCTGGCATTCAAGGACTCCCCTCTTTCTTCACCAAGAAGCACAGAATTCTGCTGGAAAAAAAAAAAGAAAAGAGAGGCAGAAAAGTCAGCATCAGGGAAAGAGAGGTAATGATGGAAGCAGAGGTCTGAGTGGTATGAGAAAGGGACCACAGGCTAAGGAATATGGGTAGCTCTTAAAAGTGGGAGAAGTCGGGAAGACAGAGTATCCCCTACAATCTCCAGAAAGAAAGCATCCTAACGACTTATTTTAGACTCCTGAACTCCTGAACTGTAGCATAATACATTTAAGTAAATCAGTTTGTGGTAATTTATTATAGCAGCATTTGAAAGTTAATATACTACCTCATTTGTTCTGTTTAAATTATAGATCTAAATCGGCCATGGGTTCTCTATTTGATAATGTTATATGGATGCACATTCTGTTATCCTATTTTGTCATTATGAAAGTAAACCAATTTGGAACAATCAATCTCTAAATCAATAATTGCATAGGTCAGTATGTTTCTGATAATGGGGAAATTCAAATAAATAGTCTCATGTAAAGATAGAAAGAAAAGTTGATTCTACCAGACAGCTAATGATATTGTTAAGGATAAACTCTTGAACTCCTAGAGCTGTGTATTAAGGTATTAAGAGAAATGTTCCAGACAGATAGGAAACACTGCAAAAGAATGCACTATTCAATTAGGGTGTAGATGCAAGATTTAATTGGGGTACAGACAATACCTTTGGGGTCTTGACCAGTCACAGGAAACATTCAAGATGTCTTTCTGTATGTCACTTTTTGCACGATGTATCTTTCAGCCTAGAGGGCTTTATGAATTCATACAAGGGGCTACACAGTGGTCACTGACTTTCAGTCAGTTCCAGGACACAGTGACTCTGGCTTCCCTGTAGCTAATCTGTACCAGGCTTAAAACAAGGCCTAATTATCTCAGCAGTAAAACAGTACGTGCACCTTCAAGTCCTTTATTGGGACTTCAGTGTCTACAGGAGAAGCAACACACATTTCATTCTCCTTAACACTAATTCCCCAAGGATTACACTTACATAGCTCGGGAAACTTTCAAACCAAGTGTGGCTGGATGTGAATATGACTGTGCTGACTCTTCTTAGATTAGAATTTGGTTGAGTTGGGTCCCCTCCAAAAATAAGCCAAAGCATGACTGCTGCAGCTCTGTCCTATGAGCAGGATTCCTTCTTTTACTGAATTTCTCTCCCACTGCATGGGAGTGAGGCTTAATGCTCCAAGAAATATAAAAGCAATAATTAAAAGCAGGGAATGATCTCTAATTTCTAGCTTGTGCTCCATCTGTGTCTCTTGTCTATGGAGATAATGAAAAACAAAAATAGTCTGGAATATGAAGTAATCTGGCTAAGCATATACTATAGAAGTTCATTTTTTTTTCAATCAACATCAGTTTATCTACTTAAAAATTTGAACTGGGGTAGAGCATGTTGTACTTGGCCATGGGTATACTTTAGAAAAAATAAAAATAATTACTTTTTAAAAATAGAATATCTCTTGTTAGAGATGGATAGTAATATAGGTCATAACATTTCAGTTGAATTATCAAAATTGCATATTTTGAAACAATAATTGGAGCACAACATTATATGATAGAATATTTAAAGGCAACTGTATTTTGTGTTTAATTATGCAAACTCAACCTTCTGTAAAGCTTGACTTATTTGTTAAAGGAGGAAATAAATACTCATTTTAGATCTTATGTACATGAGAAAAATGTCATTTTACAGTAGTTTGGATATGTGAATATAAACAGGAAGAAAAATAATTCTTTTCAGGCTAACTTAGAAAAATTATCTAAGAAAAAGTACTAATTTTAAAGAACTGATATTAGATAAGTGATACACAATTAAGAAAGTTATGTAGTGATTCTATCCTAATATTTCATTTTGGGGGGAGAGCATATTACAGAAATTCAAATTCTTGGAGGCTCGAATGCTATGAGGCTCATTACAAGTATGAAATAGTGCTACCAATAGTGGTTACCAGTGTTAAGAAATATAAAAAGATTTAAAGGCAATTTTTTCCTGGTATCTTAATATCTAAATAATGAGATCTGTCTTGTAGGTGTGATAAACCATCTCATAGGTTAAAATTCATGGAATGTAGAGTCAGGTTTTACCCTTTATTAGAATTTAAAGTAGACGCTTGATAAATTATTGTAACTAGTGATGAATAATGATTCCATGTTTTGAAATTTGTTTTTACATATACAAGATATGATTTAATCAGTACCTAATATACTTGCATAGTTACAATAAGTATATCATGGCATGACAATATCAGCTTACTAGAAAATTGTCACTAGCTAATGGAGGTGCTTGAAATCCTGCTGAAGTTCCACCTTCCAAATACTTGTATACATGGTCTGGTCAACATCTTGAGTATGTGCTGGACTCTACAAAGATGTTGTGGAATTACCTTTTTATGTGGCTCTGGCTTCAGGGGGTGCTAATGCTTCTGAAAGTTGAAATAAGTCTTCTGTTTTTCTCTTGTTTCAAAAAAGTCTAAGGTATTATGAGCCAAACTGCTGTAACAGAAAATCTGCAAAGGTAAGGAAGTTAGGCATGGTTTCAAATATATATGTAATTAATTTGAGTGAAAATGATGATAATTGTACAATAAATAGTAAAGATACATATTTTAAAATAGACTAAGCTGGAAATATTTTATTCTAGACCATCAGTTATTATTGAACTTCCAGTTATTATTGAACTTCGTTGCAGAGTATTCGATATACCACTCTAAAATTAAATAATGAAATAAGAGTGATAAATAACACTATATTATAATTGATATTTTTGTAATTGTAGATTTTTTTGTTGCTGTAACAAGAATAAAAATAATATAAAATAGAAAAAGTAATTCTTCATAAATTCTATAGTTAAGAACTTTAGAAAACCTGAGTGGTCAGCTCAAAATTATTAGATATAACGAGTACAGTTTGATAAAAGGGCTTTGTAAGGATAAATAATTAAAGCACAAAGTGTTCCTGCATTCCAGCAATAACTACCTAAATTATCTAATTGATAAAGAAACTCCACTTATAATAAAAAGAGAACTATTCTGGGAAATAGACAGCAAGCAATCTGGATGAGTTTTACAAAAAAATTGCAAAATTGGGACATATTCAAGGACACATATTTTATACATGAGAGTGGATATCTATGGAGGAGAGCAGGGGAGAGATTTGTTATGAATAGAAGAGAAATAAAACATGAACTGAGCCTTGATTACATCAATGACAAGGTCACATGATGAAGAGAGAATTGTATTTAATTCAGTTTCTTACTTCTGAGGTTTAAAAAAAAAAAGATAACTGGAACATGTCTTATGTTCTTAACTGTTTCCATTATATATTGTAAAAATAGACATTCTTTTTTTTTTAGTTCAAGTCTCACTCTGTCACCCAGACTGGAGTGCAGTGGCCGCTCCCTCCACCGCAGCCTTGACCTGCTGGGCTCCGGCGATCCTTCCACCTCAGTCTTCCAAGTAGCCGGAACTACAGGTGTGTGCTACCATGCCCGGCTAATTTTTGATTTATTGTAGAGAAGAGGTCTCGCCAAGCTGCCCAGGCGGGTCTCGAACCCACGGGCTCAGGCAATCCATTCACCTCAGCCTCCCAAAGCGCTGGGATTACAGGCTGAGCCACTGGGTCTGGTTTAGATATTCTATCTAAGTTAATTGACAGTTTGAATAATGTACAAATCAGCATTTCAACAGAAATTTTCTTTGGCATTTTTAAGGTTACATAGAGGTACAACTAGGCAAGAACGTAAAAACATGATATTTGCCAATGACAAAAAGTTTTGATAACTATGTTGTGTGAAGATCTTATACAAAGGGAACTGAAGTATATGAGGAAAAGGGGGAAAATTTATAATTGCTGTAAACAAATAATCCATATGAGAAAAAGAGGAAAGTAAACAGAAAAGCCTGAAGTTCTATTCATGTCACTTTTTAGGCTCCTTACCATTGCCAGAGCTTCAGTTTACAGAAAAGTGAGACACAGAGAGATTAAGTAAACCAACTGAGGACACAGCTCAAATCAACAAACACTGATTTCCTGCTAGTGGCAGATACTGAGCTAGATGCCAAACATTGGCTAAAAAGGTTAATTTTAAATGTAACACATACACACATACGCACTCACACATTTTAAACAGTGATAATAGATGTTAATAGCTTGATTGTGGTAGTTGGTTCACAATGTTTATCAAAATGTCACCTTGTACACTTTAAATGTATACCATTTTAATTTGTCAATTTTTCTTCACAAGTCTGGAAAAAATCTTTATATAAAAAAAGCAGAAAAGCAAACTAAATTTCTTTCTCTGGATGTATACATGGATGAGGGGGACCCCAAAACCCCAGAATTTATTAATAAAAATGTATGGTTAAACTTCTTACATGTTTAAACTTCAATCACCTTCGAAGTACTTGCTGTCTGATGCAATACACCCATCAAGATGCTTTTTCCACTGCTCAAAACAGTTTTTTTAAGTTCATCAATTTCTGCCGTTTTTTTTCTTCACTTCTTACACATCAGAAAGAAGTTTTCTGTTAAGGGCTTTTTTCATCTCGTGAAATAAAAAAAAAAGATGAAGCTTAGGGTGAGATTGGGTAAATAAGGAGGGGCACGGAGGTCATGCAGTTTTTGGTCAAAAACTGCTCAACATTCAGTTCAGTGTGGGCAGGTGAGCTCATAAGTCACCCATCATGAAATGGACAAACACATGGAAAGAATCTCCAAAGATAAAAAAAATTTAAAAATTCACTGGAGACGAACACAGCCTTTCATAAGACTAGCTGGTGCACTGATGTCAATGAGTTTTCAGAACACTGACTTAGCGGGAGAAGCCTGTATTACAAGAGGCCCACTTTCCAAAGATAATTCTGGTTCTTTTTTTTTTTTTTTGCCCCCCCACACTGTGTGTGTGTGTGTGTGTGTGTGTGTGTGTGTGTGTGTGATTGGAGAGAGAATATTAATTTCACAGCTACCAAATGAATGTAAATAATTTTATTTAATTTTAAATGTGAATATAAAAGCATAGAGATTCTTTAAAAAAATTAGATTCAGGAAGTATACATGCAGGTTTGTTACATGGTATATTGCTCAATGACAAAGTCTGGGCTTCTATTAAACCCTTCATCCAAATAGCCAGCATGGTACTTCAATAGTTCGTTTTTCAACACCCTCCACCACCTCCCTTTCTTCTCTAGGAGTCCCCAGGGTCTGTTGTTTTTATTCTTATGCCTACACCTTGTGTATCCAAGAGTTTAGCTCCCACTTATAAGTGAGAACATGTCATATCCTGTTTCTGCATTAATTCACTTAGAATAATGGCCTCCAGCTGCATCCACCTTGCTGCAAAGGATATGATTTAATGCTTTTTTATGGCTTCATATGGTGTATATATACCACATTTTCTTTATGAAGTTAATAAAACAGACAATTAATCTTCACTATCACTCATGGCTGTTTTCCAAAGGATTGCTTATACAATTTGGCAGTCATTTCAAGAGTCATAAACTCATTTATATAATTTAACTAAATAATATCATTATTCATAATCTAATATTTGAAATTACTTATAATAAGGGAAATAGGTATATTCATGAAAATATTTATTTTTAACAATAGTACACCATAAAGAGCAAAGGGGATGTAAATACTTAATAGTGGGGAAATATTTTAATAAATGAGGATATAAATGTTTAATAAGATATCAAACAACTATTTTGGGAATTTTGATGACAGAGAAAGTAAAAGTGAGAGGTACAGGGGTGGGGAGAAAGAGTGAGAAAGAGGAGAGGAGGGAGTGAGAGAGGAGAAAGAGAGAGAGAAAAGAAATAAACTGTTGAAACAAAGCTGCCTAATTATATGGTAGTAAGTTAATCGATATGTTCTTTATTTTTCATTTTTTTTTTTTTTTGAGTTGGAGTCTCACTCTGTCGCCCAGACTGGAGTGCAGTGGCCGCTCCTGGCCACCGCAGCCTCGACCTGCTGGGCTCCGGCGATCCTTCCGCCTCAGCCTTCCGAGTAGCCGGAATTACAGGCATGCGTTACCACGCCCGGCTGATTTTTTGACTTATTGTAGAGATGAGGTCTCGCTGCCCAGGCGGGTCTCGAACCCGCGGGCTCAGGCAATCCACTCACCTCAGCCTCCCAAAGGCGCGGGATTACAGGCTGAGCCACCAAGCCCGGCTTATTTTTCATTTTTTAATAATGAAATCACTAAGTCCTAAAATAAAAAGTAATGCCCAGTGCAACAAAATTCAAAGTATGCTAATTAAAAAAATATAGATTAGGAAAGAATGTCATAATACAAGCTTTTTTCTTCTAGTTGTCATTTTGGAGATATATAACATTTTCCTTCCAGTTGTTACTTTGGAAATCTTTTTCACTGACTAACATTCTCCTAATTCTTGATATTCCTTTTCAACAAGAAATGTATAATTGAATGTGATTTAATCTCTTTCAGCCCCATACTTGTTCTTGGAAAACAGAACCGTTAAGAAAAATTAAAACTTCATATCAAATTCTCAGTTGCAAATTTATTTAATTTATTCATTAATTTAGTCTTTAACAAATGTTTGCTGAACAGTTACAATCTGCCAGGCTCTAGAATGAATTGCTCCTCTTAATTTCCATTGTCCACTTTCCATAATAGGTCTGCAATCACATGAGTCTCAATACTTTCTGTCAGCACACAGCTTCATATTCTTGTCTCAGTTCTGTTTTTCTCCTCCCCTTCTCCTGTCCTTTGTAAAGCCTATCTTTTTTTTTTTTTTTTGAGTTGGAGTCTCACTTCGTCGCCCAGGCTGGAGTGCAGTGACAGGCTCACGGCCACTCAGCTTCGACCTGCTGGGCTCCGTCGATCCTTCTGCCTCAGTCTTCCAAGTAGCCAGAATTACAGGTGCGTGCTACCACGCACTGTTAATTTTTTTTTTAATTTATCACAGAGATGAGATCTCACCAAGTTGCCCAGACTGTTCTTGAGCCCGAGGGCTCAGGTAATCCTCTCACCTGGGCCTCCCAAAGTGCTGGGATTACAGGCTTGAGCCACCGAGCCTGGTCCATTTTTTTTTTCACAATACCTTTTGGAAATCCCAATTCACTGCCAATAAGTGTTTTATATGCTCAAACCATTCCTTGATCACGGCATTTACTTCTGGACCTCAATATTCTTTCCTCTTACCATATCAGTTTCTGAACAACCACTCAAAGGTCCTTACTTCCGCGTGCACACATGCGCACACACACTCACGGGGGGGCGGGGAGAGACATCACATCTTCACAGCTACTTATTTTGAAGCATCATGTATAGGCAGCATTTTGCTGACTTCCATGAATACCCAATATTTTAAAGCTTCCTTCTGTAATGATCTGTACATTTAAGAATAGGAATTTAGTCCATTTTACAAATGTTTTCACACCTAAGTTCTTAGCTTAGTTTACAGTTAATGAGTTTATGATCCCAAAATAGTCATACCCTTCTGTGATTCCATCTGATCCAATGACATCCTTCTTCACTTTAGCAATCTATGTACCTAACTATATTTCAAATCTTTTTTTATCACCCAGAGATGCTGTCACTGAAATCCTGGTCTCTAAAGTTTTCAGATCACAATTCACATTCTACAGCCTTCATGTACTTGCTCTTTTCACTGCCACTAAGGTACTGCTAGATAAGAGAAAAAACATCAATATAAAGGATGTTTGCATTAAGTCATCACCTTTTTGGCTTCATTGTTTTCAGTCCCACGATGAATTATTTTGGTGAAATTCTCATAAGCAACATTAAATGCTTTGTCTACATTTTACTAATTTGCTTAATTTTGTATATATCAACAACCAGGGAACAAAGAAATGAACCCAGAAGACCTCTTAAGGAATTTTCAGACTGCAATAACATTATATATAAAAGTGTACCCTTTAGAAAATGAAGATATCAGGACCCTGCTCAATTATTAGACAATTCAATCAATAATTAAAAAGAAATGCATATTTTGCTTATATATTTTTAAAAATGACTTCATTTCCTTTTCATAAATAAAACAGATTCAAATCTATGATTTTTGAGGCAAGATGGCGATGGAACTGGTGGAAGTATGAAAGTCTCTGAAAGGCCGAGTGTCCATGAAGACAACCTGTGTGAGTGGGTGAGTATAACCAAGTGAGTGAAAGTCCTACCTGAGGGAAGATTCGGGATCAAGCACTCAGGGCTCCCTCTGGAGGTGGCTGCAATCCACCACTGCCATGAGATTGGAATCCGGGCACGCAGGATTGTCAGTCTGGCTTCAAAATTAAACTAATCCAGAGGATCTACATAAGGAGGAATAGGGGATTGAGCAATCAGAAGTGAAAGCCATCCCCATCACTGAGCAACAGAGTTAAAGGGAAGGGAGATGGGAAAGGGCAAGGAAAACTATCACAAGTGAAGGAGAATCAAAGGAAGAACACAGGTAATCTTCAGACTTCTGTGAACACTGCACTTGCGAATACAGACTTCAGAATGCAAACAATAAAGAGCCCCCAGAATGACTAGTCTCAAACCACAAACCCAGATAGCAAGAGATTAATAAAGAGAATGAATAGAAATAACATGTGTATTGCAGCATTATTTACAATAGAAAAAGCATGGAACCAACTGTGCTGCCATCGAAGTGGACTGGATAAAAAAAAAAGTGGTACATATATATGATGGAATATTATGCAGTCATAAAGAGTGGCAAAATTATAAACTTCACTGTAATTTGGATGGATTTAGAGTCTATAATACTCAGTGATCTCTCAAAGAACCAAAGAACTGAGTACCCCTCAAGAAGTTGGGGAGCTAAAATCTTTTAGGAAAACTGAGGGAGAGAATCTTTTGCCGCTGCTTAAAGCTGAGAATAGATGTTGATACCACCTACAGGGCTTAAACTTTCTTGCTATTCTTTTTAAGGGCCAGGTGGCATGGAGACTTGTAGCCACTTGATTAAGAATGTTGATGGGAACTATTCTTTCGGAGGGATAGGAAAGGATCCCTGTTGCAACATCTGGAGTTGGAACTTACGGAGCCTAGAAGACACAAATTTAACCAAAAGGTTAAAAGAAAAGATCTGAAAATAAAAATATTATAGCTCCTAAAGGCCCTAATAGTGGAAGGAACAAGGAGATGGAGGGTATTATGTTCTGATTGTGTCCCAGATTTTCTTTGAGTTCCTGCACTATATTTATGTAGCCAGGAGGCCTTATATACTTCTTGTAGATTAGTCTCTACTTCCCTGGTGACATTTATTCAGTTGCAACATGTGGTGTTGATCACCCCACAAACTCCACCTCCAGCAGCCAAGATAAAAGCCAGGACTTATCTCTTTTGCATAACTACAATAGGTAGCGAATTGAGGGAAATTGAAAGCTTATCAATTGCTGTCCCATGTTTGTAGACTACTGATTGTGATGTCCTGGTGATTTTACTTAAGGCGTTTTCATGATATTCTAATCAAATCCAAAGAGTAGCCACCCAAAGGTGGCCTCAGGCCCAAGAATTATTGCACTGTCTCCCAAGTCCCTTTCGTTTCCTGTGTGTGGGATAGAGATGGAAGTAATCACAAGTATGTTCTGAGGGGCCAAGTGGCTGATTAGACACTCCCCTTAATTCCAGGTGTTTTCAAGGTAGGGTAAACAAGCCCCTTTCTAGTCCTAGCCCCATGTGGATGGTCACAGATGAAAACATTACTGGCAGGTATGCAAGCAAAAGTATGCTTATTCTGTTTGAGGATGTCAATGACTTTGGCAAATAGAGGGTCAATGTCATTAGACTCTGACTCAATTGTTAACCTGACACTGGTGAGGTGAGCCAGTATGCTCAATAGAAGTACGAAGGGGTATACAAAAGTCCACCAGTCTCGACAGGTCAACTGAAGGTGGGGACCCTTCCTGAGTATTGGTTGCATCTCCAGTATCCTGAGTGTAATTGATATCACACCCGGGGATCGGAGGTCCAATTATAAACACAAGTGCTGATAGGCTGTTTCCTTCTGACCTATTGGAGAGCTCTCTTATTCCTCCCTCTTCCAAATGTGGGAACTCTCTTTAGCCAAGTGTTTGCCCAGCGAACAGTTCTGGTGCAGAGTTGGCACTTCTGTATTTTCATTGTGTCAGGAAATCTGCAGTTTAAGGTGAGTACCTGATGTTGAATAAAGGCTGGGATTTGGAATGATGGTGTTGTTATGAAGTTGTTAGATAAGTCTACTTCTAGGAGTTATTAGGGGATCTACAAGGGGTTTGAGTGAGGTTAAGAGTAGAGGCAAATGCTCTAGAAGTAGTTAGGCTCTAGTGTAGTTAGAAGCCTATTAGTGGTCTGGGGGTTGGGGTTGTAGATCCACCATTTTGTCAGATTTCATCCCATGGCATTCCACTGTGAGAATTGGAGATAGGGATTGTTATTCCAATCTCCCAAAGAGTGAGGAATTTCTAACCTTATTAAGATTAGAAAGAAAAGAAACGTGGGTTTCATTTTTAGAGGGAAAGCAATTACGTATTTGCATTCCTGCAGGGTTGCAAGTAAGCAACTATTCAATTAGAAAACATGAGTAAGTATAAAAGCCCTGTAATAGGAGCAGCCTGGTGTTGGGGTAGCATCTAATTCCCTTTGATGGTCTCAAGCTTCTTTTTAAAGAGGAACTTCAGGTCTTCTGTAGGCTCATATGTGTATTCCTGATCCATGGTTGTGGGTTGAGGATCCTGCGGAGACTCAGAAAAAGGTTTTATTCTGGATATGTGTACCTGGTATTCATTCCCTTGAGTTTGACTGCCATAGGGGCACTGAGAAGCACTGTGTCCTACCAATTTAGAAAGTAACTGATTCTGAGGTGTATTTTCTTTCCATATATTGAAAAAAACCTGATCTCCTTTTTAGAGCAGGTGAAGCACTGGAGGGTTTTGGGAGGAATTGCTTACCATGCTCCCTGATTGCCTTCTGGACTTGACCTAAGTTAGTTAATGATGTAGGCTAAAAAATTTTGGATTTCAGGGTCTACGATAAGATTATTGGTTAGAAATGGTCTTCCACATATCATTTCAAACGGGCTAAGTTGTAGCTCGACTTTTGGGACATCCTGACACAAAACAAGACAATAGGTAATACTTGAATCGAGGAACTAGCAGTTTCCTGAAAAAGCTATCCTGAGACTTAAGAGTTTGTTTAGCTCCAACACCCCTTAAAAGTTTTTCTGAGCCTCTTATTGAATGACAATTCTTCATCTTATTTAGTATACTTAGAAATTAAAGAGCGAGTGAGAGAGGAAGGTAGTAAGAGTAGGACAGTTTCTGGTGACTTGCAATGACCTGCCTGCCACACAGTAGTGTCAGTCAGATGGTTACTCTTGCTGATTTCTGAACTGTCTCTTTGATGTCCTTTGCAATAATGCATGATAGCAACCTCTCAGGTCTGCTGTTATCACTTTCAAGAGATGCAAGATTTCTGTTTGGTGTTTAATGGGGAAATTTTTGCTGTGAAGAGTTTCTGCTCTTTCTTTATAGATGTTAACTGAGTTGAAGGGCAAGGGTTTCACCAAATGGATTATTTTTTGTTTTGGCAAGACCAGGGTAGCACTCAACACCTTGAAAAAGTTCCTTCTCAACAAGGGACTGGGAGTTTAGGCCTTATTAAAACCTATGGCTTATGAGAGAAGTTTTCCAGGTACAGATGAAGCTGAGAGAAATGATGTACCTGGGCTTCCTGTCAGCTTCAACTACTGAGCAAGTTTTGGTTGATAAAGGTCTGGGACAGGTAAGAAAAACAGAAGGTGGCTACTAATTAAGAGGGTAATGGGCCTTCCTGCCATCTTGAGGGTAACCTACAGCTCTTCTGCAGTAATAGCAATGGTCCATTGCGGAGTCACTTATGGTCTTGGGCCTCCTGAGTTGGACATGACCAGGATTTGGGACATGATTCGTTCTCCCTTCAGAGTTGGGGCAGTCCAATGGCCTGTTTGTCCACATTCATGGTACAGCTCATGAGGCTTAGGTTTTGGGCATCTGCCCTTCCAAGGCCTAATTCTCCACAATTATCGCAACTCCCTTTGATTTGGGGTTGTTGCCTGACCTCTCCTTAGGTGGCTTTTCCTGAAGTACTGCAGCCAGTAGTTTGACTTATCTCTTTTCCTTCTCTCTTTGCTGTTCCTCCCTGGCTAGGTCTCAATTATTAAAGATGAGAATACTGTGCTCAGACGCTGAGGTGAGGTGTCTGTGGTCCCAGGTCTAGTTTTTATAGCTTTGTCCAGATATCTGGAGGCAGATAGCTTGCATAATAGGTACTTAGAACCATCTGCCCATCTAGGGAGTTAGGATCCAGGTTTGTACATTTTTTTAGAGCCTCCATTATTCTGGCCTGAAGCGGAGTTCTCAGCTTCTTCCTGTACTCTCTTACCTTAGCACAATTGATGGGCTTTACAATGTGCTTTACAATGTACCTTTTAATCCCTTCCTTCCTTCCTTCCTTCCTTCCTTCCTTCCTTCCTTCCTTCCTTCCTTCCTCCCTCCCTCCCTTCCTTCCTTCCTTTCCTCTCTCTCTTTCTTTCTTTCCTCTCAGCATAAGTTGTGAGGCATGTAACCATGAGGTCTTTCTAAACTTGCCCTGGGGTCCCTGGTTAATATTCTCATGAGACTCTGTGAGGGGAGCTACTTTAGTTCCTGGGGGAGCCAGTGTTGATGGCATGCTGTGTGTCAGCATATCCTTGTACCTAAACTATAATCTGACCCCTTCTGATGTGTAGCACTGGGACTGAATGACTGCAAGATTTTTCCAGGCTAAATAAAAATAAATGGCAAAATCTAAAAATTCCTCTAAGAACCCTCAGGTATTTCTTTCCCCAGTTTTTTCCTACATTATTGGAGTTCTAATAGACTGAATGGCATATGAACCCTAACAGTACCATTTGGGGCTCTGGCTATGTCTTGAAGGGACCACAAATTTGAAAGCCCCCAGGACTGACGCTTAGGACATACTTAGGAAGGCTAGTATGAGGTGGAGAAGTTGTTGGGTTGGATTTTGGGAGGGTACCCTTTGAGGAATTGAATTCCTTGTCAGGTTTTAGGGGACCCAAGATGGTGTTTCCCATGGGGTTGACAAGTTAAGGTGGCAAGCTGCTAGTTTACAAGAACTTCGCTTTCCAGGATTATCTCTCAATGCCATGAAGGCTTGGACATATGGGACCACTTTCCATTTCTCTTGCCTCTGGCAAAAGAGGTCCAGTAAAAGAATGGTATATAGTTTAAACTTCATTAGATGGTTAAAATTCTCTGTCTTCTAGCTTGTACTGAGGCCAGACCACGTTACAAAAGAAAACTAGTTTTGTCTTTTTTAAGGTTGTCCAGCAACTGGCTGTCTAAATGCTTTAATAGACAACCAAGGAGAATATCCATGGGGATGAATGAGCTGGCTCCTGTATCTAGAAAAGAAGGAGAAGAATGAAGCAAGGCTTATAATACAAAGTCCCAGGCTGACTTCTTGTTTGCAAGAGTCACCTGAACATATCTGGCTTCCATATCTAGAGAAGAAAGAAAGGAGGCTCATTATACAACCAGTCCTTACTCTTTAGGACTCTAACCCACAGCAGATTCAGAACTCCAAGGATCAAGAGTCACCCAAGAGTTCCCAGGCTGACATGTTTACTCTTCCAGGCTAGGCATCTCCAACCCCAATTTGTCCTTGGTGTCTGTAGCCCCTCCCCAAGGACTGAACCTTCTTGGATCCTCTCCTCAAGACCCAGAGTAGATTCTCATGTTCACTGGAAGACAAACATGCACTGTTTCCTGCAAATGATTATTCCATCTTTCATAGCTGCAGCAACCCAGATTGTCTAACCAAAGCATAAGGAAGAACTCAGCAAGATGTAATAAGAGGGAACCTGGCCAGGAAGGAGGTTAGGAGATTGGCCTGGGATATGGTGTTGGGTTGAGTTCCCAGGTAGTGTTGGCCACTGAGAAGAGATGGTCAAAGAAGCGTAAAAAAATTGAAGACTTTACTCTAGAAGAAAATGTGAAGTCCAAGTCCTTTTGACAGAAAACATTGGAGATGGTTAAGGAAAAGTCTCCCTGCTTCCTGAGACTTCCAGACACTGCACAGCATGGAGTGAGCCCTTACCACTTTACAAGTCTCCAGTCAGGAAGAACTACAGGACTCCCATTCAATGCAGTGTGGGTCTTAAAACCCTCCCACTTCTGCAAGTCATCCTTTAAGGAGCAAAGTCCTGGCCAGAAGGAACAGTAAGGACTGAAGTTGAGAGGAGTTTGATTGTAAACATCTCAGGAGGATTGTGGGGATGCCAAGAGATAAATAGACCATTTGAGAACCTTTCTTAAGTGTAAAGGAGGGGAAAGACAAGCTTTACTAGTGATGGTTGGTTGAAAGGCAGTAGGAAAGCAGTGAGGGGATGAGGGTGGAAAAGGTTGATGAATTAGGCATGACAAAGCAAAGCACTCCAGCAACAGGAGGCAAGCACTTAAACTCACTGAAGTTTGAAGATCTTACTTCTTGGGTTCTAGCAGAGTCACCAAAAATCTGTTACCAGTGTTAGGTGTGATAGTCGGGTTTTGAAGTCTCCTTTCAAAAGAATTAGCAAAAAAGACATAGGATGTGAAGAAAGAAGAGAAGTGGGTAATTTGTTGAGAAAAACAAAAATATACTCTCAAGAGAAGAGAATGGGCAACAGCTCGGGAAGTGCTGTTGCCTTAGGCTGATGCTGAGTTATAGCTTTCATTCCTATGGCAATGAAGGAGCTGATTTTGGGGTGAGTTATTCCTGGAAATCAGTGGTCTCATGGCCGAGTTTTCTGTTCCCTTTCCCTCACGTTGGGTGGGGGAGTTTTAAGCCTTATAGGGTCATCTTGAGACTGTTATGGGGTCCTAGTGGGAGGTTTTATAAAACCACAGTGCTAATTATATTATGATGAGACTAGTTCTTATCTAACTTTTAACCTAGATTGTTTTATGTGCATGTTCTAATGGGTCTTTAAGTTAGTTCCTGCCCTGGTGGTCAGTTTGTGACTCCAAGCATCATGAGAAAGAGGATGTAGTTTATTGCAGGTGTTGTTTTATAATGGTTGCAGCAGATGTTAAAGAGTTTTGGGACTTTCCTATAGCCTTGAAATTAACGTATTCTAACCTGCCTACTCTATCAATCTTGTAGAGGAACTCAAGGCAAGGGAACTGGGCTGGTATACTACCAAATATATCTCTCTTCACAGTTGAGAAAAAAAGGTAATTAGATCGTTTAGCTAGGTAGCTGAGAGTAGACCTCTCTTAAAGAGCTTCAGGTGCTGTCCTTTGGAAATGCAGTGAAATCGATCAGGAGTAAGAGTGTATACAAAAGTGAAAGAGAAGTAAGAAGAGATCTGGAATAAGCTCCAGTATTATCCACTAAATATTTTCTAATTGTACAATTGGACTTCCCTCTGAGATTTTCTTATACACATTTAATTTTTTTTTTTTGTTTTTCACATTGGCTTTTCCGTAGGCTTAGAATAGCAACAAGCTTACTTCTGAAGGTAGATGTGGTACTTTGTGTTTGTAGTTTCAGGCACTCCGAAGGCTGAGGTAGAAAGATTGCTTGAACCCAGAAGGTGCAGCGAGCTGTGGTTCCACCACTGTATTTCAACCTGGGCAATAGAGCGAGACCCTGGCTATAATAAATACATAAATAAGCCTACTTCTAGATAACAATTTTCAAATTCATTGCAGGCACAATGATGATGGCTAACCCTTAGTCAATGAGGTTAAATTACTGATTATATGCTTAAAACACTCTTTTAAACATTATCATAATGAAGCTTATTATTTGTATGAGGACTTAAAAAACTGTGGTGATAGTGACTGCTATAGGTTACGATGTCTCATAGCCATTCTCTTGAGCCAAGTGAAACTGCAATGGCCCATAGGAACCAACATTCTTTATTCATGATATGTGTGCTCACAATAAAAAATGCTTATTTTCATTTCAGAAATGGTCACTAAACTTAAAATTGGAGTTATCACTTGAGAATATTCCTTGGAGTAATGGAAATTAATATTTGTCAGAGTGGTCATTCTCTTAAAAATGACAGTGGTTCCCCCAGTTTTGAATGCTCTTCTAAATTGTACTATAAAGCAGTAGAATCTTTGCAAAGCTCAGCCCAGGTCCCTGAAACTACCTTTTCTATATACAGTAAAGCACAGATTTAACCTATCATATGAATTTTAGGGAAAAAAAAGATTATGCCTTTTAAAAACAAAAACACAGGTATTATTCTGCAGGACCTGTATTAGATATTTTATATGTTTATTGTTTAATCTTGTTTTATTATAATAAAATTATTATTCATAACAATGTGCAGATTTTAAGTGTTGACTGATACATTTCAACAGTTGTATGAACCTTTGTGGTTTTGTAACAACTGCATAATGAAATACATAGATAATTATTATCCCCTCAAAATATTCAGTGTCTAAGTCTTCTCAACCCCTTTTGTCTTCTATTTTGACCAAACACTATCATAATAGCTTAGGTTGTCTATATTTGAATGTAAGACCATTGAGATCATACAGTTTGAACTCTTAGTATGTGACTGTTTTTGCATGACCTTATGTTTTTGAGATTCATTTGTATTGTTGCATAAGTCAATACTCCTTTTATTGCATCTGGAAGAGAATAAGTCAGAAATAGTGGTAGAGGGTTGGTTGTATGTGTAAGATGGGGGATATATCTTCTATGATCATCTGTAAGTTCCCTAGGCCTATTGATATTACTTTATTTTTTAAAATAATTCATTAAGTTCAGAACTTGATTTTGCAACTTTTGAATGACTTCCACACTGTGATGATCATTGTTAGATGGATGGTCATGGGGATAATGTTGTGCTTTGACATCTCATGGTGCAATTATCTTCTTTTTGATATAGAAATTAACTCACAAAGAAAATTCCTAACACACCCAAAGTTTGTACAATTACAAACATAACTCAAATTCTAGTTTCTAGCCCCTTCTCTCTTAATGAAACAAAACTTATAAAAGAATTTTTTTTTTAATCTTGAAAAAAGACTAAAGAATGGACTTTTAAAATTTATTTCATGGGCAATCCCTTGGGTCCCCTCCCACTGTGGGAACTTTTCTGTCTTCTCAATAAATCCTGCTTTCTAAAAAAACATATATTATATATATATATTCATGCTCAATATTATGTAAAGCTCTATCCCCTTAAGTAGAAAAACATATAAGGGATATTAGAAATAAAGTTAAAGGTTCATATGTGATGCCTTGTGGCTAAAATTGTTTTTAAATATGTATTAATGTATGTCAAAACAGCATGAGGGCACTTGACCTACTTTCTAAATGTCAAATCGTATACCGAGATTTAAGCATTTGAAGCTTTAGACTTTCCTCTTTAGCAGATTTTAGAGCAAACTGGAGGAAAAATTTCATGACTTAACATGCTGTTGTTACTTAAGACATAGTGCTAAAGGTACCAAAGGAGAAATTGTCTTAAGCTCTTTAGAGAAGAAAAGAAAATAGAGTAAATGCCTAAAGGTGAAATTTATATTGAAAAAAATTAAATTTGTGCACATATACACAAAAGCTCATACATAATAAAATACATAGCCCCATAACAAATCCACCCTGATTTCTTATCTGGAGTACTTTGGTATATACTCTGAGATACCCATTCATAAATTATTTCTAGTATATATGAAAGAAAATTTTTATGCTGCTACATTAATAGAAGTATTCCATTGAAAGTAGAAATAATGAAAATTATAAAAGGATTTCAATCACACTGATTTCAATTATAAAACAAGGTGATGTTGTAGAGTAACTAAAAGAAAGTTCTATTTTAAATCAATATGATTAAGCCTAAGGTCCAAGAGATTATATAAGATAAAATAAATATTCATTTTATATTGAAATGGGTCTAAACCAATGAAATGATGATTATTCTAGGTCATGTTAATGAGAAAAATAAGTTTATCCACATGTATTACTCACGTTTGTTGATAGGCAGTCATACTTATTAACAAAACATTTAAAAATATTTCTGTCAAAGAGAAACTTGGCAAAGTGAATCACTGGAGTCAGTTTTCCTTAAAAGGAGTCAATTTTTCTGTCTATAAAATGAGAATATTGTTATTCACTATAAAATTAGAATCAAATAAGATAATCGATGTAAAAACATTTTATGTACTCTTCAGCTTTTATTTAATTTGTAAAGTCTACTCATTATAAATTCTATTTATAAATTCCATTCATATAGTTACTGATACTGAGTGCTTCTCTGGGCTGGGAAGTAGAAACACAGTAATGACAAAGGTTAAATTCTAGCATTTGTGAGACTTATGTTGTTTGGGGTGAAACAATTACTAATATCAAGTTACACAATCAGTGATATTGCTAAGAAGGATGAGTTTTTTATCTGAATTAGGCAATGAAACCTGCATTGAGAAAATGACACTTCCAATAGACTCTGAAGGTTGAGTTAGAATGAATTACTCATGAAGAAAACCTGCTCCAAGCAGAGTAAAAGGTGTGCTCAAAAGATCTGAGGTGGAAAATATAAGCCTACGTTATGAGAACTAAAATATGAATTGAGGCTGGTTGTCACAAAACACAAGAAGAATCGCATAAAATCCAGATGGTAAGGTAGACTGGGGTGTTTTAATCAGATCCTTGTTAGATCTTTATATTAAGAGAAATGGGGATATTCTGAAGGTTTCAAGCAGGAATGGCATGATCAGGTGTGTATTTTTAAAGGTTCTGCCTTGCTGCATGTTGGAAAATGAACTAGAAAATGTTGGGAGTGAATTCAGTGATATCAATTTAGAGACTACCTCATGATGACATCCAGAAAGGCATCACACAAAGGGTCATCACAGTCATTGATATAAATGCTACTCTGTGTTGTGTGTTTGGATTTTCAAAATAAAACTTTAACCTTTGTCCATTCATCTACAGAGGATGCCAAAAAAATATAAATCCATTTTAAGAAAGGAAAATATCATATTCAAATTGTAATACTCAATATATACCCATAATAAAAGATGAATACAAGTCATGTATGACTTCTGCAATTACAAGAGGTGGTTACCGTCAACGTCCAGACACTTCTGATTATGACAACCAACTGCAGGACTAGTTGCTGAATGAAGCCTCTCAGATCTTTCTTTGTCCACATCACACACAGAACCATGTGTCTCAAACTCATCACGAGTGCATGCAGTTGTCAGGTGTGTTGGAGGTTCTGTTGCATACTCACGCCCCCATTATCATTGTACTTCTACAACATTCTCGAATTTCAAATACTACTTCAAAATGGCCTTACGCTCCTCAAACAATCATGCTTCTGCCATTTTCTTTGACTGTCCTGCCCATCATATGGTGATGCTAGTGTTCATTTGATTAATGCCATCTTTTGAGCAAAAGTCATACTACACATTGCTACCATAATTCAATTCGATTTTGAAAAGTAATACATAGATAACATTTCTTAAAATGTGTATATGTTTTTTGGCACCCCCAGTATAATGTTTTTATTACTGAGATCAAGATAAGCTGAGTGTAAGTAAAAACAAAGCATAGGTAGAAACAAAGTTTGCGTTATCAAATATGAATAACCCTGCATACATGGTATTAACCAGTAGGGAGCTTTCATTTTATCAGGGACTAGTTAATAAATAGTTTTCCAGGAATATCTGAAGCTGAGGTTTGGCCCTTTGGTTAGAGTAGTCTCAATCTAAGTTCAGAGGCTTTGTTCCTTCTAAAGTTCATGTAGAGGAAGGTGCTCTGGCGAGGTAAAGCAAAAAAGCCCTCCTCTTGAGAGTTCTTTGTTAAAAGCAGTTTAGATAAGTGACTTCTTATTTGGAGACATTTATTACTGTCTCTTTCTCTAAGGCATCTCCTGATTTGGTTGAATATTTACCGAGGAGTCTACTTGGCAAGTGATAGCTTAGGGGATAATAGAGACAACCTAAATAGATATAAACATTACTGACAAAGAGGTCAGCTTAAGAAGTAAGTATAATAAAATAAAATAAATCTTGCCCTTGGGATGAACTCAAAAACAAATCATATTAAAAAAAATATGATGTTTCCATAGGAGCTACAGGAGTATTTTTTATTTATAGTCCACATATAATACTGTAAAACCTATTTACACTTAAGATTTAAAAATAGTTAGAAATGCAGCAGAGAGCAAGTGGTCTTGGCTTATATTACTGTAGAGATGTTCCAGAGTACACAGCTCAGAGAGAAATAAAGAGTATAAAACAAGTAATAAGAAAAAGAAAAGCCTATGCAACATAGTTAGACCATGCATCAACCAAGAAAAATTGGCCCAGTGCAGTGATATGCATCTGTAGTCCCAGTCACTCAGGAGGCTGAGGCAGGAGGATATCTTGAGCCCAGGAGTTCAAGGCTGCAGTGATCTATGATTGTACCATTACTTTTCAGCGTGGGTGACAGAGGGAGACCCCTGTCTCTTAAAAAAAAAAAAAGGAAAAAATTCTAAGGTATCTTCTAAGACTAGAGTTCAGCATCACTTCCAGCCTCCAGCTGGCCTTCAGGCTTGGGATTCCATTCTAGTGCTGAATTCTTAGGCAAACTAGTCCTTTTGGGGGGCAAAAAGTGACTCATAAAATGACTGAATCTAACTCCCTCAAGGTAATACTGCAGAGTTTCCTAAAAGATTAGGACTTCTAACCAGGTTACAGTGTTTATTACATTAACAGAAGTGAATGACATCAGCAGAAATGGTAGCACCAAGATCTTAGAAAATTCACCCTCCATAACCTCCACAAAATGGTGAAAAAAATAGCAAAAATATCAAAATGAAATTGTTCAGAACTCTGGAAATTAGTGAAAAACTTGTAACAACTTCAGACTGTTTATATAAGAAAAAATGGCCAAATCACAGTGAGAACAGAAAGTTTTATGGTATTTTAACTCACTTTAATTCCTTTCCTTGTTCCTTGTTTCCTTTTAGTTCCTTGTTCCTTCTTTAAGCTCAGGGGATGCCTTAAAAAAATAACAGCTTACAGTCTCAGTACCAGAGGTGGCATAACTGAACTAGATATCTTTCAAAACTTCATTTCCAAAAAGATGGCCTGCCTCATGCTTCCCTAGAAAATTTTATTCTCAAGATGCTTGTCTTATTTTATCTGATGGAACATGTCCAGTGCAAAAAGACTCTCAGAAAACATTTACTGACAAATATTTTAATATGCTGCTATCTATGGCAATGGATAACATTTAAGGTAAACAATGGACTAACCAAAACGCTTAAAAAAAATAAGATGTTTATAGGATTTTGAAACGTCAAACATATTTCTGGGCACCTAGAAAGTCACTTACATATCTAAGACAGTGCACATCCTCGGGAAAGACCTGAGAAATTATGTTAAACATGTTATCTGATTATAATGAAAATAAATTACAAAACAATAATAGAAGGACACTTGGGAAATTGATAAATATTTGGATACTAATAACAACATGCTTTTAAATAACCAATGGACAAAATAAGAAATCATGAGAAAAATTAGAAAATACCCTTATATGAATAAAAACAAAAATGTATGATTGTAATGCTCATGGAGATTGAATACTCAGAAAGAAATTTATAGTTTTAAATGCTTATATGAGAAAAGAAAAATATCAAAAAACTTAAACTTCTACCTTAAAAAACTAGAAAAATAGGCACACCAAACTGAAAGCCAGGAGAAGAAAGAAAATAATTGACATTAGAGCACAAATAAACAATAAAAAAAGACTAAAATAATATATAGAAAAATATAAACAAGACTAAATGTTAGCCTTTTGAAAAGACCAAAATTTTAAAAAAACGTTAGCTATACATGCTAATCAAGATTAAATAGAGAAGAGTAAAATTACTGAAAGGGAAAAAGGGGGCAATTACTATAGACCTTAGAGTAAAAAAAAAAGATTATGAGAAAATATTATGAACAATTTTATGCCATCTAATTAAATTATATGAAATGGAAAAAATTCTGGAAAGACATAAAAACGAATGAAAGTGAATTAAGAAGATAGAACATCTGAATAAACTTATAATAAGTCAGAGAATGAGTTATTAATAAAAAAAACTTTTCACAAAGAAAAGTTCAGAACTATATGACTTCACTATTAAATTCTGTTTAAAGTAAAATTAACACCAATCTTCCAAATCTCTTTTAAAAAAAAGAGGACAGAAGACTTTCGAATTCACTTATGTCAGTTTTATTCTGATACAAAAACCAAAGACATCATAAGAAAATAGACTATAGATCAATACCCCTTCTGAATATAGATACAAAAATCCTTGACCCAATACTAGCAAAGCAAATCTAGTAGCATGTGAAATGATGACCAAGTGGATGACAAGATGACCAAGTGGATTTTAGCCAAAATGAGAGCCTTGTTCAACATACGAAAATCAAGCAGCAGCATAGCATTAAAAAATAAAATAACTTGATTAACTCAGGATGCTGAAAAACAATTGACAAAATCCAAAACTTTATTATGATAAAAACACTCAAGAAATTAAGAATAGAAGGTTACATCCTCAGTCTGATAACATGTATTGAGGAAAAACCTAGAGCTAATATCATACTTAAGGTGAAAAGACTGAAAGCTTTTCTCTAAGATCATGAACAAGATAAGATTGTCTACTCTCTACACTTGTATTCAACATTGACTAGAAGTTCTAGCTAGGACAACTAAATATGAAAGGCAAAGAAGATGCATTAATATTGGAAAGAAAGATAGCTTGGAATTGATATCAGCAAGATGGCCAACTAGAGTTGCCTGGTGCTTGTTTCTCCACACAAAAAGACCAAAAACAATGAATAAATAATTATATTTTCACTGGAGTGACAGAGGAATTACACTAGGGTATACCCGGAGAGTGACAAAAGTTTCTGCAGAACATGGAAACCCAAGATAGCACTATAGAGAGTTAAACCATGTTTCCTTCTTCTGCCACACTGTCTTCTGATTAGGTTCTGCTAGAAGTCAGGGGGGACTTATTCTTACAGACAAAAGATGTCTTACAGATCCCCACTGGTCCTATTGCCACACATACACCAGCAGTTCTTGCTATAGAGGGATTTCCCCAGTCTTCACAGGCCTCTGATCCAGAATGGAGAGTAGATAGGAATTCATGAAGTTGCATTGTCCTGGAGTAAGAGTCCACTTTGAATACTACCTCCCACAACCTAACCTGCTGTGCCATGGCACCATCTTGAAATCGAACTCACTGCGAGAGTGCATCTTTCCCTGGGAACCAGTAGCAACGGACTCTCTTTGTCCCTGAGTTCCCACCATCATTTCATTATGCTAAAACTATGACCTGGCTTCCTGGAGCATAGTCCAGATGAAAATGACTGAGACCAGGCATCAGAATCCACATGGCACCCTATCCTCTCCAGGGAAAAGACAGACCTGCCCAGCAGGGAAACTGCAGGAACCCCTCATCCATGTGTACCTCACAGCCAGCCAGCCCATATGTCCTGTGTGTCTGTACCCAGCCCAACAGCTAGCTTGGTGGCAGCCCCATCCCCGATACACTATGTAGAATTGCCTGCTCAGTTGCACCGATGCTCTCCCCCATGCGGCTCCACAGACAGTCCAGTAGTGGCCTACATCTCCGGATGAGCTGTCTAGCCCCACTGCCACTACATGCACCTGTGCTCAACTCGACAGCCAGCCTAGTGGCAGCCACCATTCTAAAACAGAAACAAATGAAATGGAGGCTAAAAACACAAGTCAAAAGTTCAAACAAAATGAAGAGTTGTTTCTTTGAAAAGATAAATGATATCTACAAACCTTTAGCTATATTAAGAAAAAAGGGAGAAGGCAATAAAATCAGAGATGAAAAAGCAGTCATTACAACTCATACCATAGAAATACAAAGGATAATTTTGAACAAAGAGACTATTATGAACAACTCTACACCAACAAATTTAATAACATGTAAGACATGAATAAATTTCTGTAAATATATAAGCAATCAAGATTAAATAATGAATAAATAAAAAATACAAATCTATCAGTAATAAGTAAAGGGATTGGATAGTAATAAAAAGTCTTACAGCTGGGCTCGGTGGCTCAGCCTATAATCCCAGAGCTTTGGGAGGCTGAGGTGAGTGGATTGCCTGAGCCCGTGAGTTCGAGACCCGCCCGGGCAACTTGGTGAGACCTCATCTCTACAATATATCAAAAAATTAGCCGGACGTGGTAGCGTGTGCCTGTAGTTCCAGCTACCTGGAAGGCTGAGGCGGAAGGATTGCCGGAGCCCAGCAGGACGAGGCTGCGGTGGCTGGGAGTGGCCACTGCACTCAAAAATCAAAAGTCTTACAATATAGATGAGCCCAGAGCTTGATGGTTTTACTGTTGAATTCCACCAAACACTTAAAGAAGAATTAATACCAGTTCTCCTCAAACTAGGTCAGAAAATTAAGGAGAAAGAAATGCTTTCAAACTCATTTTATGAGGTTAGCATTATCCTGATTCTAAAGACAAGAACACAGCAGCAATTATAGGCCAGAATCCCTGATGAACATAGATGTAAAAATTCTCAACAAGATACTGCAAACCAAATTCAATAGCACATTAAAAGATCATTTATTATGATCAAGTGGGATTTATCTCAGAGATGCAAGGATGGTTTAACATAAACAAAACAATAAATGTGATTCATTACATTAACAGAAAGACAAAAAACATATAATCATTTCAACAGACACGGAAAAAATATTTAGCAGTACTTCCCTTCAAAATAAAGACTCTCAACAAATAAGTTACAGAAGAAATGTACCTTAACCCAATAATGCCCGTATTAGACATATTCACAGTTAACATTATGTTGAATGAGTAAAAGCTGAGAGCTTTTCCTATAAGATGAGGAACAAGATAAGGGCTCCTACTTTCACCACTTCTATTCAACGTAATACTAGAAGTCCCAGAGGAATTAGGCAGGAGAAAGAAATAAAGGCATCCAAATTGGAAAGAAGGAAGTCAAATTGTCTCTGTTTGGAGACTACATGATCTTATATGTATGTATATTAAAAGAGAAACTATAAACATTCCATCAAAAAACCTGTTTGAACTAATAAGTAAATTCAATAAAGTTTCAGAACACAAACTAAACATATAATATAAAATTCAGTAGTTTTTCTATGTGCTAATAGTAAGTTATCTGAAAAAGAAATAATAAAACAATTACATTTATAATAGCTACAAAAAAAGGTAACAACAACCTAGGAATAAACTTAAGGTGAAAGATATCTACAAGGAAAAGTATAAAACAGTGATGAAAGAAATTAAAGAGGATACAAATAAAAAAAAGATATACCTTTTTCATGGATTACAATAATTAATATTGTAAAAATGGTCATACTATCCAAAACGATTTGCAAATTTAATACAATTTCTGTCAAAATACTAATGACTTTTTTTTAGAGAAACAGAAAAAAATCTGAAAATGTATATAGAAACATAAATGATCCTGAATAGTCAAAGCAATTTTGAACAATAAGAACAAAGCTAGAAGACTCATACTACCTAACTTCAAAATATACTGTAAAGCTATAGTAACCTAAATAGCATGGCAGTGGCATAAAAATAGACACGCAGATTCATGGAACATAATAGCCTAGAAATAAATCCATGGACCTGTAACCAATCAATTTTTAACAAAGTACCAAGGACACACATGGGGAAAAAGACAATTTCTTCAATAGTAGTGCTAGGAAAATTGTATATCCACATGAAGAAGAATGAGACTGGACCACTGTATCTCACAATAGACAATAATCAACTCAAAATGGATAAAATTTCTAAATGTAAAACCTGAAACTATGAAACTACCAGAAGAAAACATAGGGAAAATGCTGTAATATAATGTTTGACTGGGCAAAATCTTTTTACAAATAAGATCTCAAAAGCACAAACAATCACAGCAAAAATAGACAAATGGGATCACACATAACTAAAAAGCTTTTGTACAGCAAAGGGGAACTATTAACAGAGTAAAGAGACAAGCTACATAAAGAAAGAAAACATTTTGCAAAATATACATGTGGTAAGGACTTAATATCCAGAATATATATGCAACTTAAACAACTCAGAAGCAAACAACAACAAAAACAACAACAACAAAAGTGACCAACAAGTACATATATATAAAAAATACACAATATCACTAATCATCAAGGAAATAATATTCAAAACCACAATAAAATACTGCATTATTTTAGTTAGGCTAGCCATTATAAAAAAAAAAAGACAAAAGAAAACAAGTATTGACTGGGATGAGAAGGAAAGATAATAGCTACACACTGTTTTGGGGATTGTAAACTATTATAGCCATTATGGAAAACATTATGAAAGTTTCTAAAAAAAAATGAAAACAAAAAGTTTATATGATCCAGAAATCCCAGTATTGGATATATAGCCAAAAGAAATGAAATCAATATATCTGATTCTACTTCCTCATGTTTATTGCAGTACTATTTAAAATAGCCAAGATGTGGAATCAATCTGTGTCCAACAAAAGATGATGGATAAAGAGAAAGTGATATGTATATATGCATATAATTCAACCATAAACAGCATGGAATCCTATCATTTGTGAAAACATGGATGGAAGGCATCATGTTCAAAAAAAAAAAAAGCTATGCACAGAAAGACAAATACTGCAAGATTTCATTTACATTTGAAACCTTAAAAGAAATTTGATGTCATAGAAGTGGAGAGTAGAACCTTGTTATTAGGGAAGAAAGCAGAGAGTGGGGATAGGAAGAAGTTGGTCAGTGGCTGTGAAGTTACAATTAGAATGAAGAAATAAGTTCTGGTATTCTGTTGAACAGTAAGCTGACTCTGATTAATAGTAAGATATTGTATATTATCAAATAATTAGAAGAGAGGATTTTAAATGTTCTTACCACAAAGAAATGATGAATGCATGAGGATTTGGTTATACTATCCACCTTGACTGAATCATTATACACCAGATATGTATCCAAACATCAAATTGTACCCCATAAGTATGTACAATGTGTCAATAAAAATAGTTACAGTAATTTTTTTTAAAAAGGTTTGCTACTACCATAAGGCTAGACATATAGATCAATGGAATAGAATTGAAAGTTCAGGAATAAAGCCATACGTCTATGGTCAACTGATTTTTGATGAGTGCCAAAACCATATAATGGGGAAAAATATATTCTTTTCAACAATGATGCTGAGACAATTGGACATACTCATGCAAAAAATTCATCTTGGTAATTCATCTTGATTCCAATTCTTTGTTTCATCAAAATAAAAGTATGATTTCGCACTTCCAGATTTATGCTTCCAGACTTCAAACTTTGCAGCAACTTGGGTGGATTTGGAGTTGATCATACTCAGTGATATATCACAGAAATATAGTATTATAGTATTATAATACTATAAGAAAGTGTTTGGCAGTAATGAGAAACTGTCAGGGGGGAAGGGCGGTTGGGATTGGCAGTTGAGGGTAACTGCTAGGGGTGGGAGGGGCATACCTCATCAACAAGGGTACCTGCATAATCAATGTTTGTATACCTAACCCTGTATCCCACATCTTTATAATTAAAAAAAATTGAAAAGATGAAACAAGAACTTTCTGAACAAATAAACAAAAAAACTTTACTATAAGGCTATAACAATCAAAACAGTCTGGTATTGGTACAAGAACAGTCATACAGACCAATGGAACAGGATAGAGATTCTGGAAGCAAAATCTCAACTTCTCAACTAACTCATTTTTTAAAATTTTGTTTAATTTAATTTAATTTTCTTAGTTAGACTCTCACTCCATCACCCAGGCTGGAGTGCAGTGGCACGCTCCTGGCCACTGCAGCCTGGACCTGCTGGGCTCTGGCGATCCTTCCGCCTCAGCCTTCCAAGTAGCGGGAACTACAGGCATGTGCCACCACTTTTTTTTTTTAATTGTAGAGAAGAAGTTCACCAAGTTTCCCGGACTGGTCTCGAACCTGCAGGTTCAGACAATCCACTCACCTTGGCCTCCCAAAGTGCTGGGATTACAGGCTGAGCCACTGAGCCCAGCCTTCAACCAACTCATTTTTGACAAAGCCTCCAACAACAACCACTGGGGAGAGGAGAACCCATTCAGTAAATGGTGCTGGGAAAACTGGCTGATCACATGCAGAAGATTGAAACAGGACCCCTACCTATCACCATACACAAAAATTAACTCTAAGTGGATCAAAGAACCTTAGAAAATTCAGTAGACACTGTTTTGGAAATTGGAACTGGCAACCAATTCCTAATCAAAACCCCAAGTGTCCATGCCATAAGAGATAAGATAGACAAGTGGGACCTCATCAAACTGGCAAGCTTCTGCAAAGCAAAAGAAACCATTAAGAGAATGAGGAGACAACCCTCATAATGAGAAAAAATATTTTGTAACTGTATATATGACAAAGGCCTAACGTCTAGGACCTACAAGGAACTCAAACATGCCAAAAGGAAAAAACAAAACAAACAAACAAATAAAACAGCCCCATTAAAAATTGGCCAAAAGTGTGAATAGATACTTCTCAAAAGAAGATACATGGGCAACCTACAGACACATGAAAAAGTGCTCAGCTTCACTATTCATCAAAGAAATGCAAATCAAAACCACATTGAGATACCACCTAACCCCAGTAAGAATGGCCATCATTAAAAAACAACAACAAATGCTGGTGAGGATACAGAGAAAAAGGTACCTTTCTACACTGCTGGTAGGAATGCAAACTTGTGCAATCTCTTTGGAAAACAGTGTGGAGATTTCTGAAAGAACTAGAAATTGACCTTCCATGTGACCCAGCAATCCCCCTATTGAGAATATACTCGTAGGAATTCAAATCATACTACAAAAAAAATACCTGCACATGAATGTTTATTGGAGCACTATTCACAATTGCAAAAACATGGAACCAACCCTGCTGCCCATCAAAACTGGACTGGATAAAAAAAATGGGGTACATATACGCAATGGAGTATTATGTATTCATTTAAAAAGGACAAGCATGTGGATTTTGCAGCAACTTGAATGGATTTAGAGTTGATCATACTCAGTGATCTATCACAGAAGCAAAGAACAGAGTACCATATGTTCTCACTCATAAGCGGACCTGAACAATTATCATGATACTATAAGAAAGGGTTTGGCAGTAGTGGGAACCTGCTGGGGAGTAGGATGGGATTGGCAGTTGAGGGAAACTGCCAGGGGAGGGAGAAGGGGGAAGCACACCTCATCAACAAGGGTACCTGCATAATGAACATTTGTATACCTAACCCTGAATTGTACCCCACGTCTTTAAAATAAAAAATTTTAAGTTAAAAAAAGTATGACTTAATCATTAAAGTTGTCATTAAAATTTTTGATGACATATTCTAATGAGATTTTTGTTAGACAACTTTAAATAACTTGAAATACTTATCTGACTTTATTATAAAACTCCTTCCATTCCCATCTACATATTTATGAGATAATGCTTATATCATAATGAAAATATAAAAATGATATTTAGTACTTTTTAAAAAATTTTCTGCTTTATGTTTTTTTATAATTAATCAGTATTTTTTATTATGGTTTTGTGGGGTACAGTTAAGGGTTAGGTGTACAATTACGTTTCATTCAGGCACCCTGTTGATAAGAGGTGTTTTCCCAGCCCCAGACAGATATTTGCTACTGTTAATCCCACCCCTCCACCCCCCATAGTTTCCCAGTACCGTCAGTCATTTTCTTATAGTATTACATTGGATGTTCAAAGTTCATTATATGAGTGAGAACATGTGATATTCTGATCTTTGTTTCTGTGAGAGGTCACTCAGTATTATAGACTCTAATTCCATCCAGGTTGCTGCAAAATTCATGATTTTGTTCTTTTTTATGGCTGCGTAGTATTCCATCGTGTATATGTACCACATTTTTTAATCCAGTCCTCTTTTGATGGGCAGCATGGTTGTTTTCAGGTTCTTGCTATTGTGAACAATGCTGCAATAAACATATGTGTGCAGGTATCTTTTTTATAGAGTGATTTGTGTTCTTCAGGGTATATTCCCAGTAGGGGGATTGCAGGGTCATATGGAAGGTCAATTTTTAGAGCTTTTAGGAATTGCCACACTGCTTTCTACAGAGGTTGCACAAGTTTACACTCCCACCAACAGTGTAGAAGTGTTTCCTTTTCACCACACCCTCTCCAGCAGCTGTTATTTTTTGAGTTGTTGATAATTGCCATTCTGACTGGAGTTAGGTGGTATCTCAGTGTGGTTTTGATTTGCATCTCCCTGATGATTAGTGAGGTTGAGCATTTCTTCATGTGTTTGTTGGCTGCTCGGATGTCTTCTTTTGTGAAGTGTCTGTTCATATCTTTTGCCCATTTTATAATGGGGTTGTTTGTTTTCTTCTTTTCAGTACGTTTCAGTTCCTTGTAGATCCAGGATGTTAAGCCTTTGTCAGACCTAGAGTTGGCAAATACTTTTTCCCAGTCTGTAGGCTGTCTCCCTGCTCTCTTGATGGTTTCTTTGGCTTTGCAGAAGCTTGTCAGTTTAATAAGGTCCCATTTGTCTATCTTCTCTCTTAAGTCCTGTGGGTTTTGGGTTTTGTTCAGGAATTGGATGCCAGGTCCGATTTCCATGAGGGTATTTCCTTCCTTTTCTAAGGTTCTTATGGTTTGAGGTTTTATATTTAGGTCTCTGATCCATTTGGAGTTAACCTTTGTGCATGGGGATAGATAGGGGTCCTGTTTCAATCTTCTGCATGTGGTCAGCCAGTTTTCCCAGCACCATTTACTGAATAGGTTCTCCTTTCCCTATTGGTAGGTGGTGGGGGCTTTGTCGAAGATGAGTTGGTTGAGGAATTGAGGTTTTGCTTCTGGAATCTCAATTCTGTTCCATTGATCTATATGCCTGTTCCTGTACCAATACCAAGCTGTTTTGATGATTGTAGCTTTATAGTAAAGTTTGAAGTCTGGTATTGTGATACCACCTGCTTTGTTTTTTTTGCTGAGGATTGTTCTGGCTATTCTTGGACGTTTGTTTTTCCATATGAATTCCTGTGTTGTTTTTTCTAGGTCTGAGAAGAATGTTGTTGGTAATTTAATGGGTATTGCATTGAATTTGTAGATTGCCTTAGGTAAGATGGACATCGTCACAATGTTGATTCTTCGGATCCATGAGCATGGGATATTTTCCCACTTGTTCGTGTCAGCTTGATATTTAGTCCTTATTTAAGCAATGAGTAGTATTCATACATGGAAAAATTATAATAATAGGGAAAAGTACCATTAACATTATGCCAAAAACCCATTTTATGGTTAATAATTATCACAATTTACAATATATTTATTTGTTGAAATGATGACTCAATCCAGAATATTTTAACTATTCGAGCTATATGGTCAGAGAAAATAAATATTTTAGTTTGCATAGATATTTTTGTTGCAGTGAATTGTGATGGAGTAATTTAACTAAGCTTACTTTCATGCATAGAGATACATTTAAGATAAAATTTTGTGTGAAATATAGATGGAGATAGATGTTCTAAAATTCCTGTATTTCAATATTAAATCCAAACACTCATATAGCATATATATGTTCCAAGTGCTTTTCATGGTTTCTTTTGTGAAAAATTAATCTTTATAATAATATCTTGATAACTATATATTACCAAGTTACAGAGCATGTTAAAAGGAAACTGAGCTCAATAGCTTGGGGTGAGCTCAAGATAGAGGCTTGGGTAGACTGCTGCCAGATTTAGCCATTGACTAAAACAAAATATTTACCAAAAAATGTGATATCCCAAACAGATGATGAGGATTGGACATTGAAGCGTAGGCAGCAGCCAAAAAATTTTTAAAAAGACCAAAACTCAGATCATGGTCCTGACTCCATAACAGAGCCTGACGTCATGGCCATGGCAAAGACTGAGTCTATGCCTAGACACTGCTCTATCAATATCAAGGCGAAGACATGAGCTGAGGAAAGGAGTTGCAGGATTGGAGCTGGCATTAGAATTGCCCTTCAGTCAAATTCAAATTCCTGGCCAGAGCTGACACTGTCAGACTATAGAGGTGCTGAATAAACAAAATGCTACTTTTTGAATCATACACTTGCAATGGATAACTTCATGTTATACGAATTTCGCCATAAAGAAAACAAAGATATTTGGAGTTGTATCTAGCCATGAGGATTTTATGATCTAGGTGGAGAGACAAGAACAACTTAATTACAAGGATTTTAGAAAAGATTTTTAAAGTTTAAAAAAGGTAATAGAATTTGGAAAAAAAACCAAAATAATCAACTGACTTTCAGTTTAGCTGTGAATAATATAAAAATTTGTAAATTGAGCAATATGTGGTTTTTAAATCACGTTTAATTTGTTGAGATTTTTTTGTGCTCACAAAAAAAATCCATTCTATTTTTATTTGTATATATTTTTTAAAGATGTGGCTTACTATTCAGGGTTAGGTATAAAATGTTCTTGTTGCAGGTACCCTTGTTGATGAGGTGTGCCCCCCCTTCCCTGGCAGTTTCCCATTGCTGCCAATCCCCACCCCCATCCCCTGGCAGTTTCCCACTATTGTCAATCCCTTTCTTATAGTATGATGATAATTGTTCAAGGTCCACTTATGAGTGAGAACATGCGATACTCAGTTCTTTGTTTCTGTGATACATCTCTCAGTATTATAAACTCTAAGTCCATCCAGGTTGCTGTGAAGTTCATGAAAAAAATCCATTCTAAATTAGGGCAGGATTGAGGTGTTGCCTTAAACATCTTGTCTGAAATTCTGATGGATTGAGTTTCAGACTGAATTCTCTTTTGAAACTGAGTTGTATTATTCCAGTTGTAGTCAGAAATCAGTAAAGGGCCAGAGAAATGTTTGGCTTTAGTCCCAGAACCAAGTTTGGTCCTTGTGTTTGAAAATCTGATTTGCTTAATTGTTACAACCAAGAATACTTTTAAAAACTAGGACTGCATAGGTACCTGTACCACGTTCACACTTGTCCAAGATTTCAGTTTTGCAATGAGAATGATCTTAACTTTTGAAACAATAATCCCTAACCTCAGATTAGGCTAGGACTTTGGACAATGTTTTATAATCAGAGTTAGATTAGAATAGCCAACAATCAAGTGAATGAGGACATGATCTCTTAATTTTCAACTCAGCTATGGAGCTGCCTGGATTGTTAAACTGCTGAAATATTATTAATTACTTTTGAAACAAATGGAAGACACAGTTATCACTATTTCAGAACATCTTCATTTATCAGTCACAGTAAGTAGGAAAAAAAAGTATTCATTCTGAAATAGCTTTAAAATTTGCCTAAATACGGAACTATAAAAAAAGCACTGCTCAGTAAAAAAAAAAAAAAAAGGACCACCATTTAACCAGGGGGACAAAATACTTACTGCATTGCTTATGAAACAAAGAAGATCAGCTATATTCTCTAAGTATCAGTGCAGTAGAAGTTTGTTCTCCACAGCTTATAATCCCTTATGAGTCCTGAATGTAAAGTATATACTAAGAAATATGCAGCCTTTGGCAGCTTATCACGATTGATGCTGAGGAGAGAGGGGAAAAAAGTTCATGATTAATGACCAAACTCTGATCATCCATATGCTTTTTTTATTGGGTTTATTGCCTCAAGAAAAGTTTCAGTTTTGCAGACTGGACTGGAATCAATATAGTTTATAAATAACAGCATTAATACAGATGTTCCCCACACTGTTCTCTAGGTTAAAATTAGACTATATCAGGGATCCTGAATGAATATTAAAAATTGAACTAAAGTGCATGTGAGTTTTAGATCTTGAATAAAAATTTGTATTTTGGATATTATTTTCATGAGCTCATGGTGGACATATATATCATAAATACATTTTTATGTTATCATTGCACTAATTTACAACTAGCCATTTGAACCATGAGTTTTATATATTTCCAATAAAGTTCTATAAGAACGGGCAAAGAAAAACAAGTCCATGAAAGCAATGTGATGATACCATAGCAAATCTGATTTTTAGAAGATGCAAGGTGAAGCAAAGACAGGGGAAAGGACAATTCTGAAAGGCATGAGCTCAAGCATTCAAACAAAACCAAATCACAGCAAAACAAACAAAGAAGGAAATTCCTCGAGGTCCTTGTGTTATTAAGTTTATGTAATTAAGGCGTGCATTAAACGAAACAAGAAATTTTAGATTGTATGTGTCTGTGTGCATGTGTGTGTTTGTGAGCAGAATAAAATGTAAATGAAGATGGGAAAGTGAAGGAAACAATAATCAAAACAATGCAGACAGGAATAAAAACCATAAAAGCAAGAAAAAGAGTAGAAACAGTTGAACATTCAATTTCTCATAAGGAAAAGTCTGGAGGTAAGTACATAGAATCTGGAGAAGAAAAACATAAAAAGTAAGCCACAAAAGATATTAGACACAAAGATAAGGTGATGATGGAGACAAAAGCAAATCATTGTGAGAATTTTTAATGTCCTTGAAGCTAAAAACACTCTAAAAAGTGTAGAACAAAAGCATTTAGAATATATTTAAAAATCGATTTTAATTAAGAAATGAGCCCATATTTTAGACATCTTTCATTCTAAGTAAAAACCTGACCATAATTTGTCACAGAGACATTATTTTTCTTAAAGTTACAAAGGTCTAATTTCACTTATTGATTTATGGCATGCTTATAAAAATTTGTAGGGAAGTACATATAAATTATTTAATAAACATGAGCAAAGAACAGGAAATAATTTTAGGAAAAGTAAAAATGACCAACAAACATAAAACTATATGAAAACACAAACCTTCCCAGTAATTATAGCCTAGGTCAAGTTTATATCAATTAATAAAATACTATTTTTTTTCTTTTGGCACAAGTAATTCTATTTCATGTTTGTAAAAGAAAATTTGACATTGGCTTGAGTTAAATAGCATTTGGACAAAGATGTTTTATGGTCATTTTATATTCCCCAGTGTTGAGATAATTTTTTCAATATTTTCACATCTTATTCTTTTTAAAAAAAAAATAGTGGTGGGGTACATGTGAGGATTTACTACATAAGTAAATTGCATGCAGGTGAGGTTTGGGCTACTAGTGAGCCCTCTCTCTGGTAGTGGATCTGACACCCAGGATGTGGTTGTGTGCCCTGTTAAATTCATTTAAGTTCTTTATAGGTTCTGCATGTTAGGCCTTTGTTGGGTGCATAGTTTGCAGATTTTTTTTCTAATTCTGTGGGCTATCTCTTTACTCTTTTGACAATTTCTTTTGCTATGCAAAAACTTTAGTTTGATGAGGTCCTGCCTATCAATTTTAGATTTTGCTGCATTTGCTCAGATTGTCAAAATTTTAGAAATCTTGAAAATATGTGGTTCTGAAAGAATATAAGAAAACATACAGGAAAAGACAAAAAAGAGTAATAGTTATATAAAATTGACAGAAATAATAAAACTGTGATTGAAGAATTTTAATCTTTTTCAATAATTAATGATGACATTAATTGTAGTCTTCTCTTGAGAGTTACAAAATAGAACAAAAGCCCTATTGCAAAGTTACAACTTTAATTAGAAGGTGCTTTAAGTACTGCTGATTTATTTGATTTAAAAGGTAAATATGAGATCTGCATAATCACTCCTGGAAATATATCCAATTTGGTTTTTTTGGTATATTAGCCTTTTGTACCTAATTTGTTCTCATTTCCAAGGTAACATTTATAACATTTTACATGGGTGCAGTGAATCATTTCTACAAAACTATTATTGAACTGGAATCATGGGCAGCAGTGAATTATGGTTCACTGGACTGATTCTGAGGGCAAACCTGGAAGAACTAGAAATAGCTCCAAATTTGTATAGAAATTGAACTAATATTATTTACCTTTTGCTATATACCAGACACACATTATTGATTTTCATTCTCACAATAATCTATGAAAAATCACTATTGCCATCTGATATATGATGTCTACAGGGTCAGAAAAGTTGATAAATACATTTTATCGATGAATAATGGTAAAGCCAAAATGGTTATGTAGGAATTAATGACACCAAAGCCTGTTGTCATTACCCCTTATTTCTCTACTTGAGGTTCAACAGACCAGGGTGGGAAAACTCACAGCTGTGGAGCTGGAAACCAGTGCTCATGCCATTGACACTGTCATCCTTCAAAGCAGAAAACAGGTCAGAAATGAAAGTGAACAGTAGAGGTCAGGAATCTAGATAAAGAAATTAAATCAAGTTATTTAAAATAGTCTCAAAGACAGGTCTTCTTTTAGGGAAAGATCCAGTTCTCCAAACTTAATTGACTAGAGTACTTGAGATGGAGGTGGGGAAGAAAGTTGCTGAGGAAGTTTGGTCTCAATGTACATAGATCCCTGTGAAAAGATTCATCATCACACATTCAGATGTTTTGGCATCTTTTAAGTTAACTTTCTAGCCATACTACCACTGTGGTCTATTTTAGTCCAAGTTGGAACATTCCAACTTCCCACATGGGTGATTTACCCCTCCTCTCTTTGTTGACTATTAAACATTTATTTTGGGTCAGGGATAAGGTTAGGCACTGGGAATGCAATGATAATAAATATGGACATGATCCCTGCCTTCATCGAGTTTATGGTACAGACAGGTAAAAAAAGATTATATCCTAGTGGGAAAGTGAATGTGAGAAGAAGAGAATATCTCACTTCTAAAATAATGAGACCAGCTGAAATGCAGAGCATGCTGTCATGTCTGAGGATAGGCAAAATGAAGAGGGGAGACAGATTAAGTGTTGAGTGTTGAAAGCAATATTACTTGTGATCAAAACACATGACACATACAAGATAATAGAAGTACTGCGAAGTGATAGGAAGATAAATGACAAACTCGTAGTCATTTAAAGATTCATTTACTAATTTTTTACACACTTAATCTTGTATTTTATAGGCAAGAGACAAAAGAAGATATGGCACATAATCTTTGTTCAAAACTTCCACTTAATTTCACAAAGTTATTTTTATCGATTTTTGACATAAAAAAATACATATAGACACAGTCATTTATTGCGGGCATAGGATTCTGGACAATCTACACTGTGAAAAGCTATGCTAACATAAAATTTTGAATTTTAAATATATGCAGCAAGAATTTTTAATGACATATGAAATATTCACCATATATTAACAAGTAAAAATACAAGCTTTTGTAACAGAACATAGCATGAGCCTGTAAAAGTTACATTTTTATGTATATTTTATGCAAGGAAGAAATCCAGAAGGGTATTATGTGCAGCACACAGTAGTTTCCAATTAATATTTGTTGAAAACATAACTGAACAACCAAATGACTAAATGAACATGTCAATATTCTTTTTCTTTGAGTACTGGAATCGTGGGTAATTTTCATTTTCCTTCTTCTATTTTTTTGTAGTCCAAACATTATATAATACTTAATAATTCCAACAATTACATATCATTTAAAAATATACTTAAGAATAGAACAATGCAGAAGATTTAAGTGTTATCTGCAAAACAAGGTAGGGATATGTTTCTTTATGACTGAAAAGGCAGGGGAAGTATGAGTGGAATTTATGGGCTGGTTATTTGCATGACAGCCTCAATTCCCTTTTTGGACTAGCAGTAAGGGATAGTTGCTGACATTATACCCACTACTGTTTGTCCTATCAATGTCAATAAATATAAGGAAGATGAAAATCTTGCTTCATCTTACCTCTGGAATTTCTCTAACTATTAAATTCAATGGCATTCCACCCTTCACACTTTAAATCAACCCTACTTACACACCTTGAGGGTAGATAATTGTGCCTTATTGATGTTTTTTGTTTACAATCCCCAACACAGAATTAGGCAAATACTGGGTATTTTTCTTTTTTTTAAATTTTATTTTTAATGTAAAGATGTGGGGTACAATTCAGGGTTATGTATACAAACATTGATCATGCAGTTACCCTTGTTAATGAGGTATGCCCCTCGCCCCTCCCTGCCCTAGCAGTTTCCTTCAACTGCCAATCCCACCCCCACCCCACCAACGGTTTCCTATTACTGCCAATCACTTTCTCATAGCATTATAATTGTTCAAGTTCCTCTTATGAGTGAGAACATATGGAACTCTGTTGTTTCTATGATAAATCACTGAGTATGATCGACTCCAAATACATCCAGGTTGCTGCAAAGTCCATATGTTTGTCATTCTTTATGGCTGCATAATAGTCCATTGTGTAATACTGGGTTTTTTTCAAATGCCTATTGGGTTTTTCTTACACTGCTTTTCTAACATTGGGCCTAAATCAGTTTAATCCTTTTGTAATTTTCTGTCTAGGTTCCTAGGCAATCAAGAACGACTCTATAGGATACCTGGCTTTGGTGTGGCTCCGGTGGTGGCCATGGAGCAAAGGATAGGCCTTTTGAGTATCATATCTATACAATTAGTGTCATATCAATAAAAACGATGCATTATAGAAGTAGGGAGGATAATACTAGATTGATAGCCATTTGTTCTGCACATGCCTGTGCATGCACACACACATTCACTTGTGCTCAAGCACACATTCTGCAGAGAGGGTACAAATTTTGTTAGAATTAACCAGAAAATAATGGCCTGATACATTATAATCAGAAAACTCTTGCTGGCAAGCCAAAACATTTTTGGAAGTCTAACGCTCAAAAGTAAGTGTTAATACATGCATAGGCTGACTTATAGTTTTATTTTGAACCCTTGTTTGATGCACCATTACCTTTTGAACCAGATGTCACAACTGATTCTGTATTCTCTCTGACTGAGTTATTTTTCTACATCTTGAAGTCAATAAAACTACCTAACAGATTGGCTGTTTCATCACTTGGACTCCCCTGAGGGTAATCTCCACATCTCATTAACAATAAATTTGTTTCTCACATTAAATCAGCATTGGGTCAAGTGGAGACATGATTCTAATTCTTCAATCAACCAATTTCATGAACCATATTCCAGATGAAGTATTCAGGGATACTGCTAATCATTTACTTTTTTGTTCCTCTTTATCCTAAAACCTGTAACAATTCATTTTCTTTTTAAATTATTTTAAAGTTATAGAATTATAGAGTTAGAGCTATAGACGTTAAGGAGCTTTCATATTCCATATTTTAAAAATATACTTAAAAATGGTATTTTTCTTATGGAGAAATCATAAATTTAAGCTCCTATGGAATTCTTTAGAAACAGAAATGAAGAGCTACAATTGAAATAAGATTCACATATACATTTTTTAAACTTCTTTCCCAGTTTTTTTATTGTGATATAATCCACATGACATAAAATTTACCATATTAACCATTTTAAGCGTACAGTTCAGTGGTATTAAATAATTTCATAATGTGCAGCTATCACTACCATCCATCTCCATAACTCTTTCATCTTTCATCTTACAAAACCAAAACCCATTTCACAATAACTCTCCTTCCCCTCCCACAACTGTCATCCCCTTTCTGCCTCTATTTTACTTCTTTTAAGTACCTCATATAAGTGAGATCATATATTCTTTATCTTTTTGAGATTAGCTTATTCCACTTAACATAATGTTCTCAAGGTTTATCCACACTGTGGCATATGTCAGAATTTCCTTCTTTTTAAAACTGAATAATATTCTGTTTTATGTGTATACCACATTCTGCTTCTCTGTTTATCCATCCGTAGCCACATGGATTGCTTTCATGTTTTAGGGATGATCCTGTTTTCAATTCTTTTGGGTATATACCTAGAAGTGGAATTGCTGACCATATGTAACTTTATTTTTAATTTTTTGAGGAAGCATTTTATTTTCCGCAGTGGCTGTACCATTTTACAATCTTGCCAGTGGCAAGCTTCTGCCAAGCTTTTGCCACAGGGTCCAGCTTCTCCATATCCATACCAACACTAAGATTCACATATACTTTAATGAGAGCAGTACTTAAAGCAAAAAAAAAGAGAGAACTATTTGAACTTTTAATTAAAACATTTCTCTTTCTACCAGGATTTGCTTATTCATATTTAGGAATGTACAAAGTATGGGTTTATTGGCTAACTTTAACTCATTAACTATGAGTTTATTTCCCAAATATTTTTATTTTCTTTGCTATTATTCTGTTGAAAGAAAAAGCTATAAATTAAGATAGAAGCTACATAAAATTGTAGTTAGCAAAATAAAAATGACTTACAGACCACAAGGGATTTAGAGAGGTTTTCTGATTAGAATGCTAGGCGAAAGTTGGCTACTTTTAGTTTGGGTTTTGCTACTAAATAAATGCATCACTATGGGATAACTATTTCATCTTTTGAGTTCTCAATATTCTCACACTGAAATTATTTTCATGGACCATACTATGAGACTAAGATTTTTAAGTCAGGTGCTCATATAAATGGTATTGATTTTGGTTATTTATGACATTTTGTTTTTCTTAGAAATCTAGATTTGAGTAATATGAGGTGTGGGTTTTACATGTCAGTCATAAAAATGAATGAGTAAATAGGTGATGGTTTGTGTTAGATTTAGAGGACACAAGTTAAATACTTGGCAACTATGTCGGTTCTTTCTTTCAGCCTTGTGACAATGACAGATATAATTCATTCAGCATAGCTTATGACTCTGTTGAGAATGTCGAGGCGGGACTTGAGGCCAAATATTCAAGGATTCACTGTCTACAGATGACAAAAATGAAGTTCAGAGTGATAAAAGATCATTCAAGTTCACAGCTTCATGTGGGTGATAAACTGCAGCAAAGGCTCTAATAACAGTCATTTGATTACTCTTCTGTTAAAAGAAAAATGCATTCATCAGTGGATTCGTACTTATCAATATTTCAATCCTAATTTAGCTGGCAATGGGTGATACGTAACTAGGAAACAGAAGTGACAACAGCAAGTAAGCTTAGGAACACACTGCACACATACAGGTAAAAGAGGGAGGTTATCAAAATTTCCACTCATTTAAAGCATATGTGTACTTTAATTCAGTGTTAGAATCTGTGTCAAGCAGGATTAGAATTTCCCTTGCAATTAGAAAATTTGGAGTTTGGTGGGGCAGGGGTGGATAAAAGAGAAATACTAAATATATACACTAATTATGACAGAGATTTGGTAAGGACTGCTAGGAAAGGAGGGCAGTGTGAGAGAGAGCAAGAGGACAGTATTTAGATAGAAGCTTGTAGTGGATGCTTTGGTTTGCTTCCTATATTCACTCCTTTAGGTTGATTACATTTATTTCTCAGCTGCTGGAGTACTGTCTGTTGATAGTTTATAGCTAAACCTTTTTCCAGCAATTGATCTTGGCCTAAGGGAGCAAGATCTTCCAAGGTTTGCTTACTCACCAGGGACAGATTACACCCAGGGAATGGTCAATGCAGGGCTATAATGCTCTGGCCCCAATATCTTCAAGTAGCGAAACTGTTGAAGGCTGATTCTACCTACTTGGTCTTGGCTGAGGCCTCAGTTGCAGTACACCATAGTTCAACCTCTCCCTCAATCCAAACCTCACTCTCATTGACTCTCTCACAGTTGTGGATGCTGAGAACTCCCTCAAATTAATTTCCTGCATGAAAACCCCCATCTCTGACTCCATTTCCTAGTAAACACGCTATATCTGAGAGAGTTTTTAAGGTGGTTTGAGGTAGCTGACTCTAAAATGAGATTGCTCACCATACAGTGAGGACTCCATCTCTGGTGATAGGTGAAATCTGGATATTACATAACATGCTGGGGTGATATAATTGTTAAAATTTTTACTAATGATGAGCTGAGATTTGATGAATACCAGTCAGCAAAAATACACCAGTGGGCATAATATTTCAGGCATTTGAAGAGTTTAAATGTCCTTACTGTAAAGACTATGGAATTGTATGACTACTACGGAGGGCTATTGACTCACTACAAGACAATGAAAGTTCAAGATGATTATCAATGTAAAGCAAAATGTAGAAGTAAGAGGACCTCTTTGATAGTGTGTGTGTGTATGTAAATAAATATATATAGACACTTTCATTTCCTGCAATTGCAGATGAAAATATTTGAGGATCAGGTCCAGAACTAAAGTATATGAATTTTTTATTTTTTTGTGTCAAAGTCTCACTCTGTTGCTCAGGCTGGAGTGCAGTGGCACACTCACAGCCACCGCAGCCTCGACCTGCTGGTGTTAGGTGATCCTTCTGCCTCGGCCTTCCAAGTAGCTGGGATTACAGGCATGTGCCACCATGCCCTGCTAATTTTGGGATTTATTATAGACATGAAGTCTCGCTAAATTGCCCGGGCTGGTCTCGAAACTTGTTCTCCCAAAGTGATGGATTACGGGCTTGAGCCACCACCCCCGGTCCTAAAGTATATGATTAAGTTCCAGAGAAGGAATTTCAGTCTCTATGTTTTCTATACCCTATTTTATACCGCTGATTTAGAAGGAAAATAGTAAAGTGACCCTGAGAACAGTAAGGAGACACCTGAATTGATGCATTGATTTCCCAGTACCAGTAAACCCTTTAGGCCTGTAGAAGCACTTTGCTTCTCTTTGTTAAAGGACAGTGTCACCCCTTGCTTGAAGACAATGCAGAGCCTTTGCTTGCAAATTAACATGTCCATGCTTGGAATACAACTCTACTTCCTCCTCTACAAACACACCAGTAACTAGGGTCAAGTTACAACCAGGCTGGCAGTTGATAACATCTAATGGTCAATTTTAAGTTCTCATTTTACTTGTGTTATTAGTAGCATCTAATAACCAATTGATGACTCCTACTCTTTGAAATATATTCATTTGTCTTCCAGGACATCCATTTCCAGTTTTATCTCTGACATCATTGTTGCTTCCTCTCATATGAGTGTTGCTAATTTCTCCTCATCTGATGATCTATTAACATTAGAAGGCATCAAGTTCAGTTACTGGCCTTCTCTTAGCAGTGTTCCCTCATTTCTTAAATTATCCCATCCATTCTCATAGCAATAAGTGCCATCCACATAATGGTGACTTCCAAATTTATAACTCCACCCCAGACCTATTCCACAAACTTTAGTCTCCTACATCGTAATACCCACTCAACATCTGTATGTAGATGTCACATGGATATCCCAAACTTTATATGTCCTAAATTGATTCTTTTCTCTCTTACCCTTAACCTGCCACTCCTGAAATTTTTCTCTGTCTCAATGAATGGAATTTTTTAAAAACAGTTGTTCATGGTAAAATGCTTGAGTGTCATTTGACATCTGACTTTTCTCCTACTTTCAGTCTTTTTATCAAATTGGTGCGTACTTCAAAATGTATCTGTAATTTTACCACTTCTTTGTCTTTTTCTTCTAACCCACACTTACTTTCTCTTAGATGGTTGCAATCATTTTCATCATTAGGGGTCATGAAGACAGGACATGCTTTAATAAAATTTTCATTTATACATCCTAAGAGCTGATTTTATTCTTAAACACACATAGCTATTGACATAATTGGCTATCTGAAATTACGCCAAATTGCACTATGCCCAATTTGTATCATAGGAATTGATAATTATGTATTTTCTGTGGTTCACCTTGATTATCCTCTAGGATTTCACAAAACTTCAGACCACCAGGAAGCAGTTTTTATTCTACCCTTGCCTCTCGTGCTAGTCATTTGCTTACTCTCTCTTAGCTCTGTTCTTTTCTACCCTTGCCCTGCTTTGTACAAAGGGACCTTACCCTTGAAACAGTGTTTCTCTAAATCCCTTGCCGATTGGTTTCTGCTTATATTTAGCCACTGGGAAGCACTGTTGGGAGATTAGAAGTCAGACAGAGGGAAGAAGTCAGTGCTCCTTCTGCTTCTGGGGTGTACTCAACAGCAGAAGGTGGTTACAGACCACCATTAGTGATAAGGTCATAGGCAATAGTAAGTAACTAAGGGCTCTACATGGCCTTTGGAGGTTCTAGCTGCAATGACAGAAACTGCAGCGGCAGAAGTAGCAACAGCAAAATGCTGTAGGCTCTGGTAACAATCAACTTCTCCCTCTGTTTTCTTCACTAGGGGAGATACAGAAATCTCTGGGTTACTTCTATTTCCTTGTTTTGATCCTGTATCCTTTTCAATGCCAGTGTTAAATGCCCTTTAAGTAGCTTATGTGGTACTTGTTTTCCTGACAGTGATGACTTGTGCATTCAGAATACTTCAGCCTACCCTAAACGTGAAAGCTAATGGTCTTACTAAAACATGTCACATTATATCACTTCTTTGCTCAAAACCCTCTAATGACTTTTAATGCCACTCAAAGTAAAACCAAAATTCTTTATACTGCACTATAAAGCCCTACAATTTGGTCCCTAGTTACCCCTTTGACTTAATTTTCTACTGTTAAATGTTTGCTTCCAGACATATTAACATCTATGATTTTCCTTGAGCTCTTGCTCCTACTTACAGATTTTTTTATTCATTACTCCCACTGCTCTTAGATGCTCTTCCTTGAATTTTAACATGTTTTTTTTTTAAATCTCAATCAGACCTTTATCTTTATAGAAATAACTTCCCTGTCCTTTTCTTTTTTCTAAAATTGTATTTTAGAAAATACAATTGAAAAAAAAATCACTCCCCCAATACTCACTCCCCCAATACTCATCCATTCATGTTCTCTGTAACATTAACATCTTCAATTTTACTTATTTATTTTGTTTCTGTCTGTCTTCATTAACTAGTGTGTTTACTTCATGAGGGAGGGATTTGGATTGTTCTATCATTACTATATTACTAGACTACAACATTGCTTGGTTCAATTAAAATTTTTGAACAAACTAAATAATACCTTGTAAGAGGGCACGAGTGGCTGGGAGGAAACTTTTAGGAGTCACAGGTAAATAATAATTATGACTTGTACTAAAATATTTCAGTGGAAATACATAGTGGCAACAGATTCAAATCACATTGGGGAATATAGATATGTCATATATTATTTATATATATAAATAGAGGAGAAACACACACACACACACGCTATATAGAACTAGCTACAGAACAATGATTATTTGTAATTCTTCGGAGATAATAATTTAAAATAGTGTTATAATGAGAGACTTTGCAATGGAGACAGAAATTTATGTAGAAAATAAAAAAGGTGATACTTCTACAATGTGCATATAATAAGGTTTTCTACAGACATTGAAAAAGGGATGTATAACAGCCTATGTTTATGATAAGGCAGTGTAGATATAGTATAATGATTGATAGAATTACAAAAACTCTCCTAAATGAAAGTATGAGAAACAGTTCTTTTTCACCATTTGTAATCTGATGCTTTCACAGTAAGTGATTTTTTTTTTCAAAAAAAGCATGTGCCCTGATTCTTGCCCTTTTTATTCTTGTAAATGTAGTTATATAAATCAGAAGATAATATGATAGCCATATTTTAAAAACAGAAACTGCATATAGATGTATGTATCAGTTAGCTATCACCAAAATGATGCTGAATAGCAAACAACAAAAAATCTCAGTGAAATTCAACAATTTATTTAGTTGACTCCTCTGAAGGATAACAAAGGAATGTTAATAAAATAAGGGCTGGTGTGTCTCTCTTGATCTCTGCTAGGCTCTCTTACATGATTCTGGTCAGCCACAAGAGCTAGGGAGACTCTGTTTCTTACTCCAGTTCTTTGCATCCAGATTGGATGTACATGTTTCTCATTCATCTTGGACCAGTCAATTATCTGGGAATAGTCTTCTAATAGCAATGACAGCAGTGCAAGAATGCAGGTTAAAACTGATAAAACCTCTTAAGGCTTAAACTTTAAACTGACTTACAAGTTTGCCCGAAGCAAGGCACATGGCTTATTCTAAAGTCAAGAGGAAGAACTAAAAAGTCACATGACGAAAGGTGTAGATATAGGGGAGAGTAAAGAATTGTGGTCAAGAACACAATCTATTACACTATATAGAAGTAGCTGCATTCCAGTAATTATTTATAATTCTTCAGAGATAATAAATAATTTAAAATAGTAATATAATAAGACACTTTGTCATGGAGACAAAAATATGTGTAGAAAATAAAATAAAATAAAGGTGATACTCCTACAATGTGCACATAAGGTTTTCTACATACATTGAAAGAGGAATGTGTATTTTGTCCTACTCTACTATAGTTTCAAAACAAAACAAAAGTGAGTCACAGACTTCAAAAAATATATTATATTGAAGATAACACAGACAGATACTGTATAAGCTAAATTTAAGTAAATATGTTTTAAGAATGTACATCATTTATTTAGAGAAGGCTTTATGAAAATGTAAAATACAATTAAAATAATGCATTTCAGTAAACAGTTAATGGGAAAAATAATTTGAGAAATTACTGTATTCTATGTCTTCTTGATTTTAACTTAATTATAATAGTCTCTTAAGATATGCTTAATGAAGATTAACTCAATCAAGTGAACAGGAAAGAACTTAAAAATCATTAGTTTATTTTGTTTTACAGAAGAACAAATATCAGAAATGTTTGGTTGTATTATTGTCTTATAGACAAAAATGGGCTTGAATTCACTGCATTTGAGCAAATTCTGCTTGTTGTCGTTAATATTCCCCTTTTCACATATAATTAGATAATGCTTTCAGGTGTGATTTCTGCTCTACTGCAGCCTGTTGTTTGGAGGACACACACATAATTTTTAGGCTGAGAATCCATCTTCTGTGAGAGCTAGTCATCAAGCATAAATGAAACTTGACTACGTAAAGTGGACCGTAAATTCAGCCTGGGTAACAGTGATGTGGCATAGCAATTCATTAGTTGAATTACTGTTATTGAGACTGATTTTCTAGTTTTCCTTATCTCTTCAAAGTGAGTTAGCATTAGCAATAGACACATACTTATTTAGAAATCAGCTTTAGTATTACACAAAAGAAATGCTTTCTTTATTAATTTGTCTCCTGAGATATACAAATCAGTATAAGATTAAAGTCCCCAAAATGTATTTTTAAATAAGATAAAAATATGCTATGTGCATGTTCTCATTATTATCTATTGTTTATGAATTTAGGAATAGGGTAAAGAGTAATATGGTGGTATTCTTTCCATTTAAGTGAGGAATGTATCCTCAAACACAACTCTTGTACTTCTTGTTTTGGTCTGGGAAAAAATGTTTGCACATGTACACAAAAAGATTTATAATACTAATCATTATAGAAATCTTAAAAATATTAAAATTAAAAATACCCATCAGTATCAGGACTAACTAAAATATGATATTGCTATGCCATGGAATATTTTACAGCAGTTACAAATAAATAATGAGAGAATATATACATACCTATGGGGTAAGATTCCCAAAGTAATGTATAATACCATTTATGTCTCAACACACACATTATAAAATACTAAAACATATAAATGTATGCATGTATAAACTTATGTTTACCCAGATATATACACATTTATGTGGACAGATACTTTGAAAACTGATAATAGTGGCCAACACTCTGGAAGGAAGTAAAATTTGGAAGTAATGGTCAAGGAAGATTTTAGCTTTATCTGTTTTATATGTATTTTCTAGCATAAATAATAAATATTTTAATGGAAACATGAACTTAATATTCATTCATACAAATGAGAAAACTGAGTCCCAGGAAAAAGTGGATAGGAAATGAGTTAGCTTTATTAAGATCCCTCTTAGTTTTAGAATCAAGTTCACTGCTTGCAAACATGTAACCTTTGTCAAGTTACTTTATCTTTCCAGTCTACAATTTAATCATCATTAAAAATGGAGGTGATAACAGTACTTATTTTCTAAAGATATATGTTAGGCATATTTTATACCGTGTCTCATCTCTCAGCTCATCTTTTTACCCCCAGTCATTGACTACAAAGAAGTGTAGCTTGATGAAATTTTAGCTCCACTTCACCAAGTATGTCATGAGTTATGCCACCATGTGGGAGGCCTGTGGGAACCAATTTATCTGACATGACCATGTACACACCATTAAGTGCAGGTAGATGAAGGGTCCTTGGGAATCTCCAGAGAGATTGGGTCACAGCAGTTGCATTTGGGTTCACTTCTCCTCCTCTCTCTTACTTGACTCTTCCCAGTCTCCTTTGCAATTCTTTTTTTCCTAGGATTACTTCTAAAACAATCTACTTGCATTCAAAGTATTTGTTTCAGGCACTGTTTGTTTTTGTTTGGAGCCTGGGGAAGAGAGTGGAAGACACATGGACTGAAACAGGATGTGAAAACAATCTACTCTGAGAAGTTTACAAAACTGTTCCAAGTAAAAGTTAGCATACTGAATGGTAGATATTGTTGATATATCTGCAATTTTTAAAGGATTATTGAAGTGTGATTGTTACACATAAACTACACATATTTAAAGTGTACCATTTGATGAGTTTTGGCATACACACTCATAAAATCATCACCACAAACAAAGATAACAGATTTTTTAAATCTCTTCCCCCAATTTTCTTGTGGCCAATTGTAATCTATCTCTTTCTTTATCACTGTCAATAAGCAAACACTACTCTGCTTTCTCTAATTAAAGACACATTTTTATTTCCTATAATTTAATATAGATGGAAACATGGAATCAGTTTGTACCCTTTTCTGTCTGGCTTTTTCTCCATGCAATGATTTTAAGATTTAATTGTGTTGTTTAATGTATCAATAGTTCATTCTTTTTATTGCTGCATGGTATTTTTATTATATAGCAATTGTTACTATCTACAAGGGGGAATCCCAAAACAGCCGGAATTATTTTTTTGAGAGTGGGCCCCTTGTAGTACAGGCTTCCCCGCCAGGTATGTGTTCTAGGAACCCATCAGCATCAGTGTACCAACTAGTGTTGTTTTGAGAGGATGCATTTAGCTTCAGTGCTTTTTTTTTTTTGGAGATCCTTCCAATGTGTTTGCCCCATTTCATGATGGGTGATTTAGGAGTGCATCTGTCCGTACTATATTGAGTGTTCAGCAGTTTTTGACCCAAAACAGCATGACCTTTGTGCCCATCAACCCTATTCACCAGATCTTGTCCAGAGCATCTTTTGTTTGTTTGTTTCCCCAGATGGAAAAAAAGTTCTCAAAGGAAAACATTTTGTTGATGTGGAAGAGGTGAAACAATAAAATGGCAGAAACAATAAAAGGTAAATTACGAGTTCAAAAACTGTCTTGAACAGTGGAAAAAGAGTTTTGATAGGTATATGGCATCAAAGAGAAAGTAATTTAAAGATGACTAAAGTTTAAGCATGTAAGGATAAATACACAATTTTTATAAAGAAATTCTGCTTTTTGGGGTTCCGCTTTTATATTTGTCTGTTGAAGGACATTTGGGTTATTTCCAGTTTTAGGCTTTTATAAATAAGATGACTGTAAACATTCATTCAAATGGCTTTGTAAATATGTGCCTTTATTTCTTATAAATAAATACCTATATGTGAATTGGCAGGGTCATATAGTAGGTATATGTTTAAACTTTTAAGGAAGTCACAAAATACTTTTCAAAGTTATTATAGTAGTTTTCCTTCCCTTTAGTAGAATAAGATTTCCAGTTTTTCCACAGCCTAACACCTAACACCCTTGATAGGCTTTTTTTTTCCTTTTAAGCATAGTGTATTTTGTGGTATCTGTGAATTTAATTGCATTTCCATGATTACTAAGGGTGTTGAACATCTTTTCACGCATGTATTTGCCAACTATACATCTTTGTTGAAGTATTTAAAATAAAACATTAAACATTACCCCATTTAATGATCGGTATGGCCCAGACTGAGTTTAAGATAAAAGACCTAAATTTACCAATCCTGCAGTGAAATCTTGGTTTCAGTGTTTATTTCATATACTGGGCATCTAATCATGCAGAATGTCATTTTAATTTAAAGTATATAGTAATGTTGCACAATAAAATATTTAAATATAAACTGAATATTTGTTGTGTGGTTTAATCAATAGTCCTCATAACTTTTAAAAATGGGGAAAATTTTCTGTCTTGGTTTTTTTAAAGGAAACTTTTCAAACATGCAGATAAAACAAAGATAAACATTAACACTCATTTAACTAATCACAGCTCAGTCAAATTTTGAAATTTTCTGCCTTCTCGTCCTTTTCCAAAGAAATCTGTCTTAAAGGTAGTATTTAATTTGCCTAAGAATATCTTAATACTTTTGTTATCTGAGAAGAAACATAAATTATGCTCTTATGTTATTATTTCCCATGGTATTACTCTTTATGTGAATGGTATCATATGGCATGTATCATTCTACAACTTGATTTTCATTCAGTAGTTTTGAAACCTATCCCTGCTGAATATTTAAATAAATAAAATTTATTTATGTACTATATGGTATCACACTATTAAAATACACTGTAATTTATATAACCATTCTTCTGTTAATATACAATGTGTTTTCAATCTTTTAATCATTGCAAGAAAGGTTACAATGCATAGTTCTACACTACGTCTTTGTTCAGGTCTTTCTAGGTTAAGTAAATAATTCTTGCAATCGCTTAGATCAACTTTTGATTCAAAGAAGTTACTGATATAATCAAATGTATAAACAATTTATTCTATGGCTGTGTGCTTTGTGGCTCACTTAAGAAATAAATATATTCTAAAATATTCAAAGGATTCCCTCCTTAAATATGGTTTTATAACCAGTAAGAATCCAATTTTGCTTTTCTTCTTTTTCGATATGCGATTGTCACAGCAGAGTGATTAACCACGTAGTCCATTCTTTATTTACCAATTTGTAACACCAACTTTGCCACATATAACTACTTTTTGCATTAGTTCATTTGCCTAAACCTGTGTGAGAAGCACGCTGTCTTAGTCTTAGTCACTTTATTAAGTCCTGAGATCCGGTGGTCTTAATACCATCGTTACTTCTTACCTTGTTCTCTGTCAGAGTCTTTTGGTTACTTTGGGCCTTTGGAACTCTGTATAAACCACTGAAAAATTTTAAAGAAAAATAAAATGTTGAAATTTTTACTTTTATAAATTAGTTACTTAATTATTCACATTTATAAGATTTTAATATTTTCTAACCAAGAACATGAAACTGTGTTTGTTCAGGAATTACTTAAATCTTTTAGTAAAATATTCTCCATGTAGGTTTTCATATATTTGGCTTAATTTATCACTAAGTATTTATGTCTTTAAGTACCAGGTTATATTTATTTGTGTTTTAATTGAAAATTCTCATAAATTTTTGCTGATATACAGTAAGATAACTTTCACACATTTTTAAAAAAATATCTTTGAACATTTATTAATTCTGACTTTGTAAATTTAGACTCTCTTGATTTGTACAGCACTTGTAAATGCAATAAATAAGGTTGTTGTATTACTCAGGGTTCTCCAGAGACAGAAGAAATAACAGATGCAGCCGGGCTCGGTGGCTCAGCCTGTAATCCACGCCTTTGGGAGGCTGAGGTGAGTGGATTGCCTGAGCCCGCGGGTTCGAGACCCGCCTGGGCAGCGAGACCTCATCTCTACAATAAATCAAAAAATCAGCCGGGCGTGGTAGCGCATGCCTGTAATTCCGGCTACTCGGAAGGCTGAGGCGGAAGGATCGCCGGAGCCCAGCAGGTCGAGGCTGCAGTGGCCGGGAGCGGCCACTGCACTCCAGTCTGAGCAACCAAGTGAGACTCCAACTCAAAAAAAAAACAAAAACAAGAAATAACAGAGCATTGATGGATGGATGGATGATAGATAGATAGACAGATAGATAGATAGATAGATAAAAGAGGATGCATTAAGGGAATTGACTGATGTGATTATGAAGGTTTAGCAATCCCATGATAGGTCATCTGCTGGCTGGAGAAAAAAGTCAAGGACCTGAGAACCTCTGGGAGACTAGTTGAATGCGGAGGGTTTATGATGGTATAAGTTTCAGAGTCCAAAGGCTGCAGAAGCTGGAGTGATGTCCAGTTCTTGGTTGGGGAGGGTAGCCGGGGGTGGGGGTGGTCGGGAAAGAAGGTGGGGGGAGAGAGAGAAAGAGAGAGAGAAACACAACATTTAAGTGAATTGCAACAAAGTAATCAAAGTTGTTTTAATTTTTTAAAAAAGCCTACCTTTGGGAGGCTGAGGTGAGTGGATTGCCTGAGCCCGTGGGTTCGAGACCTGCCTGGGCAGGCGAGACCTAATCTCTACAATAAAATAAAAAAAATTAGCCGGGCATGGTAGCGCGCGCCTGTAATTCCGGCTACTTGGAAGGCTGAGGCGGAAGGGTCCCCGGAGCCCAGCAGGTCAAGGCTGCAGTGGCCGGGAGCAGCCACTGCACTCCAGTCTGGGCAACAGAGTGAGACCCCAACTCAAAAAAAAAAAAAAAGCCTAAAGGCATGCATTTTGAAATGTGACTGTGACTTTCAAAATGTTTTATATAAAACTGAAGTATAATCAATTATGATTATACTTTCATTGACAGGACATTTTTGAGCATCTTCTAAATATCAAATATTAATTAGCTAGATGTAAGGAAAGTAAAGATAAAAATGCATTCTCTGAAAACATTTTATAAATGTATTACTTTTTAAAAATTATTTTCTTCACTGGAATGATTCAGCAATTTTTTTTCTCACTAGAAATCATCTCAAAATGTACTTATTGTCTATCAATAATGCACTTCTACTACCCACTTTGTAGTCCTCAGGATAAACACCTATTTTGTCATCTCAGCCGTCCTTTTGCCTTTAGGATTGACAATATATTTATTTTAAATATAATTTTCTTATGAGTATTATGTTTGGAGATGAATATGAAAGGAGCAGGGGATTGCCAAGTCAGTGATTTTGTATAAATTACCTGATCTCTACAATTCTCATTTGTTTGATATTTAATATAAGGTACTAACAATACACTAAAGGGTTTGAGCGAAAATAAATTTAAATAATATATTAAAATGCTTTGTTCACTTTTAAGAGCAATACAATCTTAATTAAGCCATGGAAACAATTTTAATGCCCTTATATTCAAAATACATGAAACATAGTACTCTTAACAGTATTCCTTAGAGCACTTTAGAAGACAGTTTTCTACAAAATTAATATTTTCTAAATAATATATAATCGATATAATGATATCACCTCTGTAATTAAAAACAATTTTTTAAGACAACGTTCAAACAAAAAATCAAATATTTATTGAGCATCTTCTATGTATACTGTACTAGGAAGGCCCTGGAGATTCCACAGATGATGTTTCTGCCTTCACAAAACTTATAGGTTTTATATCAAAGTAATTGCTCCAAAGCATCAAATTCTGAAAAATATCATAAGTCATTGCAGAACATTTGAAATGTAAACACAGTTGAATATATCATGTAGTTCATAATCAGGGTAAAACACAAATAATCAGTATAGCTCTTCCTGGGGAAATAAAAACTCATGCTGCCATTTATAGAGAAATAAATGGTACCACAAGCAAATCTGCCAGAAACATGGAACCAACCATGTTGCCCATCAACTGGATTGGATAAAAAAAATGTGAGATGTGGTTGAGCTCTGAGTCCAGTTTTCCAAAGGGATCCCTCTTTGAGAGGTAAAATGAGGGGACTTTCAGCAAGATGGTGACGGGGCAACCTGGTCTATGAAACCCTCTGCAAAGGAGAACACAGAGGGTCTCTGGCTCTCTACCTGGGGGCTGCAGACACCAACGACGGCAGCCTGCTCTTCACAGGGAGCTTTGCCGTTGCCACTACTGGGGCATCACAGCAGTCTGGACAGTCACTGCAGCAGCAGACACAGCAGCCGCTGCCCTGCCACGGCTCCGTGGCAGCCATAGCACATCGTGCCACGTGTGCCTGAGGCGATCCAGACCTCAGCCCTTGAAGTCCCTGCAGGCAAATCTGCTGGGATTGCTGCCACCATGATGTCCTGCCAGCTGTGGGTCTCCTCCCATGTGTCCTGAGGCAGGCTCCCATCTCCGCCTCTGCCCCACTCCTGTCCAGCCCCACCTGATCTGGGGCAAGCAGCTGAGATAGCACCACCTGCTGGCGATTCAAGATAACAACACAGAAATGGGAGAAACAAGCTTGAAAAACAAATACAGGCCAGATTTGAGTGGTGAACAGAGGGTGATCTGAACTGTCCTTCACAGCAGGCCAGGGGCAACTGACCCTAACTGCGAACTAATTTACCAACTTGAAAAGAGAGCTAGAAATCGGAGCTGAAAGGACCCTGGACTTAAACAAAAAGTCTCAGAGTATGCACAATTGGTTCTGTTAGTTTAATGACTTAATTCTATTCCTACTGTTTTGTTCCTTTTTTTTCTTTTCCTCTTTCTTTTCTTCTCTTTTCTCCTCTCTGTAAACCATATCTTTGTGTAGAGGAACAGCACACCAGTAAGGTGGTTGGTTAGCTTGTATGTTAGCATCATTGTATGTTTTTTTTTTTGTATGGGAGTTGGTTAGTTTGTAGCCATGGTCTATTGTTTTTACCTGTTTCAGTTTAGGTCTCTCTCTCCATTTGTTGGTATACCCATCTGTTTCCCCCCTTACTTTTCTCTCTCTCCACCTCACTCTTCCCCCCATTCTGCTCCATTCTCTTCCCTCTGCTAACCACATTTTATTTCAGGGAGTAAATCTACAGCCCCACTGCATGGACAGATTCCAAGGCAATGGGAAGTGGTTTCAGATTATCCATACACCTGTCGGAGAATACCAGGACCTGCAGATAGATTTTGAATCACAGCTCCCCACTTAAGTAAATCTCAAAACTGCAAAAAGGACCACCCCAACCTACAGTGCAACTCCAGAATTGAACAAAGTAAGAGGACATACATAAAGAATAGGAGATTGAACAAACAGAACTAAAAGCAATCCCTCTACCCCTGAATAACATAATTAAAGAAGACAGTGATGTGGAGGGAAGGAAAAAGAAGGGAAGGGGAAAAAAACTGCACAAATGAAGAAAAACCATAAGAAGAATTCAGGTCTCACACAGACACCTGGGAGATCAGACACTGAGAAAACAGATTCCAGAACACAAACAATGAAGATCCCCTAGAATGACTGGTCACATGCAACAAACCCAGACATCAAGACATTAATAGAGAGAATTAAAAAAATTGAGGAGAGGCAAGAGGAAAATAAGAAGGAGCTGATGTCAGAAATAACAGCAGTACAGAATACTGTGATGGAAGTAAACAACAAACCAATAAGCATGGAAAGCAGAATTAGCCAAGCAGAAGAAAGAATCTCAGAGCTCGAAGACCAAAACACAGAACTAACCCAAACTGTCAAAAGCATAGAAAAGAAGCTCAAAAAGACAGAACAAAACCTTCAGGAGATGAATGATCACTTCAAGAGTCCAAACCTAAGCGTAATTGGCCTTCCTGAGTCAGAGAGAGAAACAGAGGCCACACTGAAACAAACATTTCATGAATTCATTCAAGAAAACTTCCCTCATCTCATCAAGGATGAAAAAATTCAAACACAAGAGATTCAGGGAACCCCTGCAAGACAACAAATGAGAAGATCAACTCCCAGACATATAAAAATAATTCACCTAAACAAAGTAGGTATACAAGAAAAAATCCTAAAGGCAGCAAGAGAAAAAGGTCAGACTATGTACCAGGGAAGACCAATTAGAATAGCAGCAGATTTATCTACAAAAACCCTCCAGGCTAGGAGAGCTTGGAGCCCTATCTACAAAGTCCTAAAAGATGAACAATTTCAACCGAGAATAACCTACCCAGCCAGTTAAGCTTCATCAGTGAGGGAGAATTGAAATCTTTTGCAGATATCCAATCCCTAAGAACCTACGCTGCCATAAGACCACCTCTACAAGAAACATTTAACAAAATATTGAACACAGAAGAAAAGGAAAAAAGAACAACAACATTCTTCACAAGAGTACAGGCAAAAGATTAAAAACACACATGATCCAACTCTAAAACCAAAAGAAAGAAAACACACAAACAGAAAGAATAACAACTCTGTAAGAACATTATAATAGGGATCAACTCTCACATTTCAATAATTAGTTTGAATGTGAACGGACTAAATGCACCACTGAAAAGACATAGGATGGCAAAATGGATAAAATATCACCAGGCAACAATCTATTGCCTTCAAGAGACTCATCTTACTAGAAAGGACACTCACAGACTCAAAGTCTGTGTGAGGATGGGAAACAAATTTTCAGGCAAAGGGAACACAAAAGAAAGGAGTCATGACCTTAATTTCAGACAAAATACCCTTTAAGCTATCAAAAATTTAAAAAGATACAGAAGGCCACTACATAATGATAAAAGGTTCAATTCATCAATAAGAAATATCCATCCTAAAAATATATGCATCCAACATAGGAGCACCAACTTTCATCAAGCAGCTCCTAGGTAAACTAAAAAAAGATATCAACTCTAATACCATCATAACTGGGGACTTTAATACCCCACTCACCACCCTAGAAAGATCATCACGACAAAAAATCAGCAATGAGATCCAAAACCTCACTGTGACTCTTGATCAAATGGATTAATTGATACCTACAAAACCCTCCAACCAAAGACCACAGAATACACATTCTACTCATCACCGCATTGAACGTACTCTAAGATCGACCACATACTTGGCCATATATCAAGCATAAGCAAATTTAAAAGCACTGAAATTTTAGCATGCACCTTCTCGGACCACAGTGGAATAAAAATAATCATTGACACCAACAAGGTGCCCCCCAAACCCACAAAGACATGGACACTAAACAGCATGATGCCAAACAACTCCTGGGTCAATGATGAAATCAAAACAGAGATTAAAAGATACCTGAAAACAAATGAAAATGAAGAAACATCTGACCAAAATCTCTGGGATGCCATGAAAGCTGTAGTAAGAGGGGAATTTATATCCCTACAGATGCACATGAAGAAAATGGAAGGATCACAAATTAACAGCCTAAGAAGCCATCTAAAAATGCTGGAAAAGCAAGACCACAAAAACCCTAATTTCAGCAGAGGAATCCAGATCACCAAATAAAAGTCCAAATCTAGGACATCGAAGACAAAAAGATAATACAAAAAATCAATGAAACAAAAAGTTGGTTCTTTGAAAGGATAAACAAGATCGATGGTCCCCTTTCTAGGCTGATCAAGAAAAAAAGAGAAAAAGCTCAAATAAACACAATCAGAAACACAAAAGATGAAGTCACATCTGATCCTGAAGAAATACAAAAGATCATTAGAGACTACTATGTACACTTGTATGGAAACAAACTTGAGAACCTTAAGGAAATGGAGGACTTTCTGTCATCACACAACCTGCCTAGGTTGAAACAAGAAGAAATTGAGACCCTAAATAGACCAATAACAATCAAGGAAATTGACTATGTAATAAGAAAACTACTACCAACAAAAGCCCTGGACTAGATGGCTTTTCAGCAGAATTCTGCAAGACATTTAAGAGGAGCTTATACCAATCCTACTGAAGGTATTCCAGGCGATTGAGAAAGATGGAACTCTCCCAAATCATTTTACAAAGCTAACATCACATTGACACACAAGCCAGGTAAAGACCCAACAAAGAAAGAGAGCTACAGGCCAATATCTTTGATGAACACAGATGCTAAAATTCTCAACAAGATCCTAGCGAACCGGATTCAACAAAAACATCTCAAAAATCATCCCTCATGACCAAGTAGGCTTCACCTCTGTGATACAAGGCTGCTTCAACATTCATAAAACCATAAATGTAATTAAATACATCAACAGAAGTCAAAACAAAAACCACATGATTATATCATTAGATGCAGAAAAAGCTTTTGATAAAATCCAGCATCGCTTCTTGATAACAACCCTCAAACATCTCGGCATATGGTGAACATACCTCAAAATAGTAAAAGCCATCTGCGAGAAACCCACAGCCAGCATACTCCTAAATGGACAAAAATTGGAACCATTTCCCCTGAAAACTGGAACAAGACAAGGATGCCCACTCTCACCCCTCCTGTTCAATATAGTATTGGAAGTCCTGGCTAGAGCAATCAGAGAAGAGAAGGCAATCAGGGGTATTCAAATAGGAAAAGAGGAAGTCAAGCTATCTCTCTTTGCAGATGACATGATCGTGTACCTTGAAAACCCAAGAGAATCTGTCAAAAACCTCCTTACACTGATAAAGGACTTTGGCAAAGTCTCAGGATATAAAATAAATGTGCACAAAACAATCGCATTTCTCTACACCAATAATAAACAACCAGAAACCCAAATAAAAAGCACAATTCCATTCACAATAGCCACAAAAAAAATGAAATACCTTGGCATTTTCCTAACAAGAAACATGAAAGACCTTTACAATGAAAACTACAAAACACTGCTCAAAGAAATCAAAGATGACACAAACAAGTGGAAAAATATCCCATGCTCATGGATTGGAAGAATCAACATTGTGAAGATGTCCATCCTACCTAAGGCAATCTACAGATTTAACGCAATACCCATCAAATTACCAGCAACATTCTTCTCAGACCTAGAAAAAACAACAAAAGAATTCATATGGAAACACAAACAACCAAGAATAGCCAGAACAATCCTCAGAAAAAAAAAATAAAAAAGCAGGTGGTATCACATTACCAGACTTCAAACTTTACTCTAAAGCTACAATCATCAAAACAGCTTGGTATTGGTATAGGAACAGGCATATAGATCAATGGAATAGAATTGAGATTCCAGAAGCCAAACTTCAATTTGTCAACCAACTCAACTTTGACAAGCCCTCCACCACCTACCACTGGGTAGAGGAGACCCTATTCAGTAAATGGTGCTGGGAAAACTGGCTGACCACATGCAGAAGATTGAAACAGGACCCCTATCTATCCCCATGCACAAAAATTAACTCTAAGTGGATCAGAGACCTAAATGTAAAACCTCAAATCATAAGAACCTTAGAAAATGAAGGACATACCCTCATGGAAATTGGAACTGGCATCCAATTCCTGAACAAAACCTGAAACCCACAGGCCATAGGAGATAAGATAGACAAGTGGAACCTCATTAAACTGACAAGCTTCTACAAAGCCAAAGAAACCATCAAGAGAGCAAGGAGAGAGCCTACAGAATGGGAAAAAGTATTTGCCAACTCCACGTCTGACAAAGGCTTAACATCTTGGATCTCCAAGGAACTCAAACGTGCTGAAAAGAAAAAAACAAACAACCCCATTATCAAATGGGCAAAAGATATGAACAGATACTTCTCAAAGGAAGACATCCGAGCAGCCAACAGACACATGAAAAATGTTCAACCTCACTAATCATCAGGGAGATGCAAATCAAAACCATGGTGAGATACCACCTAACTCCAGTCAGAATGGCAATTATCAATAACTCAAAAAATAACAGTTGCTGGAGAGGGTATGGCTAGAAGGGAACACTTCTCCACTGTTGGTGGGAGTGCAAACTAGTACAACCTCTGCGGAAAACAGTATGGTGATTCTTAAAAGCTCTAAATATTGACCTCCCTTATGACCCTATAATTCCCCTACTGGGAATATACCCTGAAGAAATCAAATCACTCTACAAAAAAGATACCGGCACACGTATGTTTATTGCAGTATTGTTCACAATAGCAAGAACCTTGAAGCAACCTTGCTGCCCATCAAAAGAGGACTGGATTAAAAAAATGTGGTACATACACATGATGGAATACTATGCAGCTATAAAAAAGAACAAAATCATGAATTTTGCAGCAACCTGGATGGAACTAGAGTCTATAATACAGAGTGATCTCTCACAGAAACAAAGATCTGAGTATCACATGTTCTCACTGATGTAGTGGACCTTGAACACCCAATGTAATACTATAAGAAAATGACTGACAGTGGTGGGAAACTATGCGGGGGGAGGGGAAGGGAGATGGGATTATAGTATACAAGTATATCCTTTGTCAGATATACAGTTGGCAAATATTTTTTTCCCATTCTGTGGGCTGTCTCCCTGCTTTCTTGATGGTTTCTTTGACTTTGCAAAAGCTTGTCAGTTTAATGAGGTCCCACTTGTGTATCTTACCTCTTATGGCCTGGGCACTTCAGATTTTGGTCAGGAATCAGTTGCCAATTCCAACTTCCATACGAGTGTTTCCTGCATTCTCTACGGTTCTTACAGTTTGAAGTTTTATATTTAGGTCTTTGATCCATTTAGAGTTAATTTTTGTGTATGGTGATAGGTAGGGGTCCTGTTTCAATCTTCTGCATGTGTTCAGCCAGTTTTCTCAGCACCATTTATTGAATAGGTTCTCCTCTCCCCAGTGGTTGTTACTGGAGGCTTTTTCAAAGATGAGTTGGTTGAGGAATTGAGGCTTTTCTTCCGGGATCTCTATCCTGTTAGAATGCTTCTTGAAAACAAGAATATAAAAGAAAAGGAAACCAAACATGCTACTCTACAAAGCCAAAGTAGAAAAGCCACACAACTAATTCCAGAAGTACACAGATTATATATACACCAACACCAGTTTCCAGTTTATAAACAATAAAATATATATTAGCAAAATATTCTTTTAATATGATTGTAAGAATATTTGTTTTATAATTATGCACAATGATTAATATTTATAAACCAATATTCATCATCCTTTTAAATCATGAAGCACTAGAAGCATGCTTATAAAAGTCAGAAAAAAAAGGAAGGCACCATCATTGATTATTTAATATTATTCCAGATATACTAATCATTTCTATCATATAAGAGAAAGAAACATGGGAAACGTGTTACACCAAAAAGGAAGCAACAAAATTAATAATATTATTTGTAGATAATTAGGATACATTCCTGAAATCTCTAGCCTACCCAATGATGTTGGGCTATTAGAACACATAATATAGGTTAGTAAAGTTACTAGTCACAGAGTTCATACAAACAGGTTCCCAAAATAGAAAACAAGCAGCCATTTTAAATATACACAGAGAGTCAAACTCTCATTTGGATCAAGGCACAGACCAGCACAGCAACCTTCACACACAGTGGGGAAGGTGAGTGAGGGGAATTCAGGAATTCTGTGCTCCTGCCAAGGACTTGGAAGTCCTCTGAGATTTGCAAGACTCCAGTCCCTCGCAGGAAGCAGCTTTACCCACACACAGTGCTCTGCTAAAATCTCAAAACTTGCAGATCATATCACGCCATGTAGAAGAAAAATCCTGAATTGTGGCAAACAGGTGACTGGTTCTTCCACCATGACAATGCACCTGCCCACACTGTGCTGAGTGTTCAGCAGTTTTTGATAAAAGATGGCATGATCCGGTTTCTCACTCTCCCTATTCACCCAATATCAACTGAGTGACCTTTTTTTTTTGTTTCCTCGGATGAAAAAAGGGAAACATTTTGCCCATGTGGAAGAGGTGAAACAGAAAATGGTAGAAGCACTAAAAGTCATCAAATTTGACGAGTTCAGAAACTTTTGAGCAGTGAAAAAAGCATCTTGATAGGTGTATTGCATCAAACAGGGAGTATTTTGAAGGTGACTGAAGTTTAAACATGTAAGAATAAATACCAAATTTTTAATAAACAAATTTGAGTTTTTTGAGTCCTCCCCTTTATTTTATAATTAACAAAACGTATATATTTCATACAAAGAAATTAATCCCCATATTTCAATTTTGTATTAGAAGTCTGTAAGTATGGAAATATTTGTATCACACATTCTAATGTATCAGGTTGCTATGGTTAAGAACCATCTCTTTAGAAAGCTAATCTGTATTTCATTGACTCAGAATATTGGAAATTGGTAACACTTACTATAAGTCTGTCCCTAGAGAAGGAATAATATGTCCCTCACTGCTTTTTAAGTAGGACATATGGTGGGGAATCTAGTGCAGTTTTGGGAGGCGACAGCAGATTCATAAACTGCAGAGACAAAGAAAGCAAGGGACACAAAAATTAGTCATCTTGAACTTCTAAAGGATAGGAACAAAATCATTTTGTTTGTTCTTTCTATCTCTACTCCTTCCAGCACAACAACTGAAACATAGTGAACACTCAGTATACATTTAAAATCATTAGCACAATATGGAGAAACATTAAACAGGAAGGAAAAACTGCAATAAACATCAAGATTTCTCAATAGGTAGAAAGGCAATAAAAATAGAAAATCCAAATATCATTTTCTTGGTTAATAGACAACATTTTCCAGAAGAATACTATGTCTGTTGAGAAAGTGTTTTGTTCTTTCCATTGGACTGGAAATAGGATGATTAGTCCATTCCTTGATAGAGTCCACATCGAAGGCAAGTCAGGCTGCTCTCCTGGGGAGTAGAGGATAAAGAAGAAACATATAGAACATTCAACAATCATGAAAGGGCACTTTGGGACATTACACCGTGGGCAACAAAGTAAAAATTTGCATTATGTATTCAATGATGCTTCACAAAGATCCTTTAACTTCATTGCTCTGCTGACCCTTTTCAGATGAAACTTGTCTAAAGACTTCTTGTTGAAGTTGCAGTCAGCCTGGAAACTACAATGGGGCTAAATGTGGTTTCTGGGTGACACAGAGGCTAAGAAATAAGGAGTTCAGCATTATACAGATAGTACCCTTTAATTCTATGCACAAGAGTAATACAGAAGAATAATTATAAATATTTTCACTTTAAGATTTGGGATACAAAGGTTGATAGATTAAACCCTTGCTATTCTACTTGTATTATTCTATTTTAAATGCAGAAAGTTGAATCTTCCTCTATGGTGAGACTATCTTGGGCGCCTGAATAAATTGTATTGTCAAATACTATCAGTATTGACTACAGAAAAACCTCTTTATGGGAAGAGAACATAGCAGTTTAGATACTCCAATGATACTTGAGCAACAGGAAATGTAAGTCAAATTTTCTTCCTAGAGAAGCAATTATTAGCCTGGGTAATTAAATGTTAGTGCCTAAGCCTGGTACTCTGAACAATTTTCTTTGAAATGTCTATAACCTGCCCATAAGAGTGTGTTTGCTCTGCTAAGGCAAATTTGCAGACACTCTAATATTTTTTATAGCCAAATCCTAGTATTTAGAAAAAAAAAATTTTTAAACTGTGTTTTATTTTGTTTTGTAGAGACGAGGTCTTGCCAAGTTGCCCAGGCTGGTCTCAAACCCACAGGCTCAGGCAATCCACTTTCCTCGGCCTCCCAGAGTGCTGGGATTATAGGCTGAGCCACCAAGCCCGGACTAGAAAAAATCTTTTGTGAAACTCCAGATCTAAACAAAGTCAAGAAAATTGGTTTCGTATTTTTGTGAGAGTAGGGAATGGACAGAGAAAAGACCCTAAATTTTTATTTTCTTCTAAAGGAATTTTTGGAGATAGTCCCACAAGGTGATCCAATTATGGTGAGAAAGATTTGAAATTTTCCTTGTCAGAGACAAAAGATTCATTAGGTCACTAATTCCAACTTTATATAGTTGGAAAACTTGAACAGTTTTGCCAAAATAAAATCTGTCCTGTAGAACATAGGAATCAGAAAGGTAAACAACTGGGCCATGGTAAATATGAACTGGGATAATATAATATATGATAAGAAATCATACTTCTATCAATAGTCAAGAAAGATAAGGCAATTGATGTCAGAATACTATGACATTGTTGAGTCTTTACATGCACTATCTCAGTAATATCCACAATAACACCTGTTATACTTTATTTATCTATGCTGATATGGAGATTTTGACATTTATAAAAATTTTACCACATGCCTTAGTTTATACAGCCATTAGATGATGGCACATGGATTGAAGTTCTTCAAATATGACTCCAAAGGCCTGTTTTAAAACACAAAACAGGTAGTTTTCAACCTCTATAATTTTAAAAAACAACTTGATGTGCTTTCTTTCCTTTTTTTTCTTTTTTTGATACTAAGTCTCACTCTGTCACCCAGACAGGTGTGCAATGATGCAATCTCGGCTCACCACAGCCTTCACCTCTTGGGCTAGAGAGATGCTTCTGCCTCAGGCTCCCAAGTAGTTGGAACCACAGGCATAAGCCAGCATGCCTGGCTAATTTTTGTATTTTTTGAAGAGATGAGATTTCTGTGTTGCCCAGGTTGGTCTTGAACTCCTGGGCTCTAGCAATTTTCTCACCTTGATGTCCCAAAGTGTTGGGATTACAGGACCAGCCTTGATGTGTTTTCAAAAATGTGCATTCCAAGGCTATCTTTAGAGATTAACATCTCAGACTACTTTAGTAAGCACTGATGTATAAATTATCTTCTTTTTCTCTATATTCTTAATATTCCCATAACTCCGATAACTTCATATGTATATATACTTCCATCTGCAACTCCCATTTTCTAGAGCTGACCCAGTGTTTTTCAACTCTGTTGGACCTTATACCACAGGATGCATTGTACTGTAAATTTAACTGTTATCTTTCTTTTCAACTCTCCTCTTCATCCTGTTTTGTATCTTAGCTGCTGTCATATTATTCACACAGCCACTCGGACCAGAAACTGCCGGGACCTCATTGACTTTGTCTCCCTTTCCTCTATTTTCTGAGTAGAAGATAGATCTTTCAAAAATTATAAATCAGCTCATTTTACTCCCTAGGTACATTGCCTCCTATTTTCCTTCTTTCTTATACATCCCTCTCAACTGCTTCCATTTTGAGGTAGCTACAGAAGTTTCACACAGTCATTTCCTTTACAGAACTTCCCCGTGTCTGGAACGTGTTTGCTTATCACTGCTCCCACCTCCTTTCCCTCAACCACTTTTACATGTGACTGGGCCATATTTGCCCTAGACTTGCCTACTCACCACAACTTTCTATCTTAGGACCTTTCTGTTTTTCTCTAACTCTTATCAGGGGTTGCATTTTAGTAGTGTCATGCATTGATTCACACCTCCTTCGTGGTGTAGAAAACATAGCACCTGTATGTCTATATATGGAGTATATCAAGATAGCTTCAGTACTCCATGAATATGCTGCCACTAGTAATGGCACATGCTACAGCTGCAATTTCTGCCTACAACCCCACAGTTGAAGTCAGATGAGGAGCTGCCCTCATGCTCCACACTCATTCTTCTATTAGCTTATACTGCATAGGTTTGATTTTAAAAATCTGTGGAAAACAACCATGAAACTGTAAACAGCTTGTATTCAGAAGGAAGAAAACATAGGGACTTCCTACTCATATGAGTTCTCCTCACACAGGCCAGTCCCTGCATTGATTTCCATGCTTACTTGGGATTTGGTAAAGCACAGATTGATATAGACTTTGTCTGGTTTACTTTACTGTTAGAATTTCTAATTTGCCAACCGGGCTCGGCAGCTCAGCCTGTAATCCTGCGCCTTGGGAGGCTGAGGTGGTGAGTGGATTACCTGAGCCCGTGGGTTCGAGACCTGCCTGGGCAACTTGGCGAGACCTCATCTCTACAATAAATCAAAAATCAGCCGGGCCTGGTAACATGCGCCTGTAGTTCCAGCTACTTGGAAGGCTGAGGAGGAAGGATCGCCGGAGCCCAGCAGGTTGAAGCTGCGGTGACCAGGAACGGCCACTGCAGTCCAGTCTGGGCAACAGAGTGAGACTCCAACTCAAAAAAAAAAAATTTCTAATTTGTCATGATATTGAAGGCTCCCAGATTAAGTCCCAGCTCAGTTGGAGAGTGATGAAACATTGCTCTTGTTTTTTGGGGAAGGAGTAAGGTGATTTGCATATATTAGTCTATTGTATGCTGCTATAACAGAATACCCGAAACTGGGTACTTACAAAGAACAGACATTTCTTTGTTTCTTACAGTTCTGAAGACTGGGAAGTCCAAGAACATGGGTTCGATATCTGGTGAGGTCCTTCTTGCCACCTCATCCAATGGTGGACAGACAAAGAAAGGGTGAGCAAAAGCAAGAGGAAGAACTCACCGTCTCAAGCCCACTTATAGTTTGAATTCGTTTATTCATGTAGGTGTAGTCTCAGGACCTAAACACCTCCCATTAGAGCCCATCTATGGGGACTGTTGCATTGGGGATTAAGTTTCTAACATGTGAGCTTTGGGGAACACATTTAAACCACATCACTGGTTTTGGGTTTTTGTTTCATTCCCAAAAGAAGCAAGCAAGTTCCCTAGAATGGTGAAAGTGTTAAAACTTGTCTCTGAGAATTGGTAATTGATGTAAATAATTAAGGTATCAACTTTATGTTTTACCAAAGTTTTACGCACGCATTATGTTATCTAGGTATAAGAAGAAATTTACAGCAAAACTGAACTCTTCAAATTTCGGACTCCTCTGGTTCATTTAGTTCCCACACAATAATGGATTGGAATCCTCTTATTTAGAAAAAGGAATAAACACATGCTTAATTGTTTTGATATTTGAACAATAATTTTTCAGATTTAATTTTATTAGATACAATTGCTAATGTTTTCCTAGCTATACATGCTCTTTGCATCTGCCTCATGGGAAATAATTAAATCATTAAGACCAAAGCCACAATGAGTCATTAGTTTTTAAGTATCACTATTGCTTTGGTTTCTCCCTTGGTATAGTCACTCTCTTATCTTTCTGGAATAAGAATGGTACCTTATTTCTAATAATCATTTTTTAAAATGAGTTAACTGGAGTGATATAAAGTCTAGTTATTATTTCTACTCAGTTCAGAATAAAGTATGTACTTTATGGTGAAGCAGAGGGTGGTCAAATTAAATCGCTGAATTTTTTTTTTTTTTTTACTTTACAACTTTACAAAAGTTGTGCTTGTGATACAAATTGGAGAAGGAAAATAATTTTCACTGATGGACTATAACACAAATTAGACATACTGGTTCATAAAAGGTAAGCCATAATCACCCTTTTTAAAATTAATGCCTTTTGCAGAACACAAAAGCCATTAAATAAAACTGTCATATTTTTAACCAAGTTCAGTTTTCATGCACCAGCAATACATTTACTGTATTGACCTCATTCTGGGAAGCTGTTATCAATAATTAAATAAATTGTGTTATAGGAAACTTACAGACATTTAACATAGCATGAAGCCAACTATGTCCTTACAGTGAAAAACATTCTGTTATTATTCCTGACTTTGGAAACATTTTTAACAAAATGGTTTTATTGCAAAATACACTTTTTTCACTGGCATATATGACCTCTGTGAAAGCTAGCTCCTGTTCACTGATAAAGGAATAAAGAATTGTGCTTATAGTCATTTTTCTTTTTCCAGCAAGGACAACATACCTTAGGCTTAAAGTATCCATATAATGTGATTATTAGATTTGCAGGTAAACAGATTCTCATGTAATTGTGTCCAATGTGGATTTCCTAGAATTTCAGATGGTACTGCTTTAAACCTAAACCAGGTCAACTTTTCTTTGCCTATGTATGACTAATACCTATTATATATACAGCTGCAGTCTTACTTTGACATTATCTACATCACCTTCATTTTTAAATCTAGCTGAAGTTTATTTTTTTAATGTGTAGTAGAAGTAAAAAATCAATTATATTTTTTCTCCAAAAGCATAGCAATTATTCCAGAAACACCATTATGCCACTATTCAAATATATATGTATATATATTTGTATATATGTATATCTTTGAATATATATTGTGTATATATAATTTGAATATATATAATTCAAATTATATATATATTATATATATTCAAATTATATATATATATTTGAATAGTGGCATAATGCTATAAAAAGCATGCATAAATAATACCAAAAGCGAATGTACTAAAGGAAGATATGATAAATTACCTTTATTAAAATATATTTTGACAAGAGACATCATGAAAATTAGAAGACAATATGAATTAGACATCATTGTGGGTAAAAACATTAACAATTATTAAAGACATTTGGTTTATATTCAGGGTTCATAAAGAAAGAGCTCCTAGAATTAAGTAAACATAATTAAAAATTCAATAGAAAAATAAATATAACATGTTATTCTCCGAAGAGAAAATGTAAGTGGCCTTTAAACATATGAAGAGATGTAGAACCTCACTTGCATTCTGAACATTGTGAAGAAAATAACCCTGAGATGTTTACTTTTATATATCAAATTATAGGAAATAAAGATACTATCATCGACTGAACAGGTATTCTCATAAACTCTCCTCATGGGAATATAATTTAGACTAGTCATTTTAACAGGCAAACTCTATTAAAATTTAAAATATATTTCCACAGCGCTCCACTTTTCCAAGTCTATTTTGAGTGTCACTTATATCTGTTGCATATACAAGGATGTTCACTGCAGCATTGTTTGTAAAACAAAATGTTAGAACACGTCTATATATCCAACAATAAATGCATAATTAAATAAATAGTACATGCACACTATGAAAGTCTATGGAATCATTAAAAAAGAGATATGTTGAGTGGAATAAATGATACCAAAGATAGTATGAATTCTTTATGTAATAGAAAATACATGAAATTATATGTATAAACTTACATGAAATAAATATATAAATAAACATATGTACATATCTATTTCTATTGGTAAAGCTATTTATAAACAAATAAATAAGAAAAATCAAGAAGAATCACCAATGTACAATAGGGTCACCTCTGATAAAAGTACAAGCAGGCATGTTGACTTTATTCATAGTACTTTATTTTTCTATCTATGTGAAAGCACCAATTATTATTTTGCTAACTACAAAGAAATAATATTTTTAAAAAGAAAGCTAATCTACATTTCGAACTAAGTCTATCATGCTAATGAATTACATTTTAGATGGAGGAGGAGAGATTGAAAAATAGGATCAGGTTGAAGTTTGAAACAAAATGAAACTCCAAAATTAACTCCAAGGATTTGTTAAGATAGTTAGAATAAAATTACAGTTATATCTTTGACTGACTTTATACAGCAGAAAATTCATTGTATTATTTAAAATGAAGCAAATTTAAATATGCAGTGTGAAACCAAAAGACTAGTCAAAGGATTGTATATGCCTTTATCAAATCAATGTCCAAATAGTATTTGTGTATTGGTCACATTTCTCAAGCTCTCTGCTTGAAGGTATGTTGGGATTGATTTGGCTGCAAATAAATAAAAACCCACTAAATAACTTACTTCATAAGGATATTTAATATGTTAACAAGAATTCTACCTGTAGGAGTGTCCAGGTTTATTTCAGACATTCATTGTTAAGCAAATAGGGTTTCTGCCCTTCTGCTTTACAATTTGTGGAGTGTTGGCTTTTCATTCTTGTGCTTTAATTGTCACATTGTTGAAAGATAGTTGTTATAACTCCAGGCATCACATCTTTATCCCTACATCTTAAGCTGAAAAAAAAAGGGGATTGGGAAAATTTAATTTTTTTCCCCACAGAGTTGTGAATATGTGGAAGATCCAACATTTCCCCAGGAGAATTTTTTATTTTCATCTTAGCTGCAATATGCCATGGCCATGCATTATTTGGAGAGAGGCTGGAAAAATACATGGAAAAAGGGGACTGTTATTATCATGGTTGGCATAGACTAATCTTGATTCATTTACTGGGTCTAGCAGAGGTACATACTTTCCTGAGTTTGAGGTGCATACTTGCTTACATGAATGAATCAGTTCCATGAGCAGAGGGGAAAGCGTTGGTAGTGATGACTGTTGCAGAGGCTCTGAAAAATTAGAATCTTTGGTTGTTCTTATAATCTTGGTTCCCAAAGTGGCATTGCTTGCTCAGTACTAAGAATTAAAAATCGTTATAGTCTACATATTTCAGCTCAACCCGCAGCTTCAGCCAGGGTATAGTTTTAGACAAAAAAGAGTAAGAATCTTCCAACTTATTCTTTTATCCACTTCAGGGACAGAAATTGTATGTCTAGTTAAGATCCCAGTTGTGCCTTCTTTTTACCTTATTTGGTATAGAATTCATTCTTCTTGCTACCAGATTAGCAAACTCTGGATTAAGGTATCACTAATTAAATAAGTGAGTTTCAGACATTATACAAAGGGCATTCTCTGTGCTAGCACAGGCAAAAAACAAAAACCCAAACCAAAAACCAACCGACAAACAAATTAAAAACAAAAACACAAAAACAAATAGGGTGACAACTCTCCAGAAGATTTGTAGATCATTCCTGGACAGAGGACTTGATGATCAGAAGATTGCTTAGTGAGTAGAAAGTGAAAACGCTTTTCAATGGACTCTTTCCATGATTCATAAAATAAGAAAACAAACGAACAAAAACTTGGTGAAATGTTTCTGTCTTACTGCAGGTCATGGATATTTAAGGGTTAAAATGATCTTGCTTTCCAGTTCCATTGTCATGTGGATCCTGACAAATAAGCATTAGTAGATTCTTTCTCTGATCCTTCCCCTTTGTTCTAAGTTCCACACATTCTGTTCCCATTTGGTTGTCTATATTCATACAGTTTTTATACAGTGAATTAGATTTTTCTCTTTGGCTAGACTCATATTTAAGTTCTGTTTCTGCTCAGAAACTTGGATGACTTTGATTGGATTTAGGAATTCTCAAGTTTTCTCAGTGTTATAGAAAATAAAAGCACTAAATACTGTTCTCCTTCGGTATCCTTGGGGACTGGGTCCAGGACACCAATGGATATCAAAGTCTACAGATGTTCATATCCCTTATATAAAATGGCATGGAATTTGCCTATAACCTATGCAATTTTTTCATAAATTTTCCATAAATCATCCCTGGATTTTTTATAATACCTAATGCACTGTAATTGCTATGCAAATAGTTGTTAAATTATATTTTTAATTTGTATTATATGTATTGTTGTATTATTATTACTTTAAAAATATTTTTGATCCATGGTTGGTTAAATTCATGGAAACAGAACCTGTGGATACAGGGGGCCTATTGTACATGTATGGAAAAAATCTGCTACTTTAAAAATCACTTTGTATTTACTTTTAGAAAGTACTCTTGTTTTCAAACTACAGCTGTGATTTAATTAATTTTGATATGCTGACACATGTCTGCAACAATTTTTGTTAGTTGTTGAGTGGAGAGGGAGAGTAGAAGTGGATGGAAGAGGAGTTCCTGAATAAGAGCCTAGCACATTAAACAGGCCTATAGATAGATATATAATAATTAAAAGAGTTCAGTTATTTTTCTCCCAGTGTCTACTGAGTATAAGTACACTCCATTTTATGAATCTTTGATGTGAGAACTTCTAAAATTATTTCATTATTTGACTAAAAACAATCTACAATAACAAATCTACAAGCCAAGCTAGCCAAAGCATTTATTTTTTTTCAATCTTGTGAAAGGATCATAGAGTGCACTGTAATATACCTTAATCACTCTTTTTAAAGAAGCTAGCTTGTGTATGTGTTGTTTACATGCTTTCTGATCCTCATTTTCCTTTGTTATTTAGTGAAAATATTTTCTAAGCAAGTCAGCTACGGGGATAACCGAAGATATTTAAAGGACTAAAACCTCTAATGTATTAGAATACAAGATAAAAGGCAAAATATGCATTAGGATACATTAATGCATAAAATATATATAAAATATATGCAGATAATTCTATAAAACTTAAAACAAAAAAAGCATGGAATTAACTAAGGATTCTAGATTTATGAAAAAAAAGTAGTGAAAATATTAAAGAACTGATAGCTTTACTCAACAAATACTTTATCACCAAGGGATTTAATCATTTTTTTTTCTTTGTACAACAAGAAGTCACAAATATTTACTGCCAGTGATTTAATATTTATTTAATCTTATGCACATACAAGTTTTCTGAGGCATGTGGCATGTGAACATTGATCGTAACATAAAGAGCAATACAATACTTAAAAGTGCAATTAAAGGTGCTACCTCATGGCACTGAAAACTGCCTAATCATAAGCAATGCATATCATGCTGAGATTTTTTTTTTTACATCCCATTATTTCTTCTACAGTTTTGGATGATGGAATCTTATGTGTTGTCTAAAATACTTAGGAATAGTGATAACAACTGCTAGTTTGAATAATTCTGAAGTCTGGACTTAAAGAGAACCTACAGTAAGTGTGGCTAAAATGACAGGGACTTCTCTAGTAGATCACAGAGGAAGGAATTTGAGTTTTCCAGGAAATGGAAAAATTGAGTCTGTTATAGTATCTACTTGCTCGGTCATTCCCTAATCATGTTCCAACCTGGAAGGGCCCAAAGGAAGTTTCTTCACTAAGGGATAAACATGGTTTGGTGAGGGTGCATCAATATTCTTGAACATCTATACAATGGCCTGTATTCTGTAAGATCAAGTGATGATGCTACTCTGATCTTATAGGAGTAATGAATGAATCCAGAGTGGTAAAGGCCGTGATAGCACTTAACAAAATGCCAAGATGTGCTCAATAATCATAAAGACAGAAGGTTTTAGTCCATAGGAAGAGGTACTCATGGGTTCCTTAGAGAGAAAAAAAGGAGTAGTTCGCAGTATGATGTTTGGCATATATAAGGAAAAAAATGCTAGACCATGAGAGCAGAAACGAAACTAGCCTAATTCCCAAACTGAAGTTGGCTCACAGATCCAGAAATCCTTACCCTTGGCTCCTTTGAAGAAGAGCCCTGAAACAGCTATGGTTATAATCTGTGAAACATTCCTGAAGTCTTCCAAAAATGGGTCTGTAGCCTTTTGTGAAGGTAAGTCTGTGTGTTGAAAGGGAAATGGCTAGTGGAATTAAAGAAATATACTTTGGTCATTTCTCCTGTTTCATGACGTATAGTGAAAAGTAGAATTACAGGTAGTTCCCTATTCCAATGGTTCATTGCCCAATAAGGTGAGAAAGGTAGTAGAAAGGGACAAGAGAAAGTCACTGGAACTACCTCCAACCAGAACTTCCACCAAGATCATAAATCAAAGATATATCCTTGGAGGAATTATAGAAGTTTGTTTCATTGCCAAAGACTCAAAAGACACAAGAGTGTGATTCTCAGTATATCCCTATTTAACTCTGCTTTGGCCTGTGCAAAAGCTAGATGAGTTGAGAAGAATTATATTTTCTCAGATATAATTAGACAGTTCCAGATGTGATATCTTCACTGGAGAATGATAGTACAGCTCTAATGTAAATTAGAATAATTTTTCAACCTTAACAATAAAAGAACATTCTTCATGAACAACAGTACATCTTTACTGTGTCTATATATGTATAGATCATTTTTCCTGCCTTCAGTTAAAAATACATTAAAGAAAGTCCTTAATCATCCTGATACCTCACAGAACACCAAATTCTATATTAGAGACGTGGTACTAAATGGACCAGGTGAAGCAAGTATCCTAGATTTTCTATTAGGACATATGCTTGACAGAAGATGGAAGATAAACATAAATGAAAGATTAGGGCCTCAAAATATTGAAATTTTTAGAATTTAGTGCTGTGTCAGATTATCCTTAACAAGGGAAAAACAAGTTTTGTCACATGGTAGTGCATAGTACAAAGAAACAAATACCCTTGGGGGAACTTCTTCAGATTTTTTGAGGTAAAATAAACAGGATTTAGGTTTGCAATTTCAGTCATTTACAATTTTAGATAGAATCTGGAACAAAAAAACAAATTTTGAATCATGTCTAAATTAAATGCAAGCAACTCTACTGCATGGGTTTTATGAATCAGTAGACCCAATGTAATTGAAAGTATCTGAATTACACAAACAAACTATATAGAGCCTCTGACAAGCCTCAATTCTCCCTAGAGTTTAGCAATAAAGCCATGGTTTATTTTGTAATAACTATTATCCATTTGCAAAGTGACTCCTGACTTGTTAGGCCTTGATGGAACTGAATCCTTGATCACAAGATACCAAGTGACTATGTGACCCAAAATGCCCATAAATAACTGAGTATTATTTGATCAAATCAACCATCAAATTGAACATGCACAGCAACATTTCAGTTTAAAATGGAAATGATATCTATGACAATGACTTTCAGCAGACCCAGAAAGCAGAAGCAAATCAATGAACAAGTGTTTCAGACTCCCATGGTAACTTCTTATACAGTATTAGCATAAAACATTAGCTTCGTGGGAATTTTCTACAAATGAAATGGCTTATTTATTACCCTCTATTCCGTACAACATTGTTTCTGCTAGGGTCACATTTTACAATAAAGGGAAGTATAAAAATGGTTCACACAAAGGGAAATCACCAATTTCCAGCATGTTTTATTACACGGAAGCAGATAGCTTGATACACTTGAAATGGCTGACTAAGTTTTGTATGTTGTACTATGAAAAGTGCTACTTACTTTAAGCCAATGGATTTGAGGTACCATTTTTCCATAGCCAGAGTGACGATGTTTTGGAACTAAAACATTTAAATGGCAGTGACCTCAACTTTTGTTGTGCCAGTGCTTTTCATTTTCTTGATCTCAGTGTATTCAGAAGTCCTAGTGCTCTATGGTAAAATACCTTCATCAAAGAATATGGTGAGTACAATCATGGTTTTATTATACTGGAGTTAATTCTTTCTCTTGGACATTTCGAGCTTCACCTGCCAAAAGGCAGAAAAGGGGTTCACTCTATTGTCTAGAATGATTGAAATGAATCACTAGGGGTAAATGTGTTGCTGGTATATTTTGGGGGCCAAAAAAGCAGGACTATGTCTTTTTTTTTTTCCTTGTACAACGGTCTCGTGGTTGATATACACAAAAGGAATAAAACTTTGAATTATATTACCAAGTATAGGGGGCCATTGAACCAATATTTTAACAGAGGTTAGGAGGAACATGGAATGGGCGATTAAAGAAGTGTCAGCTTAGGACTTGTGGCAAGCTTTAAAAGAAGGGGCAGAAGCAGTTATGCTTCATCTCTTCTTTTTTCAATATTTCTCTTATTCCACCTCATGTGAAGAGAACTAATGCTGACTAATGTTTAAAGCTTTAGGAGGGAACATGTCTATGTACATGTTGTAGTTCTTTGGACTCTGTTGAGACAAATATATTACTTGATCCACCATGATGTATCATATTTTTTATATGTTGTGTTCAAATCATTCAAAGTTTTTGAAGGATTGATTCTTGCATCCAATCATATTGCTTCTAATTTTAATTTTTTGTATTGTCTTAGTCTGGATTTGGTATCAGGGAAATTCTATCCACAAAAAATAATTTGTGAAGTGTTCCATCCTCTTCTGTGTTCTGGAATAGTTTGTGTAGAATGCAAGAGCACTTACATGCTATTTAAAACTTACCAAGTGAAGCCAGTGGGGTCTGGAGCATCCTTTGTAGAAAAGATTTTAACTACAAATTCAATGTATTTAATAGATAGATAGCTATTGATTGTGTCTATTTCTACTTAAGTGACATTTGCTCATTTATATCTTTTGATAATTTTTCCATTTAATCTTAATTTTCAAGTTTACTGACATAAATTTTACAGTTTATTTTGTCATATTAACCTTCCAATATCTGAAAATATTACTGTAATGTTACTGGTAACATATGTCTCTTTTTATTCTAATCAATCTGACTTTTTTCAGTTTTGTTGATATTATCAAAATATGAGCATTTCACTTCATTGATTTTTCTCGATTTTATTTTTACTTCATTGATTCCTGCTCCTACATTTTAATGCAAATCTGCTGGTCATGAAATTTTTCGCCATTCGTGTTTGAGAAAGTCTTTATTTTATCTTCATTCATGAAAAATATTTTTGTTTGGTAAAGAATTTTAGGTTGAAGTTTTCTTTCAATATTTTAAATATATTGCTTCATTGTTTTCTGGTTTGCATTATTTTTGATGAAAAGAATCGACTTTCATTTTTATCTTTGTTTCCCTCTATATAATGTACCTTTTCACACTAATTTTAAGATTTTCAGATTTTAAGAATTTCTTTATGATATGTGTTGCTGTGGTTTTCTTTATGTTTCATTTGCTTAGAATTTGTTGAGCTTCTTGTGTCTGTAAGTTTACAGTTATCATAAAATTTGGAGAACTTTGGCCATTATTTTTTCAAGTAGTTAAAATTCTTCCTTTTGCTGTGCAGAATCTTTTGAGTTTCATTAGGCTCCACTTGTCAATTTTGCCTTTTGTTGCTTTTGCTTTTGAGATCATTTTCATGAATTCATTGACTAGGCCAATGTTGAGAAGGATGTTTTCTATACTTTCTTCTAGAATATTTATAGTTTGAGTTCTTACATTTAAGTCATTAATGCATCTTGAGATAATTTTTGTATAAGGTAAGGAAAGTGTCCAATCTCATTCTTCTGCTTATGTTTAACCAATCTTCCCAACACCATTTGCTAAATAGGGTGTACTTTCCCCAGAGTTTGCTTTTGTCACTTTTGTCTAAGATGAGATTGTTGTATACCAGTGTTTTTATTTCTGGTTCTCAGTTCTGTTCCATTGATCTATGTGTCTATTTTTGTACAAGTACCATGCTGTCTTGGTTACTATGGACTTGTAAAATTTGAAGTCTGATAATGTGATGCCTCCAAATTTGTTCTTTTTGCTTACGATTCCTTTGGCTATTCAGGTTCCTTTTTGCTTCCATATGAATTTAATTATTTTTTTTTAAGTTCTGTGAAAAATTATGCAGATAATTTGATGAAAGTTGTGTTGAATCTGTAGATGGCTTTAGCTAGTATCAACAGTTTAACAATATTGATTTTTGCAATCCATAAGAATGGAATGTTTTTCCATTTTGTTTGTGTCATCTTTGATTTATTTCAGCAGTGTTTTGTAGTTCTTGTTGTACAGGTCTTCTGCCTCTTTACTTAGATGTATTCTGTAAATTAACTAACTTATTCATTTATTTTTGGCTATTGTAAATGGGATTATGTTCCTGTTTTGGTTCTCAGCTTGAATGGTGTTAGTGTATAGAAATGCCACTGATTTTTAAGTGTTGATTTTGTACTCCAAGATTTTACTGAAGTCGCTCATTAGTGCTAGGAATCTTTTGGGGGACTTCTTAGAGTCCTCTAGATATAGAATTATGTCCTCTGTGAAAAGAGATAACTTATTTTAACCTATTTGGATGCCTTTTATTGCTTTCTTTCACCAAATAACTCTAGCTAGAAATTCCAGTACTATGTTGAATAGGAGTGGTGAGAGTTTGCATACCTGTCTTGTTTCTGTTCTTAAGGAAATGCATCCAGCTTCTATCCATTAGGCATGATTTTGGCTGTGAGTTTGTCATAGATGACTCTGACTACTTTGAGGAATGTTCTTTCAGTGCTCAGGTAGTTGAGGGTTTTTAACATAAAGCGATGTTGAAATTTATCATATGCCTTTTCTACATCTGTTGAGATAATCATGTGATCTTTGTTTTTATCTTCTATTTATTTAGTGATTTACATTTATTGATTTGTGTATGTTGAACCAGCCTTGTATACCAGAAATCCTACTTTATTGTGATGAAATTTTTTAAAAAAATGTATTGCTGGATGTGGTTTGCTAGAATTTTATTGAGAATTTTTGCATCTATGATCATCAAAAAAATTGGCTGGTAGTTTTTTTTCTCCTAGTTGTGCCTTTGTCATTTTTTGGTATCAGGATGATGTTGGTTTTGTAGGATGAGTTTAGTAGGCGTCTCTCCTTTTTATTTGTTTGGAATAATTTTAGTAGTTTTGGTATTTGCTTTTCCTTGTACAACTGGTAAAATTTAGCTGTAAAATCATCAGATCTTGGGCTCTTTGTGATGGGTAAGCTTTTAATTACTGATTTAATTTCATGGTTCATTTTTGATCTATACAGTGTTTCAATTTATTTCTGTTTGAATCTTGGGAGGTTGCATGACTTCAGGAAGTTATCCATTTCCTCTATTTTTTTTCCAATTTGCATGCATACAGTTGTTTATAGCAGTCTTTGATGATCATTTGTGTTTTTTCTGGGTCAGTTGTTAGGCACCTTTTTCATTCCTGAGTGTATTTGCTTGAATTTTCTTTCTCCTCTTTTTGTTAATAGAGCCAGGAGTCTGTCGATATTATTTAACCATTCAAAGAACAGCTTTTTGATTTATTGAGACTTTGTATGATTTTGGGGAGGAATTACAATTGCATTTATTTCTGTTTTTATTTTGATTGATTCTTTTCTTCTGCTAGCTAGTTTTAGTTTTTTCCTGTCTTTCTAGTTCCCTTAGGTTAGATGCTATATTGTTAATTTTAAATCTTTCTGCTTTTATGATGTGGGCTTACAGTACCTTGAATTTTCCTCTCAGCACGGATTTGGCACTATCCCAGAGGTTTTGGTTATGTTGTTTCCTCATTTATTTCAAATACATATTTTTAAATTTCTGTCTTGATTTCATTGTTTATCCTATAATCATTCAGAAGCAAGTTGTTTCATTTCCATGAATCTGTATGTTTTTGAGGTTTCTGCTTGGTGTTGATCTTCAGTTTTATTTTACTATGGTCAGAAAAGGTGCTTGGTATGACTTCAATCTTTTGGTATTGATTCAAGACTGATTTATGACCAAGTATGTGGTCAGTCTTGGAGTATGATTCATGCATGGAGGAGAAGAATGTATATTCTTCAGTAGTTGGGTTAAGTGTTCTGTATATGTCTGTTAGCTCCAATTGGTTGTGTGTCACTTTTTAAAATTCAGGTTTTCTTTGTTGGTTTTCTGCCTCTATTATCTGTCTAGAGTTGTTAGTAGGGTGTTGAGGTCTCCCATAGCTTTAGTGTAACCTTTATGTCACCTTTCAGGATAAGTAGTACTTCTTGTATAAATCAGGGTGCTCCCATGTTGAGTGTGTCTATATTTAGAATAGATAATTTTTCCTGTGCAATTGAATTCTATAATTATGTAGTTTCTTCCATTTTTATCTTTTACTGTTACTGGCTTAAAGTCTGTTTTATGTGATAAAAGAAGAGTGACCTCTGCTATTTTGCTTTTTTATTTACATGGCAGATCTTTGTTCATCCCTTTATTTTAACTCTGTTAACAGACAATCAGCAGAATAGGAGAAAATATTTTGCAAGGTATGCATTTGTCGAAGGTCTAATATCCAGAATCTACAAATAACTCAAACAAATCACCAGGGTAAAAACTAATAACTCCATTGAAAAATGGACAAAGGACTTGAACAGGCGCTTCTCAAAGGAGGACATACAAGCAACCAATTAACATATGAAAAAAATGTTCAGCATCATTAATCATTAGATAAATTCAAATCCAAACCATGAGCTATCATCACATGACTTTTATTAAAAAGAAAAAAAGAAGATGCCGATGAGGATATGGAGAAAAAGTAATACTCTTACACTGTTGGAAGTAACGCAAACCAGTTAAACTCTTGTGGAAAACAGTTTGGAGATTTCTCAAAGAATTAAAAATAGACTTACTATTCAACCCAGAAATTCCACTACTGGGTATATACCCAAAGCAGCACAAATTCCTCTACCCAAAAGATATCTTCATGGTCATGTTTATTGCACACTATCTACAATAGAAAACAAATGGAACCAACCGAGGCACCCATGAGTGGTGGAATGAATAAGGTAAATGTGGTACGTATACACCATGGAATATTACACAGCAATAAAAAAGAACAAACTCATGTTCTGCAGCAACATGGATGCAACTAGAGACCATCATCCTGAGTGAATTATCACAGAAACAGAAAACTGAATGCAATATTTTCTCATAATAAGTAGTAGCTAAACACTGTATACACACGGGCACAAAGATGGGAATATTTGGCACTGGGGAAATTCTAAACAGGGGCAAGAGAGAGGGATATAAGGGCTAAAAATTATCTACTGGGTACCATGTTCACCACCCGAGCGACAGGCTTAATAGAGTCCTAAGTCTTGCCTTCATTCAATATTTCTGTGTAAAAATTCTGTACATGTACCATTTGAATCAAACTAGAAAAAAATTTAAAAATTCTCCCCTTTTTATTCTTTCCCCTGGAGTTTACATTTTAGGCTACTTGAAAGTTTTTCATACTATAACTATGTTATTTTTTATGTTTTTTTTCCTGTTTTTCCATTTATTTTTTAAATTGCTATACTTTTTACTAGTATTTACTTCTGTAGTGTCTGTTCTGCCATTAAACTTAATTAGAGTATATTTTTATCTAACATACATTTTTCATCTCTTAAGTTTTGATTTGCGTCTTTTAAATATTTTCTATATTGCTAATATTATCAATTTCCCTCTATATTTTTGAATATATATAATAATTATAACAATTTAAAAATATCCTTGTATACTAATTCTCTAATCTTTGTCATTTTTCTGTTTCTATTAATTTATTTCCCCCCTTATTGGTTGTGCTTTGTTTTTGTGTATTTCTTTGAATGCCTAGAATTTTTTTTGGAATATAGACATTAGTAATATTGCCTTTTCCATTATATGTATTGAAATATATATATATGCAAATGTATATATATAATTAGTCTAATTAGCATATATTGATAAATATACATGAGCTTGCCTTACTTTGAAATAGTGGAATCGTTTTCAGGCTTGCTTTTAGGCCGTGTTTGGAAAGATCAGGGCAATCTTTCTGTGAGGCTACTGAGGCAATAACCTTCTACTGAGGCAGTGACCTTCTAACCTACCTGTCGTTTCCTGGAGCTTGTGAGACTACAAATTATTACCGGCCCTTTGTGGGCTCCAGACCCACTTCTCATCTTTTAAAATATTAATTTCCCTGGCCTTTAGTAGTTTTCTTACACATATATGCTGATCAGTACATAACTGAAGAGAATGTATATCTATATATCTCCAGAGCCCCCTCTCTGCACAGTATTCTCTTCTCCAGTTCTCTACAACTGTAAACTTTAGCAATCTTGGCCTTCTTGAACTCACAATTATATTTCCTTCACTCACAGAAATTGCTGGGCTCTTCTGAAGTTTCTCTATTTGCACTGTGGTAAAACTCTCTCCGTTTGGTAAGGTACAGCAGTTATAGGGTTTATTTTGTTTGTTTTCCCTTTCTCAGGCATCACTCTCCCATGCTGCTTGATGTTCAGTTATTTCATTTATTTGCCCATTTTATTTAGTATTTCATGTGGGAAGGTAACTGCAATCACTATTACTCTACTTGCTCATATTAGTGTTTAAATTTTATGAAGTTAAAATTAAATGAAGAATGAAAAATAGAATATTGTCAAGTGTTTTCAAGGAGAAAATTATATATTTTACTTAAGAAAATAAAGTTTATAAAATAAGATTATTTATAAGTAAAATACCGAACATAACCAGCAAGCTAAAATAACTCAAACTAAAGTCTTCTCAGTTTCACACCTGAATACAGAGAACTTTATACTTACATTTGAGAGACTCAAATCACAGTTGACTCTAACTGCTTCATTTTCTCTCCATGTAGTTGGCCTCCCTCGGTGACTTAATAATGTCTGTTTACTTGTTTAACACATAATAAGCAGGTTGCACTGAAATAACAGTAGCAGCTGCACTTTCTTCAATGTAGCTTTCTCTCATTGAGCTATACACAGAGCTGGTTTTTTATTCATTAATCCTCATTGTGTGCTTACTGTTGGTTGATATTTGAAAGTTTTAAATTATGAATAATAAAAGCATCTGGTTTCTCCAGACCAGAAAATCAATGCTGGTTAATTACAAAATAATTATACAGTTTTTTGAAAATTACCATGAACATACTGAAAGTCAAACAAAACCAAAAGCACTATGGTGCATTAAGTGCTTATGTTACTGCGTTCAAAATCTGCAGCCAATTTAGTTACTACTGGCAGCAAGTTCTTCTTGGAACTTAATATCTTTTTTCCATCAAATCATACATTTACAAACATTCTCTTGGTCTTCAATAAGCTGTCCCTGTGAAACCAAAATCTTAATATATTTTCTATTGATTAAAAAAAAATTCTAAAAAATTGTTTTAGTTTTCACTAAAACCATAAACAGACAACTTCTACAAATCTAAATACTTATATTCTTCCTACTTTTTTTTTGAGTTGGAGTCTCACTCTGTCGCCCAGACTAGAGTGCAGTGGCCGCTCCCGGCCACCGCAGCCTCAACCTGCTGGGCTCCGGTGATCCTTCCGCCTCAGCCTTCCGAGTAGCTGGAACTACAGGTGCGCACTACCACGCCCAGCTAATTTTTGATTTATTGTAGAGATGAGGTCTCGCCAAGTGGCCCAGGTGGGTCTCGAACCCACAGACTCAAGCAATCCACTCACCTCGGCCTCCCAAAGTGCGGGATTACAGGCTGAGCCCAGCTTCCGTCCTACTTTTGACCTTCATCCCAGTTTGCTTGCCCTGCCCATTCACAGGAAACAGATCTCTCTCAACAAGACTTCATTCTGAAAATCTTCTAATGACAGTATGATGAATTTGATACAACAATGAAATAAATCCTTTCCAAAGACTCCTTTTTCCATAAATTAAATAAATACATAAAAAGCAACTGTATCGCTATGGAAAAAAACACCCACCTTACCTTCTTCCTTTTGTCACAGTAAACTTGTCTCACTGAGTTAGAAACCTTATTAAAAGTAAAGCATAGCATATGAGTAGCAATTCAAGTCTCTGAGTAACTGATTCCTTTTTGGATTTTCTATAATCCACTCTTATTTTTAATCTTTTCATGTTAGATAGAATTTCAAATTTGTAGAAGGACTTCTAAAGAAAATTCTACTTCTTCAACTTTTCTTCTAGGAAAATACAGTTCTGAAAAGGTAGAGCTTTTAATTGATTTCACTTAGCTTTGTAAACTCTGTAGAGTTCATTCATATTGGTAAAATGCCACATGAGCCATAAGAATAAATATTTTTCTAGGAAATATGCAGTGTGGCCCTATATGGAGTATAGAATATCAAAGAATTAAAGCTGAGATGCCTGAAGTCTAGTCCCATAACTGAGTCTATTTAGCATTATGGTCTTAGTAATATTTAACCACCCTGAAACTTAGTCCCTTCATTAGCAAAATACAGGAATGACACTACCTTATCTAAGGTTATTTTAAAACCTAAATCCCAGGTCTATGGTTGACTTATTTGTCTAAATATAAGGGAGAGGAAATTATGTGTTCTCAGTATGTGAGCTGAGATCCATGATACCAGGGGTCCCCAACTCCCTGACTGGGACCTGGTATCAGTTCGTGGCCTGTTCTGAAGTGGGCTGCACAGCAGGAGGTGAGTGGTGGGCAAGGAAGTGAGGCTTCATCTGTATTTATAGCCTTTCCCTATCACTCATATTACCTCCTGAGCATCGCTTCCTGTCAGATCAACAGGGGCATTAGATGCTAGTAGAAGTGCGAACCCTATTGTGAACAATCCTTGCGAGGGGTCTAGGTTGCTGCTTCTCATGAGAATCTAATGCCTGATGATCTGAGGTGGAGATGAGATGGTGATGCTAACGCTGTGGCACGGCTGCAAATACAGATTAACATTAGCAGTGAGGTTTGACTGCACATTCTCTCCATCCTCCGACTGTGAAAAAATTTTCTTCCACGAAACTGGTTCCTGATGCCAAAAAGTTTGGGGACTGTTTCATTATACTTAGGAAATGAGATGTGGAAGGACATTTGAATACAATACTAAAGGACCAGATTAGTAATTTTAAACACTTTGCTGTATTGTCTTGGTGAACCATTTATTTCATTTTCCTTTGAAGATGTAGTTTACATGACGACTTGGTAAAACAAAACAAAACAAAAATAGATGTATTTGCTTTGTCAGAGTTGATTCTGGCTTCCTTGCTGACTTTTCTAAGTGGTAAATTCATTCATTTATATTAATTTAAAGACTTGAAAATTCAGTAATTTTAGATCTTTAGTTTATGCTTAATTATAATATTTTCAAACATTTTTGGCTATAGAAAATACATTTTTAAACAGTTTAGGAACATAATGAAATGATTTCTGGTTAATTACAGGTTTATCGCTTATTAATCACTGCCCACCTGCCTCTTTCTGAGATGATTTCTTTGGTGTGCATTTATATGTATTTATTACAGAAGAGAGGTAAGACAACTAGCAGAGAATGAATAAAATATAGCAAGATGATACAAATGGATGAATGAGAAAGGAAAGAATAACAAGAAAAAATGAGGAAAGATGGCAAATGAAACAACTAGCACAGAGATCTACAATTAAAAATTTTGTGTAGAAGAGCTTTGTCACATTCATGGGCTAAAAGGAATCCTGGGAAGCCTCAGAGTTCTTGATGTTTACCAGATATAAATAATTGTTGCCAGCAGAAGCACTCTAATTTCTGATTCTTAGGCAAGGAGGAAGAACAGAGTATTAACAAATTAGAATATTTTGGCTCAAATTTTAGCATTGCCCACATAATCGTCATGGAGAAGTTCATTTGCTACTTAATGTCTTATTGCTTCATACATTAAATGGAGAAAAAATAATATTCACCTCAGAGGGAAGGAACTTAGCACGATTTTTGAGACTTAAGTGAAGTTTAGCTATTTTAATTTTTTTAGAGCAATTATATCCAAGAGTCCTTTTCTCAAAAAACACGGTGCAAAGTTAGCAACCTGCCAGTGTTCATACTGTTTCAGAGAACTCTAGTAAACCCCCTGTTTGTACTGTGTTTGGTGAAGCCACAAGCCCCAAGAGTGGTAGCCTTTCAGTCACAGTTTAATGAAGAGAGAGAAGTTATCCTCATTTGTCTCTACAACAAATTCTTGCAATGTACAACATAGGAATACAAAATAAATTTTTAAAATGTTGACCTAAATACACAAATCTTTATGTTCACATTTTTTAGTATTGCAACATAATATAATAAAATACCATGTAGTATAATAAAGCTATAAATGGTGTGTGATACTGGTCTGAATTTGTTTTGATGTCATAGAACACGTTAGAATTAAAAAAAATCAATCTTTGCCAAGGTCTTTTTTTTCTGTTTCGTCTTCTTCTCTTCCTCCCTATTCCCTTCTTCCTCTTCCTCCTCTTCATCCCCTTTCTCCTCCACATGTACCACTTCTTTCTTCTCTTCCTCCCCTTCTTTCTTTTTCTCCTCCTCCCTCTTTTCTTTTTCTTGTCATATATATATTGTTTCATAACGTTAGAATAATCGGTGAGTCATTGATCAACTACAAAATATTTGCCAAAGGGTTTTTTGTTCCAGAAATGAGTAATACAGAGACTCAGGTCTTTCTGAGATTCTGTAGTTCTGGAATACTATTTAGCCTTTTCAGAATCAAGAAGAAAAGAGAAGATGGTACAGCTAAAAAAAAAAAAAAAAAAAAAAAAAAAAGAAAAAAGGGGGAAAAAAGAAAAGTAAAAAAGATAAAAGAGTGTTAGGAAACCTGGTACCAGTTACTTGTTCCAGAAACCTGGTCTACTCTCCAGGACCCCTTAGATCTTTGTTAGTTTTTGTTTTGTTTTCTTTTATAAACCAGGAATAGAATTCGCTTACCCTTCTTAGAATTGATAAATATGGATTCTTACATGTATGTTACATACTGAGAAAGAGGAGGATATAAATAGAAGTTTTATTGCTATAGCACAGTATAATTTTAGTGCTGTAATGCTCATTCAGTTACTGGTTCCTATTAAATGAGCCTGGTGATCATGGGAAAATCACATAAACACCTTAAATCTTCTTCTTCCTTGACTGGTAAGAAATGCTGTTAACAAAGTTATTGGAAAATTTTAAAAAATTGAAATAAAATACAAAATTGACTGGCATCCAGAAAGTACTCAGCAAATTTTGCTCTACAAATTTTCATTGAAAAATTAGCATTCATTTTAATTGTGATATTTCAGAAGAAATGAAAAGTCATGTCTGAAAGAAATTGGAATCAGAGGTCATGCTGGGGAAATGGGAAGAGCAAACACTTTAGACATGTATCTTAGTCTGTTTTTCATTACTATAACAAAATACCAGAGTCTGTACAATTAATATAAAATGGAGATTTATTTCTTGTGGTTCTAGAACTAAGGAGTCCAAGAGCATGGCATTAGCATCTGGCAGGCTTTTTCCTGTAGCATCATCCCATGGAAGATGGTAAAAAGGCAAAAGAGCATGTGCAAGACAGAGAGAATGTGAGCCAAATTCATCCTTTTATTAGAAAACCCCTTACATGATAATAGCATGAATTCATTCATGATTACAAAACTTTCATGATCTAATCACCTCTTAAAGACTCTCACCTCTTGATGCCATCGTAATGGCAATTAAATTTCAACATGAGTTTTGCAGGAAACATTCAAACCATAGCACCATATTACCAAGTTATATATGCATACATATGCATCTATATGCACATAACATATATACATATTTACTTATTTAGACTTCATTCACAATAGATTGTATCATCAATAATGGTAACACACTGCATGTTCTTTACATTAGGAAAGATGGCAAATTGTTTTTAAGAATCCTCAGCTAATTCTGAAGTACCATCTCTTTCAAACAATGGATGTGCTCCTATAAACATTGGGCTTGCTTTCTACAGTCAGCAAATCAAATCAGTGTGAGAAAAGAGATGAGACTACGATTTATCAATATGTAATATTGATAGTCTATAACCATGGATCTTAACCAAGTAGGCCTCATTAGCAAGTAACCAGGTTTAACTGAACCTATAACAGTAATAATATCAAAACATAGTGAATGTTTACCATTTGAGAGGTTCTCTTATAGGGCTCATTTAATACCTATAAAGATCCTATAAAAAGGCACTATTGGCCTGGCTCGGTGGCTCAGCCTGTAATCCCGTGCTTTGGGAGGCCGAGGTGAGTGAATTGCCTGAGCCCATGGGTTCAAGACCCGCTTGAGCATCTTGGCGAGAACTCATCTCTACAATAAATCAAAAAGAATTAGCCAGGTGTGGTAGCACACGCCTGTAGTTCCAGCTACTTGGAAGGCTGAGACGGAAGGATCGCCGGAGCCCAGCAGGTCAAGGCTGCGGTGGCCGGGAGCGGCCACTGCACTCCAGTCTGGGCGACACAGTGAGACTCCAACTCAAAAAAAAAAAAAAAAGGCACTATCATATCTATTTGAATTTTAAGAAAACTAAGAAATAGTTTAAGTTTTTCACAGGTCACATAGCACAAACTGATTCCAGAGCTTGACTAATTTTTAGTCAGTATGATATATTATTGCTTGAGTTCTTAGAAAATATGTGTGAATAAGTAATACTTTTATATATTTCAATGATTAAAAGGATGAAGGCAATATATAGAAAAAATATTGTCCTCATATCCCTGTCTTCTAGCTACTTGTGTCACCTTGCTAATGCTAATCAAAGTTTCTATTTTCTTATATATATTTTCCAGATATAGTAAATTATCTTTGTTTATTCTTTATTTTTCACAAAAATAGAAGCATGCAGTATATATTGGTTTGCATTTTTAAATTTTTTTATTTTTGGGAGTTGGTGTCTGTGTGTTTGATGTGTGTATGTATTCTCAGCAATACATCATGAAGATTGTTTCATAGCCTTATATTAAGATATTCTGTTTTCTCTCTAAGGAATTGGATGAACATAAGTTAACAAGTCCTCTGTTCCTGAACATTAAGGTCGCATTGAATTTGTTTTTATACCTTATATAGGATAACCTTGTATACATCTCATTTGTCATTTGCTTCCCAGTGCGGTTTCTGTAGTAACAGCTTTACTGAAGAATCACTGACTTATTACAAAACTACACGACTACACATCCTTAAAATGTACAATTTGATGAGTTGTGACATAATTATGTAACCATGAAACCATAATGATGATAAAAATAACAAACATATCCATCAACCCCAAAAGCTTCCTTTTGCTCCTTTGTATTTTTTCACTCTCTATTGTTTCCCTAACCCTAACCCTAACATTTGCCCTACCCTCAGGCAACTACTGATGTGCTTTCTGTCATTACAAATTGTTTTTAATTTTCTGTGATTTAGTATGATACATTATGTGGTCTTTTTTTGTTTTTTCTCAGAGTAACTATTTTGAGACAATTTGTCAATACTATATTGTTTTCTTTATTTTATTGATATTTTACATTTTTGTTATTTTAGTCATTTTGTCTTAATTTTTAGTATTTCTTCTAATTGCTTTCATTTCCCCGTTTTTCTAGTTTCTTAAAATAGAAACTGGCATAATTAATTTAAGAATGTCTCTTTTATCTAACTAAGGGGGTTTAGTGCTGTAAATTCACCCTTAAAATATTGCTTGGCAACATCCCACAAATTCTGGTATGCAATTTTTTTTTCTTTACTTAATTCAAAATTATTTTTAATAATGTGATAAAACCCATAATACCAAGCACTTAATTAAAATTTTATACAAAGACAGGACTACAATCCATATGGATAACAAAAATCAATAAACTGAAACTGACTCAGAACTGACACAAATGTCAGTGCTAACAGACAAGGACATAAAACAATTATTTTAATACTATTTTATGTGTTCAGAAATTAAGAAGAGACATAAAAAACATATAAAAGACACAAATTGAAATTCCAAAGATTAAGTATACAGTACATAAGAAGAAAGATTCCAAGGATGGGATTAGTGATGGATTAGACATTGAAAAAAAAAGTGAAACTACAGACACAGCAATGATAACAATCTAAATTGAAACTCAGAGAAAAAATAAAACCTAGATATTGGTATCTGTAGGTTGCTCGTATGTCTTCTTTTGAGAAGTGTCTATTCATATCATTTGCCCACTTTGTAATGGGACTGTTTGTTTTCTTTCTTTTCAGTACGTTTGAGTTCCTTATACCCTAGATGTTAGGCCTTTGTCAGATATAGCTGGGAAATATTTTTTCCTAGTCTGTGGGCTGTCTCATCACTCTCTTGATGGTTTCCTTGGCTTTGCTTGTCAATTTGATGAGGTCCCACTCATCTATCTTATTTCTTATGGTGTGGGCACTTAGGGTTTTGATCAGGATTTGGTTACCATTTCCAATTTCCATAAGGGTGTCTCCTGCATATTTTAAGGTTCTTATAGTTTCAGATTTTCCATCTAGGTCATTGATACATTGAGAGTTGATTTTTGTGTATGGTGATTGGTAGGGGTCTTTTTTTCAGTCTTCTGCTTGTGATCAGTCAGTTTTCCCAGCACCATTTACTGAATAGGTTCTCTGCTCTCCAGTGGTTGGTGGAGGTTTTGTTGAAGATGAGTTGGTTGAGAAATTGGGGTTTTGCTTCTGGAATCTCTATCCTGTTCCATTGGTGTATATGCCTGCTATACATGCAAAAATGCTCAGCCTCACTAATTATCAAAGACATGCAAATTAAAACTGTGCTGAGATACCACCTGACTCCAGTCAGGATGGCCATCATCGATAACTTTAAAAACAGATGTTGGAGAGGATGTGGCAAAAAGGGAACACTTCTACACTGTTGATGGGAGTGTAAACTAGTACAGCCTCTGTGGAAAACAGTTTGGCAACTCCTAGAAGATCTAAAAATCGACCTTCCATATGACCCCGAAATCCTCCTACTGAGAATATATCTGGCAGAACTCAAACCACTCTATGAAAAAAGTAACTGCACATGCATGTTTATTGCAGCCTTACTTACAATAGCAAAACCATGAAACCAACCATGCTGCCAATCGAAAGAGTACTGGATTAAAAAAAAATTGGTACATATACATGATGGAATATTATGCAGCCACAAAGAAGGACAAAATTATGAACTTCACAGCAACTTGGATGAACTTAGAGTCTATAATACTGAGTGATCTATCACTGAAACAATGAACTGAGTCTCGCATGTTCTTACTCATATGCGGATCTTGAACAATTATCATAATACTATAAGAAAAGGATTGGCAGTAGTGGGAAACTGCCAGGGGAGGAGGGGGATACCTCATCAACAGGGGTAACTGCATAGTGAACATTTATACAACTAACCCTGAATTGTACCCCATATCTTTAAAATAATAAAAAAAGAAAACCTAGATAAACAAACAATACCTGTTAGCTGTGGGGCAAATTCAGAGGTCTAAAACAAGTAACAGGAGCTACAATGGTGGGGAGGTGGGGAGACAGAACAAATATTTGGAGAAATAATGATCTGAAAATGTTCCACATCTGATGAAAACTATAAACTCACAAAACGACAAAGATTAATGAAACTCAAGCATAAAGGACCACAAAGAAAATGACACCAAGTCAAATAAAAATCAAATTGTTTTATAAGTGTGAAAAGCAGAAAAAACTTCTCAAAAATAGCCAGAGGGGGGTAAAAAAAGGCAGGTTACAGAAGAATGAAGATGTGTTAAATTACATTTGAGAAAACCGCCAGAGGGAGATACCTGAAGTGTTCCAGAGTTTTGTCTTTCTTCGGTTTTTTTGTCTCTGATTCTCTATCCTGAGAATTTTAACCTTCTTGATCTTTCTAAGTTTGTCAGCTCAATATATTCTATTTATTCAGTCAGCAGGGTTCTACTTTGGTTCCTTCCCCCAGCACCGCATCTTGGAAGCTCTCCATAAGAAGTAAGTTGGGGCTGGGCTCGGTGGCTCAGCCTGTAATCCCAGCGCTTTGGGAGGCTGAGGTGAGTGGATTGCCTGAGCCGGTGGTTTCGAGACCCACCTGGGCAGCAAGACCTCATCTCTACAATAAATCAAAAAATCAGCCGGGCGTGGTGGCGCATGCCTGTAATTCCAGCTACTTGAAAGGCTGAGGCGGAAGGATCGCCGGAGCCCAGCAGGTCGAGGCTGGTGGTGGCCGGGAGCGGCCACTGCACTCCAGTCTGGGCGACAGAGTGAGACTCCAACTCAAAAAACAAAACAAAACAAAAAACAAAACGAAAAAAAAAGAAGTAAGTTGGGGCTACTATAAGGGCTCACCTTGTTTGCTTCCCATCTATTATGAATCACTGTTTTTTTACTGTGTGGTATCTAGTGTCTTAAAAACTGTTGTTTCATATGTTTTGTCGATTTTTATTTGTTTTGGGTGGAAGTACAAAATTGCTTTCAGTAATTCCATCTAGAAAGTGAAAATCCTTTCTGGAGTTTTGACCTACAAATATCTTATCGTGAAAGAGGTTAAACTTCTTATGTGGACTTGAAGACATAGGCATAGAAATGATTGAAAATGAAACACAGAGAAAAGAGACACTTTAAAAAAGATTTAAGAACTATTGACATATCCTTTCATGTATATGTGCATTTTCAAGTTTTTTGTTTCATTTATAAAAGGATTTAAGTGCTTTTCTTCTTTATTTGTAGTGTTTATTGTTTATTAGGTAATTTGAATCTCTATTGCTGATTCAAATTTCAGTGCTCTGAGGGTTTCAAATCATACATCTGCAGATTTCATTAGAAAATTTCCCAGTGAATACGCAGAAGTTTTGAGTATAACTAAGATTTCATTTCTTTTTGATATCTGACTCTGCAAGATCTAGTCCCTGAGCTCTTCTTTCTGTATTCACAGAGGTGATATCCTTAGACCCTGCTGTCACCCAGCTTTGGTTATTCAGGTGTGTCTTGATGTACTCTAATATATTTTATCATTTATAGGTAGAATAGGTGATATTTATTAGAAGAAATTGAGGTTTAAATAAAGACCCTGGGCAACCTGTAAGATCTGTATGTTTCCTCTCTATGGTCTTCAGGTTTTGCATACCAATTATTTCTCTCAAAGAAAAGGATATATAATCAGAAATCTTGCTACACAAAATAAATGGATAGTGTTGCTATTCGAACCTTGTTTTTCTTGCTTTATCATATTTCTTAGGCTTTTATATTTTAATGTAGTTTGTATCACTGTTTAAAAACGATTTCTTGGTATACATGTTAAGGAGAACCATAAATTAAAGATAATTATTTGGTGAACACTTTTTTAGTTTTATGTTAATAAAGGTCCATAATCCCTCATTTGCAATTCTGAAACTCCAAATCACTTAAAATTGAAATACTTTTTAACTAATTTGGATGTCAAACTAATCTTGCCTGAGTTAGTCTGATGTAAGAAACTGACCAGAACTTACTTGAAACTATTTGCCATCTATATTTATTCCCCTTAATATGAATATTAATATGTTCTGATGCAGAAATATTAATTTTATTATGACAAATGTTTCGCTGAATACCTCTGATAGCACTACATATCACACACACACACACACACACACACACACACACACACACACACAAAACATATGACCTCTCTAAAATCAGAAAATAATTTTGAATTATAAATTGTTCCCAAGAGTGGACCTATAGAAATTTTCAGTGGATATCCTAGACATATATCTGCAAATTTACACATACTGTTTTTAGAATTCCTAGACCTAGAATTTAAGACAAATGAAGTTTGTGATAATTATTTACAAATCATCCTCCAAAAAATGTATCAGTTTACACTCCCTTCAATACTGATTTTTATTACTTATGAATCTTTGTCAGCCTTTAAGTTTGAGAAAATATCTTAATTATTCTTTATTAATAAGATTGAAACTTTGTATAACCTTATTTAATGTTTTGCTCTATTTTTATATGAGTTAATATTATGCTTTTATCTGGTGTTTCACTAGGTTTTTCACTTTTTTTAATGTATGTGACTACAATTAATTTTCAATGAATTTTCATTGTTAATGGCAAGATCTTTATTTGTTTGTATTGTGGTTGGACTTGACTCATCAAATTTTGCAGTTTATTTTATATGATTAAGTTTATAAATCCTCTATGGCTTCTTCCAATTAGTAGACTATGTGTCCCACCAGAGGATTGTTCAAGATTTTCACTGGCTATTTTAGTTCTGGCTTTTAAAAATTATTTTAATAAGAATTTTCTGAAATTCATGTGCTATATATATATTGTAAAATATTTTCCAAACTTATTGCTTTCTTGCCATAAAATTTGTTTTTATTTTCTTCATTTAATATGGTCAAAATCATTAACTTGTTTTCTGATTTAAGTTTTTCCTTAGAAAAGCATGCTGATTCAAGAAATATAATAGTCTTTTATCTTTCAGTAGTTCAAAAAATATCTAAGAAAGAGTAAAGATTCTGGCAAGATGGCGATGGGACAAGTGGGATGGTGAGAATCTCTGCAAAATGGGACCAGAGATCAGCTGGAGCCCTGAGACCAGGCAGAGACCTGAATTGCCCCACACAGCTCCACCCAGCTCTGCCCAGCCTCCAACTTGGGATCTAAGACCTCATGTTTGTATAGGGCAATAGTACATCATAAGAAGGTTGGTTAGCTTGTGTGTATGTATGATTGTATATTCTAGTTTTTTATTTTGTTGCTGTTTGTTTCTTTTTGCTTTTGTTTTTTTTCCTCTTAGTCTTATCTATCTTTGTGTCTATTTTCATTTGTTAGTTGGTACCTTTGTTTGTTTTCACTCTTACTCTTCTCTCTCTCTACCTTCCTCTTTCCCCTCCATTCCATTTCTTTCCTTTTTCTTACCTCATTTTGCTTTAAGAGAGCAAACCTATACCCCCCACTGCACGGATAGATTGCAAGGCAGTGGGAAGCAGGTTCCAGGTGTATCCATACACCTGTAGGCAGATACTGGAATCTGCAGATAAATTTTGAATCACAGCTGCCCCCTCAATTAAGTCTCAAAACAAAAAGTATAGCCCCAACTTTCAGTCCAGCTTCAGAATTGAACAAAGTCAGAAGATTCACACAAGGAAGAGAAGGAGATTGAGCAAACAGAAGTAAAAGCAACCCTACCACCCCTGAATAACAGATTTAAAGACAGAGAAAAAAAGGAAAAAGTGGGGAGGAAAATCTACATAAATGAAGAAAACCAAATGAAGAATATAGGTCTCACACAGACCCATGGGAGGTCAGACACTGAGAAAACAGACTTCGGAATGCAAACAATGAGGAGTCCCCAGAATGACTGGTCACATACTAGAAAACCACACATCAAGACATTAATAGAGAGAATAAAAAGAATTGAGGAGAGACAAGAGGAAACTAGGAAGGAGTTGATAACTGAGATAACAGCAGCAAAGAATACTGTGATTGAAATAAATAACAAATGAATAAGTATGGAAAGCAGAATTAGCCAAGCAGAAGAAAGAATCTCAGAGTTTGAAGACCAAAATATAGAACTAAACCAAACTGTCAAAAGCATAGAAAAGAAGCATTAAAAGACAGAACAAAACCTTCAAGAGATGAGCAATAACTTTATAAGACTGAACCTAAGAGTAATTGGACTTTCTGAGGCAGAAAGAGAGACAGACCCTGGAACAAACATTCTGTGAAATTATTCAAGAAAACTTCCCTAATCTCATCAGTGAGTTGAAAATTCAAACACAAGAGATTCAGAGAACCCCTGCAAGACAAAAAATGAGAAGACCAACTCCCAGGCACATAATAATTCACCTGAACAAACCAGGTGTAAAAGAAAAAAATCCTAAAAACAGTAAGAAAAAAGTCAGAGTAACTACCAGGGAAGACCAATTAGAATAGCAGCAGATTTATCTACAGAAACACCTCAGGCTACGAGAGCTTGGAGCCCAATTTTCAAAGTTCTTAAAGATAAACAATTTTAACCAAGAATAACCTACCTAGCCAAGCTAAGCTTCATCAGTGAGGGAGAATTAAAATCTTTCCCAGATATCTAATCCCTAAGAACCTACGCTGCTTCCAGACCACCTCTACAAGAAACACTTAAGAAAGTATTAAACACAGAAGAAAAGGAAAAAAGAATGACAACGTTCTTCACAAGAGTACAGGAAAAAGATTGAAAACACATACGAATCAACCCAAAAATCAAAAGAAACACAACAAACAAACAAGAACAACACCACCTCTTTAAGAACCTCATGACAGGGATAAACCTTCACATTTCAATAATTAGCCAGAATATGAATGGAATAAATACACTACTGAAAAGTCATAGAATGGCAAGGTGTATAAAATATCATGAGGCAACAATATATTGTCTCCAAGAGACTCATCTTACTAGAAAGGACACTCACAGACTCAAAGTTAGAAGATGGGAAGCAAAATTTCAGGCAAATAGAACACAAAAGAAAACTGGAATTGCAATCTTAATTTCAGACAAAATACCCTTTAAGCTATCAAAAGTTTAAAAAGATGAAATTGGTCATTATATAATGATAAAAGGTTCAATCCATCAACAAGAAATAGCCATCCTGAACTTATATACACCCAACATAGGAGCACCAACGCTCATAAGGCAGCTTCTAGGCAAACTTAAAAAAGTGATTGACTCTAACAGGATCATAGCTGAAGACTTTAACACCCCACTCACAACCCTAGACAGATCATCAAGACAAAAATTCAGCAAGGAGATCCAGAACCTCAGTGAGGCTCTTGAACAAATGGACTTAATTGATACCTACAGAACACTCCACCCAATTACAACAGAATATACATTCTACTCATTACCACATGGAACATACTCCAAGATTGACAACATCATGGAACATACTCCAAGATTGACAACATCATTGCCATAAATCAAACATAAACAAATTTCATAAGATTGAAATTTTACCATGCATCTTCTCAGATGACAGTGTAATAAAATTAAATATCAACACCAACAAATTTACTCCCAAACCCACAAACATGGACACTAAACAGTATGATGCTAAGCAACTCCTGGGTCAACAATAAAATCAAAACATGATTAAAAGGTACCTGGAAACACATGAAAATGAAGAAACATCTTACCAAAACCTCAGGGCTGCCATGAAATCAGTAGTAAGAGGGGAATTCATATCTTTACAAACACACATGAAGAAAATGGAAAGATCACAAGGTAACAGCCTAACAAGTCACCTAAGAAAGATGGAAAAGCAAGACCATCAAAACCCTAACTTCAGCAGAATGATCCTTGTCACCAAAATAAAAGCTCAAATCCAGGACATAGAAGACAAAAAGATAATACAAAAAAATCAATGAAACAAAAAGCTGGTTCTTTGAAAGGATAAACAAGATAGATGGTCCCCTAGCCAGACTGGCCAAGAAAAAGAGAGAAAAGACCCAAATAAACTCAATCAGAAACACAAAAAATGAAGTCACAACTGAACTTGAAGAAATACAAAAGACTATCAGAGACTTCTGTGTACAATTGTATAGGAAGAGACTTGAAAACCTGAAGGAAATGGAGGACTTTCTGACATTATACAACCTCCCTAGGTTGAAACAAGAAGAAACTGAGACCCTAAATAGACCAATAACAATCAAGGATATTGATTATGTCATAAGAAAACTACCTACAAAAAAAAAAAACCTCTGGACCAGATGACTTTCCAGCAGAGTCCTACAAAACATACAAGGAGGAACTGATACCAATCTTACTGAAAGTATTCCCAGTGATAGAGAAAGATGGAACTCACCCCAAATCATTTTATGAAGCTAACATCACATTGATATCCAAGCCAGGTAAAGATCCAACAAAGAAAGAGAACTACAGGTCAATATCCTTGATGTACATAGATGCTAAAATTTTCAACAAGGACCTAACAAACCAGATTAAACAACACATATCAAAAATCATCCATCATGACCAAGTAGGCTTCATCCCTGGGATGCAAAGCTGGTTCAACATTCGTAAGATCATAAATGTAATTAAATACATCAACAGACATAAAAACAAAAACCACATGGTTATAACATTAGATGCAGAAAAAGCTTTTGATAAAATTTAGCACCACTTCTTGATAGAAACCCTCGAACATCTAGGCATAGGTGGGTGGAATATACCTCAAAATAATAAAAGTCATCTACAAGAAACCCACAGCCAGCATACTCCACAGACAAAAATTGGAAACATTTCCCCTGAAAACTGGAACAAGACAAGGATGCCCACTCTCACCCCTCCTGTTCAACATAGTTTTGGAAGTCCTAGCTAGAACAATCAGAGAAGAGAATGTGATTGGGGTATCCAAATAGGAAAAGAGGAAGTCAAGTTATCTCTCTTTGCAGATAACATGATTGTATTCTTGAAAACCCAAGAGAATCTGCCAAAAACCTCCTTGCACTAATAAAGGACTTTGGCAAAGTCTCAGGGTATAAAATAAATGTACAAAAGACAATAGCATTTCTATACACTAATAATAAACATAGAGAAACCCAAATGAAAAGCAAAATTTCATTTACAATAGCCACACACAAAAAAGAAATACCTTGGCATCTTCTTAATTAAAGACATAAAAGACCTTTACAATGAAAACTACAAAACATTGCTCAGAGAAATCATAGATGACACAAACAAGTGGAAAAACATTCCTTACTCATGGATTGGAAAAATCAACATTGTTAAGATGGTCCATTTTTATCTAAGGCAATCTTCAGATTTAACACAATACCCATCAAATTACCAGCAGCATTCTTCTCAAACCTAGAAAAAACAATACAGGAATTCATATGGAAGCATACACGACCAAGAATAGCCAAAACAATCCTCAACAACAGCAACAACAACAACAACAACAACAATAACAACAAAAAGCAGGAGGTATCACACTCCCAGGTTTTAAACTTCATAAAAAGCTACAATAATCAAAACAACGTTCTTTTGGTACAAGAACAGGTGTATAGACCAATGGAATAGAATTGAGATTCCAGAAACAAAACCTCAATTTCTCATCCAATTCATCCTCAACAAAGCATCCTCCACCCACTACTGGGAAGAGGAGAACCTATTCAGTAAATGGTGCTGGGAAAACTGGCTGACCACACGCAGAAGACTGAAAAAGAATCACTACCTATCCCCATACACAAAAATTAAATCTAAATGGATCACAGACCTAAATGTAAAACCTCTAACTGTAAGACCCTTAGAAAATGCAGGAGACACTCTTATGGAAGTTGGAATTGGCAACCAATTCCTTATCAAGCTTGAAGTGCCCAGGCCATAAGAGATAAAATAGACAAGTGGGACTCATTAAACTGACAAGCTTCTGCAGAGCCAAAGTAACCACAAAGAGAGCAGGGAGTCAGCCCACAGACTGGGAAAAAATATTTGCCATCTCCATGTCTGACAAAGACCTAACATCAAAGATCTACAAGGAACTCCAAAATGCTGAAAAGAAAAAAAAAAACAGCCCCATTACAAAGTGGGCTAAAGACATGAATAGACACTTCTCAAAAGAAGACTCATGAGCAGCCAACAGATACATGAAAAAATGTTCAGCCTCACTAGTCATTCAGGAGATGCAAATTAAAACTACACTGAGATACCACCTAACTCCAGTCAGAATGACCATTATCATTAACTCAGAAAATAACAGATGCTGGAGAGGATATGGCGAAAGGGAATACTTCTACACTGTTGGTGGGAGTGCAAACTAGTACAGCCTCTGTGGAAAATAGTGTGGCGATTCCTAAAAGTTCTAAAAATCTATCTTCCATATGACCCCACAATCCCTCTACTGGGAATATACCCAGAAGAACTCAACTCTATGAAAAAGATATCTCTACACATATGTTTATCACAGCATTGTTCACAATAGTGAGAACATGGAACCAACTGAGCTGCCCCCAAGAGGACTGGATTAAAAAAAAATGTGGTACATACACACAATGGAATACTACACAGCCACAAAGAAGAACAAAATCATGAACTTCACAGCAACCTGTATGGAATTATAGCTTATAATACTGAGTGATCTCTCACAGAAACAAAGAGCTGAGTATCACATGTTCTCACTCATAAGAGGATCTTGAACAACTACCGTATTACTATAAGAAGAGGATTGACAGTAGCAGGAAACTGTGTGTGTGGGGAGAGTGTGGCATGGGGGGGGGGATTGACAGTAGTCTATAACTGCCTGGGGAAGGTGGGGACACACTTCATCAATAAGGGTACCTGCACAATTAATATTTGCATACGTAACCCTGCATAGTACCCCACAATTTTAAAATAAAAATTAAAACGGGGGGAAAAAAAAGAAATTAAGGAGAATATGGAGAAAGTAAACAGTGTATGAGCAATATGAAAATATTAATGAAGAAATACAAAACCTAAAAAATAAACCAAAAAATTTTCTGGCGCTACAAAGTCCACTAAATGCAAAGAAAGAATCATTAGATGTGTTCAAACGTAGAATTAGAGCAGGAAAGATAAAATCAGCAAATGTAAATATAGGACAATGGAAATTATCAAGACTGAAAAACAGAAGGAAAAAAGACTGAGGAAAAGCGAATATGGCCTAAGAGACCTATGGAACACCATTAAACGAAGCAACATCAGCACTGTCGGAAGCAGAAGGAAAAGAAAGAGAAACAAAGGCAGAGAGAGTGTTTGAAAAGGTAATGGATAAAAACTACTCCGTTTGCACATGACTATAAATATCCAAGGAGATCAATAAACTCTAAGATGAACTCAAAGAGAACAATTCAGAGGTGTATTATATTCATACGTTGTAAAGTCAAAGAAAAAGAGAGAATCGAAGACAATGAGAGAGAAGCAACTCCTATCATGCAAGCAATTCTCACTAAGATTGTCAGCAGTTTCTCAGCAGAAATTATAAGGCCTAGAAGGCAATAAGCCAATAGCTAAAAGAAAAATAACAAATGCTAAGGGAGTTTGTTGCCACTAGACCTGACTTGCAAAAATACTTAAGAAAATCCGGTGGGGTGAAATGAATAAACACTGACATGCTCAAAGCTGTATGAAGAAATAAAGACCCCAATAAAGATAATTACATGGACAATAGTATAAATTAGTATTCTTGGAACAATGACTTGTAATTGCACATTTTTGTTTTCTACATAAGAAAGTAATAGATTTAAAAATTAAGTATTAGCATAAAAGCTAGTATTACTGTAACTTTGGCTAGTAATCCACATTTTCTTTTCTCTATAGTTTAAGAGACTAACACATTTAAATTAATTACAAGCATATCTTGGGGTTATTGCAGATTTGGTTTCAGACCAGTGAAATAAAGCTAATATTGCAATAAAGTGATTCACACAGAATATTTGCTTTATTAGTGCATGTACAAGTTATGTGTACACCACTATACTATATTATGTGTCAATAGCACCATGTGTAACAAAAATGTGATTATCTTCATTCAAAATACTTTGTAGCAAAAAAAGAGTAAAGATTAGTAGAAAAATGTGCAAAGGATAATTATATATAAATGAAAATGAAATTAATACAAATAAAATAAGGTACATGGTTAGAAATTTAATTATTTGTTGATTTATACAGAGGTATCTCATTTAGGCCACTTTGCTTTATAAACAGCCAACAATCATATTTACATAAGTAATTTACCTAATCTATATGTGAGTCATTTTTAAACAGTGAAGTTATTTGCAGAAGATCTCACAGCTAGCAATTCTTATATCTTCCTTTTTCTTATATATAAAATATTAGAACTAACAAAATTAATAATAAAGTTAATATTACCTATTGAATGCTTGGAAAACTAATTCCCAAGTAAGTTCTCTAATAAGACTCATATATTTTATTTTAACTTCAATTTGGTGAATCTTGACCCAAACAGGTTAAAATAGATTGCCCAGTATCACTTTCTTATTCTCCTTACAATAAACTGGGGACCCGTCTTCCTTTTGTTATCAAGTTGTATTACCAGAACCTAATATCTCTGACTTATTTCATAAACCCAGAGAGCTTATAAATGACTAAAGTTTTAATGACTAAGAAGAGCTGATCATTCATGGATATGAAATTTTTTTTAACATCAACCCTCATCCACTCAATGAGAGGGAGAGTAGGGAGGTGTCACAAGATATATCAGGTTACCTTAACCCAGATGAGTTGAATTAGAATCTCTAGGGGTGGCCCAGACAGCAAAACAATTAAAGCTTCTCACAGAATTCTAACGTACAGATGGCATTGAGAAATAGTACTCTGGGTATCAATCCCTATGAGTTTCTGAAGTAAATTTACTTTTTTTTCTTGCTGGACAAATTTGTACAGACCTTGGAGTTATATAGTAAAAATGACCTGTGTCACTTGACATTGTTTCAACAGTGAAAACTATGCAAACAGTGAAAAATCTGGGGAGCAGAGCCAAGGTGTTATTAAAGATCAAAGTATCATTGGCATTTTCTGGCTTAAAATATTAATTGTGGACTTGTGACTAATTTTGATTGCTATACCCTAGGCAGAGTTGTCCTGTGTCACTTTTAGGTTCAAATGTCAGTATCCAACTCACCAGCTTACTCTGCCCTTGATAAAACAACCAAGGCTACATGTTTCAGATAGTAAAGACACTAGACATTAGAGCCTTTGTCATCCTGGGTCCCTGAGTGACTGCATAGGGTAGAGTTCCCTGGCCTGAGTTGGGCATGCAGTATGAGAAAAAAATATCGTTGTGATAATTTACTAATTTCAGGATTGTTTATACTACAACATAGCCAGTCTAGTCTTTCTGATACACAGGTTTGGAGAACTTGTTCTTCAAGGAATAGACATGCAGAAGGATTGAAGGAACCATGATGGAGCTGTCTCTGCTGTTATGGGGACAGCACATAAAGATACTTAGACTTCAGAAAATGGTCGCTATGGTTTGAATGTATGTGTCTTTCCAAAATTTGTGTGATGGAACTTAAACCCAGAGGCTATAGTTTTAAAGTTGAGGTCTTTGGGAGGTGATTAGGCCATGAGAACTTCATTCTCATAAATGGGATTAGTGTCTTTAAAAAGGAGACTTCAGAGAGCTGTCTGGCCCTTCCATTTTTTCTGCTATGTAAGAACACAGTGTTCACCCCTTCCACCATACAGCCAGCTACAAGGTGCCATCTTGGAAGCAGAGAGCAGTCCTCACTGGACACTGAAATTACTGGTTTCTTGATCATGAACTTTCCAGCTGCTAGAAAGATAAGCAATACGTTTCTATTGTTTATAGAGTATTAAGCCTAAAGTATTTTGCCATAACAGCAGAGGTGGACTAAGAGTAGTTATCAGGAACCAAATATTTGTAATATAGTTTTAAATTTACAACAATATTCATGAGTAAATGACATTGAAATTCTTAAAGTGGTTTAGAATTCAAGACATAGCAAAATAAAATTAAGCAGTCTTATCGGATTCAGAAGATTTTAAATTTGAATTTTCCTAAAGAAAGAATAATCATTTAGAATGATCAACTTGATTAAGTGCACACATAATTTGATATAGCTGGAGTGCTGATTCATAGGACTTCCATCAAATGACTTGAGCATAATACAGTACAGCAGTTGTGCTATTTCTGTGTATGTCTATGATTAACTGAACATTAATGTTTATGAATGCTTAATTCTATGTTACATGGCACAAAATTCAAAAGATGCCAAAGAGTAAAGAGAGGTGTGCACATCACTAGTTTTTTTTTTTTCCTTTCTGAATCCATCAAGAGATACCCTATACATTTGCATATACATAGGGGAGGTAATTAGTCCATGAAAACTCACATACATGTACCTTTTACCTCATTAATGGCATACACAAGGTAAAATATTCATTACTTTGATCGTTTCTTTAACACTATTTCTTTCAGCAGGGCTCAGAACAATTTTTCTGTGGAGAGACAGAAAATATTTTAGGCATCATTCCTGTAGCCATAAGCAATGTAGATGAGTGGACATACCTGTGCTTCAATAAAACCTATTTACAGAAAAAAGTGGTGGGCCAGATTTGGTCTACAGGTCATAGTTTGTTTACCTGTAGAGTTTTCCATATTTCTACCTCATTCCTTTAAAATAAATTAGTGTCTAGTGCTCTATTGGACTTCTGTGGTATTGACAGTTCCCTTCCCCCCAGCAAATAATACTGTAGATGAGAAAATTGGGACACAGGAGAAACATAAGATGCCTCTTGATTACAAAGATAATAAGTGGCAGTGCTTTGACCAGAGGTGGTCTGGCTGTGAAGCCCTGCTCATAAGCATCACCTTTACTGCTTCCACCATATAGCATGAGGAATACTAGGTTCCATTCTAGATGTGGATCCTGGGACACACTTACTCCACCCTCAGTGGTAAGACACCTGTGTGTCTCTAATTCCTGTTCACTGGGAACATTGCCATTGAGTATCCCACGGCTTCTTACGAGGTGTCTGGTGGCTGCAAAGACAATGCCACTCTGCCTTCTTCCTCATTTTCCAGCTTTAATATATAAACTGGGGTAAAGCTGTTCATACAGGAATAGTCTAACAAAGTTCCCATTTACACCTCAGTTTTTATACCTGTTTAGAAAATGTCTGGTTCTTTGGGTTTTTCACTATCTATTCCATTTGTACTGGAGATCCTTAGGTATAAAGGGACTGGTATGTTGGTAGTCACATGTATCCTATTTGTGAACAAATCCTGTACTCCATCAATATCATCAAATATTAGTAGGTCAACTAATTATCAACTAATGTCATGAACTTGCTCTGAGAATTTTGGTGCCAATTTTATCTCAAAGTTCCCAGCTCAAACTTGTTGTATCATCCTGATGCATAATCTTTGCTAACAATAATTTTCCCCCATCCACATGCCTTCAGTTTCTTGTTCATGTCAACCTTAGTTTCTGTCCTACCTCCAGACCTCACTTTTTTTTTAAGCAAACATCTTCTCTAATTCAAATCCTTATGTTTTATTCAGGATACTTAGGCCAGTGTGGTTTATGGACTAGCATCATCAATACCTAGAGTTTGCTAGAAATATAGAATCTCAATTTCTCCATCCTCAGATCTACTGAATCAAAATCTTTAAGGAGAGCACCCAAAACTTGTGTTTTAACATGAACTCCAGATAATTTTTATGCCTACCAAATTTGAGAAGCACTGTTCTAGGCTACCATAAAATATTTTAAATAAACATCAAAATCTCAATGACTTAACAGAATACATGCTTCATTTTGGTGCTATCATAGTCACTGCCAGTTAGGTGACTCTTCTTGGTAGCTGCCATTCAGGTCAGGGATCCACATTCCTTTCAACTCATGATGCTATCAAAATGTGGTCTCCATGGTTGCTATAAATATAAAATTAGACTACTGAGCAGGGGTTTTAAGGTAAAGTTTAAAAGCAGCATATATTATTTCTGTCCATATGTCACTGGCACACAACTCATTCACATAGCACCAAATTTCTGCAAGGGGGGGCTGCAAAATGTAGAGAAACATTTGAATTTGTGTGGACACTAGCAGTGTCTGCCATCCAACAACTGGCATTTGCTTGGCTCACTCTGCTTTTGAAGTTTTCAGTAAATGTCACTTTTTCAAGCAAATTTGATACTGAATTTTTGTTTACTTCTTGCTGTACTTGAAAATACTTAAGGTTTTATTCTGATTAAAAGATTTTACAATTTAATTTTTATGTATAGTATTAACAAATTACCCTTCAATTGTGTTTAACCAATACACTTCTAGAATTTTCATTCCCTTATTATGAAAATAGTACAACATAATTTTAATTCAAATTAATTTACTAGAGCATCTGTTCGTTTCTGATGAGATTGTTCCTAAGATTTTTAACCACATTATTGATCTAATTTACTGAGGCATTTCTCTTGCATGTTTTTTGGTAAGTGCTTCTGCCATTTATGAAGACATTTATTTTTCCTGAGATTACGAATTTTTTGACAGCTTAGGGAGTTTTGGAGTCAGTTGTTGTTAGGAATATATTACCATTTGTATCTGCCATATTTCATCTTTTTGAGGATATTTAGTTTCCTGACAGAATTAGAAAGCTTTTCTTACCTGAACATTATGAAAATATTCTCTGTATTCCTCTACAACAAATGGCTGAAGAAAAAGAGAAGTATGATAGGAATTGCAGAATTTCTGATGGACACTAGAGATCTAATAAACCAGAGAAAAGAAGATCATTCTCTAAAAAGAGCTAAAATAGCTAGTTTCATGAAGAGCCAAAGGACAAAAGTGACAGCATTGACACAGGAGTTGTTCAATAAGCCAGCGTACAATTTGTGAGTAGTTGGCAAAAGGGACCCTTATGAGAAATAAGGCTCATTTTAAAGTTATGTCACTCTGGGCACAGGGCAGTTATTTGATTCAATTTCATAACCAGAAAAACGGACTGCTCTTTTTTTTCTGGACAATGTGCCACTAAAAATGGGGTCCTATTAAATGACTTTTCAGTAGTCAGAAAAACTCAGACCTAAAAATCCTCCCTCACTGGTATGCTTTATAATATATCTTAAATTGAATTAAACAATTAGATTGAAACCCATTTTTCTTACTTAACACCATTTTTCTATCACCATTGTTGTCTTAGAGCCTATATTAGAAAGGTATGATCACTTTCAGCATCCTCTACATCCTTCCACACAGGGCATAGCTTGACTGCTTCTGTAATCTCAGGAAGATGTCATTAACAATGACTTTGGCATGCTTTATCTTTATCTATTCATCATCAGTCTTGTGTCAGTTTTCTTCTCCCAAAGGAAGTGCAGGGCTAAATCCCTTATCCTTTTCCTCTGTCTTATCCTCTTCCTGATCAAACTGGGTTGCACATCTAACCTTACCCAACCCTGAATAAATGGGACTCACTGTGAAATTTATTTGCTTTTAAAAAATTATTATAACATAGTCAGATAATCCAGTAATTTCAAATATTTTCATTCTTAGGTTTTGTTTTTATTTTTTGCAACAACAAAAAAATCAGTAACTGTACAGACTGGTCACCCCTGAAGAGGGAACTGAATTTTATTCAATTACATCCTTGTGCCAGCAACCAAGAAAAAAAAAAAGTAGTTTTAAAGTTATAAAAGCTATGCATCTACATGATAAGCATTCAATAAATACAGAAGTATTTTGCTGCCTCTTCTTTTTAATCCAAAGAGGAAACTTGATTTATATAGATCCTTGCATACATTTTCTATTGATAACATGTTTTTATTCATAATATATCTCTTTTATAAATAAAATGCCATTCATACTTCTATGTTCTTTACTACTTAACAATACTTCATAAAGATCTTTCCATTTCAAGCACACAGATTTGCTTCATTTCTCTAAGAACCGCTTGGGGTTTCAGTATATGATTATGTCAATATACCTGGTCCAGAGCAGAGACATATTCTCAGTTTGCCTGGTTTCAAAGCTGATGCTTTTTTCTTCTGTAACACACTGCCTAGAAAACTCGTGTCCCCTCACTAAACTTGGTAATGAAATTACTGAGGCTTAAATAGGGATGCCTGAGGGCATCACAGAATCAGTGAACATGCTGGGACCACTTTCCAGGCACTTCTTTGTTTTTCCAGTGAAGAACTCTTTTATAATATTATTTTATTTTGAATTAGATGGAGATGAAGTGTCTATAAAAAACAGTTCACCTTGTACCTTAAACGGGGTTAGAGAAAAATAAGAAGAGTGTCTCTATGTGGTGGGTTGAATGTCAATCACAAGATTGCTGAGAGCAAGCCCATTTTCTGACAGAAAATGAGAAGATCAAGGGAATATTTATATATTTCAGGGGAAACTGGGTCGGGAAAGCAGTCATTTGAAGTTAACATATGACTTTTCTGCAAAAAAAATTTTATATTACTTTAATTGGGTTTTTAACAACTTTGCTATCCCAAAGTTCTATCAATGAGAGGGAGGGAGAGAGGGAAGGAGGAAGGGAGGGAAGGAGAGAGTGAGAGAGAAGGAGAGAAAACTTTAGTCAAGTTCTATGGCTATTCCATGCCCTCAGAATAGCATCAGATTGGAGTTCAACCAGCACATCTCCAGCTTATGCTCTTTTTAAAAATCTTTCCCATGGAGATTTTCTGTACTTTCCTTTGAGCTCAGCTATGCACTAAAAAGCAGTCATTGTGATTCATCTAGTATCTTGACAATTGTATTACAGAAATTTTCTTCAAAGTATTTGTTTAGTCACAATGCTGGAAGTAGAAATCATTCTGAGTTTTTTGGTGCTGATTTTTACAATTTTTATTCAAGTATGCATACAAACCAATGCATAAATCATAAATGAAATTTTATGAATTTCAACATGAACTGAAAATGTAACCAGTACCAGATCACAAAACAGAACATAGCATCTTAGAGGCCTCACCATTTCTCCATTCACTCATTAGACTCAAGTGGAAAAGGATAACTTTTATACTGACCTCTAATACTATATATTACAGTTTTCCATGTGTTTGCACTTTATAGAAATGGAATGGGGTAAAATGCACTTGATAGCTATGCTTCTCACACTCTAGGTTATGTTTGTGAGATTTACCCATATTATGTATGCATGTAGCTGTTCATTCTCATTGATGTGTAGGATTCCTTTGCATGTATAAATGAAAATTTAGCTTTTTTGATGGACCTTTGGATAGTTCCAGTTTGGCATTTTTACAAATAGTTGCATTCTATACTTTTTTCAACATGTCTTTTGGTGAACATATGTACACATTTTAATTTTATATATCTGTGAGTATAATTTCTAGGTCAAAGATGCACATATTTTATTCCTACTGTCTACTGAGTTTTCTGCATTTTATGAACATGTAGTTTCTCTATATTGTCTGGATGTAGGGTTTTTGGCCAGATAAAAATATTGACAATTTCTTCTTTCTTTGTGGCTTGTCTTTTCACTTTCATCATTGCCTTTTGATGAATAAGTGTTCTTATTTTTAATAGCCGAATTTTTCAAAATTTTCCCTTATGGTTAGTCTATCTTCATGCTTTTTAAAGAAATGTTTGCTTACCTAAGACCATGAAGCTATTTTATATTTTCTTCTAAAAGTTTTATTTACCCTTTACATTTAGATCTACAATCCATCTAGAATTGATTTTTGTATGGTCTTATTTATTTCAACACAGACAAATGATTTCTTTCCATCACTGTTCTCCTAAAACTGCTGTGTTTTTTGTGAAGTTCATCAAATAACCCTAGGGCTGTTCATATCTCTCTGCTCATTAAAAATATTTTATGGCTTTCTATGAAAGCCACAAATTTTAAACTATTTAACAAGATTATGAAACACTTCACAATTGTCCCCACATTGATTTTCTAGTATAATGACCCATAGCCTTACTGAATGCTCACAAGTACTTGAATCTCCAAAATTCTGTCTCTAGTAAGGTCACATTTCAACTTAGAATCTGCCAATTCTTTAAAAAAAAATCTATTATTTATTTATTTTTGGTAAGAGTACTTAACATAAGACCTGCCATTTTAGTAAAATTTTAAGTGTAAAATACAGTATATTTAATTATAGGTACAAGGCTGCAGATCTCTAGAACTTATGCATCTTATATAAATAAATCTTTTTGACCCTTGAGTAACAATTCTTGAGTTGAGCCAAATTAAATATCACCTTCCTGCATTTTTAGCCTATATAATAAAACTGAAAACTCTTTCTTTTCAGATTCCATATTAATACTGAATTTAAGCCGTCTAATCTATAGAATTGGCAAAATAAGGCCTGTTGGACAAATTTGGTCATGAATATTTATTTAAACGCTTTCTGTGATTGTTTTTATACAATAGAGTTGTGTGTAGTAGATGGAAAAGAGAATGTACACCCCACAAATCTTTATATGCTATCAGGTCCTTTACATTAAAAAAAAATACTGATAATCCTGAATCTAGATTCTCATGTGCAGGGAAGAAGTAAGAAAGAGAAGCTGAGGGAGGCAGGGGGGACAGAGAGAGGTAGACGAATAGAAAGAGAGAGAACTCTTTACAAGTTTCTTATTTGGCACAATTTAATACAGATTTAAATTTGTTCAACTCATATAATTATAGTATAATACATATGCAAGAAATAAATCAATAGTAAATTTCATAGTCACTGGATCAAACCAGCTCACAACCAAACACGTACTGTCACCAGCACATTATCTTTGAAATCAACTAGTGACAAAGGGTAAAATCCAATTTTCCACTCTCCCGCTTATTGATAGGCTTTGGTTCCAGTTAAGAAGATAAATATATTCCATTATGTTTCTCCCATTGATTATAACTAATTAACCAAAAGAAAACTCATAAAGCAACTATGGGAGGACTCTAAAAGTTAAACCTAAAAGTTGAATAAGAACAGGTGGATAACAAAACCTGAAGAATGGCTGTATATTGGATATTAGTTTTTAAAATTTGTTTTGACCCTCATATCTTCTTGCTTAGGCATCTATGTCTCCTGGAATTGTGAACAGTCACAGACAAAAAGGTTCTTTAGTTAGAGGACCAGAAATAAAGCTTATTGCAGAACATAACTCTTTTAACGTTCCTTGTCTCTCTTTAGGAGAGTCTCAGTAATGAAAGTGCTGCCTGTGGCTGGCAGAAGTGGTGGCATCAGCAATAAGAGTGGGGGAGGTGACAATGACATTGGAATTTTCTCAGCTTCTATGTTTCTGCCAATCTGCAATCTGCACCCATGACGAGCAGTTTTGAGAATCGTATAACAGCCCCAGGAGTCAAAGGCTATGCTCTAGAGCAGAGCACAGGGGAAGGAGGCCCAGGGACCATGAAATGCTTGAAATGAAATTCTTGAGAGTCAAAATAAATTGGCACAACTTTTTCAAGAAAATTGGCAAAATATGTCCAATAAAGACCGTGCAATTGGTCTCATTCTTTGATATAGTAATTTATGGGGATTTTCTCAACATGAAAAAATCCCAATAATTTTAAAAGCCAAGAAATACATTCATTGGCTTTATTACATGAATAAAATAGTTTCATTATATAACCAAATGATTTTATGTGAAAACAAAAGATGTTAATTCATATTGCATTTAGCCATTCATAGCATCATTATGGAAACTAGAGAAGACATTATACTCTATATGAAATACTATTACACGAAAAAACTGTACAATGAAAAAGGTAATTTTGCAGACTGATTTTTAAATTATTCTTTAGATTTTGTAATGTCAATGACATTGTTTTAAAGAAAATTAAAATGATTTAGTGTTTACTTGAGTTACAGCAATTGGTTCCACAAATAAAGCAATTTTTGAAGAGTCCTAAATTTTATATTGGAGGAGGTGTTTTAATATCAGAGTTGTTTGTTAACTAAAACAAAATAATTGAAGTAGATGTGCAACCATGGCAATAATTTGGGCATAAATATCAACATTTTTTATGCTTTTCCATAAATGAAAGTTTGAAGAATATCGTCCAAGAAAACTGACAAGGCATATCTTTCAGTTTCCTATTTTTGAAATAATTCGGGAACACTTTTTTTCTGTTCTTTTTAATTTGGCTGAATGACTGCCTTGTTATAAAGTGGGCTGGTAAGGTTGTTGGGATAAAAATAATCAAATGGGCCATACCTCTAAAATCTCTGGTCTATGATTTTTTTAATTTCACAGAGCTTTGCACTCACATCTTCTGGCTGCTGTGGATAGCAGTGGAAGTGAGTGACAAGAGCACAGCACAGCATGTCAGTTCCAGTCATGTCCTCCACTCCCGATGGGTGGAGCGAACCAAAACATTTAAGATACTCTGACAGTCTGGAATTCAATTCAGTTCCATCAAACACTGAGTGCCTGCTATGTGTCAGGCATTGACCAGATCCTTTGAATTCAGAGAGGTGGTAAACCTTATGGTTACCCTTCAGAAGAGACAGGCACAATACAAATAATACAACGTGATAAATGCTTATAATAAAGGAACATATTAAGTGATTGGAAATACAGGTGTTGGAATAGCCAACTCTTCCTGGGCTTTTAGGCAGGTCAGAAAATGCAACAACAAAGTGACACTAAGTTCATCCTTAAATCACTGGGTAAAGAAGCTTAAGATGAAGAAACAAGAGCCATGAAAAACCTTGTGTTACTTGAAAGAGAAAACAGATGGCATTTGAGATGCTACTGGACTCACTTAGATTAGAGGCAATAGAGGTCCAAATCAAGCTATTACTAATGGAAATAGATATGAAAAGAAAGATTTCGGAGTTATCTGCGAATTAGAACCTACCAAATTTGGTGCTATGTGACAGAAACAAAGATGACTTATAATTTGCTAGTTTGTAGTATTGAGCAAATGTTGGTGCCATTAGTTCAAATCTTGCTAACTTAACTTTAGCTTAACTTTTGAATTGACATACAACACTGTATTTACTGCTACCTTTAATTATATTAAAGGAGACAGAAAGTTCTCAAGCTTCTAAAAGATACAGGCACAGCTTTCCCACATTAATAAAGATATTCAGGAAGTTTAACAAGTTACAAATACTTTTTCATCACTGACCTGCCTCAAAATATATGTGTGTATAAAGGTGGATTTAGGTTAGTCTTATTGAACCTTCAAATGACCAGCAAACCTGCTACCAGAAAGCATCCTGTCAAAAAGATGCTATGAAATATTGTTATCAACCAATGCTATCTAGTATCTTCAGAATAAGAAGCCTGATTTCAAGAAGCTGTAGGTTGTCTTCTAGTGACTTGGTTACAAATGCAAAACTACAAGCCATCCTATTCGATAATAATTCATCACACAATCTTTGTAAAATATTGTAAAAGCCAACAAACTCAGAAAATTTGAATTTCTTTTATATATATATAAATATTTTTTATTTTGATATTGTGGGTTACAGTTAAGGGTTAGGTATGCAAATATGTTGTTTGGGTACCCTTGGTGATAAGGAATGTCTCCCCGTCCCAAGACAGATATTGACTACTGTTAATCCCACCTTCCTTCCCCTGCAGAGTTTCCCACCACCATCAGTCCTTTTCTTATAGTATTACGATGAATGTTCAAGGTCCACTACATGAGTGAGAACATGTGAGACTCAGATCTTTGTTTCTGTGAGAGGTCACTCAGTATTATAGACTCTAGTTCCATCCAGGTTGCTGCGAAATTCATGATTTTATTCTTTTTTATAGCTGTGTAGTATTCCATCATGTATATTTATCACATTTTAAAAATCCAGTCCTTTTTTGATGGGCAGCATAGTTGATTCCAGGTTCTTGTGATTATGAACAAAGCTGCGATAAATATACGTGTGCAGGTATCTTCTTTATAGAGTGATTTGAGTTCTTCAGGGTATATTCCCGGTAGGGGGATTGTGGGGTTGTATGGGAGGTCGATATTTAGAGCTTTTAGGAATTGCCACACTATTTTCCACAGAGGTTGTACTAGTTTGCACTCCCACCAACAGTGTAGAAGTGTTCCCTTTTCACCACAGCCTCTCTAGCAACTGTTATTTTTTGTTATTGATAATTGCCATTCTGGCTGGAGTTAGGTGGTATCTCAGTATAGTTTTGATTTGCATCACCTTGATGATTAGTGAGGTTGAACATTTCTTCATGTGTCTGTTGGCTGCTTGGATGTCTTCCTTTGAGAAGTGCCTGCCCATATCTTTTGCCAACTTTATAATGGGGTTGTTTGTTTTTTTCTTTTCAGCACATTTGACTTCCTTGTAAATCCAAGATGTTAAGCTTTTGTTGGACCTGAAGTTCTCAAAAACTTTTTCCCAGTCTGTGGGCTGTCTTCCTACTCTCTTGATGGTTTCTTTGGCTTTCCAAAAGCTTGTCAGTTTAATGAGGTCCCACTTGTCTATCTTATCTCTTATGGCTTGTGGGTTTCAGGTTTTGTTCAGGAATTGGATGCCAGTTCCAATTTCCATAAGGGTACGTCCTGCATTTTCCAAGGTTTTTATGGTTTGAGGTTTTGCATTTAGGTCTCTAATCCATTAAGAGTTAATTTTTGTGAATGGGGATAGATATGGGTCTTGTTTGAGCTTTCTGCATGTGGTCAACCAGTTTTTCCAGCACCATTTACTGAATAGGTTCTCTCCCCAGTGGTAGGTGGTGAAGGTTTTGTCAAAGATGAGTTGGTTGAAAATTGAGATTTTGCTTCTGGAATCTCAATTATATTCCATTGGTCTGTATGCCTGTTCCTGTACCAATACCAAGGTGTTTTGATTATTGTAGCTTTATAGTAAAGTATGAAGTCTGGTAATGTGATACCACCTGCTTTTTTTTTTTTTTTTTTTTTGCTGAGGATTGTTTTGACTATTCTTGGTTGTTTGTGTTTCCATATGAATTCAGGCATTTTTTTTTCTAGATCTGAGAAGAATGTTGCTGGTAATTTGAAGGGTATTGCATTAAATCTGTAGATTGCCTTAGGTAGGATGGACATCTTCACAATGTTGATTCTTCCAATCCATGAGCATGGGATATTTTTCCACTTGATTGAGTCATCTTTGATTTCTTTGAGCAGTGTTTTGTAGTTTTTATTGTAAAGGTCCTTCACCTTTCTGGTTAGAAAGATGCCAAGGCATTTCATTTTTTTGTGTGGCTATTGTGAATGGAATTGTGCTTTTTATTTGGGTTTCTGTGTTTATTATTGGTGTAAAGAAATGCTATTGTCTTTTGCACATTTATTTTATATACTGAGACTTTGTCAAAGTCCTTTATCAGTGTAAGGAGGTTTTTGATAGATTCTCTTGGGTTTTCATGTCATCTGCAAACAGAGATAACTTGACTTATTCTTTGGATACCCCTGATTGCCTTCTGTTCTCTGATTGCTCTAGCCAAGACTTCCAATACTATATTGAACAGGAGGGGTGAGAGTGGGCATCCTTGTCTTGTTCCAGTTTTCAGGGGAAATGGTCCAATTTTTGTCCATTAAGAGTATGCTGGCTGTGGGTTTCCTGTAGATGGCTTTTACTATTTTGAGGTATGTTCCACATATACCTAGATGTTCGAAGGTTTTTATCAAGAAGGGGTGCTGTAGTTTATCAAAAGCTTTTTCTGCATCTAATGATATAATCACATGGTTTCTGTTTTGACATCTTTTGATATATTTAATTACATTTATGGTTTTACGAGTGTGAAGCAGCCTTGCATCCCAGAGATGAAGCTTACTTGGTCATGAGGGATGATTTTTGAGATGTGTTGTTGAATACGGTTTGCTAGGATCTTGTTGAGAATTTTAGCATCTATGTTCATCAGAGATATTGGCCTGTAGTTCTCTTTCTTTGTTGGGTCTTTACCTGGCTTGGGTATCAGTGTGATATTAGCTTTGTAAAATGATTTGGGGAGAGTTCCATCTTTCTCAAATGCCTGGAATACCTTCAATAGGATTGGTATCAGCTCCTCCTTAAATGTCTTGTAGAATTCTGCTGGAAAGCCATTTTGTCCAGGGCTTTTTTTTGTAGGTAGTATTCTTATAACATCGTCAATTTCCTTGATTGTTATTGTTCTATTTAGGGTCTCAATTTCTTCTTCTTTGAACCTAGGCAGGTTGTATGTCAGAAAGTCCTCCATTTCCTTAAGGTTTTCAAGGTTGTTTCCATATAAGTGTACATAGTAGTCTCTAATGATCTTTTGTATTTCTTCAGGGTCAGATGTGATTTCATCTTTGGTGTTTCTGATTGTGTTTATTTGGACTTTTTCTCTCTTTTACTTGGTCTTCTAGCTAGGGGACCATTGATCTTGTTTATCCTTTTGAAGAACCAGCTTTTTGTTTCATTGATTTTTTGTATTATCTTTTTGTCTTCTATGTCCTGGATTTGGGCTTTTATTTTGGTGATCTGGATTCTTCTGCTGAAATTAGGGTTTTTGTGGTCTTACTTTTCCAGTTTCTTTAGGTGGCTTGTTAGGTTGTTAATTTGTGATCCTTCCATTTTCTTCATGTGCGTTTATGGGGATATAAATTCCCCTTTTACTACAGCTTTTACGATGTCCCAGAGATTTTGGTAAGATGTTTCTTTATTTTCATTTGTTTCCAGGTATCTTTTAATTTCTGTTTTGATTTCATCGTTGACCCAGGAGTTATGTAGCATCATGCTGTTTAGTGTCCATGTCTTTGTGGATTTTGGGGGGAACTTGTTGGTGTTAATATTTATTTTTATTCCACTGTGGTCCGAGAAGGTGCATGGTAAGATTTCAGTCCTTTTAAATTTGCATATGCTTTATTTATGGCCAAATATGTGGTCGATCTTAAAGTACATTCCATGTGGTGATGAATAGAATGTATATTCTGTGGTCTTTGGATGGAGTGTTCTGTAGGTACCAATTAAGTCCATTTGATCAAGAGTCACATTGAGCTTTCAGATCTCATTGCTGATTTTTTGTCCTTATGATCTGTTTAGGGTTGTGAGTGGGGTATTGAAGTCAACAGCTATGATGGTGTTGGAGTTGATACCTTTTTTTTAGTTTACCTAGAAGCTGCTTTATGAAAGTTGGTGCTCCTGTGTTGGGTGCATACATGTTTAGGATGGATGTTTCTTGTTGATGGATTGAACCTTTTATCATTATGTAGTGGCCTTCTGTATCTTTTTAAATTTTCGATAGCTTAAAGGGTATTTTGTCTGAAATTAAGACCGTGACTCCTCCTTTCTTTTGTGTTCCGTTCGCCTGAAAATTTGTTTCCCACCCTCTTACTTTGAGTCTGTGAGTGTCTTTTCTAGTGAGGTGCGTCTCTTGAAGGCAATTAATTGTTGTCTGGTGATATTTTATCTATTTTTCCATTCTATGTCTTTTCAGTGGTGCATTTAGTCCATTCACATTCAAGCTAATTATTGAAATGTGAGAGTTGATCCTTATTATAATGTTCTTACAGAATTTTGTTCTTCCTGTTTTGTGTTGTCTTTCTTTTAGTTCTGGAGTTGGTTCATGTGTGTTTTTAATCTTTTGCCTGTACTCTTGTGAAGAACGTTTTTCTTTTTTCCTTTTCTTCGAGAAGTGTTCAATACTTTCTTAAGTGTTTCTTGCAGAGGTGGTCTGGTGGCAGCGTAGGGATTGGATATCTGGGAAAGATTTCAATTCTCCCTCACTGATGAAGCTTAGCTGGCTGGGTAGGTTATTCTCAGTTGAAATTGTTTATCTTTTAGAACTTTGAAGATAGGGCTCCAAGCTCTACTAGCCTGGAGGATTTCTGTAGATAAATCTGCTGCTATTCTAATTGGTCTTCCCTGGTAGGTAGTCTGACCTTTTTCTCTTGCTGCCTTTAGGATTTTTTCTTTTATATCTACTTTGTTTAGGTGAATTATTATGTGTTTGGGAGTTGGTCTTCTCATTTGTTGTTTTTCAGGAGTTCTCTGGATCTCTTGTGTTTGAATTTTTGCCTCACTGATGAGATGAAGGAAATTTTCTTGAATGATTTCATGAAATATTTGTTCCAGTGTGACCTCTGTTTCTCTCTCTGCCTCAGGAAGGCCAATTACTCTTAGGTTTTTTTCTCTTGAAGTAATCATTCATCTCTTGAAGATTTTGTTCTGTCTTTTTAAACTTCTTTTCTATGTTTTTGACAGTTTGGGTTAGTTCTGTGTTTTGGTTTTTGAGCTCTGAGATTCTTTCTTCTATTTGACTAATTCTGCTTTCCATGCTTATTAATTTGTTATTTATTTCCATCACAGTATTCTTTACTGCTGCTATTTCTGTCATCAGCTCCTTCCTATTTTCTTCTTGTCTCTCTTTAATTTTTTATTCTTTCTATTAATGTCTTGATGTCTGAGTTTGTTGCATGTGTCCAATCGTTCTGTGGGCTCTTCATTGTTTGTGTTCTGAAGTCTGTTTTTTCAGTGTCTGACCTCCCAGGGATCTGTGTGAGACCCATAGTCTTCTTTGGGTTTTCTTCATTTGTGCAGTTTTTCCCTCCCTACTTCTTTTTCCTTCCTTCCATGTCACTGTCTTCTTTAATTCTGTTATTCAGGGGTGGAGGGGTTGCTTTTACTTCTGTTTGTTCAATCTCCTATTCTTCTTTATGTATATCCTCTTACTTTGTTCAATTCTGGAGTTGCGCTATAGGTTGGGGGTGGTCTTTTTTACAGTTTTGAGATTTACTTAAGTGGGTAGCTGTGATTCAAAATCTGTCTGCAGGTCCTTGTATCCTCCGGCAGGTGTATGGATAATCTGGAACCCACTTCTCACTGTCTTGGAATCTGTCTGTGCAATGGGGTTGTAGGTTTACTCCCTGAAATAAAATGAGGTTTGCAGAGGGAAGAGAATGGAGCAGACAGTGGGGGGTAGAGGGGGGTGGAGAGAGAGGAGTAAGGGGGAAAACAGATGAGTGTACCAACAAATAGAGAGAGAGAGAAAAAAACTGAAACAGATAAAAACAATAGATCATGGCTACAAACTAACCAACTCCCATACAAAAAAACCCTAAAACACAATGATGCTAACATACAAGCTAACCCACCTCCTTATTGGTGTGCTATTCCTCTATACAAAGATATGGTTTACAGAGAGAAGAAAAGAGAAGAAGAAGAAAAAAGGAACAAAACAAAACAAAAGGAATAGAATCAAGACAGTAAACTAACAGAGCCAATCAAGAACACTCTGAGATTTTTCATTTATGTCCAATATCCTTTCAACTCTGATTTCTAGCTATTTTTTCAGGCTGGTAAATTTGTTCACAGTTAGGGTCAGTTGCCCCTGGCCTGCTGTGAAGGGCAGTTCAGATCACCACTCAGTTCACCACTGCTCAGGTCACCACTCAGATCTGGCCTGTGTCTGTCAAGCTTCCGTTTTTCCCATTTCGGTGTTGTTACCTTGCATCGCCAAAGGGTGGTACTATCTCACTGCTCCAGATGGTCTTTATCTCAGCTGTTTGCCCCTGAGGGGAGGGAGCTGCTACCTCAAGGCACACAGGAGGAGACCCATGGCCTGGAAGGATGTCACGGTGACAGTAGTGGTGGCAGTGACCTCAGCAGATCTTGCTTGCAGGGGCTTCAAGCTCTGAAGTTGTTGATTGCCTCAGGCACAGGTGATGTGATGTGCAATGGCTGCTGCGGTGGCGGCAGTGGTGGCTGCTGTGTCTACAGCCGAACTCCATGTGAAGAGCAGGCTACCGACGATGGGATCTGCAGCCCCCAGGGAGAGAACCAGAGACTTTTTGTGTTCTCTTTTGCGGAGGTTCTCATAGACAAAACTACCCCATTGCCATCTTGCTGGAAATCTTTTCAAAAATTTGAACTTCTTATGAGAGATTCATATTCAGAGTCAAATAGCTAAAAATAAGCTGGCAGTTTAGAAATAAAATATGGAATTCATGGTAATAATTTTTTTAAGTCTAGTGAAATTTATTGAAAGTCTGAAAACTAGATACATTAATAGTATTGTAAAAAAATTCTAAAGGTCTAAATGAAATAAAAAATTAGAAAAAATATTTTTGCTAACATAAATTATATGAAAATTAAATAACATACCTTATTTATTAAAGTTAGAAAAAATATTATGCACTTAGTAGAAAGATTAAAAATATAAACTAATCATTTCTGTCAACAATTTATAGCATTGGTGTCATTCTGATTTACTTCATTTGTTAATTTTTATCTAACTTTAATAGAAATTATCAAATACATACAACCCTGAGACAATTTTTCACTGAATACATGTTTATATATTATCTTTATTATTAACTTACTTTATCACATACTTGTCATGATTTCAAATCCTAAATCTATCCAATTATCCATCAATCAGTCTTTTATGCTTTGATGAATTTCAGTATAAATTACAACTTTCCTTTCCAGACAAGATGTAATAACAAGGACTGAATGGACTTGTCTACCTGAAATAATAACAAAATAAAAGCAGACAAAACATAGAAAATAAAAGTTTTCAAGACACGGAAAATCAGGAAATGAAGAACAGTGAGCATTAACCAACAACTGCTCAGGTTTACTGCCTTGAGAGAGTTGTAGGCTATTGTTTAGGAAGAGAGAACCTGGAAGGAGCTTTGTAGACTTCCTGAGTTGAGAAGACTGAGATGAACATATGGGGAATCAAACTAGATGAAAAGCAGAAATTCCTTAAAAGACAAAAATATCCAAAGCACATGCAAGAAGAAATAGGTAGCCTGATAGCACTATAGCTATAAAAATAAATTGGATTTGTAGGTAAATATTTCCACAAAATAATATTTCCCAGACCCAGATAACTTGACTGATAGACTTAAAGAAAGAAATATTACCAGTTTTACAAAAACTCTTATGCAAAATTGAAAAATAAGGAAAATCTCCTGATTTATTAAATTAGTGCAGGATTACTCAGATACCAAAATAAACAGAAAAGGAGATTTTAAGAAAATAAATCTACATAGCAATACTCCCCATCAACATAGATGCAAAAAATTCTGAAAAATATTTTAGCAAACCAAATCCAGTAGTAAATATAACAAACATAAATGATAACATATTATGACTAAGTGATATATATCTAAGAATTCAAAGTTGGTTTCACATCTAAAAATTAATAAATGTGGTTCATGTCATAAAAACTAAAGATGAGAAACCATATGATTATAACACTAAATGCAGAAAAAATATTTGACAAAATCCAAGATTGATTTCTGGTGAAACCACCCAGAAAACAAAGCATAGAAGGAACTTTGACATTAGACTGTTATCTTTGTAAAACTACAGCTAACATCACATTTATTTATGAATGGCTGAATGCTTACACCTTGCAATCCAGACAAAGCACGGTAGTCATTTTTGTCTCTCCTATTCCACATTGTACTGAAGGTTTTATACAGTGAAATAGGGTAAAAAAGAAATAATAATATTAATACAAGGTATCCACATTGGAAAAGAAGTAAAATAATATTTATTTGCGGAGACAAGATGACCTATCTTGGACATTTCATGAACTCTTAGAAAGAACTTCTAAGTATGTTTAGCAATGCTGCAAGATAGATAATCAGCATGCAACATTAATTGTATTTATATGTATTAGTAACAAATAGTAGAGAAAACATATATAAAATACCTAAGAATAAATCTGCCAAAAGATATGAGCAACCCATGCACTGAAAATTAAAAAATGGTGCTGAGAGTAATTAAGAAACCTTGAATAGAGATGTATTGTATTTATGGTTGTGATGACTCAAAATTAAAATGTCATTTTTTCACAAATTGACTTGTATATTCATTGTACTCCAGTCAAAATCCCAGTAGACATTTTGAAAATTGGCAAGCTTATTATAAAATGCTTTTCAAAAATTACAAGAAGACATCAAAACAAATAGGCAAAACGGTTATTATTTTAATTTTTGATAGCTAAAACTCTCCTGAATGGTTTATATAAGTACAATTGAATAGGTAGTGCTAGGTACAAAGACATTTGTAAAACTGTATTTCTATTTTCAGATTACTTACAAATTTATATGGATATATCACACAAATAATATAATAGTGGAGAGATTCTGAAGAGATTTTAGAGTCAGAAAAAAATGCTCTCAATTCTCATCTTTTCTCCACATTAGCTCTTTGTTCATGAGCAATCTCTGGCATATGTTATTCAACAATGTCATTTCCAGCTGCCTTTCTCCTGAACATTTTTTTTGGTTCTATGACTGAAAAAAAAGACATGATTGAGTTGGACGAGCAATAGGTACTGTTGATATTTCAAGGAAAATGTGATAACTTAGCTCTGAGAGTATAAAAGAACATTCTTACAGGAGTGCTGCAGCTTTGCAAATGGGCGTGAAACAAGTCTGTGTGTCTTAGATCTATGTCAACAAAGATTCTTCTCCTCTAATTAGAAAAACAAAACAATCTCCCCAGTTTGTATCTGGTACAAGCTCCTGATGGAGTTAAACTAATTTTTATGTTGCCAGCATGACTGTTAGGCTGTCTCTGATCACTTGATGCGGGGGTCCAGCCCCTGCAGAGAGATTTAGGAGGTCCCTTGGAAGGTGTGGCAGCATCGGCGATTATTCTGGAGAAATAAAGAGAAAGAAAGAGAAGGGGGGAGAAAGAAAGAGACTGGACTCTGTCTAGCACAGAAGCCGATTCTGTAGTAGGGATAGATACTAAAAGAAAGAAAGATGGAGGGATAGATATAAAGAGGAAGAAAGAGAAAGAAAGTGGACAACTGTTCAGTGAATTGAGCAGAAGTCATTTTATTGGAAGTTACAGTGGGTATTTATCCCCAGATTTTACACAGACAGTCTCACAAGTCTTTGACATGAACACAAAGCCAGGTGCAGGAGGGGCATCCCCCACTCACCAGATGTTTTCTCAGGTATGAGGAAGGACAAACCCCCAAATTGACTTATTGTTCCCTTGGCTAGTTAATGTTCCTCAAAAGCAATGCAACAATCTCTACTAGCATCATGATGTTCTGATAATCAATAACTTCTAAAACTCATGCACACATAACACCCATGATGACTAACTTAAATCTTATTACCTTTCTATTCTATGCTAATACTACTTACACAATGCTATGGAAGCTTAAGCCAACTCCTAAAGAATGTGGTCCAGTCCAAAGATCACACTGGGCTCTATAGGATGTGTCCCAGTCCCAGGTTCACGGTGGGCCACTTTTTGGAACAATAGATTACAATCTCTTAACAAAATGGCTATTCTAAAGTCCTATATATCTATCCTAATTTCTATAAAAGTTTCTAATTCCTAATCCTAATATATAAAGCTGATCATCAGCAACAAAGCTTCTAAAAATAAAACCCAAATTAAACTGTAAATGAACTAAGGCCAAAACCACAATAGTAGAAAATGGAGACAATGAAATTTCTAAAGTTAACTGTATTTTTATTAAACCTCAAAATATCATGATTGGTCATGCTTGAACTAACATGATTCCCTGACGTTAGCATGACCTATTCTACAACACTTTCTATGAATAAAGTAAATTCAATTTATATAATAGGTAGAAAAAGCCTACACTAGCTAAAGCCAGCCTAAAAGAATGCAGCCCAGTCCAAAGTACGCAATGGGCCCTCAGGAATGTGGCCCAGCCCAAGGTTGGTGCTGGGCCATTTCTGGTAGCTCTAGATAATCATCTATACCATCTAAAGTTGAAAACAGCTCTCCATAAGTATATACTAATTCTACAAATATACTTTTAAATCTTATAAAGAAGCTTGTACTGTATAAAAGGCTACCAAATGTGACCTGAATTTGAATTATATCTAATACCTAAGCTGAAACCGCAGTTTATGGGAAACAAGAACAATGAGTTTCTAGAGTGAGCCATGCCTGTCACAGTCACAGAGTCTTCAGCTTAGATCAGCAGAGTTCCTTTAGGTTACTTGCACTACATGGTAAAAGGAGGAGGAAAATAGGGTCAATGGCTCCTGAACACATCCTAGTGGTCTCGGGGTCCACGGCCCTCCCTGATCCCTAACACTCAGTGGGCCTCCGTGGCCGGCTCCCAACAACTTGAGGTATTTGGTATGAAATTCAACATAGAAATGATATGGTCTGAAACTGATAATAAGTTTCTGGGAATAAATTTTACTCTATTGAGTTTATCAAAGTTGTTGGCATTTAACAAATGCTAAGAATTGCACGAAAAGAGGTTATTTTGGTGAATAAAAATTAAGATGATTTTTAAACCTAGGTATAAATGACTTTAAGTAGTAATTCTTGAATCAGATGTCTGGATATACTTTTTTCTGATCTAACTTTATAGGTTAATTTGTTAGTCAGAAAAATAACATTCTTTATCTAAATAAGTTTTATTGCTGTTATTGCAATATCACTTATTAATATGAGTAGAACCAAGAGCATTTTCATATGGTGTGGGGAAGATTTTTGTTGTTCAAATCTGAGAACAGGCTGAAGTTTTCTAGTGAAACTGCTTTGTTAAATACTATCGGTTCTGATGACAGATTATTTTCAATAATCCTAGGCAATTTTGTTTCACTGCCATTATGTTTAGGAGATAGCAAATTAAAATGATAAAATGTGTTTATCTCTTTCCTGCAGCTGTTTTAGCAAGCCCATAAAATGAGTTTATAGTGTCAGCTGTACCTGTCCTGAAATATATAAATAAAGGTGGCATTGTTCCTTAAGTATTCCACTAGTCAGCGTGCTGTGTAGACAATCTAATGGTCCATTTCTGAAGAAAGTGTTTCAGTGTCTGTTTCTCAATTATTTGAAAAATAGATACATTCATTGCTTTGCCTGGTGTCAGGGTCATCTCATTCTATATATTATGGTAAATTACTATAATAGGAGACCTTGGCATGTCTCATTAGAGTAAAAAGAAAAAAAACAGATTGCAGGGAAATAAAAAGAATTCATTCTTCCTTCTCTCTAGTGTGTATGCCCTGACTACCGCCAAGGGAGCTTATTAACCTTTCTTCCATTGTAAATGTTTCCAGAAAGCAGAACTGAATTGAACAAGCTGTGCAGACAAACAAGCGCTCTCTCATCCTACTGAAGATAAATATTTCTTAGTTAGACAAGCTAAATAAGACTATTTAAATCTAAATTTGGATTTAGTTTTGTTCTTCTCAATACAGTTATTTTTATAGCTTGTTTTCATTTATGTATGCATGAATTTGTGTGTGTGTGTGTGTGTTTGGGAACCTGATATCCTGCTCTCATGAGATCTTTTGTACTAAAGTGATGATTTCATTTTTTTTTTCATAAATGTTTACTGAATTCCTACTAGAAGCATCATGCTTGGTGCTGTGGCTTGAGCAAATAGCATTGAGCTAATCAGGAATCAAGTTAATAAATCTGCTGAAGGTTTACCATCTATTTGTCACTTTGTAAGCCCAGTTCTTTTTCTACAAAATATACTCCAGAGTTTTCAATATTCACTTTTCTGTAGGTAAGTTCTGTGGAACTGCTTGTCTTAAGTGTATCTTTGCCACTTCCAAAGCATTGTTACACATCCTGGTTCAGTGTTCTGACTCATTGCTTTCTACTCTTTCCTAAATATCCAAACTGCATCAGCATGAATAATATTCTGAAAATAGGGCAAGATACCTATTTCTTTGACTTAGACACAATTAGTGTGGATCTGGCTTTTATTCTGTCAGACACATTCTTATATACAAATGAAAGATCATTAAAGTCTGCTGGAAATTCCAACCAGTTGCTTGGAATTGTTTATCCCTTAGCATGTCAACATGGCTCTGTTTCCTGAGGAAGTCACTGCTGACAAATGCCAAGTCATGGGTGTACATTATTATAAAAAATGAGTGGCCAATTGGGCACAGTCTGGTTTCAAGTAGGTTTCAAGTAATTTTTTTTTCATATGACTGTTGTCTTGTAACTTGGACCTATGATGTGAAGGGTGTGATACCTCTTTGTGTACCTCACACACCTTGATCTGAGATATAGTGAGTATAACACTTAAGATGAGAAGTCCTGCAATCTTAGAAACACCTTAAATCTTCTGCCTACTATCCTTTCTAGGCAAGTTATTTATGGAAGTTAGATGACCCATTGAAGCACTTACCAAATAGCCAGGTATATATTGAGTGTTAAAAATATGTGAAGAAAATAAAAACAGAGCAACCAACACAAATATCACCTTGAAGTAAACTTTGATTTGAATAATTAACAATTTCTGAGGATTCCTGAAAAGAGTCTAGCTTCCTAGCAGCCCTCTATGCCAGTACTGAACTAAACAGGACCTCCCATTGATGTTTTACCTTAGAGAAAACCTTGATTCAGACTCATCTCACAATTTAGCACATGTTAGTTACAATGAAGGTGATGGTCTTTTCTTTGCAAACACTAAAAGTTGTTCTTATTGGCTTTGGGACTCACTAGAAAGTGTAACTAAAGCAATTTCTTTAAAATATTGGGAAACTAACCGGCCTCGGTGGCTCAGCCTGTAATCCCACGCCTTTGGGAGGCTGAGGTGAGTGAATTGCCTGAGCCCATGGGTTCGAGACCCGCCTGGGCAGCGAGATCTCATCTCTACAATAAATCAAAAAATCAGCCGGGTGTGGTAGCCCATGCCTGCAATTCCGGCTACTCGGAAGGCCGAGGCGGAAGAATCGCCGGAGCCCAGCAGGTAGAGGCTGTGGTGGCCAGGAGCAGCCACTGCACTCCAGTCTGGGTGACAGAGTGAGACTCCAACTCAAAAAAAAAAAAAAAAAATATTGGGAAACTGTATTAACACTCAATGTTATAGAACTCATTATTAACCAAAACCAAATATTGTGCTCTTAACATCAGATACCTGTTGTATCTTGCTGAGATAGTGTTTTGTTTTTGTTTTGTTTCATTTTTGTTGCAAGAAAACAGAAAAATCTCATTATAATGATTTGATCTCTAGTTTTATCCAATAGCTTGAAAGTAATGCAATTTTAAAAAATACAAGATACCAGGAATATTGACAGTCATTTAAAAGATGGTATATCTAGGGATACTTTTAAAAACCAGAAATATTGCCTTTTGTGTTAACATAAAACACTCATATCTAGGTGGATATAACTGTTCTCTGTGGGGATATGGAAACAAAATGCTATAATCTTGGTGTTTGTAAATACACTCAGTGCTCTTATTGTATAAAATGGTATTGTTATCTGTCCAATTTGAAGTGTGTATCGTAGATTCTAACTGTGCCTATTTTTGAAAAGGGAGTCAGTGTGAGGTTGCATTCAGTTAAGTTGCCCGCAGGCTTCTAAAGGAGATGAAGCAGATGAAGTGATTCCTTGCCAAAAAGGCAGCTATATAACTGGGACCTGGAACTTGAACCATTAGTCCCAACAAGTATTGGGGCTTATATCCAAATGAAAGGATCTCAGTTCAAGGCCTTATTAGCTGTATTAGCTGTATACAGTTATCTGTTTGGTGGATGGTCTCTTTTTTTTCGAGTGGGAATCTCACTTTGTCACCCGGACTGGAGTGCAGTGGCACACTCCCGACCACCGCAGCCTCAGCATGCTGGGCTCCAGCGATCCTTCCATCTCAGCCTTCCAAATAGCTGGAACTACAGGCGTGCACTACCACGCCCAGCTAATTTTTGATTTATTGTAGAGATGCGGTCTCGCCAAGTTGCCCAGGTGGGTCTCGAACCTGCGGGCTCAGGCAATCCACTCACCTCAGCCTCCCAAAGCATGGGATTACAGGCTGAGTCACCAAGCCCAGCTGTAGATGGTCTCTTAATACTTCCAAACTCTTTCCTTACCTAAACCCAGGAAAAAATACAACACTCTCATAATAACACTGTAAAACTTAAATAAGATATTATAAAAAATCATTTAGAAAAGTTAATTATCTCTAGTATACTCTTAAAATGTAAGTTTCTTCAACAGATATTATTAATATCTTTACTACCATTATTGTTATCATCATGATGAAAAGTTTACCTTTGATTGCTTCTCTCTCTCTTTTTTCTTGCTTTCATTTGTGATGTTACATAACTTGAGACATAAAATCATCAAGAATATACCCCTATATAAGAAGAAGGAAAGTAGGTGACTTTGTGTCTAGTATAAATGTACTTATGACAATGCCAAAAGAAACTAAGTGTTGCAAGAATATAGCAAGACAATTACAGATTTTAGAACACAAATTATTCAGGCCTGGGGACAGCTTTCTCCAAAACTCTATTGGCCCTAAATGTCTCCAAGGCAACTGTGTACTGTACTGTGGTAGGCATTGCTAGGGTAATACTTAACAATTGAGTGGTTGTATGAGTTCGATGCAAGGGAATTTTTTAGACTGTAGTGAAAGCTTGGAGTACTAGCTCCTCCCTTCTCCCTCTGAATCTATTCTGGGAAGTGACTGGACATGATTAGTACTTTGAGTAGCCTGTCAAATATAAATTGTCTTTAACATCCTCCATTGGCATTTACTCACAATTTCTTCATTTATTCGTTGATAAACTCATTTTCTGGGTTTCTATTAAATTTCTAGCATTTTGTCAGACTTTAACAATATTCTGATAATTACAACAAACTCAGATTTTGCCTTTATAGAACTTGCAGACTACAGAATTACAGGTAAAGAAGAAAGGCATTGAATTTATGATGAACATTACAGGAGTAGCTGAAAGGGTGAAAAGTGAAAAGTAGAAGGTAATAGATGTGTGTCAGAGAGGTAGAATATTGTGGGATAAAATATTTATATAAGTAGGATAAGCCGGGCTCGGTGACTCAGCCTGCAATCCCACGCCTTTGGGAGGCTGAAGTGAGTGGATTGCCTGAGCCTGCAGGTTCGAGACCCACCTGGGCAACTTGGCGAGACCTCATCTCTACAATAAATCAAAAATTAGCCGGGTGTGGTAGCATGCACTTGTAGTTTCAGCTACTTGGAAGGCTGAGGCGGAAGGATCACTGGAGCCCAGCAAGTCAAGGCTGCGGTGGCTGGGAGTGGCCACTGCACTCCAGTCTGGGTGACAGAGTGAGATGCCAACTCAAAAAAACCCCAAATAAATAAGTAGGATAAATTAAATCAAATGGGAAATTTGTTGGACATCAGGATAATACTCTAAGAGGGGACAACAAGCTCAAACATGCAAGCAAACAAACAAGTAAAACCCAACATGTTGCTAAAAAAAAGAAAACTGTCAGGAAATCAACGTGGTAAAAGTTTTTACAGGGAGAGTCTAATTCATATGTTAGCTGAGAAAAGTCACAAAGGGTTTTGAATGGTATTAATACAAACAGAACTTTCTTTAAAGATGATCTGTTAGAGACTTCCGGCAGGATGGCGACAGGGCAGCATGGTCTGTGAGACCCTCTGCAAAAGAGAACACTCATAAAGTCCCTAACTCTCTCTCACAGGCTGCAGCTACCATCTTCAGCAACCTGCTCTTCACAGGGAGCTCAGCCGCCACCGCTCAGTGGCCACCACTGCCACTGCTCAAACATCATGGCAGTCTGGGCTGCTGCCGCAGCCATGGATGCTGCCGCTGTGGTCATTGCCCACCCATGCCTGAGGTGACCCACAACTTCAGACTGTGAGACCCTGCAAGCAGGATCTACTGAGATCACCACTACCATGGCTGCTGCTGCCACTGTCACTGCCACACCATGCCCCTTGCCTTCAGCCAGGCTTGTGGAACTCCCCCCATGTACAGGGAGGTGGCCACTGCCGCTGCAGATACCGTCACCGGCTCCCTCCTTTCCTGGGCAAACTCCGAGCCTCAGGCTTCAGCAGCTGCAGATAAAGGTCTACTGGAGTGGTGAGATAGCACTACCTGCTGGGGATCCAAGGTAACAACATCAAAACGGGAATGACAGATACTCTTCCCCCTTAATAAATAGAAAAGGCCAGATCTCAGTAATAGATTGAGCAATGAGCCCATATCTGAACTGTTCTTCACAGCAGGCCAGGGGCAATTGACCCTAACTGTGAACAATTCTACCAACCTGCAAAGACAGCTAGAAATCAGAACTGAAAGGACATTGGACTTAAAGGAAAAGTCTCAGAGTGTGCTTGGTTGGTTCTGCTAGTTTACTGACTTTATTATATTCCTTTTTTTGTTTTGCTCTTGTTTTTGTTTTTTGTTTTTCCTCTGTAAATTCCATCTTTGCATAGAGGAATAGCACAGCAATAAGGAGGTTGGTTAGCTTGTACTTTAGCATCATTGTATGTTTTAGTTTTTTATATGGTTATTGGTTAGTTTTTAGTCATGGTTAGTGTTTTTCTTTTTATTTGTTTCAGTATTTGTGTCTCTTTTCACTTGCTAGTCTGTACACTCATCTGTTTTTCCTCTTACTCCTCTCTCTCTTTACCCCCTTCCTCCCTCAACTGCCTGCTCCATTCTCTTCCCTCTGTTAACCTCATATTGCTTTCAGGGAGTAAACCTACAAGTCCACTGCATGGACAGATTCCAAGGCAGTGGGAAGTGGGTTTCAGACTATCCATACACCTGTTGGTGGATACTGGAATCTGCAGAAAGATTTTGAATCACAGCTCCCCCCTTAATTAAACCTCAAAACTGCAAAAAGGACTGCCCTCAACCTGCAGTCTAACTCCAGAACTGAACAAAGCAAGAGGAAATATATTGAGAAGAATAGGAGATTGAACAAACAAAAGTAAAAGCAACCCCTCAACCCCTGAATAACAGATTAAAGAAGACAGGAAGTGGAGGGAAGGGAAAAGTAGGGAGGAAAAAATCTGCACAAATGAAGAAAAACCTAAAGAAGAATATAGGGTTCACACAGACCCCTGGGAGGTCAGACACTGATAAATCAGACTTCGGAACACAAACAACGAAGGATCCCCAGAATGACTGGTCACATGCAACAAACCCAGACATCAAGACATTAATAGAGAGAATTAAAAAATTGAGGAGAGACAAGAGGAAAATAGGAAGGAGCTGATGACAGAAATAACAAATAAAGAATACTGTGTTGGAAATAAATAACAAACTAATAAGCATGGAAAGCAGAATTAGCCAAGCAGAAGAAAGAATCTCAGAGCCTGAAGAACAAAATACAGAATTAACCCAAACTGCCAAAAACATAGAAAAGAAGCTTAAAAAGACAGAAAAAAACCTTCAAGAGCTGAATGATTACTTCAAAAGGCCCAATCTAAGAGTAATTGGCCTTCCTTAGGCAGAGAGAGAGTCAGAGATCACACTGGAAGAAATAATTCAAGAAAACTTCCTTCATCTCATCAGCGATGCAAAAATTCAAACACAAGAGATTCAGGGAACCCCTGCAAGACAACAAATGAGAAGACCAACTCCCAGACACATAATAATTCACCTAAACAAAGTAGCTATCAAAGAAAAAATCCTAAAGGCAGCAAAAGAAAAAGGTCAGATCACCTACCAGGGAACACCAATTAGAATAGCAGCAGATTTACTACAGAAACCCTCCAGGCTAGGAGAGCTTGGAGCCCTATCTTCAAAGTTCTAAAAGATAAACAATTTCAACCAAGAATAACCTACCCAACCAAGCTAAGCTTTATCAGTAAGGGAGAATTGAAATCTTTCTCAGATATCCAATCCCTAAGAACTTATGCTGCCACCAGATCACCTCTACAAGAAACACTTAAGAAAGTACTGAACACAGAGGAAAAGGAAAAAAGAACAACAGAGCACAGGCAAAGGTTAAACAAAAGAAAGACAACAAACAAACAGGAACAACAACTCTGTAAAAACCTTATGATAGGGATCAACTCTCACATTTAAATAATTAGCCTAAATGTGAATGGACTAAATGCACCACTGAAAAGACATAGAATGGAAAAATGGATAAAATATCATCAGACAACAATTTATTGCGTTCAAGACACTAGAAAGGACACTCACAGACTCAAAGTAAGAGGATGGGAAACAAACTTTCAGGTGAACAGAACACAAAAAAAGGAGGAGTCGCAATCTTAATTTCAGACAAAATACTCTTTAAACTATCAGAAATTAAAGAAGATACAGAAGGCCACTGCATAATGATAAAAGGTTCAATCATCAACAAGACATATCCATCTTAAACATATATGCACCCAACATCGAAGTGCCAACTTTCATAAAGCAGCTTCTACGTAAACTGAAAAAGATATCAACTCTAATACTATCATAGCTGGGGACTTCAATACCCCATTCACAACCCTAGACAGATCATAAGGACAAAAAATCAGCAATGAGATTGAGAACTTCAATGTGACTCTTGATCAAATGGAATTAATTGATACCTACAGAACACTCCATCCAACAACCACAGAATGTACATTCTACTCCTCACTGCATGGAAGGTACTCTAAGATCGACCACATACTTGGCCATAAATCAAGCATAAGCAAACTTAAAGGGACTGAAATCTTACCATGCACCTTCTCAGACCACAGTGGAATAAAAATAAACATCAACACCAACAAGGTTCCCCCAAAACCCACAAAGACATGGACACTAAACAGCATGATGCTACACAACTCCTGGGTCAGTGATGAAATCAAAACAGAGATTAAATGATACCTGGAAACAAATGAAAATGAAGAAATATCTTACCAAAATCTCTGGGATTCCATGAAAGCTATAGTAAGAGGGGAATTCATATCTCTACAAATGCACATGAAGAACATGAGAGTATCACAAATTAGCAGCCTAACAAGTCACCTAAGAAAGCTGGAAAAGCAAGACTACCAAAACCCTAACTTCAGCAGAAGAATCCAGATCACCAGAATACAAGCCCAAATCCAGGACATAGAAGACAAAAAGACAATACAAAAAATCAATGAAACAAAAAGCTGTTTCTTCGAAAGGATAAAGAAGATCGACGATTCCCTAGCTAGACTGGCCAAGAAAAAGAGAGAAAAAGCCCAAATAAACACAATCAGAAACACAAAAGATGAAGTCACATCTGACCCTGAAGAAATACAAAAGATTATTAGAGACTACTATGTACACTTGTATGGAAACAAGCTTGAAAACCTTAAGGAAATGGAGGACTTTCTGACATCACACAACCTGCCTAGGTTGAAACAAGAAGAAACGGAGACCCTAAATAGACCAATAACAATCAAGGAAATTGACTATGTACTAAGAAAACTACCTAAAAAAAAAAAACCCTGTACCAGATGGCTTTCCAACAGAATTCTACAAGATATTTAAGGAGGAGCTGATACCAATCCTACTGAAGGTATTCCAGGCAATTGAGAAAGATGGAACTCTCCCCAAATCATTTTATGAAGCTAACATCACATTGATACCCAAGCCAGGTAATGATCCAACAAAGAAAGAGAACTACAGGCCAATATCTTTGATGAACACAGATGCTAAAATTCTCAACAAAATCCTAGCAAACTGTATTCAACAACACATCTCAAAAATCATCCCTCATGACCAAGTAGGCTTCATCCCTGGGACACGAGACTGGTTCAACATTCCTAAAACCATAAATGTAATTAAATACATCAACAGATGTCAAAACAAAAACCACATGATTATATCATTAGATGCAGAAAAAGCTTTTGATAAAGTCCAGCATCCCTTCTTGATAAAAACCCTCAAACATCTAGGCATACGGGGAACATACCTCAAAATAGTAAAGGCCATCTATGAGAAACCCACAGCCAGCATACTCCTAAATGGACAAAAATTGGAACCATTTCCCCTGAAAACAGGAACAAGACAAGGATGCCCACTCTCACCCCTCCTTTTCAATATAGTATTGGAAGTCTTGGCTAGAGCAATCAGAAAAGAGAAGACAATCAGGGGTATCCAAATAGGAAAAGAGGAAGTCAAGTTATCTCTCTTTGCTGATGACATGATTGTGTACCTTGAAAACTCAAGAGAATCTATCAAAAACCTCCTTACACTGATAAAGGACTTTGGCAAAGTCTCAGGGTATAAAATAAATGTGCAAAAGACAATAGCATTTCTTTACACCAATAATAAACAAACAGAAGCCCAAATAAAAAGCACAATTCCATTCACAATAACCACAAAAAAAATTAAAATAACTTGGCATCTTCCTAACCAGAAACGTGAAAGACCTTTACAATGAAAACTACAAAGCACTGCTCAAAGAAATCAAAGATGACACAAACAAGTGGGAAAATATCCCATGCTCATGGATTGGAAGAATCAGCATTGTGAAGATGTCCATTCTACCTAAGGCAATCTACAGATTTAATGCAATACCCATCAAATTACCAGCAACATTCTTTTCAGACCTAGAAAAAACAATACAGGAATTCATATGGAAACACAAACGACCAAAAATAGCCAGAACAATCCTCAGCAAAAATATAAAAAAACAAAGCAGGGGGTATCACATTACCAGACTTCAAACTTTACTATAAAGCTACAATAATCAAAACAGCTTGGTATTGGTACAGGAATAGGCATATAGACCAATGGAATAGAATTGAGATTCCAGAAGCAAAACATCAATTTCTCAACCAACTCATCTTTGACAAAGCCTCCACCACCTACCACTGGGGAGAGGAGGACCTATTCTGTAAATGGTGCTGGGAAAACTGGCTGACCACACGCAGAAGGCTCAAACAAGATCCCTATCTATCCCCATGCACAAAAATTAACTCTAAATAGATCAGAGACCTAAATGTAAAACCTCAAACCATAAGAACCTTAGATAATGCAGGACACACCCTTATGGAAATTGGAACTGGCGTCTAATTCCTTAGCAACACCCAAAATGCACGGGTCATAAGAGTTAAGATAGACAAGTGGGACTTCATTAAACTGACAAGCTTCTGCAAAGCCAAAGAAACCCTCAAGAGAGCAGGGAGATAGCCCACAGACTGGGAAAATGTATTTGCTAACTCCAGGTCTGACAAAGGCCTAACATCTTGGATCAACCAGGAACTCAAATGTGCTGAAAAGAAAAAGAACAAACAACCTCATTATAAAGTGGGCAAAAGATATGAACAGGCACGCTCAAAGGAAGACATCCAAGCAGCCAACAGACACATGAAGAAATGTTCAATCTCACTAATTATCAAGGAGATGCAAATCAAAACCACACTGAGATACCACCTAACTCCAGCCAGAATGGCAATTATCAATAACTCAAAAAATAACAGGGGTTAGAGAGGATGTGGTGAAAAGGGAACACTGCTACACTGTTGGTGGGAGTGTAAACTAGTGCAACCTCTGTGGAAAGCAGTGTAGTGATTCCTAAAAGCTCTAAATATCAACCTCCCATAAGACCCCACATCCCCCCTACTGGGAATATACCCTGAAGAACTCAAATCACTCTATCAAAAAGATACCTGCACATGTATGTTTATTGCAGCATTGTTCACAATAGCAAGACCTGGAATCAACCATGCTGTCTATCAAAAGTAGACTGGATTTAAAAAATGTGGTACATATACATGATGGAATACTACACAGCCATAAAAAAGAACAAAATCATGAATTTCACAGCAACCTGGATGGAACTAGTGTCTATAATACTGAGTGATCTCTCTCAGAAACAAAGATCTGCGTATCACATGTTCTCACTCATATAATGGACCTTGAACATCTATCATAATACTAAAAGAAAAGGGCTGACAGTGGTGGGAAACTTTGGGGGGGGTAGGGAGGGGAAGGGAGGTGGGACTAACGGTAGTGAATATCTGTCTGGGGACAGGGAGACACCCTTTATCAACAAGGGTGCCTGAACGATGCATATATGTAAACCTAACCCTTAACTGCACCCCACAATTTTAAAATTAAAAATTAAAAAAAAAAAGATCTGTTAGCTAGTGTATGTGGAGGTAAGACAGAGAAAAGTTAGAGAAAGGACAGCTTATTTAGAAGCTAATAATTATATGTCAGGAAAAGATGTTGCTGGCCAAAGAAAGGACCCCGAATCATGGAAATCATCAATTCAGGGATTAGCTATTCAATTGCCATGGGTTATTTAATTAGCTGACTTTATGCATATTCCTAACTGTGGTAGATACAAACAAAGAGAAGAAAAACATGGTTCTTTCTATAGAGAAACTAGGAGAAAGAAGGAAAAGAGAGGTTGGAGAGAGAGACAATGAATACAAAATTGTACTATGACCGTCTTTGGGTTAAAGTTGGTGAGGCAAAGTGTCATGTCAACTTTCTGAAGACAGGTCATCCGAAGCTCATTTCATGAAGGATCAGTTACTGTAACTACTATTATTATTATTATTATCGACATTATTATTTTGCACTTTAACAATTTCTTTATATGCATTATCATATCTAGCTGTTTTTACCAATCAATAAACTGTGCTTCAGTTTTTTTTTTTTTTTTGAGTTGGAGTCTCACTCTGTCGCCCAGACTGGAGTGCAGTGGCTGCTCCCGGCCACCGCAGCCTCAACCTGCTGGGCTCTGGCGATCCTTCTCCCTCAGCCGTCCAAGTAGCTGGAATTACAGGCATGCACTACCATGCCCGGCTGATTTTTTGATTTATTGTAGAGATGAGGTCTCGCTGCCCAGGCGGGTCTCGAACCCGCGGGCTCAGGCAATCCACCCACCTCAGCCTCCCAAAGGCACGGGATTACAGGCTGAGCCACCGAGCCCAGCTTGTGCTTCAGTTTTAACTCTATTTCACAAACTAAAAAATTGAGAACAGGTAAATAATGTCTTGATTAAGGTCACAAAGGTGGGAGAGAGTGAAACTTAAATTTGGCCTGACTGACTTCTGAGTCTAGGCTTTTAATCGGTTAATAAAGACAACCCAAAAACCTGTAAATAAAATGATCAGAAAAAAAAGCTGCCATAAAGCAGCAACGCAGTAGTTAAAAAAAAAAAGCAATTCATTTTTGGTTTACCTTGCTGTGCTTCCTCCTTGAGAGAAAGATGAAAAATACCTAGAAATAAGAATTGGAGTTAATAGCATCATTCCAAGTGACGGGGACTTTCAAAACCAACTTTTTAACCCTTTTAAGTGAATGTTGGAAACAACGGTTCCTTAACTGAGTGAAAGCAGATCCCCCTCTGCTTTTATTCAATAGTTGAGATGAAATTAAATAAACCTCGACTTATGGTTGAGAGCTCTGAGTTCATCATATTTATGTGCTTCTTGACTTGGGGTATTTATACAAGTCACTAAGAATCTCTATGTGCTTACTTTCTCAGTTTTAGAATTAGAACAATAATACTTTGCAGATTTGTCTGAAGATTAATTAACAATGCATGCCAAAATCTAGCCAACGCCACAGGACAGAAATGGGTCTTGCTAGAGATTGCTATGATAATCCTAAAGCAAACGTATGTGGAGAAAGGGGAATAGCACCAAGATACAAAAGAGAGTGAAGCTAATTGGAAAAATGCTGATGGTGCAGGAAATGGATGTCACGGAAGTGTCTTTTTCCAATCACTGACACAGAGGGAAGGAGTATAGATCTCTATATAGTCAGTAGTAAGGAGTTGGGCACAACGCCAGGTTTAAATTTACAGATATGAAACTCCCTTGGAGCCCATAAAGCAGTTAACTGTATATAATACAACCATTAAAAAAAAAAACTTCCTGGATTAATAACAAAATGAAAGCATAGCATACCAGTCAAGGTAAAGGACCTGCCTTGCTATGGGCATTAGAACTCTTAAAAGTAGATTTCTTCTATGGAACATGTTTAGAATACAGGGCTTTTTTAGAATGCAAAGTTTCAATTAAGAGATGACTTTTATTATGACAATATTATATTATAAAGCTATATTTTTATAAAGCTATATTTTTATGTGTTTGAATGATAGACATTTTTATGTCTTCAAAAGCATCAAACTTTCTAAAATTTACACACACACACATTCATACACACATATATAAATACATATGACTTCATAAAAATAACAAAACATTTTTATATTCAAATTCTCATGCAAATGTTATCCAAGAAGTTAGTGAAGTTATCACTTTTCATGTAATAGGCAACAGTAAAGAGAAAAGTGAAGGTTATTCAGCATATACATCAAAATTGTGTTTTATAAAATATTATATATAGTGTGCCCATTTGTGGCTATTTTTTTGTAGTAGTTACTGATTTAATAATTGAATTAGCATTGCTAATTTATTGGCAACAAACAATACAGCCATCAATTGGAATACTAATTGCATTTTTGTTCTGGGCTGGTGCTGAGAGCTATGATCAAATATATTTTTGCATTGAACAGTCTATGATGCAGTAGTCATTTAAAAAGATTTGCTTAATTTTTTCCGGACTAGTTATTCAATATATTCCACTGAATGTATATTTTAGAAAATAACAGCTACATAGTCTCCTTACATAATTCATTAACACACAGACATGGAGCCATACTATTTTTCAAATTAGACCTTCCATTTTAGTAATACTAAATGATATTATAAATTTTTTTATTCTTCATTTTTTACCAGTGTCTCGTTGCATTAGGACTTAGATTAATTTTCTGACCTTTAAAAACTGCAAAGTCTATGCAGAAAGTACGTCAGGGAGTGCCATTCCCTATTTCACCATCCAGAAACATAGACTGATGGGAACACTAATCCTTGAACTTGGTGGCATATTAGAGTCACTAGTGATGTCTGAGTCTCATTCGGCATGTTCTAATAGATAAAGTATGGGATCCAGCTTGACTATAATAACATTTTTTGAAATCCCAAGTAATTTCAATATGTGGCAAAATTTGAGAACCATTGGATAAGAGTGCCGTCTTGTGTAAAGAAAGTAAAACAAGAAAAACTTACTTTCTCCTTCTTTCCCTCCCCTCTTTTCTCTTTCTCTCCCTCCATTCTTCCCTCACTTCTTCCCGTCACCCCCCTTCTTTTCTTCCTTGAAATACTTAGCATTTATTGAGCACCTATTATGTTCAGAAAATGTGCTGGGTAGTGAAAGTATAAGGCAAGCAAGCCAGATCCTGTTTACCTATTTACAATTTAGTTAATCCTGGCCCTAGTATTTGGCTCTGGCTGTAACAAATTATATACTGCCAGTTATGCTGGGCTGCAGCCTCAATAACCTCTTACTCTCCAGTGTATTATGCTCTGTGCTGCTATGATGGTTTCCCCAGGTGGTTGTTTCACCCGTATCAAGTCACCTCCCACTACCTTTTGATCTCAGTTTAATCCTCACTGCCTTAACTTTCATGCCTGGGTCAAAACTCCTCTCATCATGCCTTGTACTCTAGCTGCATGCATCATGGATGTGTTATGTTCCCATGTATTTGATGTTTTCTGTCTAGGCATAAATCACCAGCAAGGAACTTACCAACCAGGGTCCTTAATAAATACTTAATAAAATATTTATTGAGTGATGAAATAATTACGCAAGTGGAGTGAATAGGAGCCTGTACTTCTTACTTGTTGCTTTATAACAAACTGATAAAATCTTGTGGCTTAAAACAATAACCATTTTATAACTTCTTATGAGTCTGAAGGTTAACTGGGCTCACCTGGTGTTTCTTCTACTCCACATGATGTCATCCGGGACTGCAGCCATCTGGGGCTTCACTAGGCTGGAATATTCATAGTGGCTCATGTACACGTTTAATGCATTAAGAGGAGAGGATTGAAAGGCTGACTTCAGCTGGCATGGCAAGGAAGCTGCCCAGGTCTCTTCCCATGTAGTCTCAGCTTCTTTCCCTTTCCACATGGCCTCTGCACCTCATTTCTTCAGCAGTTAGTTAGGTTTCTTAAATCACCCCAGGGCTTCCAACACAAGTATTCCAAGAGGGGAAGTAAAAGCTACTTGGTCTCTTAAAGTCTTGGGTGGAAAGCTGGTACTGTTTCACCAGTATTTCATTAGTCAAAGAAGTCACAGACCCATTCCAGAATCAGTGAAACAAGCAAACTAAAAACACAGACTTCCTTTTTAATGAAAGAGTCACAAAGAAGTTGAGAGCATCCTTAATTTACCACAGAAACTTATTTGTCACATTTCTCTATTTACTTCACATTTTGGGTGCTTATAGTGCCTTTTTATTTTTATTTTATTGTGGAAAGAACAGTTAATATGATTTTTAAGTACAGTATTCGTAGCTACAGTATTGCTAACTAAAGGCATGATGTTGTGTAACATCTCCAAAGCTTATTTATTTTGCATAACTGAAAATTTATACCAATTGATTGGCAACTCCTCATTTTTTTAATCTCCCAAGTCCTTGAAGACCACCTTTCTTACTAATTCTATGAATTTGACTACATTAAATACCTCATGTAAGTGGAATCATGCAGTATTTGTTCTGTGACTAGCTTATTTCACTTAGCATAATGTCCTCTAGGTTCACTCATGATATTGCATATTGTAGAATGTCTTTTTAAAAGCTGAGTAGCATTCCATTTTATGTATATACCACATTTTCTTTATTATTTAATCTATTGATGAACATTCATGTTGTTTTCATAACTTGGCTATTATGAATAATGAATAATGCTGCAATGAACATGGGAGTGCATTTTTCTCTTCCCAAGATCTTTGCTTAATTCTTTTGTATGTATACCCAGAACCAGAATAGCTAGATCATATGATCATTATATTTTTAATATTTTAGGGAAACTCCATACTCTTTTTTCATCGCAGCTGCTGCATTTTTTATTCCCAAAAACATTCTACAAGGGTTACAATTTCTCCGCATCCTTGACAACACATAGCAAAGGAAACAATCAACAGAGTGAAATGGAAATCTGTAGAGCTAGAGCAGGAGACAATTTTTGCAAACCATATACCTGGCAAAATGTTAATTCCAAAATAGATAAAGAATTTCTACTAATCAATATCAAAACTCTTGCGGCCTGATTCTGTAATTCCGGCTACTTGGAAGGCTGAGGCGGAAGGATCGCCGGAGCCCAGCAGGTCGAGGCTGCGGTGGCCGGGAGCAGCCACTGCACTCCAGTCTGGGCGACAGAGTGAGACTCCAACTCAAAAAAAAAAAAAAAAAATGAAAAATAAAGAACATATCGATTAACTTACTACCATATAATTAGGCAGCTTTGTTTCAACAGTTTATTTCTTTTCTCTCTCTCTCCTCTCTCACTCCCTCCTCTCCTCTTTCTCACTCTTTCTCCCCACCCCTGTACCTCTCACTTTTACTTTCTCTGTTATCAAAATTCCCAAATAGTTGTTTGATATCTTATTAAACATTTATATCCTATTTATTAAAATATTTCCCCACTATTAAGTATTTACACTCCAGTCTGGGTGACAGAGGGAGACTCCAACTCAAAAAAAAAAAAATGGACTAAGGACTTTGAATAGATATTTCTCCAAAGAAGACATAAAAATAGCTAACAGATATATGAAAAGATGCTTAATATCACTAATCACTAGAGAAATGCAAAAAAAAAAAACCCAAACGAAAAAACAACCCATAATGAGATAGCATCTTACACCTGTAAGAATAGCTATTACAAAATTTGAAAATCAGACTGAGCTCGGTGGCTCAGTCTGTAATCCCAGCACTTTGGGAGGCTGAGATGAGTGGATTGCCTGACCCCGCGGGTTCGAGACCCGCCCGGGCAACTTGGCAAGACCTCATCTCTACAACAAATTAAAAATTAGCCGGGCATGGTAGCGCACACCTGTAGTTCCAGCTACTTGGAAGGCTGAGGCTGAAGGATCACCGGAGCCCAGCAGGTCGAGGCTGCGGTGGCCGGGAGCGGCCACTGCACTCCAGTCTGGGTGACAGAGTGAGACTCCAACTCAAAAAAAAAGAATAGCTATTACCATATAAGCAAAACACAAGTGAAGGATGTGGAAAAATTGGAGCTCTATTTTCTTTGGAATAACCTAAATCTAACTTAGAGCCCCCATTCTGCCAGGCTGCTGGAAATGTCAGTATCTGTCATTCTTGAGGGCCCTTTAGCAGATTTAGTATAGTGATGAGGCACTGAGGATGCTCTTTCATCAACAAACAGCAGTCCTCACTGTTCACAGACACACCTATTATAGCAACATGTCTGGCTTCTTTAGGGGAGGCTGTTTTACAGCCTATGTGGTATGGGGTATGGGATGCTATGTACAAATGAAAATGACTACACGAGGATCTTGCCTTCCTTAGAATCAAGCAGTCATTCTACCCTGAGGTTTTTCTCTTTCTTTGGTTTTGCTAAAATAGAGAAATGTACCTCTACCTTGGGATAGGAGAAATGAACATCACTAACTCTTTGTCAATAACTAGATCATATCTTCTTTGGTTTGTTTTAGGACTAGAACTATCTTTTTTTTGGTTATGTAATTGGCCTTCTTTAGGCTCCGCCTCATTATTCACTACTGTTTAACTTTTTTATTTTGACATAATTTCAGAAAATTTATAAGAATAGTACAAGGAATTCTCATACTTGCTTTCATCAAGATTCTCTAAATGTTAAGATTTGCCTGTCTGTCTCTATGCCTTATGTGTTATACAATTCACATAATTTCATGAGGAACAATTCATTTTTAAAAAAATGTGGTACAGTTCAGTGCTTATTTTTTAAAAACAAGAACCTTCTCTTACATAATCACACTAAAATAATTAAAATTTGAAAATCAGCATTGCTATACATTCAGAGGTTTGCAACGGTCCCAATATTAATCTTTACAGTGTAAGAAAATTCCACATCATGCATTACATTCAGGTGCCATGTCTTTTTAGTTTCATTTATGCTGGAACAGTTTCTTGGGCTTTCTTTTTCTTAAATGGCATTTACATATTTGAAGACAACTAGCCTGTTATTTTGAATAATGACCGTCAATTAGTTAATCCTGGCCCGAGTATCTGGCTCTGGCCTCCACAGATTATATACTGCCAATTATGCTGGACTCCAGCCTCAATAACCTTTCACACTCCAGTGTGTTATGCTCTGTGCTGCTACGATGGTTTCCACAGATGGAACTAAATTAGGTTAGTCTGATGTTTTCTCATTACCAAATTCATGTTATTCAGTTCTGACAGGAATACCACAGGAGTTTTGTGCTCTCAGTTCATCATCTCAGGAAGAGTACCTGATGACGTTAGCTCTGATCAGTTGGGGGTTCTTCATTGTAAAATCATTATTTTATCTCATAATTAATAAATATCTTGCATAATTAATAAGTATTTTGAGTCCAGACCGCCATCTCATTCCTCACTGCATCTTCACTTTCTAACATCTATTGATGTAATTGGCCTGAATCATTTTTTACTATGATGGTTGTAGTGATTCCTCTTTGTCTTTCATTCCAACTGTGCCAGTTAGTACTGTTGGGATTTGAGCCAGATACTGAGAATTACGTCTAAATAGAGCATGCAAGGATGACTATATTAATAGGCAGGAAGAAGGAGAAATAGGTCCAAGAGACATTTTTCTGGGTCCCAAATAAGTACCTCACTTTCATAATTCCCTTATAAGCAGGACTGACAGATTCTTTAGTCAAATACTGATTTATGTTCTCAATTTTTATCTGGTAGTGATTATACAGGTGTGTATGTGTATATGTATATGTGTGTGTATATATATATAAAACATTTATATAGAGGGACACATATACATATAATTGTATAGTATTTAATATTTTATTAATAATTTTTAAAAGCCATAGAGCAAAAACAAATAAAGAAAGCTCTAACTTAGCTACTCAGTTACATATAATTATATATGGCTTTAAACATTATGAAATACTTAAAAAAAATATACTCTGCCCTGAGTCAGGCAATATAGCTAATATGAGGATTATTCAATATTATTAAATCAGAATTGTGGCTCTATAATGACATGTAGTGTTCACTCAAATTATTTTCAGATGAGGAAAATAAAGCCTAAGTTTTTCAAAATGTCTTAGTCTAAAAACAACTATTCTTTTTCAGAAAGGAATTTTTCCTATATAATTCTTACAAACTCAAATATTTTGCATATTGACATAAATACTTTTATTCTATTTTATAGTTGTGGGGTACAAGTGAATATTTGCTACATAAGTAGGTTGCATGGAAAGTACATTTTGGGCTTCTAGCTTGCCCTCACTCCCATTGGTAGTGGGCCAGCTATTCATTTTACTGCCATGTGCTCCCACCCTTCACTCTCCCTCCTATCCCTAGCAGTGTCCATTGTCTGCCAATCTCACCCTTGTGCTAGTGTGAGTAGTGATCAGGGCTCACTTATGAGTCAGAATATGCAGTACTCAGTTCTTTGTTTCTGTGACTGTTCACTTAATACGATGGTCTCTAGCAGCAGCCATGTTGCTGCAAAGATCATGATTTTGTTTTTCTTCATGGCTGCATAATATTCCATCATGTATATACACCACATTTTCTTTATCCAGTTGATTTTCAGGTGGCATTTGGTTGGGTCCATGTTTTTGCTAATGTGAATAGTGCAGCAATAAACATGAGTGTACAGGAGTCTTTTTGGGAGAGTGATTTAGGTCCTTTTGGGTATTTTCCCAGGACAAGGATTGTTGGATTATATGGAATCTTAATCTTTGACTATTTGAGAAATCACCACACTGCTTTCCATAGAGGTTGAGCTAGCTTACATTCCTACCAACAATGTAGAAGTGTCCCCTTTTCTCTGAAGTTGTGCCAGCACCTGTTTTTTTTTTTTTTTTTTGATTTATCATTGATAGCCATCCTTACCAGTGTTAGGTGGTATTTTTTAAAAATTTATTTAATTTTAAAGATGTAACCTCCCTTTTGTGCCTACTTTGCCTGGTTTGAGATCAGGTTCCCTTATTAATGTTATGGTACCCCTCCCTCACCCCTGACAGCTTCTGACTACTGCCAATCCTTTTCTTATAATTTTACTGTAAATGATCAGGGTAGGTGGTATTTCTCTGTAATTTTTATTTGCATTTCTCTGATGATTACAGAGGTTGAGCATTTTTTCATAGTGTTTGTTGGCTGCTTGTATGTCATCCTTTGAGAAGTGTCTGTTCATGTCTTTTGTCCACTTTTTAATGGGCCTGTTTGTTTGTTTGTTTCTTTTCAGTTTGTTTGAGTTCCTTGTAGATCCCAGATATCAGGCCTCTGTCAGATACACAGTTTGAAAATATTTTTTTTCCTCTTTCTGTGGATTGTTTCTTTACTCTCTTGATGGTTTCTTTTGCTGTGCAAAAGCTTTTCAGTTTGCTAAGGACCCACCTATCTATCTTAGCTTTTGTTGCACATGCTTTTGGGGACTTCGTCATGAATTCATTGCTTACTCCAATGTTAGTAGGGTGTTACTTATGTTTTCTTATAAGATTCTTATAGTTTGAAGTTTTGTGTTTAATTCCTTGATCCATTTTGAGTTGATTTTCATATGTGGTGGTAGGTAGGGGTCCAGTTTCATTCTTCCGCTTGTGGCCAGCCAGTTTTCTCAGCACCATTTGCTAAACATGGTTTCTTTTTCCCATTGTTTGTTATTGATGACTTCACTGAAGATGAGTTGGTTGAGGGACCATGCTTTTAATTTTGGAATCTCTGTCTTGTTTCATTGGTCTATGTGCCTGTTCCTGTATTAATACTATGCAGTCTTGGTTACTGTAGTTTTGAGTTTAAAATCTAGAAGTGTGATACCTCAAGCTTTGTTTCCTTTTCCTAGGATTGCTTTGGTTATTGATGTTCTTTTTTGCTTCCATATGAGTTTTTGTATTGTCAGTTCTAGGTCTGTGAAGAAATGATGCTGGCAATCAGATGAGTATTGCACTGAATATGTAGATTGCCTTGGCTAGGATGGGCATCTTGGCAATATTTATTCTTCCAATCCATGAGCATGGGGTGTTTTCCATTGTTTGTACCAATCTTGATTTCTTTGAGCAGCGTTTTGTAGTTCTCATTGTTAAGCTCTTTTATTTCTCTGGTTAGGTGACTGCCAAGGTATTTCTTTTTCTCTTTTTTTAAATGTGTGGTTATTGTTAATAGGATTGTGTTTTTTATTTGGTACTCAGTCTGCTTGCTGTTGGTGTAGAGAAATGCAACTCTTCTTACACTGATTTTGTAACCCGAGACTTTACCAAAATCATTTATCAATGCCAGGAGGCTTTTGACAGATTTTCTAGGGTTTTCAAGGTATAGAATCACATTGTCCACAAAGAGGGATGGCTTACATCCCTCCCTCTTTTCCTATTTGGATATCCCTGATTTCCTTCTCTTGCCTTATTGCTCTGGCTAAGACTTCCTGTACCATATTGAGGGGTGAGAGTGGGAATCATTTTCTTGTTCCAGTGTTTAGGGGGAATGAGTCTAGCTTCTGCCCATCAAGCATAATGTTGGCTACAGGTTGTCATAGATGGCTTTTATTGTTTTGAGGAATATTTCTTCTATGCCTAGGTGTTCAAGTGTTTTTTATCAAGAAGGAATGCTGAATTATATCTACTGCTTTTTCTGTGTCTATTGAGATAATTATGTGACTCTTGAACGTGTTAATGTGCTGAATTATGTTAATTGCCTTGTGAATGTTGAATCAGACTTGCATTCCAGGAATGAAGTCCACCTGGTCATGGCGGATGATCTTTGAAATGTGTTGTTGACAGATGCTGGCAAGGATGCAGAGAAAAGGGAATGCTACTTCTACACTGCTGGTAGAATGTAAACTAGTCCAACCTCTGTGGAAAACAGTATGAAAATTTCTAAAAGAACTAGAAATGTACCTTCCATATGACCCAGTAATCCCCCTATTGGAATTATACCAGAGGAACACAAACCATTCTATAAAAAAGATATCTGCACATACATGTCTATTGCAGCACTATCCACAATAGCAAAAAATGACACCAACTGTGCTACCCATTGAAACCAGACAGGATAAAAAATGTGGTGCATATACATGATGAGATATTATACAGCCACAAAGAAGGACAAACATATGGACTTCATAGCAACTTGGATGGATTTATAGTCTATAATACTCAGTGATCTATCACAGAAACAAAGAACAGGGTACCGTATGTTCTCACTCATAAGTGGATCCTGAACATTTACCATAATACTATAAGAAAGGAATTGACAGTAGTGTGATACTGCCCGGGTGTGGGTGAGGACACAATATCAATAAGGGTACGTGATCTCAAACCAGGCAAAGTGGGGACCAAAAGGAGGCCAAACTTTTCCTGTACAATGTCCATTTGTATACCTAATCTTGAATTGTACCCCAAATCTTTAAAATGAAAATAAATGGAAAAAAAAGGAAATTTGTTGTTAGATACAATTTGTTAGGATCTTGTTGATCACTTTTGCATCTATGTTTATAAGACAGATTGGCTTGTAATTCTCTTTCCTTGTTGGTTTTTTGTTAGTTTGGGATATTAGGTTGTTATTAGCTTCATAAAATGACCTGGGGAGAATTCCTTCCTTCTCGATTGCCTTTAATATTTTGAATAAGATTGGTATCAACTTTTTCTTGTGTGTCTTCTAGAAGTTAGCTGGGAAGCCATCTAGTCTAGGACACTTTTTGGCCAGGAGGTTTGTGATAGCTGGTTTGATTTCCTGGATTGTTATTGGTTTGCTTAGGGTTTCAACTTATTTTTGTTTCAACCTTGGGAGGTTATGTGATGCCAGGAAATCCTCCATTTTTTCCTCTGTATTTCTAGTTTATTTGAATATAGATGTTTATTATAATCTCTAATAATCTTTTGAATTTCTTCAGGGTCAGTTGTGACACCTCATTTTTTGTTTCTAATAATGTTTATTTGGTCTCGCTCTCTCTTTTTGTTTTAGTCAATCTGGCCAGTGGCCTGTCAACCTTATTTATCTTTTAAAGAACTGGGCTTTTGTCTTGTTGATCTTTTCTATGATAATTTTGTCTTCTATATTCTGCAATTGTGACTGTATTTTAGTAATATGGATTTTCCTACTTAAATTAGGATTTATTTATTCCTGCCTTTCTAGCTCCCTTAGGTGTGATGTTAGGCTGTTTACTTGTGATCTCTTTATTTTCTTGATATGAGTGGGCAATGCTATGAACTTCCCTCTCATCACTGTTTTCATGACATCCCAGAGATTTAGATAAGATGTGTCTTTGTTGTCATTTATTTCCATGAATCTTTTTATTTCCTTCTTGATTTCTGTGTTGATCCAAAAGTCATTCAACAGCACATGGTTTAGTATTCACGTCTTTGGGTGTTTTGGGGGGATCTTGCTAGTGGCAATATTTATTTTTATTCCACTGTTATCTGAGAATTTAGCTGGTTATTTTTTTAACCTTTTGGAATTTGATCATACTTGATTTATACCTGAGAATGTGATCAATCTTGGAGTATGTTTGATGTGCTGTTGAGTAGCATGTATATTCTATAGTTGGTGGGTGAAATGTTCTGTAGTTGTCCGTTACATCCATTTAGTCAAGTATCAAATTAAGGTTCTGGATCTCCTTGTTAGTATTTTACCTTAATGATCTGTCTAGGGCTGTTAGTGGAGTGTCCTACCATGTTCTTTTTAACTTTTCCTGGTTTGAAGTCTGTTTTGTCTCATTTAACAATAGCTATCCATGCTCTATTTTGTGTTCCATTTGCTTTGAAGATCATTTTTCAGCCTTTTGCCTTGAACCTGTGGGTATCTTTTGCAGTTAGAGGGGTTTCCTTGAGGTAGGAGAGTATTGGATCATGTTTCTTTATCCAGTTTTCTACTATGTGCCTTTTAGTGGCATATTCAGTTCATTTGTGTGCAAGTAAATTATTGATATGTCAGAGTTTAGCCCTGTCATAACGCTCTTAAAGGGTTGCCTTGAAGTTTCCTTTTTAGCATACACATTTTAAGAGAAGATCGCTATAATCAGAAGTGTCTGGATGCTGATGGTCAACACTTAGAGGACCTCTTGCTATTGTACAAGTCAAATGTAACTTATATTCATCTTACTGAGCATTATACTTTTAATAAAATTTTTTCCTTTCTTAAAATGTGTATATATATATTTTGGCATCCCCTGTGTATATATAACCTTGTGGATGATATGCACACTCTGTCAACTCTGTGCTTGCATGTGCTTTTGTAATGGACATAGCTGTTCTTTTTTTTCAAAGTTTTTCTCAAAACTTTCTTCAGCATCTCTTTAAAGGCTGGTCTGGAGGTAGCATTTTATCTTAGAGACTGGATGTCTGGGAAGAATTTTAATTCTCTATCACTGATGAAGCATAGCTTGGCAAGGCAAGAAATTCTTGACTGGATTTACTTATCTTTGAGAATGTTAAAGATGGGACTCTAGTCCCTTATGGCTTGTAGGGTTTCTGCTGAGAATTCTGCTGGAACTGTAGTCTGACCTTTCTCTCTAGCTGCCTTTAGGATTTTTTTCTTTCATATTTACTTTGTGGTGGTGGATTAATATATGTCTTGGGGATGGTCTTCCCATGTAATACCTTGCAGGATTTCTCTGAATTTTTTGCACTTGGATGATCACCTCTCTAATAGGATACAGGACATTTTCTTGAAGGACCTCATGAAGGTTTTTTGTCAGGATTTTCTCAGTTTCATTTTCTGTGTTAGGGATTCCAATATCCATAGATTTTGCTTCTTTATGTACCCCACACCTTTTGTAGGCTTTGCTCATTCTTTTTTTTTTTAACATTTTCTCATTTTTTTTTGTCAGACTGGCTTAGTTCAATATTTTGGTCTCTATGCTCTGTGATTCTTTCCTCTGCCTGATCAATATTGTTCCCTAGGCCTGTTATTGTGCTTTGAAATTCCAGGAGGGAATTCTTCATTGCCAGGATTTCAGAATGGACTTTTCTTATATTTGTCAACCCAACTTTTACTTCCTGCATGTCTTTGGTGACCTTTGCTTCTAACTTCTCGTGGTTTTTCTTAGCCATTTTAGCCATCCAATTTTTAAATTATGTGACTGTCATCAGGGACAGGTTGCTCTGGGAAGCTTCCATTGTTTGAAGACTGATAGTTGTTTTTTAAGGTAATGTCTCTTTAAGACTTTGAGGATTGCTGGTGTTTTTCCACTGTTTTTTTTCCTATCTGTGAAGAGCAATTCTTCTCCTTTTATTGTTATCTTTTAGTTTTGTGGCTAAATAAGGGCTTGCTGTTCTAAGGCCTTTTCTGTCATTCAAGACATATCACTCACAGAGAAAGAGAGGGGTATTCATTTCTGCTCCATGACTCCTGCTTGACAGTACTCTGCACTCAATGTAACTTTCTGTTGCAGTGTTTTACCTGTGGTCAGACCTGCCAGTCTGCTTTCTGACCCCTGTTGGGAGTTCAATGTGGGGACTGGGTTGGGGCATAGGCCCCACATATTAATCCACCACAAAGTATATATGAAAGAAAAAAGTCCTAAAGGCAGCTTGAGAGAAGGGTCAGATTGCTTACTGCGGAAGATCTGTCAGGGTCACAGCAGACTTCTCAGCAGAAACCCTACAAACCATAAGAGTCCCATCTTTAGCGTTCTCTGTTGGCTGTTTGCAGCCCAGTAACTTTTTTGCTGGGAAACAGTGCCTCCAGGTGCTTTTTGTGTCTCCACCTCCCCTCCAAATCTACACTCAACACTAGAAAAACAATAGATTCCCTGTCATGGCCACTTGCCCTTTGGGCATATGAGGCTTTCTGGAAAACCTTCCTGATTGTGAGCAGGTGTTTGGATGCCAGAGGCTGACAGTGGGCACTGAGTTAGTGTGACCAGAAAGTGAGTGTTCCTGGCCTGTAAGCTGGTCACAGCCACCACTAGCGGGGAGTGCTTGTGAGTGCTGACTGGCATATGCATTCAGAGAATGGGTGTGTACACTGCTGTGTCTTAGCCAGGTTTCTTCCTGTGTGGGACCAATGACCCACATGTGACTGGAAGGAGGGAAACCAACCCAGATTGGATCAGGAGCATTTACCCTCTCTTGCACACAAACCAGCGCTGCAGGTCCTTTGTAAGCCTAGAATCCAGTGGGGATGGTGCACTCCGTTTCCAATGCTGGCCATCCAGACTTTCTCCTCCTTGATCCCAAAGCATTCAAAGAGATCTGTGCAGAATGCAAGATGATTCCCCCATCCCAAACTGTCCAAACCACCTAAGTTTACTGGCAGTTAGGTCTGTCCTCTCTGTTCTATTCCTTTTCCCCAGTAGCTATCTTAGATTTCTCCCTCAAATTTTTTTGAAATGCAATAATTTAAAATTTTCCTAAAATAAGGATTCACCCCTGGATTTCTTTAAGTTGGCAATTACTCCTTGGCTTTGCATTTTGATTTGATTTACAAATTGGCAACAATTTTAATGACTAGTTGAGCCGGGTTCGGTGGCTCAGCCTGTAATCCCGCACTTTGGGAGGCTGAGGTGAGTGGATTGCCTGAGCCCGCGGGTTCGAGACCTGCCTGGGCAACTTGGTGAGACCTCATCTCTACAATAAAAAAAATTAAAAAAAATTAGCCGAGTGTGGTAGCACGCGCCTGTAGTTCCAGCTACTTGGAAAGCTGAGGTGGAAGGATCGCCGGAGCACAGCAGGTCCAGGCTGCAGTGGCCGGGAGTGGCCACTGCATTCCAGTCTGGGCGACAGAGTGAGACTCCAACTCAAAAAAAAAAAAAAAAAAAGACTAGTTGGATATTCTTTATTTGCCTTTCTCTTCCTATAAGCTATCTGTCCTGTGTCCATTCCTCAAAACTGATCCTACAGATGCATACCCAAGGTTACTTTGTTCTCTGGCTTCCAGTTGAATTTAAACAATGGAAGAGCAGAGCAAGAAAGAGAAAGGATGGGTTGTTTATTCACCTACCTCCCTCGACAGCTCGGTGCTCTGGTTCTGGTCTAATTCTCACTCTAAAAATGATAGCTTCTTTCAGAAACTTCTATGGCTTCAGCTCTCATCAGGTTTCTGCTGTTATTTTTTGTTTGTTTGTGTTTGTTTTTCTCTTTTCTCCACTTCTTTAGTCCTCAGCCCTTATTTATTGAGTTTTTCTCACACAAAAACTTGCATCTATTTTAGAGGGAAAGGGAATGAGATAGAGGAGAGACAGAAAAAGAATTTGGTCAGAAGCACAACATATAAGGTTAAGAATTCAAAAGTATTGTATATTCTGCACTAATGGCAGAATAATCAATAAGAACAGAGTTGTCTTGCTGCCTGCCATAGAAGTAGGGTATTTTTACAGATCAAATCAGAATATTTTGTTAAATGTATAGTATGAAAAAAGATACTCTGTCATAAGAATCGAGTTAAACAAGGAAAAACTTTAAAAATATAAAAGAACACTTGATGGTGTTTTGGACAGGCATCCCCTGCCTGGTCTGGTAGACATGTCACTCCTAATGCAAGAGTCCTCTGTACTGGAGCCAGAAATGACTTTTCTTCTGATTCATTGGGCATTTTCAAACTTTCTTATTTTCTTCAAAATTCCAAAAACTTGCATATTAACCTATGTGTATTTAGTGGGACCCAGAATACCATGGGTTAGACAGTAGCAAAGCTGCTCCCTCAGGCTTGTCCTGACTTCCACAGCTCCATTCATTCACTTCCACTTTATTTGTTCCAACATTCTTCAATATTCCTCATTACTTCTGTTCCTCCACAATTTTGTAACTAGTATCTTCATTAAATCATCTTCAAAACCTTGACTTAGTTACTTCCATTTTCTTGTGAGATTTTGATGGATGCAGTAACACAATTCAGGGATAAAATCAGAAAAATGAAATTTATATTAAATAGCTAATGAGTAAACCAGTAGGAAACAGAACCGGGTGAAATGTGATCCTAACTGCTTATTTTGTCTTCATCTTGTGATGTCTTTGCTATAGAATATCCAATGAAATCCAGCAGTAGTTCCTGACTATCCTCTGGGAAACTTGTGGATACATGGTCTCTGTTCCATACAAAAGCAAGTGGTATTAATTTTGTTAAACATGCAAAACTATTTTTCAAATATTTTTGAAAGAGAATTTTAAGGAATGAAGCCCAGATAGAATGTTAATGCTTAAGAAAAATCTACCACAAGACTTTAAACTTTGTAAACTTTCTCATACTTAAGGTGATTTTTCACTGAAATGCAAATCAAATAAAATGATCCCAGAATATGTAGATGGATGTTGTTGGAGAGAGACAGAAGAGCAAACAGGGTCCTTTAGAGATAGTCTTCTATGGATAAATGATTAAGCACTAGAACGAATATCATAGTCAAAGTCTAGCCTCATTTGTTTTTCTGATGCTGCTTCATTTAAGCAAAGTGCTTCTTTATATCTTAGACAATTAGACAGTGAATTAGAAGAATAGCTAGAAGGAAAAAAATAGATTAGAGAGTCATTTTAGCAAAGCTGAGGAGTGAATGGATATTTAACTTATTCTCAGATTCATTAGTTTTGTAGTCTATTACTATAAAATGCAGAATCACAATCATGTAAATACATTTATTATACTTAAATAAATTAAGAAAGGATCATTTTAAAAACGCCAGATGTTCTGTATTTCTCCAGTGACAATATAAAGCTGAAGTTTAGCTATGCTAAACATATGTCAAAAATACACTCTTTAAGAAACTCACAAACTATTCACAGATGAAGCCCTTTGAATAATGCATCAGTAAGCAAAAGGATTGTTCATTCTATTTAAAAATGAAATACATACTCCTAATGCCGTATATCATTATAAATATGTACATTATGAGCTAAATGTATAAAAACATGCAGGATACTATCTTCTATATTGAGGATAATGTGTTCATTTCCTGGGCTAATTTTTATACTTTAAGAATATATGTTTGCATCCAACATATTAGGGGATATTTTTGATATTTTATTTATGAATAAGTAGATAACAAAATATGAACATATATTTAAATTTTTAAATCTAGGTGGTAAGATGCATGCATCTGTTGTTTTTTTTTTACTTTAAAAACACGTCAAAATGTGCTGTTAGAAATATTTCATACTCTAAAAAAAGTGTAAAAAGAAAAATCAGAGAAAAAAAAAACAAACCAGAAGTTATACAAAGATAAATACCACAAACTGTGTAAGGACTATTTGATTGAAAAGACTAAACAATTGCTACCGCCGAGTTCCCCGTAGGAATGGCATGTATGCCATTTGATGGATTGTAGATCACTGGGATAGGACCAAAATCCAAGTGCAGGAAAAAATTCTTGGAAATCCAAAAGGGTATTCTTCTAGGAATGAAGATTCAATAATTTTCTAATCATCTTCAAAAGAGATGAAATCATCTTTGAAATAGATTTGACTAGAAAATAGGAGGAGTGACTAAAGTGGGGAATGGGAGAAACAGAGATGAGAGAAATAGAGCAGGGGATTGAAGGACAAGCTTAAGGAGTATCAAGTGGCATTTTGAGAACCCAGGTGAAACTTGTCTATTGCTTTATAGAGGTGTCAGTTTATTGTCTTTCATATTTTATCCATAACTGCTTAAATATAAAATACTTTAAGATTGACCTAAAGTTTTGCATAGTGGACGCAATAGCAGGACCCATTGCAAAAGCAGAGAGCGGAGGAGAGAGAATAGGCGAGGTTGCCTGCAGTAAGGTTCAAATGTGAAAGGAAGAATGAAGCCCAAGAGGGAACTGACAGATGGGGTGAAAATGGAAGTGCCATGGGACTGTGGTTCTCAGCATAGTGGAAAGAGTTGTGCCGTGTGAATAAGAGAATGAATGAGAGACAAGAAGAATAGAAGTCTCATCTTTGAAGGTTACTATTTCAGAGATTAATCACAAATCTAATATATGGACACAGAATGAAGACTGAAATAAAATAAGAATGAAGGCCATTGGACTGAAGAAAATCTTGGAAGATGATTCCATTGACATCTATTGAGTCAACCCCATACGTACTGAGATCTTGCAGAAATAAGACGAGTTGGGTGTTGACAAGGATTTTGTACCCTTCTGCAAAGCCCTTTGCAAATATGGAGAATAATAAAATGATTTGCAGATGAACATATTATGGAGGGGTATACAGTCATGTAGCCAGAACCAGTGGTTTAGGAAATGCTTTGAAAATCTAAGAAAATACTAGTACCTTTCTCTTTCCCTAGAAATAAGATGGTTGTGGGGAAAACAAACAAACAAACAAACAAACAAACAAGCAAACAACTCAGAAAATTATTTCCCTCAGAGAAAACAGCTTCTTGTACAGATTCAGAGATATTGGACCGTTGAATAAGGAAGTTAAATATTTTGTTTGTTTTTTTTTTTTTGACAAGATAGGATTTAGAATGTACACAAGAAAGAATCAGAAAGGAGGGCAGCCAGAGGGAATGAATAAAACAAATAGGACATACAGTTTGCAGAGAAAAACAACAACAACAACAACAACAAAAAACAGCAGGATAGGCAATCTAGGATATACATATTTGGTGGCCAGAACTGAGAACTCTAGATAGGGTCAACTGACTTATGTTCTGAAATGAGAAATAAAGTTGCTTCCAAGCCTGCACAATTAGATTCTGAGATCTTTTAGACACTGAGTTAGCGAGACTCCAGCTTTTTGTGTAATCTTTGTAATTTTAATTTTCTTCCGTATGCACGTATGACTTTTTAAATTAAATAATAATCAATATTTATGCTACAGCTAACCTTAACTTCTTGGTGTTTCTTTCTTCTTAACTTTGGGTCATCTCATATTCTCTGTTACCTCTGTCTGTAGTGTCCTGTGCTTCTAAATCTGTCATTCCTATGCAGTTTTTTGATAACATCTGAAATTACACTATTATAGAGACACCTTCTCGGATACTCTTCTAAAACATGGCACCGACAATTCACCAAATTAGCTTAGATATCCTTGGAACACACTCTGATTGCCGACTCTACTTTTCATTTCTAGAACATATGAAAATCTATTCATGTAACGATTTTTGAGATATTTATTTAATGTCTGCTTTCAAAGCAAGGACATAAGATTTAAGATTACAGACATAGAGTCTTTGTTGTAGAAACCAAAGGAAAACTGTGAATTAATGGACAGATGAATGAATTAATTTTAAAGGAAATTTAAATAATAAGTTATCAACGTGAAATCCAACACTACCTCATCCTCTATAAAAAGTCTCTTCATTTGTTGAAGACTAGACTTTGCCTCTAGTGTTTTAAAATATAGTTTGCTATCTATGTAAATATGCACATATGCACACATGCAATTTTGCTATGTGCTATACATGTCTTATAATTTTTTCTATTACTTAAAAATTAATCACATGAATCTTTTTATGTCATAACTTCATTTTAAAGGCCATGTTAATTTTCATTAAAATATGTAACAACTTATTGCAATAATATTCTCTTGATAGAAATTTTCCAATGTTTTACTAACATAATAAATGTTGCTATAAAATGCTTCTACAAATATTTTGCACACCTAACATATTTAATTGAGGTAAATTAACATAAGTGTATTTAGTGGGTATAGAAGTATGAACAATTTTTATGTTGCTAGATATTGCTTAAATTACCTGAAGTTTACTGTTGACATGGCAACAGTTTTTTAACTTCTCCTATAAATAAATGGATTCTATTATCTTGCTTTTTGAATGTGGGCTTGGTTTTGCAAATTGCTTTGCTTAATAGAATGCCCTGGAGTTGACACTGTGCTAGATTTGAGTCTAAGCCCCAAAAGCCTTGCATACTTTTGATTACTGTCTTGGGATCCAACCTCCACCAAATGAACAAGTCATGTGGATCTGAGCTAATTCAGAACAGTTGTCCCAGCTGATGCTCTAAATATGTAAGGGATACCAGCACAGATTAGCAAAATATCCAGAGTACCTGCAGGATTGTGAGTCGTATAAATGCTGGTTGCTTTAAGTTACTAAATTTGGGGGTGGTTTATTAAGCTGCAATAGCTTGCTAATTTATTTATGCTCATAAAATAATACTTCAATGAAGAGTATGTAAGAGTGCCAATTTTCCCACACTCTCAATAACAGTGGAAATGATCAGTATGTTTACTGTTTGTATTTGTTCCTTTTTTTTTTTGAGTTGGAGTCTCACTCTGTCACCCAGACTGGAGTGCAGTGGCCGCTCCCGGCCACCGCAGCCTTGACCTGCTGGGCTCCGGCGATCCTTCCGCCTCAGTCTTCCAAGTAGCTGGAATTACAGCCGCGTGCTACCACATCCGGCTAATTTTTTGATTTATTGTAGAGATGAGGGCTCATCAAGTTGTCCAGGCAGGTCTCGAACCCACAGGCTCAGGCAATCCACTCACCTCAGCCTCCCAAGGCGCGGGATTACAGGCTGAGCCACTGAGCCCGGCTTGTATTTGTTTCTTTACTAATAAAATGACAAATCTTTTCAAATATTTATTTGTCACACATGCTGCTTTTATTCTTTATTTTTGCTGTTTTTTTTTTTTTTTTTTTTAGATTCAATAGATACATGTGCAGGTTTGTTGCATAAGTATATTGTGTGATGGTTAAGTTTGGGCTTCTATTTACCCATTACCCAATTTGTGGACATGCTATCCAATGGATGATTTTTTAACATTTACCCCGCTCCCTTCCTTCCTTGTTTAGGAGTCCCTAACGTCTGCTGTTCTTATCCTTATACCTGTGTGCATTCGGTGTTTAGTTCCCATTTATAAATGAGGGCATGTGGTATTCTGTTTTCCATTTCTGTGATAATTTGCTTAGAATGATGGTCTGCGGCTGCATCCATGTTTGCTGCAAAAGACACGGTTTTGTTATGTTTTTATAGCTGCAGAGTATTAATTCCATGGTGTATATATACCACATTTTCTTTATTTAGTATACCACTGATGTGAACCTAGGTTGGTTTCATGCTTTTGTTATTGTGGGACAGTGTGGCAAACAAGCATAAAAGTACAGATATCTTTTTGGTAGAGTGATTTATGCTTCTTTGGGTATATACCTAGTAGTGGAATTGTTGGGTCAAATGGTAAATCTACTTTTAGTTCTTTGAGAAATCTCCAAACTGCTTTTCACAGGGTCTGAAGTACCTTATGTTCCCATCAACAATCTATGAGCTTTCTCTTTTCTCCACAACCTCACTAACATCTGTTTGTTTGTTTCCCCGCCCCCAGTAATTGATAATAGCCATTCTCAAAAGAAGATATACAGGCAGTCAACAGACTTGAAAAAGTGTTCAGCCTCACTCTTCATCACAGAAATGCAAATCAAAACCACATTGAGATACCACCTAATCCCAGTAAGAATGTCTATCACTAATAAAACAACCACAGATGCTGGCGAGGATGAAGAGAAAAAGAAACGCTTCTACACTGCTGGTGGGAATGCAAAGTAGTGCAACCTCTTTGGAAGACAATGTGGCAATTTCTGGAACTAGAAATTGACCTGCCATATAACTCAGCAATCCTCCTATTGGGAATATACTTGGAGGAATTCAAATCAATCTAAAAAAATGATACCTGCGCACACATGTTTGTTGCAGCTCTGTTCACAATAGCAAAAACATGGGACCAACCATGCTGCCCATCAACACTGGAATGGATTTTAAAAAAGTGGAATATTATGCAACCATAAAGAAGGACAAACATATGGACTTTGTGGCAACTAGGATGGATTGAAAGTCTATAAAACTCAGTGATCTATCACAGAAACAAAGAACAGAGTACCATATGTTCTCACGCATATGTGGACCTTGAACAATTATCATAATACTCTAAGAAAGGGATTGGCAGTAGTGGGAAACTGCCAGGGGAGGGGCATGGGATTGGCAGTTGAGGGAAACTTCCAGGGGAGAGAGGGCATCATCAACAAGGGTACCTGCATAATGAACATTTGTATACCTAGCCCTGAATTGTACCCCTACATCTTTAAAATAAAAAAAAAAAGTAGCCATTTTGATTGGTGTGAGATGGTCACACATTATGGTTCTGATTTGCATTTCTCTAAGATTAGTAATACTGAGAATTTTTCATATGTTTATTGGTTGCTTGCTGCTTGTATGTCTTCTTTTGAGAAGTGTCTGTTCGTGTCCTTTGCCCACTTTTTCACGAGGTTTTTTTCTTGTTGATTATTTTAGGTTACTTATAGAATCTGGATATTAGATCTTTGTCTGTTGCATAGCTTGCAAATATTGTCTTCTGTAGGTTGTCTATGTACTTAATAGTTTGTTTTGTTGTGTAGAAGCTCTTTAGTTTAATTAGATTCCATTTGTTAATTTTAATTTTTGCTGTGTTTACATTTGAAGTCTTGGCCATGAATTTATTGCCTAGGCTAACATCAGGCTTTCTTGGATTTTTATAGGATGAGGTCTTATGTTTAAGTCATTAGTCAATCTTGAGTTAATTTTTGTATATGGTGAGAGGAAGTGATCCAGCTTAATTCTTCTGCATATGATTAGCCAGTTTTCACTGACTATTGGTTTAATAGTGTGTTATTTTCCCAATGTTTGTGTTGACTTTGTCAAAGTTGAGATGTTTGTAAGACAGTGAGTAGAGTTCTAGGTTCTCTATTATGTGCTGTTGGTCTATGTGCCTATTTTTGTACCTGTGCCAGGCTTTTTGGTTACTGTAGCTTTGTAGTAAAGTTTGAAGTTTGGCAATGTGAAGCCTCCAGTTCTGTTTTTTGTTTGTTTTGGATTAGTTTGACTATTTTGGCTCTTTTTTGTTTTCATATGAATTAAAGCATTGATTTTTTTAGATCTGTGAAAAATGAAGTTGGCAATTTGATAGGGATTATGTTGAATCAGTAGATTGCTTTAGGTAGTATGGACATTTGGATAATGTTGATTCTTCTGATCCAGAGCACTGGGTGTTTTTGCATTCACTGGTGTTATCTTTTATATATTTACTTATCACACTTAAGGGGCAGAAACTGAAAGCACTTTCCTTAACAACTGGAAGAAGATAAAGATGCCCACTCTCACCACTTCTTTTCAATATTATACTAGAAGTTCTAGCTAGAGCTATCAGGCAAGATACATAAATAAAAGGTATCCATATAGAAAAAGAGGGAGTTAATTATCTCTTTGCAGATTACATACTTCTATATGTAGAAAACTCTAAAGATTCCACCAAAGCACTTCTAGCCATAAATGATTTGTTTTCTTTAAATTAAGTGCCCATTATTTTTCAAGAAAGTCTTTTTAAAATTATAGGACCTAATTTAAATAGCAAAATTTCAAATTTGTCATCATACTTGTAATTGCTAAGCTATTAAAGTAGGATTAATTTCTGATTCAACTCAGACACTTAGCTATATTTTGCCCTTGTAGCTTTAGAGTAACTTCTTTGAATAGGCTTTCATAACCCAACATTATTGGTAAAATCTTATAGTAAAAATTCATCATGTAGATGAAACTTAATTTTCCCCCACAAACAAAGGAATAAAAAAGTAGGGGATACTACTTTTCCTTCATTAGGATTGTCTTATTTTTTCCAATTTAAAAGTTGCTCATGCATATAAAAATGACAACCAAGTCATAGTTTGCAATTACATTGTATCTTCACAGAAAAAAAACCAAAAAAGGAACAAGAAAAAGGATTAAAAACATATATGAGCCGGGCTCAGTGGCTCAGCCTATAATCCCGTCCCTTTGTGAGGCTGAGGTGAGTGGATTGCCTGAGCCCACGGGTTCGAGACCCACCTGGGCAGCGAGACCTCATCTCTACAATAAATCAAAAAATCAGCTGGGCATGGTAGCGCATGCCTGTAATTCTGGCTACTTGGAAGGCTGAGGCGGAAGGATCGCCGGAGCCCAGCGGGTCGAGGCTGCGGTGGCCGGGAGTGGCCACTGCACTCCAGTCTGGGCGACAGAGTGAGACTCCAACTCAAAAAAAAAAAACAACAAAACAACAAAAACAACAACAACAACAACAACAAAAACATATATGAACAGAGAGGTGATTTAAGGCCCCAAAGACTTAGCAAAATGTATCCAAGGTTAAACATTAGAACATTGTAAGCATTAGATTAAAAACATAATATGCGTTCCCCCAAATACACATTTTCACTATTTTTTACTATTTTAAATTTCTAGAGATGTGCTTTTGAATTCTTGTTAAAGAAATACTTGCACAAACTTAAAAAATATAGTCACACAGATCTTCTTTCATCATTATTTTTTCCTGGCACTGAAAATTTTTCTTCCAGGATGTCAGTTAAAGATTATGGTTGTAATCTGCTAGGATAAATACAGTGTGTTGTAAATAATGTGCTATCGGTTCAGTGACTGGGAATATTCATTTTGCAACCTCACACAACTAAAAAAAATAACAATATCACCATAAAATGTTCTTTTCTTACTCTGAGTACTACTTAAGTTTTTCAGTAATTTATTTTAAAAATTACAAGTTTTTAAAAGCCTACTCAACATATGGCAAAATCGAGTGGTACTCTGTGATTATTTAATTTAAGTTTTAGGCTAATTTTATGGCAGTTGCTTTATTGGATATTTTTTCTCCATAGTCAATGAATTTAAAGAAGAGATTTGAATTCACTTATTTTGCCCTTTCAATTGTTTATTTCTTGATTTTTATTTTGCTTAATAAACATTTCTTGAAGAATGAAATGAGCATTAATGTTGATATTACTCATTGGAATTTGCAATAATTTAGCTGTCATATCTGTACCTCTCTGGTCAGAGGGCCATACACGTTCTAGTAATGAGAGTCAGGAGTCTGGAGAGAGCACACACATAATAAAAGAGGGGCATAATAGTGTTTTAAAGACCCTCCTAAGTTATATTTTCCTGTTATAGGATGGCCTATGATATCTGTAGTTAGCTTAAATTATTTTGACTAGGAGAAGGTAAGACTAGAATGTTTTTTAATGTTAAAATGTTTTGCATGATCCTAATCCAGTAAAGAACTGTTATCTTGTTATTTTGTGGGAAGAAACATTCTCCCTAACTATGACCAAAGATTTTATGGAGCATCAATTAGTGAGGTAGGCAAAATAAATAGGGGACTACACCTGGAGACTTTTGGGAGGAAGGAGTAGGTGACAATAATATAAGTTCTTCAGTGTCACTGTGATTTTGGTCAAGAATTGTCATTTCTCAAGCTCACCTTTTTAGTTAACAAACAGGTTTTATTGTATTATTTTTAAAAGTATCTGGCAGTGCTATAATTTAATGGGGACTTTAACTAAATTATACCCAAAGGACTGAATAAATTTAATGGCAATAGTAAATAATTTAGTTCATGCTTTGCAATCAAGGTGAATGCCTGTAGGCTTTATCCCTGGCAACTCTGATCCTGGGATGAGTTTCTCTTAGAATTTTCCCACTACTCCTAGAAGAGCCTCTTTGTTCTTAAAGAGGATGTATAGCATAGTAGTTATAAATTTAATCAATAAAGTCAAACAAACTAGTTTAATTTTCTCAGCTGTGTGAACTTGAACAAATGACTTTTCTTATGCATGTGTCAGTTTTATCACCTGTAAAATAAAATTATAGACATCAAGCTTGTTTCTGAGTTTTATTGTGCATATATATGAGTTAATATAAGCGAACCCCCTGGAACTCTGTCTGGCATGTACTAGAAGTTCAGTTATTATTAATTATTATACATAATATATTTGAATAAGGTCATTGTTAATCATAATATGATTTATGTTTCTGGTTACTGGGATATAACTATACTTTATAGACAATGATGTATTTGTGATGACCATGATTATGAATTACTGTTGTGCTTAACAAGGGACTAACTTTTATACACAAAGTATGCATGTTTATGTTTATTTATATTTCAATTAATACAACTGATTTCTTTCAGGAAGATCAAACAATATATTCTAATCATTGTACTGTTCTTATGACATAGCTATGTGATAAAGAGAACTACTGACATTGCACAGGTTTTTTAAAAAGTGCCAAAGCAGGCTAGATGGTTCTTTCAATCTCACAAAGGAAGGCAATCAGAGAATAGCATATACTTGTAGATTCAAGACACATCTGTGATGGGATGGAGTTTCTCCACATTTTTGCCTGTTTATGACATATATCTCTGGTATAGAGGATGTATTTTTCAACTCTAACTCCAAGGGAGTTTGCTTTCTGGTCCATACAAACAAGAACATATTACATCTATTGTTCCTTTCTGAATAATGCCAAGGTCATTTTGCCTCCCAGGACAAAATCAGAAATGTGGTTTCACTCAACTTACACTCAAGGGGACTGGAAGAATGGTCTCCTCAGAGCTGGAGTCAGGAGAAGTCAAGCCAAAAGGGGGCAGGAAGATGAAAAGAATATAGAGAAAATGATCATGGATAAGAGATTTCTAGGAACTTGTTCAAAGATAATTTAGCCTATACTAAAAGGTAAACTGATGTGAATGGAAGTCCTGAATGTTTGTAAACATCCCTGGCAGGGTGGCTTCTCTTGTCAGTAAAGAGTCTTGCACAATCTTTCAAATAGTGGCATGAGTAACAATTAGATTCCACTTCTATTAATTCACTAACACCAATAAAAGAAAAATAGAGGTTTTTTTTTTTTTTTTTTTTTTGGTTAAAAGTATGACTTTTAGTAGCCATCCAAAAATGGTAACAAATTTACTGTGATTATTTTGCTAAGATGATAGCCAATCAGAAAGGTCATTGTTGTGGTTTCTATTTTTAGAATCTTTTTCATTACATGAGGAAAATATCTGCCTTAAGTTTCTGAAAATAAAACCTGCTTTTTATCTATTCATTAAATAATTTGCTTCTTTTAAACATAGTGGTTAAGGGGAAATAAAAACATTTTTAAATTAATTAAGAATGTCAATTTTTTACTCATTCAAAAATTATGATAGTAAATTATGTAATGTAATGTAAAATTGCAAATATACTATACCTTGTGTATTCAAATGTTTAGTCTAGATTATCTTCCATATAATGTAGGAAATATTTCATTTCTCAGATTTACTGATTTCTGCTCTTGCATTAGAAATATTTACCCCAACTAAAATGTAATGAGATATAGAATATAATTATTTTACATAATTTAAATTAGTTTTAAATATACACATGTGAATTTTTATCATAATGACGTAAATTTTAGCTTTAGAAATAAAATTATCATACAATTGAAAAAAAATTAGAACCACTTAATAAGACTTTTTTTTTAATGATTTCCAGACAAGAGGTCATCTAAGGTCTGCTTGAGCATTTTGGACTTTAAAATCTCACAGATAATTTACCATTGTGCTATTCTAGTTAATCAAGAGGTCATTTCTCAATTAAAGTAAAATTTGCCTCCATGAAATATCTGCTCATTTGTCTTACATCCATGATACAGACCATAATATATTTCCAGAAAATGTAAGCTAAAATAATAATTTTCATTTAAACTTTTATTTGAGTGGTTACTATATCTTAGGTACTATTGTTATCTGATTACATTTACTGGCTTACTTAATTACAATAAATCTATGAAGTAGGCATTTTACCTACAATAAAGAAAAGGAAATTAAAAGAAACTACAAGCCAGAAAAAAATTTAGGCAGTATTTTATATCTAATGAATGCAGAGCTACAGTGCAAACTCAGGCTGATGGTTATTATATCGACCTGTGAGATCAAAAGGGCAACAAATACCATGCTTCATCAGTAAGAAATGTTATTATAATAAAACATGAAATGTTCTAACCATGTATGTACATGCTCATATTCAATTGTAAACAGGATAATGATCCCCATCTGGAATCACCAAATCAACATCTTGTAGGGTTGCACTCAGCATTTTGTGGCCACAGACATTTCTACTACTACTTTGTGTTCATCACTACAATTTGCCCAAGAGTTAAAGGTCAGTTGAGCAACAATTATCTTGTCCAATCCAAATTACAATTTTGTACAAATGTTTTATCTTATACAGAAAATCATTAATGCTTTTTTAATTTCTATATACAGATTGTGATATTTATTAACAAAAAGTAGACATTTCCAGAAACAAAAAATATTGGGATATAGGATTAAGATTGCCATATAAGGCAACTAGAATGAATTTCTCCTACAGAGTAATCAAGATAGAGTTTTTTTGTTTTTGTTTTTTGGTTTTTTTTAGCACACAGAAACAGGTCCAGCAGCATGCCCCATGAATCTCCAGTGAAGTGATAATAACCACTCAGAGCAAAGAAGAAGAAAAATATCCTGGACTGGAACTGTCCAGACTCTCACCTGCACCAACACAGTCTACAACAGCCTCAGGATATAGCAGGGAAGGCAAGTAAGGGGAATTCAGGAATCCTGTGCTCCTGCCATGTGCTTGTAAGACCCCCTGAGCTTTGTGAGATTCCAGTCCTTCATGATCAACTACCTTACCCATAGCTCTGCCATGGAAAAGTGCCCAAAAGAAAGAAAGAAAGCCTTGAGCAATACCAGCTACCATTTTCCATTTTCTTTGTAGTTTGGAGCAGTTTTTTTGTTTTTTTGTTTGTTTGTTTTTTTTTAGCACACAGTTGGCCTAGGAGGGAATGGGCCCCAAGGGAAAACTCTGTAGCTCCAACAGTTCTTGACTGAGGTGGGTAGCCTGAGAATCCCTGACTGAAGCCCTGAGACCAACTGCACCTTGACATTCGGATAGCAGATTTCCTGAGGCCAAGGCAGGAGCGAGATGGGATGCCTTGCTATAGCAACTTTTCACTCCCTGTGTAAACTCTTTTGTGTCGCCTTGCACAACAGCATTATTCTGGTTACCTGGGGCTTCCTCCTAATCCCCACTGGGGTGGCTAAGAGAGCACACTTGAAGGTTGTTTCATCACCTTTCCTCTGCCCTTTCCATAAAGGCTCAAAGCAGAACTTGGGAAATCCCCAGAGCCCCACACTCAGTCTATGCTGGCTGAGAACTTTCTTGAAGTAACTCTCACCAAGGAACATCTCAATAGCCAACTGTGTCAGTTGTCTTTTTCCCACAGGCACAACCTCCTGGCTGGAGGTCAACAATACAGCCCACCACAATGGATATAATATCTCAACTTGGTGGAACATCTGATTCCAAACCACAGCCTTCCAAGCCAATTCAGTCACTTACGATGCTGTGAGCTAGTGCAGGTACTCAGCACAGGACCACCACAGCTGGCAATTGAGAAACTCACAATACCAAGGCTATATATAACCAAGATGACCCTACAGTGCCTATGTCAACACCCTGTCAACCTAAAATAAGAAGAAACATCCTACTCAAATGAGAAAGAACTATAAAAATAATTCTGACAATATGAAAAAATAGAGTTCTTCAACACCCCTAAAAGATCACACCTACTTTCTAGCAACAGACCCTAACCAACATGAAATTTTAGAAATGCCAGACATACAAGTCAAAAGGTTGATTATAAAACTGATCAATGAACTTCAGCAGAAAATGGAAAACCAATATAAAGACATTAAAAAGCTATTCAGGACATGGATTTAAAAATCTCCAATGAGATGGGCACACTAAAAGAAAGCTGAAATTCAGGAAATGGAAAAAGCATTTAGGGAAGTGCAAAATGCAGTGGAAAGTTTTAATAGTAGACTAGAACAATCAGAAGAAAGGATCTCAGAACTTGAAGACAAGGCTTTTGAATTAAACAAATCAGATAACAATTAAAAAAAAGAGAGAATGGAAAAGAGTCTCCAAGAGATGTGGGATCGTACAAACCTAAGAATCATGGGTTTTCCTGAGAAAGAAGAGAAAACAACATGCTTCCAAAACCTCCATTTGGAATAATGGAGGGAAACTTCCCTGAACTTGCCGAAGATCTGAAATCCAGACACAAGATACCCAAGAATCCCCAGAAGATCCGTTGCAAAAAGGTCATCCCCAAGCCATATAATAAAATGGTTATGCAAAGTTAATGTGAAGAAAATAAGCTTAAGAACAGTGAGACAAAAGAATTAAATACCTTACAAAGGTAAACCTAAAAATGACAGCAAAATTCTCAGAACAAATCCTACAAATCAGAAGGAATTGGGACCCCATTTTCAATCTCCTCAAAGAGACTAACAGTCAGCCAAGGATTTTGCATCCAGCGACCCGCCTGGTCAGCGAGACCTCATCTCTACAATAAAATCAGCAGGGCGTGGTAACGCATGCCTGTAATTCCGGCTGCTTGGAAGGCTGAGGCAGAAGGATCGCCGGAGCCCCGCAGGTCGAGGCTGCGGTGACCCTGAGTGGCCACTGCACTCCAGTCTGGGCGACAGAGTGAGACTTCAACTCAAAAAAAAAAAAAAGAAAAAATGAAACAAAACAAAAACCAGAAAATACATTTAATTAACAAAGAAGAAATGAAGTCCTTTGCAGATAAGCAAACACTAAGGGAATTTATCGCCAAGAGACTGACTCTTTAAAAATACTCAAAAAAGTTCTAAATACTGTACCAAAAGGTTAAAATACAACAGCAGAGAAATGCTGGAAATTATAAAGTTCATAAGCCTTATGGAAGACCAGTACAATAGAGAAAATAAATAAATAAATAAATCAAGCAAGGAAGCAGTTAGATAACCAGTATTATGAGTGGAATAGTACCTTACATATCATTAATAGCTCTTAATGAAAATGGTCTCAATACCCCACTAAAAAGATTGAGACCAAAATACTTGATTAAAAAAAAAAACAAAAAATACTCAACCCAAATAACTGCTGCCTTCAACAGACCAACTTAACTCACAAAGACCCCTATAGAAACAAGGAAAAGTGGGCGGAGGAGATTCCACAAATATGGAAACCAAAAATAAGCAGGAATAGACATTCTCATACCAGATAATACAAACTTTAAATTAACAACAGTAAAAAAAGACAAAGGTTGCTATTATAATGATAAAGGGATTAATTCAATGAGAAGACATAACAATTTTAAATATATATATGCCTAAAACTAGAGTCCTCAGCTCTATATAGCAAGCTCTACTACACCTTAAAAAAAAAGAGAGAGAGAGAGGTAGCTAGTAATACAAGAATAGAGGGAAACTTCAACACTTCACTGACAGTAATAGGTAGATTATCAAGAAAAAACATCAACAAAGAAACACTGGATTTAAACTTGACTCTAAAGCAAATGGAACTAGCAGGTATCTATAGAACATTCCATCCCAAATTGCAGGATATACATGTCTCACATTAGTACATGGAACATTCTTCAAAATAGACCATATAATAGGCCACAAATCAAGTCTCAATAAATTCAAAAACATCAAAATCATATTAAACACTTTCTCAGAACACAGTAGAATAAACTAAAAATTAACTCCAAGAAGAACTCATGAAATCAAGTAAAAACATGGAAGTTACCCAATTTGCTCCTGAATAATCCTTGGGTCAACAATGTAATCAAGATGAAATTTTAAAATTCCTTGAAACAAATGACAATAATGAAACAAGTTATCAAAACTTCTGGGACACAGCCAAAACTGTGCTCAGAGGAAAATTTATAGCACTTAAGGCCGACATTAATAAGACTGAAAGATCAAATATAGACAACCTAACATCATACTTCAAGAAATAAGAAAAACGAATAAATCAAACCGAAATCTGGCAGAAGAAAATAAATAAGATCAGAGCAGAACAAAAGAAAATTGAAATTAAAAAATCAATACAAAATATTAATAAAACAAAAAGTTGGTTCTTTGAAAAGATAAAATTGCTAGACTGCTAACTAAGTTAATTAAGAAATGAAGAGAGAATACTCAAATTAACTCAGTCAAAAATGAAAATGGACACATTACCAATGATAAAATGGAAATTCAAAAGATCATCTGAAACGATTATGAACCTCTATGCAAGTATACTAGAAAATCCAGAGAAAATGGATGAATTCTTGGAAGCATACAACTCTCCAACCTTGAATCAGGAAGAAATAGAACCCTGAACTGACCCATAATGCATAGTGATATTGAAACCATAAATAAAAGTCTCCCAACACAAAAAGTTTAGGACCTGATGAACTTATAGCTGAATTCTATCAGATCCTCAATGAAGAATTGATATCAACTTTACTGAAGCTATTCCTCAAGATTGAGGAAGGGAGAATCTTTCTAACTCTTTCTACAAGGCCAATATCACCTTTACACAAAAACCAGGAAAAAGACACAAGAAAAGAAAATTGCAGACCAATATTCTTTATTAACATACACACAAAAATTCTCAACAAATTAAATTTAGCAAACTGAATTTAAAGGCACATTTAGAAAATACACCATAAAGAAGAACAAACATATGGACTTCGCAGCAACTTGGATGGGTTTAGAGTCTATCATCCTCAGTGATCTATGACAGAAACAAAAAACAGAGTATCATATTTTCTCACTCATGAATGAACCTTGAACAATTATAATACTATGAGAAGGGGATAGGCAGTGGTGGGAAACTGCCAGCGGAGGGGTGGGATTGGCAATTGAGGGAAACTGCTAGGGGAGGGAGGGGCACACATCATCTACAAGGGTACCTGAATAATGAACATTTGTATACCTAATCCTGAATTGTACCCCACATCTGTAAAATAAAATAAAATAAAAGATAATAGCAGCAAAACAAAAAACAAAAAACAAAAAACCCCAAACACCATGATCAAATGGGTTTTATCACAGGGTAGCAGGTGGGACTCAATATATGTAAGTCAATAAACATGATCCACTACATGAACAGAATTAAAACAAAAATCATATCTTCTTTTCCACAGATGCAGAAAAAGCATTTGATAAAATCCGGCATCCTTTCATGATAAAAATCCTTAGCAAATAGGCATAGAGGGAACATTCCTCAAAATAATAAAACTCATGTGCAACAAACCCACAGCCAATATCCTGAATGAAGAGAAATTGAATACATTCCCCCTCAGAACTGGAACAAGGCAAGCATGCCCACATTTACCACCACTATTCAACATAGTACTGAAAGACCTAGTGAAAGCAATCAGGCAAGAAAAAGTGTATTCATATTGAAAAAGAAGAAACCAAACTATCTCTGTATGCCTCCAATATAATCTTATACCTAGAGAATCCTCAAGACTCCCCCAGGGGACTCCTGGACTTGATCAATAAATTTGGTAAAGTTTCAGGATACAAAATCAACACACACAAATAAGTAGCACTGCTATGTACCAACAGCGATCAAGCTGAGAATAAAAATAAGAACTCATTTCCATTTACAATAGCAACCTAAAAGCGGAAACTCCTAGGGATATATTTAAACAGGGAGGTGAAAGCTCTCCACAAGAATAACTACGAAACTCTGATAAAAGAAAATTTAGAGAACAAAATAAATGGAGAAACGCCCTATCCTCATGGATTGAAAGAATCAACACTGTTAAAATGGTCATCCTACCCAAAGTAATCTACAGATTCAACACAAACCTTGTCAAACTTGCAATGTCATTTTTCACAGAATTTAAAAAAAAATCCTAAAATAAAGAACCAGAATTGCCAGTGCAATCCTAAACAAAAAGAAAAAAGCTGGAGGCATCCCATTACCTGACTTCAAATAATACTACAAAGCTGTAGTAACCAAAACAGCATAGTAATAGTACAAAAGAAGGCATATGGACCAATGGAAAATAATAGAGATTCTAGAACTAAACCCAAATACCTACAATCAATTGATCTTTCACAAAGCAGACAAAAACATACACTAAAAAAAGGGCACCCTATTCATAAATAGTGCTGAAACATTGGATAGCTACTTGCAGAAAAATGAAACTCGATACCTACCTCTTTCCATATATAAAAATTAACCCGAGATGGATTAAAAACTTAAATATCAGACCTGAAACCATAAAATTCTAGAAGAAAACCTAGGAAAAACTCTTCTAGACTTGCGGCTGGGCAAATAATTTATAGCTAAATTAATGTAAATCCAATAAAATAAACAAGTGAGACCTAATTAAACTAAAAAATTTCTGCAAAGCAAAATAAATAATCCACAGAGCAAATAGGCAACCTACGAAATGGGAAAAAATATTCACAAACTATACATATGACAAAGGGCTAATATCAGAATCCACAAAGAACTCAAACAAATCATTAAGAAAAAAGCAAATGACCCCATTAAAAAAATGATCTAACCACATGAACAGACATATTTCAAAAGAAGATGTAGAAATGATTAACAGACATATGAAAAAACGCTCAACATCACTTATCATCAGGTAAATGCAAATTAAAACATAATGAAATATCACCTTATACCAGTCAGAATGGTTATTATTTTAAAAAGTCAAATAACAATAGATATTGTCAAGGTGTAGAGAAAAACGAACATATGAACTCTTGGTGGGAGAATAAATTAGTACAACCCTTATGGAAAGTGATATGGAAAATACTCAAAGAACTAAAAGTAGATCAACCATTTGATTCAGGAATCCCACTACTAGGTATTTATCCTTGTTAATTATTTTTATTTTTTATTATGCAGGGCCCCTTGTTGATGGAGTATGCCCCTCCCTCCCCTAGCAGTTTCCCTCAACTGCCAATCCCACCCCTGTTCCCCTGACAGTTTCCCATTACTGCCAAATGCTTTCTTATAGTATTATAATTTTTCAAGGTCCACTTATGAGTGAGAACATATGGTACTCTGTTTTATGTTTCTGTGATAGAAGAAGGGCAAATATATAGGTATCTATCCTAAGGAACAGAGATCATTATGTAAAAAAGACACCTGCACCCTTATGTGGATCACAGCACAATTCACAACTACAAAGATGTGGAATCAACCTAAATGCTCATCAACCAGTCAGTGAATAATGAAAATGTGGTATATATACATTATTGAATACTATTCAGCTATCAAAAAGAAATAATGTCTTTTGCAGCAACTTGGATGGAATCGGAGACCATTACCCTGAGTGAACTAACTCGGGAATAGAAAACCTAACACTGCATGTTCTCACTTGTAAGTGGCAGCTAAAGTAAGGATATGCAGACACAATGATATAATGGACACTCAAAACTCAGAAGAAGGAGAAGCAAGGGATGGAGGGACAAGAAAATCACCTACTGTATACAATGTGCACAGGTGGGGATAATTGGCACTCTTAAAGCCCAGACCAAAAATGATTTGAATCTCCCAAAGCTATTGAAAGAGACAGCGCAACTCATTCAGGTCCCTTCTCACTGTGGGAGCTTTTCTGTTCTCTCAATAAATCCTGCTGTAAACAAAAAAAGAAAAAGAGAGAGGAGGGGGAGAAGAAAAAGAGAGAGAGAGAGAGAGAGAGAGAGAGAGAGAGAGAGAGAGAGAGAGAGAGAGAGAGAGGGAGGGAGGGAGGGAGGGAGGGAATATTGACTCAGGATGGTGATGTTAAAAATTTACTTGATGTAGAATACATCTTAGAATGTACAGAAGGAAATAATTTTTTCTTTCTGCTTACCACATCTTTAAGATTTCAATATCAGAAATGAAATATCCAGGTTAGTGGAGTGGTACAAAGTACTCAATTTCTAATCACAATTTTGCCACCGTTATGTGAAGGCATTATCTCAGAGGCACAAAAAACGAATTCTGCAAGAAGATTATTTTTTTTTTATTGTAGTTTGAATGAGTTAGGAAAAGCCTCAATTTTTCACTCTCTTAGGTCCTTCAGTGCATTTTTTCCTTCATGTTACTGTTTATGCAAGTTAAAGTTTATTGGTAACAGAATTCTTGCACTGCAAAATAAAAACATAAGAAGTCATGTAAATGGTTATTGAGCTTACCGAGATTAGCAAAACTTTTATTGCAAATCAATCTGTACTCAGCAAATAAAAATCATTATTAGTTGTATAAACACAACTTCCAGTTTGACTTTCGGGATGTCATACTACTTCTGTACCTAGCAGTTTCTGCCCTTATATTTGTAATGTTACACAAACTGTGTTATTTTCTTTTATGTGCTATTTGCATGAGTAAGCCATCAGAGAATAAATTCTATATTTAAATTATAAAAAAAAGAAAGAGAAGATTTTCACATGAAATTAGGCAAGTGGTGTGGGAAAATTGATTAAATGTATCAAGTATTGTGTAATAGAGGACATTGTGTTTGCAAAATATAAGTGCCAGGGTAATAAGTTCTTAAAAATAATATGTAATATAAACATCATGTTTGACAAATAATTGCCAGTAAAGTATAAGATTTTGTTAATGATCAGAAAACAAATAAAGTCATAGCTTATTTAGTGAAATTCACATCTAATACTGGGAGAGTGACATTAAAAGGATGAGCAAATTACTGAAAACTTCTATATACAGAATAGTACTTTAATCTGTAAAATAAGAAAAATCACAATTTTTGACTTTATAGATTTGCTGTGAAGATGACATGCAACAATGCCTGTGAAGAGCTTGGTACATTTTCTAACACAGCAGTCACAAGGTGTTGTCCACAGAGTTCTGTGCATCTTTAAGACTCTTACATGGGGTCTATATAGGAAAAGCTGTTTTTATAACAATATTAAGATATTATTTAGATTTTCACTCTGTTGACATTTGTACTGATGGTACTGTGGTATAAAAAATTGAGAAATATGCATAAACAAGAACTTTCGTTTTCTGAAATAGTATGGTTGTCTTAAGGAAGGCATTTGTGTGATAATAATTTTAGTTGGGATATGAACTAGCCCTTTTTTCATGGAAATATTTTTACTTAAAAGAATAGCTGGCAGACAAATATGGTTATTCAAACTTGGATATTTGATAGATGTTTTTTGAAAACTAACAAAAATAATATGTTATTTTAAAGAAAACAATCAACAGGTAGTTTTCTGAAATAATCATATTTTAAAATATAACTATATTTCATAAACCTTTTAATTGGCTTAATACCCCCATGTTAAAATAAATCCAAATATCATAAAATGTTTACTTTTAATTTCAAATGAGATAATACTGGTAGCTACAACCTACATAAAAAAAAAAAACTTTTGAGAGATTCTCAATACTTTTAGTGTAAATGTTTCCTGAGAAAGTATTTGAGAACTGAATTTCTAGTACAAAGACAATTCTGAACATATTTTAATAATTACTGTTTTCTGCATATTAGGATACAAGTGGAGTTTGCTATGTTTCAGATAATGTTGGACAGCTAAAGGGGCTCAATTATACATCTGCTGAAAAAAAAGATGATTAATTTTAGTCATGAAAATGTATAAGCTGAGCTCGGTGGCTCAGCCTGTAATCCCGCGCCTTTGGGAGGCTGAGGTGAGTGGATTGCCTGAGCCTGTGGGTTCGAGACCCGCCTGGGCAGCGAGACCTCATCTCCACAATAAATCAAAAAATCAGCCGGGCGTGGTAGCGCATGCCTGTAATTCCGGCTACTCGGAAGGCTGAGGCGGAAGGTTTGCCGGAGCCCAGCAGGTTGAGGCTGCAGTGGCCGGGAGCGGCCACTGCACTCCAGTCTGGGCGACAGAGTGAGACTCCAACTCAAAAAAAAAAAAAAAAAGAAAATGTATAGTCTTCCCAAAATTGAAAGAATTGAAGTACTGACTTTTTTGTTTAGACAAGTGTGTTTTTGCTTATGTCTTAGCTTATGTTAAGTGAGTATGGAATATAATTATGTTCATTCACAATGCCAACTTTCTTTATTCATAAAACCAGTGGATACATGTAGTAACCATTCAGACAGCAACTATAATGATACCAGCATAGTCTTAGATAATTATATGTTTTATTAATTTGTACATATTTACTGAAAGCTAGCTAGTACACCCATAAGTGCTTGGAAGTTAAAAAAAAAGTTTGATCCTTTATCCTAAGGGTCTTATCATTTAATGAGCTAATAGAGACATTGACACACAATTAATGCTATAAAAACATTTTTATTTTCACATACGTTTTAATTCGTTTTTCAAAAAGAAACTATAAAATTGATTCCTAAATCCTTTTAGTGAAGCATGATGGTTTGATAGGAAAAGCATTATTTGGGGGGTCAGATAGAAATTTTGTAGATGGTCTACACCTGTTAATAGGTTTGATGTTGAGAAAATTATTTAATTACTGTAAAATTAATCTTAACATTTTATTTAATTATCCATATAATATTGTTGGCACATATTAGATGTTCAATAAATATAACTTTCTTTTCCATTAATAAAAACCGATACTAAATTAAATTCCCCACCCAATGCAGGTTAGTTTCTATAACAAACTTTTATTCTAGAGGTAGAATAGAAAAAATTATGATAATAAGTATATTACATGTAGATAGTCAATTCAATGTTGCCTTTTTAATTTTTTTAATAAATAAAAATGTTATTTTTTTCCTGTTAGACTGAAGGCAAATGTCACATAGTAATCTCTTTGAATTTCAGGTATCTCTTTAAAATTGATAAATTACATTCCAACTGGCTCTAACTGAATATCTTTGACTTTTGATATATCGTTTAAAATTATAGGAAAGACTTGCCTTCATTGAAAACAAGATAATAACCAATAAAAGTCAATAAAATAGACAAAGCTTAATGATGCGACATTTTGTTTTATTTATATAACTCATAAATTATAATTTGTAATATAGATAAAATAGTGTAGGCATCTTAGAGGAAGGACTCTACCAAAAAATGAAATAAAATGAAACTAAATTAAATAAAAGGCTTTGGCTTATTTGCTGACTATTTCCATGGCCTGGTTTCATCTCTCCTCTCACGGAGCTATTTGTGCTTTTAAAATATACTAGACTGTGGTAATTTCTGTTTCTAGCTATGATGGTGTTGTAGATACTAGACTACTTCCTGCTTAAAGTAATTATAAAGCTAGGAAATATGTGAGAAAAATGTTTTCAAACCTTGGGCAACATCCAGCACATGTAAATAATTCTAAAAAGAGGAAATTTATGAGTTAAGTCTAATGATTTATTTTTTTTTCCTTGGGGTCACTTTCCACATCACAACATAGAAGAAACTTACACACACACACACACACACACACACACACACACACACACACACACAGCAGTCTCAGTGAGCTACAGAAGCAGACTTTAATGTCTGGGGCTACTGGTGTGACTAAGTTTGTAGCAGAGGATGTTTCTGAAGACCAAGGGATCAGCTGATGTCTGGTTGCTCACGCACACAAGCCCAATCACTAAGACAAGTGTTGCCAGGGAAGTCTTTTGATTCAGTGACATCAGTAGGAGATTGGAGACAAATCTCAAATCTGTCTTCCCAACTGATTGAAATTAGAGTTGTATACAGCAGGAAAGAAATGTAACTATGTGTAGGAAAACAGGAATTAGGAGGGATAAAGAAGATGAGTTGGTCAACAGGAACTAGATGTGGGAAAACAGGCAGCAGGTAGTCAGTTCGGATGGAGGAAAGCTCTGGTGTCTCCTTGTTCAGATGTGGTGATCTGATAAACTTCGACTCGGAACAGATATGCATTTCTCAAGTTTTAAAACTGAAAAGGCTAATTTCTTTTTTTTTTTTTTTGAGTGGGAGTCTCCAGACTGGAGTGCAGTGGCACGCTTCTGGCCACCGCAGCCTCGACCTGCTGGGCTCCGGAGATCCCTCCAGCTCAGCCTTCCAAGTAGCCAGAACTACAGGTGCACGCTACCACGCCCAGCTAATTTTTAAAAAAATTTATTGTAGAGACGAGTTCTTGCCAAGTTGCCTGGGTGGATCTCGAGCCTGTGGGCTCAGGCAATCCACTGGCCTCTGCCTCCCAAAGTTCTGGGATTCCAGACTGACCCACTGAGCCTGGCTGGGAAGGTCAATTTCTATGTTTATTTAAAAAAACTGTAGACATTAGTTTTATGAAACAGTGGGCTGGTTTCAGGGATACCAAAGACAAGGGCATAGGGTGGAGAAGTATTAAAAAAAAATCAACCTAGTATTCCCCTGAATCACAACACTCTTGGTTTTCCTCCTGTTACTGCTTATTCATTCTTTGTCTGCTGTGCTGATTTCTCCACGAATCCCTGATCTCTTTTTCTTTCTTTCTTTCTTTTTTTTCCTTCCTTCCTTCCTTCCTTCCTTCCTTCCTTCCTTCCTTCCTTCCTTCCTTCCTTCCTTCCTTTCTTTCCTTCTTTCTTTCTTTTTGAGTTGGAATCTCACTCCAATGGCCAGGCTGGAGTGCAGTGGCACGCTCACGGTCACCCCAGCATTGACCTGCTGGGCTCAGGTGATCCTTTCACATCAACCTTCCAAGTAGCTGGAACTACAGGCATGCGCTACCATGCCCAGCTAATTTTTTGATTTATTGTAGAGGTGAGGTCTCACCAAGTTTCCCATGCTGTTATTGACCCATGGGCTCAGATAATTCCCTCATCTTGGCTTCTCAAAGTGCTGGGATTACAGCCTTGAGCTACTGCACCGGTCATTCCTGATCTCTTAATGCTAATATGACAGTGACCCCCTTACTCAGCCTGAGTACGTCTTCTCTTCTCTTTCTATACACACAAATGAATGATCTTAACCAGCTGCATGGCTTTTGATAACAGTATATCAGCTGCCTGTTGATAGCATCCTAATTTATATTTCCAGCTCAGATCTTTCTTCCAAACTCCAGATTTATATAAGTGACTTCCTACTTAACACTTCCACTTGGATGTCTATTAAGAATCTTAATTTGCATATGTCCATAAACAAAGGGAGACATATAGTTTCATATAGTCCCTGAGTTAGAAAGAGTAATTAGTCCCATGACGAGGCTGTGGGAAACACTTGGTCTGATCAGTCCTAACAAACCAAGATAAATTGGAATTTAGAACAATAAGTAACCCCATATTCGTACAAAAGGAAAAAAATTATCTATTTCTTAATATCTTATCCCCAGTCCCCAAATTTAGCATTGCTATAATAAACTTGGCTGTTGATGAATGCGATTTACTAGCTTCTTTGAGATAGGATTTTAATTGCACCAAAAATGCTTATTCCTTCAAAGTCATAGGAGTAGATTATGCCTCAATGCCTCCTAGCAAGCAAAGAGTGGAACTCAGCAGTCCCACGTAGTGATCAGGATTTATCTTTCATCGTACACTCCCTTTGCACCCCATTTCAACCAGTCCCTTAATCTTACTACCATTTCTCAAAACTCTTGTCATCAAAAGTAGGTCCTGATTTTCATGGAACCACCCTCTGCTTCAGGCTATTTCATCCGAATTGACTTAGATTCAGTATGTAACTGATGAGTAGGTCATTTGTCATGAACAAGGTAGTGGCAAAGAAAAAAATATTCTCTAGCAGGTGCTATAGATCCTTGGAATGAACATATTATTTAAAATCTCTATATCTGGATTTAGTTTGCGTTTTATGTCTTAAATTTTGGTTTTGTTTTTTTACTTTTTTTTTAGTACATTTGTTAGTTTTCAATGTGTCAATAGGTAGAGGGAGGACTATATTTGAAATGAAAAAACATAGATAGCTAGAAACAAATATACATTTAGATGGATATTCAATAGCATTTTAATGCATGATTTCAGTATCTTTAATTATAAATTATGTTTAATTTCTTTGTGTTCTTCTGTGTTATCTAAATCTCTACAGTATATTTGATTTATGTAATTACACAAAGTGCAAAAAAATCTAATCACTAAGAAAAAACATTTAAATGGGAAGCTAAATTTCACTCTTAGAAAAATGCCTGTGGTACAGTAAGATTTTATAACTTCTACTACAAAGACAAAGGAAATTACAAGTTGAATTTCATCCCTTTAGGTTAATGGGTTTTTAGGCTGATAACACTAGGGAATGCAATATAAATAGAATAGGTATACTTTTGTTGGTTATTTATCATTAAAGATATTGTTGAGAAGTGTTAGCAGGATTTCAGTATGGTTAGATGGTATCATAGTTCTTTAAGTGACCATCAGAAAGTGGGTGAATTAACATTTGATATCAATTCATGGGAAATCCTATGGTATAGATCTGAATCTGGCCATAATAATAATTTAATCAATGAAAAACGATGTAATGCTTATTGTACTTGTAAGTAATAAGGTACTCAGCCTAGCCGACATCAGGCCAAAGTACTTATCCAGAGAATACATAACCAGAAAAAAAAGTATTATGTAGGGTTTCGATACAGCAAGAAGTTTAAAATTACATTTCTCTGAACTTATGGAGGCGAGTGTTAAAAGTTGTTAACCAGAAAAGGATTTCAAGTCTATGATTGCTAACTGATTATAAAGATATTAGAGAGATGATATCAGAGCTTGGTTTTCAATGACTAAAGCCAAAATATTGTATATGCAAATGGAAATAAAATATATTACATGGAACAACCCCTTCAGGTCCCCTCCCACTGTGGGAGCTTTTCTGTCCTCTCAATAAATCCTGCTTTCACACACACACACAAAGTAAAATAAAATAAAATATATTAAACAATAAATATATTTGAATCTGAGTTTTTCTAAGAACAAAAAGAAACCATTTTAAGTGTACAAGCTTCCTATGCGTGTGTATGCATGCCTGCATGTGTGTGCATAGTTTACAATATCTCTAAGTCTCAGTGTGACTTAATGTCAAAATGTGTGCATTATTTCTGTTTAAGTGTTCTTGTTGCCAGCTGCTCATAAATTGTAGGTGGTTTCATTGAGAAGCTTCTGTATAAATTTATGGGCCTATCAATTTTCTGGATAATTTATCTTGCACTTGATGATTCCAAACATGTTCAGCTCCATTAAATGCAATGTCATCCTTTTCCCAGGGGCCAGTTGATCTCAGTGTCTGTTAAAGCCTACTATCATAAAAAAAGTTTTCTATCTTTGCTTTTCTAAAATATACAAATTACAAAAAATAATTATATAATCTTGGGAGTAGGAAAAGCTTTTCAAAAGGTGAAACAAAACTTACGAATAATAAAGAAAAAATACACAAACATATTGCACCAACACACACACATACACACACACACACACACACACACACACACACACACACAAGACATAAAGGAAAAACATATTTGCAAGACATTTTAAAAGAGCTAATAATGTCTTTTTACACATGATATAATTTGCAAAAGAAAGTCTGGAAAGGTATAAAAACATGAATAGCAAGAATGATTTTGCAAAGAGGAACTAAGAAGCACTTCATTTTTACTTTATCTACATTTATGTTGTTAGCAAATTATGTGCATTTTTTTGTACTGAAAGACATTTTTAAACTGTGGTCTTGTTTGTCCTCTCTACTTTTTTGTTGATTCTCTTCTTATTTTAATAATGTGTAATAAAACAAAGACTGTGACGGGACAGATTGGACTGTGAGAGTCTTCACAAAAGTGAGTGTCCATAAAGACTCCCTGCATGAGTGGATGCATGCCAGTGGGAGAGTGAAAGTTTTTGTCTGAGGGAGTCTTGGGTTCATGCACCAGGGCCTCTCCCCCAGAGGTGACTGCAACCCCCCACTACCCTGAGATTAAAATAGCTGGCGCACAGGATTGCCAGCTGTTCTTGGGACTCTCCTGGGAAAAGCCTGTAGTTTATAACTGTTTCTCACCACTTGGCGCCCAGCCCACACTATCACCTATGACAGCAAAAAGGCTAGAACCCCAAATTATGGAGAGAGAAGATTGGGGAGAACTGGAGAAGAGCCCCACCACTGATGAGGAAACCCCAACAGGAGCCACATTATCTGTCCTGGGCCCAGGCAGAGATCTGCATTGCCCCACCCAGGTACATCCAGTCTCCAACTCCAACTTGGGACCTAGAGGCAATCTCATCAAACTCAGAGGGATGGAAGCCCCTCCCCCATGCTGGACAAGACACAGACAAATCAAATCTGAGTGGAAGACTTGACAAGCAGCAAGCTGGGTGAGTCCAGATCTGATCTACTCTCCTCCCACAGTAGGCCTGGAGTGCCTCACCCCTAATGAGAGCAACCCTATCACCTTGAGCTGAGAGCAGAGGGGATGGGCAGGAGAGCAGAGGTGAAAGGAATTTAAACTTACAGGAATGACTCCAGAGTGAATTTTGTGGGTTTTTTTTTTTTTTTTTGGTTTCTGTGTTTGTTTGCTTGTTTTTTGTTTTAGTTTTCTTTCTCTCACTTTCTGTTTTTGATTACATTTTTATAATTATTTTGTTTATGTTATTTTATTGCTTTTTAAAAGACTTTTGTGTACTGGTATTTTTGAGGGAGAGTACATCAGTAGGGGATTTTTTGTTCAGTTTCTATATTTGTATAATTGTGTGTGTTTTAGTTTTTAATCTTTCCTGTCTTTGTGTCTCTTTTCATTTGTTAGTTGGTACACCTGTTTGTTTTCCCTCTTATTCTTTCTCCACCTTTCTCTTGTCCATACCCTTCTTTTTTCTATTCTTTTCCTTTTTGTTACCTCATTTTGCTTTCAGGGACAAGCCTATATCCCCACTGCATGAGCAGATTGTAAGGCAGTGGGAAGCTGGTTCCAGGGGACCCACACACCTGTCAGCGGATACTGGGATCTGCAGATACTTTCTGAATCATAGCTACTCTCCAATTAAATCTCAAAGCTGCAAAAAGGATAGCCCCCACCACAGTTCAGCTTCAGAGTTGAACAAAGCTAGAGGATCCACATAAGGAAAACTAGGAGATTGAGCAAATAGAAGTAAAAGTTACCCCCATTCCTGAACAAAAGAATTAAAAGAAGAAGAAAAAAAATGAGGGAGGAAAGTCTACACAAATGAAAAAAAAAAAGAAGACTATGGGGCTCACACAGACCCCCGGGAGGTCAGACACAGAGAATACAGAGTTCGGAATGCAAACAATGAAGAGCCCCCAGAATGACTGGTCTCAAATCACAATCTCAGATATCAAGACATTAATGGAGAGGATAAATAGAGTCAAGGAGAGGCAAGAGGAAAGAATTAAGGAGTTGATAACTGAGATAACCACAATAAAGGAGACAGAGAATGAAATAAATAACAAATTGATAAACGTGGAAAGTAGAATTAGTCAAGCAGAAGAAAGAATCTCAGAGCTTGAGGATCAAAATATGGAACTGACCCAAACTGTCAAAAACATAAAAAGGAAACTTAAAAAGACAGAGCAAAACCTTCAAAAGATGATTGATTCTTTCAAGAGGCTGAGTCTAAGATTAACTGGAATTCCTGAGGCAGAAAGAGAGACAGAGATCACCCTGGAACAAACATTCCATGAAATTATCCAAGAAAACTTTCCTCATCTCATCAGTGATGTGACCATTCAAACACAATAGATTCAGAGAACCCTGCAGAATGACAAATGAGTAGACCTACTCCTAGACACATAGGAATTCGCCTACACAAAGTCGTTATAAAAAAGAAAATCCTAAAGGCAGCAAGAGAAAAAATCAGGCTACCTACAGGGGAAGACCAATTAGAACAGCAGCAACACAGAAACACTTCAGATGAGGAGAGCTTGGAGCCCAATCTTCAAAATTCTCAAGGAATAAACAATTTCAACCAAGAATTGCCTACCCAGCTAAGTTAAGCTTTATCTGTATGGAGAATTAAAATTTCCCCCAAACATTCAATCCCTAAGAGCTCACGCTGCCTCCAGACCAGCTCTATAAGAAACACTTAAGATGGTATTAGATACAGAAGAAAGGGAAAAAAGAATGATAATGTTCTTCACAAAAATGCAGGAAAAAGATGGAAAACACACATGAATCAACTCAAAAATCAAAAGGAAAAAAACAAGCAAACAGCAACAACAACAACAAACTCTGTAAGAACCTCATGATGGGATAAGCTCTCACATTTCAATAATTAGCCTGAATGTGAATGGACTAAATGCATCACTGAAAAGACATAGAAAGGCAAAATGGATAAAATATCATGAGGCAGCAATATATAGTCTCCAAGAAACTCACCTCACCAAAAGGGACACTCACAGACTCAAAGTAAGAGAATGGAAAAAAAAATTCAAGTGAGCAGAACACAAAAGAGCAGGAGTTACAATCTTTATATCAGACAAAATACCCTTTAAGATATCAAAAATTAAAAAATATATATATGGAAGGTCACTACATAATGATAAAAAATTCAACCCATCAATAAGAAATATTTATCCTAAACATATATGTACCCAAAGTAGAATCACTAACTTTCATAAAGCAGCTTCTAGGTAAACCTAAAAAAGATATTGGACAACTCATTCAGGTCCCCTCCCACTGTGGGAGCCTTTTCTGTCCTCTCAATAAATCCTGCTTTAAAAAAAAGATATTGAATCTAACACTATCATAGCCAGGGACTTAAATACCCCACTCATGACCCAAGATAGATCACCAAGATGAAAAATCAGGAAGATACAGAACCTCACATGATGCTTGACCAAATGGACTTAATTGATAGCTACAAAACACCCAGCAGCCACAAAATATACATTTTACTCATCACCAGAGGGAGTGTACTCTATGATTGACCACGTCCTTAACCATAAATCAAGCATAAACAAATTTCACAAAATTAAAATCCTGACATGCACCTCTTCACACCACAGTGGAAAAAAATAAATATCAACACCAACAAAGTTCCCTCAAAACCCACAAAGACATGGATACTAAACAGCATGATGCTGAACAACTACTGGGTCAACACTGAAATCAAAACAGAAATTAAAAGATTCCTGGAAACAAATGAAAACGAAAAAAAAAAAAATCCTACCAAAACCACTGGGAAACCATGAAAGTAGTACTAAAAGAGGAATTTAAATCTCTACAAACACATATGAAGAAAATGGAAAGATCAAAAGTTAACAGCCTAACAAATTACCTAAGGGATCTGGAAAAGCAAGTTCACCAAAACTCTAACTTCATCAGAAGAATCCAGATCACCAAAATAAAAGTCCAAATTCGGAACACAGAAAACAAAAAGATAATACAAAAAATCAACAAAACAAAAAGCTTGTTCTTTGAAATGATAAATAAGACTGATGGTCCCCTAGCTAAACTGACCAAGAAAGAGAGAGAAAAAGCCCAAATAAACACAATCAGAAATGCAAAAGATTAAGTCACAATTGACCCCAAGAAATAAAGATTATCAGAGTTACTATGTACACTAATATGGAAACAAACTTGAAAACCTAAAGAAAATGGAGTACTTTCTGACATCACACAACCTCTTCAAGTTGAAACAAGAAATTGAGACCCTAAATAGACCAATAACAATCCAGGAAATTGACTATGTCATAAGAAAACTTCCTACAAAACAAAGCCCTGGACTAGAATTCTATAAAACATGCAAGGAGGAACTGATACCAATCCTACTGAAAGTATTCCAGGCAATTGAGAAAGATGGAACTCTCCCCAAATCATTTTATGAAGTTAACATCACATTGATAACCAAACCAGGTAAAGATACAACAAAGAAAGAGAACTACAGACCAATATCCTTGATGAACATAGATGCTAAAATTCTCAACAAGATCCTAGCAAACCGGATTCAGCAATACATCTCAAAAATCATCCACCATGACCAAGTATGCTTCATCCCCAGAATGCAGGACTGGCTCAACATTTGTAAGATCATAAACATCATTAAATACATCAGCAGGTATAAAAACAAAAAAACCCCACATGATTGTATCATTAGACACGGAAAAGTTTTTGACTTAATCCTGCACCCCGTCTTGAAAAAAACCCTTGTACATCTGGGCATAGGTGATACATACTTCAAAATAGTAAGATTCATCTACAAGAAACTCACAGCCAGCATACTGCTAAACAGACAGAAATTGGAACCATTTCTCCTGAAAACAGGAACAAGACAAGGATGCCGACTCTCACCCCTCCTTCTCAACATAGTTTTGGAAGTCCTAGCTAGAGCAATCAGAAAAGAGAAGGAGATCAGCGATATCCAAACAGGAAAAGAGGAAGTCAAGTTATCCTTCTTTGCAGATGCCATGATTCTATACCTCAAAAACCCCAAAGAATCTGTCAAAAACCTCCTTGCACTGATAAAGGACTTTGGCAAATCTCAGAGTATAAAAATCAATGTGCAAAAGACAGTTACATTTCTATACACCAATAATAAACAAACAGAAACCCAAATAATAGGCACAATTCCATTCACAATAGCCAGGAAAAAAAATCAAATACTTTGGCATCTTCCTAACCATAGATGTGAAAGACCTTTACAATGAAAACTACAATGAAAACTGCTCAAAGAAGTCAAAGATGACACAAACAAATGAATAAATAGTCCATACTTATGAACTGGAAGAATCAACATTGTTAAGATGGCCATCCTACCCAAGGCAATCTACAGATTTAACACAATACAAATTAAATTATCAGCAGCATTCTTCTCAGACCTGGAAACAACAATACAGGAATTCATATGGAAACATAAATGACCACGAATCACCAAAATTTAATCCTCAGCAAAAAACCAAAAAAATCAAATCAAAACAAAACAAAACAAAAAACAGAGCAGGAGTCATCACACTCCCAGACTTTAAACTCGATTATAAAGTTACAATAATCAAAACAGCCTGGTATTGGTACAAGAACAGACATATAGACCAATGGAACAGGAAAGAGATTCCAGTAGCAAAATCTCAATTTCTCAACCAACTAATCCTGACAAAGGCTCCACCACCAACGACTGGGAAGAGGAGAACCTACTCAGGAAATGATGCTGGAAAACTGGATGACCACATGCAGAGGATTAAAACATGATCCCTATCTATCACCATACACAAAAATCAACCCAAATGATCAAAGACCTAAATGTAAAACCTCAAACTATAAGAACCTTAGATAACACAGGAGACACACTTATGGAAACTGAAACTGGCAACCAATTCCTGATCAAAACCCCAAGTACCCATGCCATAAGAGATAAGAGAGACAAGTGGGATCTCATCAAACTGACAAGCTTCTGCAAAGCCAAAGACACCATTAAGAGAGCCAGGAGACAGGCCACAGACTTTGAAAAAATATTTGCCAACTCTATGTCTGACAAAAGTCTAACATCTACAATCTACAAGGAACTCAAACATGCTGAAAAGAAAAAACAAACAATCCCATTACAAAATGGGCAAAAGATATGAATAGACAGTTCTCAAGAGAAGACATATGAGCAGCCAACATATACATGAAAAAATGCTCAGCCTCACTAGCCATTAACAAAATGAAAATTAAAACTACACTGCGATACCACCTAACTCCAGTCAGAATGACCATGATCAATAGCTCAAAAAACAACAGATGCTGGAGAGCATGCGGCAGAAAGGGAACCCTTCTACACTGTTGGCGGTAGTGTAAACTAGTACAGCCTCTGTGGAAAACAGTGTGGCGATTCCTAAAAGATCTAAAAATCAACCTTTCATACTACCCTGCAATCCTGCTACTGGGAATATACCCGGCAGAACTCAAATCACTCTATAAAAAAGATACCTGCACATGTATGTTTATTGCAGCATTGCTCACAGTAGCAAGAACATGGAACCAACTGTGCTGACAATCCAAAGAGGATTGGATAAAAAAGATGTAGTACATATACATGATGGAAGATTACACAGCTATAAAGAACAAAATCATGAACTTCACAGCAACCAGGATGGACTTAGAATCTATAATACTGGGTGATCTTTCACAGAAACGAAGAACTAAAATCACATGTTTTCACTCATAAGTGGACCTTGAAGAATTATCGTAGTACTATAAGAGAAGGATTGTCAGTAGTGGGAAACTACCAGGAAAGGACTGGGGAAGTGGGATTTGCAGTACTGGGAATCTGCCTGGGGAAGGAGGGGAACACCTCATCCGCAAGAATACCTGCATAATGAGCATTTGTATAACTAATCCTGAATTGTACCCACATCTTAAAATAAAAAAATTAAAAGTTAAAAATAAAATAAAATAAAAATTTCATTCACAACAGAGAGAAAACTTGAGATTAGAAAAAAAAAAAACAAATAACATATAAGAAAACACATCTGTTTGCAAAAATGTGTGTGTGTGTGTGTGTGTGTGTGTGTGTGTGTGTGTGTGTGTGTATGGGAGAAATAGAGAGATGGAGAGAGATTGATTCTTTAGGCGCTATGTTTACTTGTGAGCTTTGTTGGATTATCTAGAAAGATAGATATTTTTAATTCTTTTGTTCAATCTTACTATCTTTTATTTCATTTTCTTGCCTAATTGCCCTAGCTTGAACTTCCAGTAAAATGTTGAATAAAAATTGCAAGAGTGGACATTATTTTCTTTCCACTATAAAGGAGAGACATTCAGTGGTACATCAAGTATGATGTTAGATGTGATTTATTCATTGATGCACCGTATCAGGTTCAGTTTATTTCTATTCTAGTTTGTTGTGTCCTTTAATAAGAAAAGGATGTTGGATTTTGCCAAACAATTTTTATATAGCTGTAGAGTTGATCATGTGGACTTTGTCATTTATCTAATTAGTATTTTGTATCACATTAATTGATTTTTCAGATGTTAAATTAACTTTGTGATACTGGGATATATTTCAGTGCATTAAGGTATAATCTTTTACATACACTGCCCACATACCCTGCTGGGCTCAGTTAGCTAGGATTGTGTTGAGTAATTTTTGCATCCATATAATTAAGAGATATTGCTCTACAGATGTTTTGGTGATGTCTTTTTATTTTATTATTATACCTGTAGCACTAACCTGATAGAATATATTGGGAAACATTTTCTTTTCTTCTATTTGTTTTGGAAGAGTTAATGAAAGATTGATAAAGTCATCTGACTTGAGCTTTTCTCTGTCATAACTTTGCAATTTTAAATATGTTAATTCAGGATTTTTACTTCCTGAGGCAATTTGGGAGACTTATTCATCCTGTTTTGGTTATCAAATTTGTTAGGCTAAATTGATTATATTATTTTATTATAATCTCTTTTTTATTCTCATAAGATCAGTAGTGTCTTCTGTTTCATTTCTAATTTTAGTAATTCACTCTTCTCTCTTACTTTATTGGTCATTAAGCCATGTTGTCATTAAGCTAAAATTTTTCAGTATTTTCAAACAATCAATGTTTTATTTGTTAATATTCTCTATTGTTTTTCTATTTTTGTTTTTAATTTATTCCACTTTTGTCTTTATTATTTCCCTCTTTCTACTTGCTTTATTTTAATCTGATCTCCTTTTTCTAGCTTCCTTGATAAACACTTTGTTTATTGATTTGAGATAGTTATTCTTTTTAATATAGATATTTAGAGGTATACATCTATCTCTAAGCACTAATTTAGTTGCATTTGATAATTCTTGTAATGCTGTGTTTAGGCTTCCACTGATTTTAAAGGCATTTTCTAATTTTTTATTTCTCTTTTTGTCTGATTGGATGTTATTATTTTAATATTCATGTGTTTCCCCAAATTCTTTCTGTTATTGACTTCTAATATTAGTCCATTGTAATTGTACAAAATACTATTAGTGATTTTAAGTATTAAATTATTGAGGGTTGTTTGGGCTTGTTTTAATGATCTAGCATATGCATTATTCTGGATAGTGATTCATATACATTCAAAAGAATGTGTATTGAGTTATTGATGGATGGAGTGTTCTATGCTTGTTATGTCTAGGTGGCTTTTATTACATCTTTTATTTCCTTATTGATCATATGCATGACTGTGACCATTATTGAAAGTGGGATATTGAAGTTACCAGTGATTATTGTTGAATTTTTTTTCTCTTCAATACCAGTTTTTGCTTTATATACTTTGGGACTTTACTGTTAGTGGCATATGTTTGTAATTATTAGGCCTTCATTGTGGGTTTATTCCTTTATTATTATTAAATTTTCTTCATTTTCTTTAATAATGATTTTGACTTTAAGTATGTATCTTGACTTTAAGTATGGTCACTCTAGCTCTCTTTTAGGAGCTGTTTGCAAGGCATATCTTTTTCCAACATTTTATTTCAACCTATTTGTTTTTTTGAAATGACTCATAAGTTAGTACTAATGTCTGTCATTTGGTATTCATTTATTATCTGGTACTTCTGTATGTATTATAATTTTAAATTTTATTTGTTCCTCTGTTTCTCCAGCTCTCCTATTTTTTGTTAAATATGTTTTTTAGCCGGGCTCGGTGGCTCAGCCTGTAATCCCGCGCCTTTAGGAGGCTGAGGTGAGTGGTTTGCCTGAGCCGGCGGGTTCGAGACCCGCCTGGGCAGCGAGACTTCATCTCTACAATAAATCAAAAAATCAGCCAGGCGTGGTAGCACGAGCCTGTAGCTCCAGCTACTCGGAAGGCAGAGACAGAAGGATCGCCGGAGGCCAGCAGGTCGAGGCTGAGGTGGCTGGGAGCGGCCACTGCACTCCAGTCTGGGCGACTGAGTGAGACTCCAACTCAAAAAAACCAAAAAAACAAAAAATATGTTTTTTATTATAGCATGCAATTCTTTGGTATCTTGCTATATTATTAAGTTGTTTGTCCTATTAGTTGCAGGGGAAACTACAATTGAAAGGTTAATTCAAAACAATCTAGATCAGGTTAATACCAATTTAATTATAGCATTATACAATACCTTAGATATAACTTTCTTTCTTCCTCTTTTATATCATTAATATTATGTAAATTATACCTTCATTAATATTATTATTAATATTATGTAAATTATTGCTTTCTTCTGTTTTCTTTCAAATATGAAAACCAGAAAAGGCTACACACAAAAATGCATTTACATTATGTTACATATTTAATATATTGTACCATTACTGGTGCTATTTATTTGAAAAAAATTTGAGTTACTGCTTAGAGTCCTTTCACTTGAGAATAAATACTCCACACCTCATCAACAAGGGTACCTGCATAATGAACATTTGTATACCTAACCCTGAATTTTACCACACATCTTTAAAATAAATAAAAATAAATAAATAAATAAATAACTGATTCCTTTCAGTATTTCTTAATATGAAGCCCTGTTAGTAATTTTTTTTGCAGTTTTTGTTTACCTAAGTTGTTAAATACTGGTTTTACTGGAAATAAAATTCACGGTTCACATTTACTTGCAGCTTTTTGAATATGTTATTAATATATTCTCACTGCCTTTTGGTCTCCATGGTTTCTGATTAGTAGTCAGTTGTTAATCTTACTAAGTCTATCTTGCACATAATGAGTTGATTTTCTCTTGCATTTTTTCATGATTATATACTTGTGTTTGACTTTTAACAGTTTATTACAAAGTGCCTAGATACAGATTTTTTTGAACATTTGATACTGCAACATTAGTGACATCCAACTCTAACATATAAAAGGGTAGAATTTGAAGAATTGCAATAGCAAAATTCTTTAGAAAGGTGTTCAGCCAATGAGACTACCTAGAACTTTATTTAAGCTGCGTTAAACCTGGATCATATTTCCTCTTAATTGATTCTGTCATATCTGTTATTACTATCTGGAACCACATTTTCCACCAAGCATTCAATTTGAAAACTATACTCCATTTTCCTCCTAATAAACACTAATAGCATTAATTTAACTATTCAACATTATTAATCCACTTCATCCTTTTCTGAAAACAACCAGAGGAAACTACACCTAAATATTCCAGGGAAATTACCACTCAAGTTATTGATTATTTACTTTGACAAAATTTTTAGATAGACTTAAAAAGGGCTCTTAAATCATTTTGATTTATTAGGGCAATGATTCATTATCTGATATGAGGATTTTGACCATCAGTTTAGATGATAGGACTAAACGAAAATGCTTACCTCTTCACACTCTTCTAAATCACCATGCAAAGCACAGCTAAACAACAAAAGTGCAAAATTCCTTTCCATTCTTTTAAATAAATCACATGTGAAATTTATTTATTTTTATTTTTTGAGTTGGAATCTCACTTATGTCACTCAGGCTGGAGTGCAGTGGCATCCTCACGGTCACTGCAGCCTCGACCTACTAGGCTTAGCAATCCTTCCACCTTAGCCTTCCAAATAGCTGGAACTACAGACACACACCACCATGACCAGCTAGTTGTTTTGATTTACTGTAGGGACAAGGTCTCACCAAGTTGCCCAGGCTGGTCTCAAAAGCCCAGGCTAAGGCAATTTTCTTGCCTCAGCCTCCCAAAGTGCTGAGGTTATTGGCTGAGTCACCACATCTGGCCTGAAATTTATTTTACTGTAATGTAACTCCTGTTAAAAATGTAATGTAGAGGTAGCTTCACCAAAAAAAAAAAAAAAAAAAAGAAAGAAATTTGCCTATGTTTGATTGCTGGCCTTTCCTGATTATACTAGAAGGAAATAAATGGAAATAAGTTATATCAAATTCAGAATATTTATTTTCATATTAATTAATGTTTCTGAGTTAAGAGATATGAACTGGGTGTCCTCTAATATTCTTTTATGTTTAAAATGGAACCATAAAAACTAAAGGAAAATTATTCAAGAAATTTCAATGTTAAATAGACAAAATTACAGCAACACATTCAGTATAATTCTTATTTTGAAAAAGAAAAAACTAGTTCTATAAACACATGTAGTGTGTGTGTCTGCGTCTTTAGTGTGCATGCATATATGTGTGTGTGTGTATCCACATATATACATATATGTGTGGTTGTATACATACACACACACACACACACACACACACACACACACACACACACAAACACACACACACACACATCTAACAACAAATTGATTTCCCCTGGAAAGTAAGATTGTGGGATTAAAGAATGAGAAGTAATTTTATAATTTGTTTTATATATAATGTATGGCTTTAGTTCATTTTTAAAAAATACCTTCCAGTTCTCATTAGGGAGAAATACATGCAATAAAATGTGATTTTCACTCAAAACATAATACTAAAGTCTGCGTTGTGGTAGTTAACTGGAAATCTAGTGAGCGTATATGTTTTTAGAAAGAATTATCTTTTTTTAAATGAAATACTAAATCTTGAGGGAACACTCATATACTACAAATGGCAATGTAAATATACATAGGTTTCTGAGAACAATTTTACATAAAATAAGCACTTAAATTCGTTTAGTCATTTCACTTTCTTTTGAGGAGAATAAGTAATGCTCAAAAGGATATGACTGTTTGGCAAGGATGCTAGACTTCAAATTAAGGATGAAATAGATAAATAATGAAATACTCACTGCTTCACTGTGGTGTTATTTATTATAGTCAAACACTGTAAACAAAATAAATTTCCTGAACTAGGCAGATGGTTACATAAATTGAAGTTAAGTCTCTGCCATGCCTTTTAAACCAATATTTAACAACATGGGAATGTAATAGTAAGATAACAATTTTTTAACTGACTTGCAAATGGTATTTACACAATGCCATCTTCAGAAATAGATATGCATATGCTAAAAAAAGAAAATATAATAAATTGAATTGTTACTAGCTTTTATCCCTGGATGGTGATGGGATTATATATGTTTCTTAATTTCTTTTGAAAATATATTTACAGCCACTACAGAAAATGAGATGTAATTTTTTTCACAATTGGAAATAAGATCAGAAAATAATGGTTTTTAAAAGAGATAATTATATTTCCTATATGATTTATTTTTGATTCATAGATTTTAAGAGTTCATTGGCTTCAAATTTTCTGCTTTTCATGAAGTTCTTAAAGATAAAATAATATTTATCAAAATCCTATAACTGATAACATTTATGTAGAAAAATAATTTTTCTTTACTATTTAGCAGAGAGGAGCTTTTCTCATCATCCACAGGAGAGAAAGATAGTAAATCTCGAGTATTTTACAACTATCAGGTCAATGCAGCACATTTTTCTATCAAAGAATGTGGCAAACTGTGAGAATGTATAATCCCTGCAAATGCTTCTATAGAAAAATGCCAATAGCTTCTACCCATAAAATGAGAGAGAGTAATGCATTGTCATGAATGATGAGACGAGGGAAGCACTAAGTCAATAGAATGACATTTTTAGAGTTTCAACTGCATGAAAAGAGATGTCAGGATAGATTTTTGGGGAGTGGAATTCATAGGAATTTATATTCTTAGATTTCACTTAATGTAATTACTTTTATTATATTAGTTTGTTTACATTTATTCATAAATTTAGCAACCATTTCATAATACTAATTGACAAGTGCCTTGTGTCAGGCACTGTTCTAAACCTGGGTAATATGAATTTAGTAAGACACCTGTTGGCTCCAGAGAGTCACACAGTTAAGGAACACTTATTGTGCCAATATCAAAAAAATTACTGAAGCAATTACAGAAAATAACACAAATTCTAATGACTGTGACCACCTTTGTTACCAGGAAAAAGTCAGATATATGACATCATAAATAAATCTGTTATCCTAAATCATGTCCTGTTATTTTTTTTTCTACTTGTGTCTAACATCTTGATATGAGCAGATTAGTTGACACAAAATAATAAGCAGGATAAACTTAATGTGGCAGCTTGTGTGTGAAGCAAGTGATCTCCATTTCTTCATGCATCCAATTATTGGAATGTCCACCAGCTCAATAACAAAAGCTAGAAAGAAAAGTGTGTGGGTTCTCTGGGAGCCTTGTTGATTCAACAGTATGCCCATTTTGAGACCTGCCACAAGGGGGCATAGTGAAATTTCTTATTTAATATTTGTTATTATTACAATTATGTCAATATCCACTGTCAATTCTTTTATCAGTGTATACCTAAATTGATATAAATTGTCAATAAAGGTATAAAAGTCTATTTATGAAAATAAGCATAAAGCAAAACAAGATAATCATATTAGTAATCATTTAAAACATTGTGATATCCAGAAAAGTGAGGGTGGATAATTGTTTATTTTGATATGCTGTTAGTAGATTTACCAACTGGCCCAATTTTTTTTTGTGGAGCAATTTGAAAGTGACTACCAACATGTTATGATGAAACTTCTACTCATTCCACCACTCTCATCCCTTCATGAAAGACTTTAGTATGTGCTCTTGTCTTTGGTTGGTTTTATCGTTGTTGTCTGCTGTACTTGATTTCTTCCAGTGGCCAAATTATTGAAAGATCCCTTAACCATTATTAAGGGATAAATACATTCAGTTCTCCTTTTGCTGTGGTGGTTTCTTTTCTCATAATTGAATACTCTATGTTCTGAGTCTTTTGAGGCGTATCCAAGATGTCTCTTATTATTACTTTTTTTGTATACCAAAGTAATTCATGTTGATTCTGTTTCCCATGCATATAATTCCGTGTATTTTTTTCTGTTACTTTTTATAGTGGTTATATCAGTTTGCTGTGGTGAGAAAATATCTTTTTTGTTTGTTTTCTCTACAACTCCAGACCATTTTAAAGCTACAGAAATAAAAGGGAACTGGCATAGCCATACATATTTCCACGTTTAGACTGAAGTTGTTTTGCCTGTTACTTGATCTCCCTAAAACCAACACCTGTCCTCCCCTCCATTCCAATGTGAAGAAGATTTTACAGAGAGCAGAATATTAAGGAACAGAGTGAATAGCCTGCTCTAAGACTTAGCTATGTGATTTTTCAAAATTCTTCTGTTCTTGTGACCAGCTTAGAAATAAAGAAATTTAGTGCTTTGGAGAAAGAAAAGGTTAGCAGACTCCTGAGGATCAAAAATATCCTAAATTGAAGAGGAAGAATCCAATGTAGCACATCTCCTGAGGGAGGTACCAGAGCATCACCAGGTGAGATTGCATTATGGATTGAGTCCTTGTGCAAAGTAATGTGAATACAGCGATTCTGTAATGGCAGAAGCAAATTAGTGCATTTCTCTGAATGTGTTTCAGGCACTGATCTTGGGTCTTATGAGGTGTAAGGATGCTAGGCCTCCAGGAACATGACAAAACTGAATCTAACCAGGGAAAGTGCAGATGGAACTTTGACAATGCTTGAGTTGTTTCAGAGCTAAAAGCATTGCTCGTTTTTAAAGTGATGTTTGTTTTCAAAATTTTATCTTGAAAAGAGGAATCCATAAAAAATAAACTCTCAAAGACAATGGGCTATTTTTCAGTCTATCTCGGTTTATTGATAGAGTTTATTTATAGGTAGAAGTGAGGAATATTACACACTACCAAGGAATCAAGCAGTCCCACTGTGCTCTGATAGGTCACAACAAAGGCAGATCCTGATCTGAGAAATGTATTTCTTAGAAGAGAGAAATGGGAGCTAAAGTTATTATCATGTGGTATATGGTTATGGAACTAGGGGAGTTCAGGCTCCCATATCTACACAGATATGATAGCTTTAAGCAGACATCTGAAGAATGCGGAAGAAAGAACACATGCCTAGATATTATATAGACATATAAGTATAGCTATATACAAACCATATAAACCTTGGAAAATTATATGGTATGCAAATATATTGTGTAACAAAAATAATAGCAAAGCATATTGACAATTCACCTTTGTCATTTGGTACTAACTTGCTCACTGGTTGTAAGAGAGGCTAAAAAAGGAGTTTTGAGTGAGGGGAACTGAGATTTTCATAGTAGTTTGGACCAATCACAACTCATACAAGTTTGGCATTCTACAGCTATAACAGTAATAATAGTAATAGTAATAATAATAATAATAATAATAATAATAATAATAATAATAATACTGTGCTCTAAGATGCAGGAGGAAGAAGGACAACAGCTCAGAAGGTGCCAGGACTTAAGGTTGCTTTACATTGTTTTTGTCTGATTTCCTGTCTGTCTCCTGATGTGAGATCCTCAAGCAAAAAATTTTATCTTGGTAAAATTTTGGTCACTTAAGCCTAATGTCAACTCCACAATTATCTGTTTAATGAGTGAAGAAATGAATTAAAATACAAAGATGTCAGGGTTCTTTCAAAAACCTCTGAGTCACTTCTAGGAAAAGTTTGTAAGCCACCTGACTAGAGTATATGTATTGTGTTCTGGGGTGTCAGTACGTCCCAATGCTGTTCCCTCTCCCTAGAATATATTTCCTTATCAGGGTTTATCACCACCCCCACTATATCTTGAAGGTGTTATTTACACCATTTACACTTTTTTTATGCACCACCTCCTTGTTAAACTGTGCTGATCAGCCCAGACAAAATCTATGTCCTTTCCTTCTGTGTCATTCTGTTCTTGTGAGGCAGACACAGCAAAGCATGTAGCGTACATGGAGTTAGATAAGGTTTTCTTTAGGTAGGCATAATTTAGATAATTGAGGAACAGTGTGGTCAAGCATTCAGGAGCCCTTATATTGGAGCACAACCTTCTTGAGCAACTTGGAATGAGGAGCGATCCATGCTTTAAACCACAGAAACGAAAGGGAATTATCAGAATCACTGAGGCATAGTGTTAGAAGGGAAAATTCCAAGTCTAGTTAACAAGTAACTTTCCAATATCTCCAAGGTCTTTGTGACTCACACAAATACTTACATAAACTTAAACAATAAACACCCATCCCTGCAATCAGATACTTACAGCCCACAAATCCTAGTTTAAGCAATAGAGTAGTTTGCTTGATCATTGTTTTTAGACATTATATAAAGCTTTCAGTGAGAAGCAAACGTGTCCTTTAGACACCCACAGTCTTCCTCGAATGTATTTTCCTGTCTTCTGCTCTATAATAAACTATAGTTTGACTCTCTCTGTGACTCATTCTGAAATTATTTTCTGTGGAAAAGTCAAGAACCCACAGAGTGGCTATGCCTCATGCACTCCAGCATCACCTGATCCTTTGTGAGCATTGCTGTGTTGCAGGCTTATCCTCTGATGGACTATCAATAGTTTGAAAGAAGGGTTAGATGCATGCCTAACATTTAGCATCGTGTCTGCCACAAAGTACGTGTTCGAAAATGATATTTTGAGTCCATGTACTAAGTTCGCTGCATAATTTCAGTTTAATAACTCTAAATGATACATTAAGCACTAGGAAAAAAAGATTCAAGGGAGTTTACTTCCGTCAAAAAGACAAGAGCAGCATAAGATTCATTGCTTTTTCCAAAACTATATTTTTTTATGATGATTGAAATATATTTTTTCCAAATTGATCCCTGGTCTTCATCAAACTTTAAAATTTTTTTTTCTGGAAACAACGTTCAAATTTGTGTCACTAAAATTGCCACCTTTAGTTTGAGTCAAATTTTATGAAGATCTTGATTGTCCTTATTTCAACTTTCTTAAGTTTATTTAAACTTATAAAGATAGTTTCTATTCTCTCATATTACCAAAGTCTAAACAACAATTTCTCTAAAGTGGAATGCCTCAAGGAGAGTTGTTACAGAAATTATCAATTATATTTGGCTCGTTTAATTGTTTGCAAAATTATCTTTAAAAAGTACCATTTAATTCTCTTTCTAGTTTCTTTTCTCAAGAAGGTAATTAAGGACTAACTATAATTAAATATGAGTGATAAGGTGCAAAAAACTTTTAAATTAAACCATCATTGAACTTTTACTATATTGTCCACCAATGGATACTCAGGAACTGCAGGGCATTGAATACATGACAGACTTTTGTGCACTCCTACTCACATCTCCCCCACCTCATTTTGCCATTTTATGTAGTTATATATCTATCTAGCCTATTCATGCAATCAAAATATCCCATCTGTGTTAATTTCTTAATTATAATAATCATTATTATCATTTTGATAACTGATGGGCTATCAAAAACGTATTTAAAAATACTCTAGGAGCTTCAGAAAATACATGTCAACATTGATTCCTGTGAAGTAAATGTCTTTTGACCCTGAAACTTTACTCCGGGAGAAAAGAATGTGTCCTGAAGCCAGCTCGGTGGTTCAGCCTGTAATCCCACGCCTTGGGAGGCCAAGGTGAGTGAATTGCCTGAGCCCGCGGATTTGAGACCCGCCTGGGCAACTTGGCGAGACCTCAACTCTACAATAAATCAAAAAATTAGCCGGGCGTGGTAGCGCACGTCTGTAGTTCCAGCTACTAGTTCCAGGCTGAGGCGGAAGGATCGCCGGAGCCCAGCAGGTCGAGGCTGCGGTGGCTGGGAACGGTCACTGCACTCCAGTCTGGGCGGCAGAGTGAGACTCCAATTCAAAAAAAAAAAAGAAAGAAAAAGAATGTGCCCTGAACCCTTTGATATTCATTTCATTCTCTAAGTAGCAACTGAACATGCAGTCCATACCTCATATCTCTTTCTGAGATATAATTACAGAAACTAGCTTCTCCCCAGAATATCTAGCAAACCACTCAAAAATATCTCTGGATCTCACTTCTGGAGGCTTATAGAAATATAAAACAATATTTCCACTTGAGTTAGCCTTGCAAAATGCAGTTTATTATTATCATTTCTCTTTGTATTGCAAATAACTGCTATTTTAGAAGAATTGATAAATACAAAACACAAAAGAAAATCGTCAAAATCAATCATCTCTAATTCTATCACCAAAGCTAACATTTATTAACATTTAAAAATATAACATATGTATATATATAATAAACACATACATACATAATTATTATATTATTCATAGTTACCAATTTATCATGGTGCAGAATCTTCCCTCAGGCTACTAAAATGATATACTATAGATTCAGTGGCTTAAACATTTTAAGAAAATTTATTTTCTCACGTTTCTGGAGACTCGAAGTTCAAGACCAAAGCACTATCAGAGTTGACTTTGGTGAGGTCTCTCTTCCTGACTTGTGGACACTGCCCCTTTTTGCTGTGTCCTCGCACTGCCTTTCCTCTGTGTATTTACAAAGAGCAGGCGTTTCTTCTCTTTTTATACAGACATTGATTCTCTAGAGTTAAGGTCTCACCCTGACTTCATCATTTAGCCTTTATTATTTCCATATAGGACCTGTGTTCAAATATAGTGACATTGGAGGTTAGATCTTCAACATGTGAAATTTCAGGGAGACACAATTCAGTCCATACCACATCCTCATGTCAAATTCTCCTCATGCTTTGAAATTCTCACACCAGGAAAAGTCCAGCCTTTTTAAAGGGCTTATCTGTTTAGGTCAGGCCCACTGAGGATAATATTTTATCTTAATGCAAACTGGTTGAGACCTTAATTACATTCGGAAAACCCCTTCACCACATGAACTAGACTAGTATTTGACTGAATAACTGGAATAAAATGTGTAATACAATGTGTATGACTGAAAATCTTGGAGACTATCTTAGAATTTGGCCCACCATAATAAGTCAAAGGATGGAATACCTTTTGCCTATGGCATTGATGTAATATTTTAAAGCCAGGAATAACACTGCACATTTAATGTCAGCTCTGCCACTAACAGTGCAAATTATGTCACCTCTCTGGATTTTAGTTTTCTTGTCTGGAAAATAAATCTAATAACTCCTTACTTTCTGACGCTTTTTAGGGAAAATCACCTTTAGCGCTGCTTGCCAGTTTTCCTATCTTTAGCACTTTGCTCATATTGTTCTTTATTGTTATGCACTGATAGCAGTGGCAATTTCCTCAAAGTTTAAAAAAAGAATAACTGCACAAATGGGGAAAATGTGGAGCTTAATTCTCCCCTTTCTAAGAAGCCTCATGGTGATAATTCCCAGGGTACTTTAGATGGCCTCATGACTTGTAATGTGCTGCTGTAGCTTCTTTAGATGATAGTAGCTCACATCCACGAGGTTGTATTTCAACACTAGATGACAGGCATTTGGTGAGATTTTAGTATTTTTCAGTGCTGCCTTTGTCATTTAATAGGCTCCTTCAAAAGTGAAGAACACAGCATGGTAGTACAGATTCCTGTGCTGTTAATGTCTGATCTCTTCTACTTTGAATGACCATGACATATTTCTTGAGGGATCATGATGATTAGTTTCTCTTTTTAATTTCTGAACACCACCTCTGCTTTTATTTTAATGGTGGCCTCTCCCCACTGCAGTGAATGGCAATGCATTGTAAACAACCTCTCTTGAATTTACATAGCACTGCCAGTTATGCTGACTGCCCAAAGAGGATGGGGGAGGAGTCTCTCCCTTTCTTCATTTCTTATCAGTTTGTAGTGATTCACCATGAAACAAAACTCCTCCTCAGATTTTCAAGCAAATAAAACTTTTATTATCCACTGTGTTTTACATTATCCAGTTATGCATTTCCATATGTTCTATTAGAAGCATAGAACCTTTACAAATTATTTCAACAAGCCATGAGCACTTATCTATGATGGAAGACAATTATATTTGGAATCAATTTACAGAAAAATGTTGATGATGCTTGCTTGGCTCTATTTTTTAAGTTGATTAATTGGCAGTTGATCATTCTAGTTTACAGTCATAATTTCCATCTTAATAATTGGATTATATTCATGGTTTCATTCACCCAGTGTAGCAGGTAATAATAATAATGATATATGCCAATTTCTGATATGCATTTACTAGGTATTAGGTAATGGACCAAGCACTTTACATTTACTATCTCATTTGCTTCTCATGATTAAGTAGGTATTGCTATTATCCTATTCTACAGACAAGGAAACTGAAAACAGAGAACCTAAGTACCCATGCCCAGCTCACATAAATAATAAGTGGTAAAAGTAATATATACCCAGTCTTTCTGAAACCAGAGACACTTCTCTGTTGGAACATGGTATGAAATATCTTAATTAATAGATTTTGCTATGTTTACCTAGAAAGATAATGTAGTCGGATAGATCGAGCAAAGGCGTAAGACCTACACAGAATGAAATTCAAATTCCATCTGAATCTTTACTCCTCAGTTTTCTTATCTGTCCATGATAAAATAAGGCATTCCATGGCAAGTATGTTCTATTTTATATGACATATGTCATTGTTAGAAGAGGCTATCTGAATCTCTATATTAAGATGAATGCTGTTGCCATTTCAGTGGAAAAGTATTGTGATAGATTAGTAATATCTGCAATGGATACTGCATCTGAACTGGATGCTACATATTTGCTATCTGTAGGATAGTGCATAATGGAACTTCAGAGATAAGAGATAAGGTTCACTTTGCCTATCACCAGGTCTCTTAATTCATTGAGTATGTTTAGAATACAATTAGAGATTTAACCTACTTCTATTTGACAAGTGTTGAATTAGCTTCTGTGTGAACTATGATAAAGTATGATCATTATATTCTCAGGGTTCATGTTTAAGTCTAATTTAGGAGGGAAGGAGAAAGGCAAAAAAAAAAAAAAAAAAAAAAAAAGGTAACAGCTAACTTTGGTTGGGGAATAATAGCATACAAATCAAAAATTTTTCCAATCTGTTATTATATATCAAAGTCAACACTTACACCATAAGTCTAGAACATTCATGGAAATTAATAGGTATCATGTCAGCAGCAGCAAAACATAATCTCACAGGTTCAAATTAATCTATTCCCCCCCAATATTCTCAGCATATTGGCAATTTAATTTTCTCCTTTTCACTTAGTTTATTTCTCCAGCTGCCTGTCTTATCCTAAAGTACTGAACCAGTATACTTGAGTTGAGACTGTCCTAGAGAGAGAATCAGACCAATAAAAAAAAAAAAATCACTGAATACATATTTGTAGGGAAATTTATTTATCTCCATGTCCAGTCTGAGCCTAAAATATTCTTTACTCCCTGAAACTTTGTGTGACTGGGCATCTTCTTTGTGCTCTGGTCAGTCTGTGTGCAGCTAAAAGTATCTGGAGACAACAGCAGACCATAATGAACTTAGACAGAACTGTATTTCCAAGCTCCTTCCAGAGGCAATCTCACATATTTGGAATCCCTTTCAGTGCACTAATGAACAAACCTTCCATGTTTGCCCTCTCTCCACCTTGGTGTGGTTGATAATCAGTTTAGTTGCCTTTCGAGATGTGACTTTTCCCAGTGATGTTATATGTTCCTAGGGTAAATTGAGCAAGTGTAGATCTCACACATGTTAGGAGAGTGGGGTAGTGTCTTTGCCTCTGCTTAGTGTTTTCTGTACAAAGACCATTTGGGATGTTTGATAGACTTGAACATGAATAGCCTTACCTGACTAGAGAGATATAGGTATATAAGTGATCATTTACCAACTCTGAGAAAGGCAGAGTTAGCCATTCTTAGAACTATTAGTTTTAGCTTCTCACTTATGAGCTCTAGGACATAAGTTGGCTCTGAAGACAGGAAATGCATGCATTTAAGAGTACATGTGTGAATGCTTCATACTTTCTTTTCCTAGCACATCTCCCTTTGTGTTTGGGTATATTTCTTTTCTGAAATTTAACAAATTCTATTATACTTAACTGTTCAATCGGAGAATAATGATTATGACCCTGACTTTAATCAACACTAATTATGAAAACAGAGATGGTGAGTCCTTCACAGTATTTCTAATTTTGTGAATATTAATGCATTTACCTTTTTTCCAGAGGAATATTGAATATGTTTCAAGCATTCTGTATTTTAATTATCATGCCTTAATGATGACACATGTTCCTTTGAAGTCTTAAATAATAGGTTGTTGATAGAATTCAGTTTCATGGGATTATACTGAGGTTCCTGCTTCCTTGCTGATTGTTTCCAGCTTCTTGGCCCTGCTCATATGTCCTGACTCTTGACTCCCTCCAGAGTCAGCAAGAGTCTTTCTTACAATTTGAATCCCTCTGACTTTTCCTTCTACCATATCTCTTCTAATCCTTTCTTTTCTGATTTATCGTTCTTACTGTCTTTCAATCTTCTTCTCCTGCTTTTAAAAGGTCCTGTGATTATATTTATCCATCAGAAAATCCAGGATAATTTTCTTGTTTCAAGGTCGACTGATTTGTAATCTTAATCTCATTTTTAAAGTTGCCTCACAGCAGTACTTATTTTAGTGTTTGACTGAATAATGGGATCAGAATCTTGAGAGATATCAGAATTATGCCTACTATACTGCTATATTCCCCATGACATTTTTAGAGTTCTGTTTTGAGACAACAATTTAATCTATAGCATACCAAAATTAATGTAATAATGAGAAATAATTTTCAGTTTTTTTAATGGTTATTTTTCAATAATTAGCAAGCAACTTAGAGGCACCCATATGTTTGCATAGAAGTACACCAATAAATGGAATTATCAAAATAAACTTGTTATATTTTATCTAGTTCTCAATAGTAACAGTGAATAATGACTGACAAGGAGTCAGCTTTCAAAAAATTAAAAGATAATGAGTTGGTAACAGGAATACAGTTTGCTATAAAGTGATGTTTGATTAAATAACAGTCTTACTGTTATCAAAGTTTACAAAGATGAAATTTCTCTAAGTTGGACTAAAGAATATTTGGTAAATGACAGAAATATATTCTCATATAATCATTAGCTAAGATATCTGACACATTTTCATATATATTCCTGATTTTAAATATTTCCTGTGACAACTACTTCTACAGGAGACCATGGGAGAGGTTAGACGGGACATTGTCCCAGTTTGACTGAAGATGATCTCAAAATGTTCAAAATATAGCATGTTTTGTCACATGAGTGGTCAAAGTTATTATATCCTTGGTAAGTCACATCGTTATTTGTCTTTTCTTCTGAATTTATTTCTGAGAGTAGGTAGATGTGGTGGCAGTGGTGAAGGTGACAATGAAGACAATGAGAACGATGAGAACACACAATGTGTGTGTGTGTGTGTGTGTGTGTGTGTGTGTGTGTGTATGTGTGTACATAATGGAATATTAGAATGTTAATACTGAAAAATGGAAAACAATGGGTAAAACACATAATTGTAAGGCAAAAGTTATTATTAAAATTGTATAGTTTTTGTACTATAGTGGTTCAAATAAATGATTGCTTGAGCTTTTTACATTTATGCTAATTTATACATAAAATCATATATTTTGTGGGTTATAAAATGTTGGTCTGGATTTTGTGTTAAGAAGAAAAGACATGATTACTAAATTTAATTTTCTTTAAAGTATATTTAAAGAAAATTTTTGTAAATATTTTTGTATTTACAAAATAAATATTTACATCAGTTTTTGTAAATATTTTTTCTTCCTTCAAAACTTATTAATACAATTCAATAGCAAAAATAGGTTTAGGCCAGGTTGGGTGGCTCATGTCTATCATCTCAACACTTTGGGAGGTTGAGGGAGGAGGTCAAGGCAAGATCACTTGAAGCCAAGGGTTCAAGACCAGCATGAACAACATTGTAAGACACCATGCCAACAGAAAGTAAAGAAAATTTTTAAAAAGTAGCCAGACATGGTGTTATACACCTGTAGCCCTAGCTATTTGGGAGGCTGAGGCAGGACAATCTTTTGAGCCTGTGAATTTGAGGCTTCAGTGAGCACTCCAGCCTGAGCAATAGAGTGAGATTGGGTAACAATTCTATACATAAATAAATGAATGAATGAAGGAATGAATATAGGTTTAAGGTGTCCATAAAATTTATTACTCTTAATTAAGATTTTAAATATTGGCATAGAAATTGAGAAAAAGCCTTTCAAAGTTAACAATCAGTAGAAATAATTTAAATAATTGAAACTTAGGTTACCGTTTTTTAAAAAGACAAAGAAAATTCTTTTATGTGTGTATATACCTGTGTGTTTGTGTGTATGTGCATGTGGATGTATTTCAGGGTGAACCCAATCTTTGAAATCCAAGTGAATTCATATTCATATTTAAAATAAGTTATTGGATAGAGGGTTAAGATGGATGACATGAGGCAGCTGGAATGCCTTTTTCCTATAGATTAAACCAAAATAGAATTTCCTCAGTACCTAGAGAGGAGCAGTTTCAGCAGCATGCCCCCCAAGTCTCCAAAGAAGTGATAATAACCACTTAGAGAGCAAAAAAGAAGAAAATCCACTGACCTGGTCTGGAACTGGCCAGAACCGTGCCTGCACCAGCACAGTCCATCACAACCTCTGGACACAAGGGGAAGGTGAGTGAGAGAAATCAGAAGTTCTGCACTCTTGCTGCAAAAACCTGCAGGGCCCCCTGAACCTTGTGAGAACCTGGTCCATCATGGGGAACTAACTTTTCACAGCCATACTTTGCTGCGGAGTGGAGCATGAAAAAGCCTCAAGCAGTGCCAGCCACCATTTTCCAGAAACTCAACCCTTGCAGGGTGAAGCTGCTGCTTTCCAGCCAGCTCGGGAGGGAATGGGTTGCCTGAGGACACCTGAGACCCTGAGGCTGGCTGCCCCTTGACATTCAGATTTCAGATTGCCTGAAACCAAGGCAGGAACTGGGTGGAAGTAATTGCCATAGCAACCCATAACCCCCCATGTAAACTTTTCTGGGCCTGTTCTGTACAACAGCATTAACCCAGTGGCCTGGAACTTCCTCCTAATCCCCACTGGGGTAGCTAAGAATGCAACACTTATGGTGTGCTACATTTCCCTTCCCCTCCAGTATCCCAGAAGGCACAAAACAGTAAGAAAACTTGGGAAACCCCCAGAGTCCTGCCCTTGATCTAGGCTGCCTGGGCACTTCCTTGAAGCAACACTCCCCAAGGAGAAACCCTGCAGCCACCATGGCAGCTGGCTTTCTCACACAAGCACCAACTCTTGGTGGGAGATCAACAGCACAGTCCACCACACTGGATATATTACCTCAACTTTAAGGAGTGTCTGAACCTGGAACCTAGCTAACAGCACTTTCTAAGCCAATCCTGATACTCAGGATGCTGGACGCCAATCCAGGTACACAGCACAGGGTTGACACTTCCGGCAACTGAGAATCTCACCACACCAAGGCTTTATATAAGCAAAGGAACCCTATAGTGCCTACATTGGCCCCCTGCCAATGTCAAATAAGAAAGAAATCATCTACCCAAATGCAGAAACCAGAAAAATAACCTTGACAATATGAAAAAACAGAGTTCTTCAACGCCCCAGAAGACCACACAAACTCTTCAGCAATCAACCCTAACCAAAACGAAATTGTTAAATTTCCAGATATAGAATTCAAAAAGTAGATTATAAAATTGGTCAATTAGATCTTTTAGGAATCACCACACTGATTTTCACAGAGGCTGTACTAGTTTACACTCCCACCAACAGTGTAGAAGTGTTCCCTTTTCACTACATCCTCTCCACCATCTGTTATTTTTTGAGTTACAGATGATGGCCATTCTGACCAGAGTGAGGTGGTACCTTAGTGTAGTTTTAATTTGCATCTCCTTGATGACTAGTAAGGCTGAACATTTTTTCATGTATCTGTTGGCTGCTCATATGTCTTTTTTTGATAAGTGTCTATTCAAATCTTTTGCCCACTTTGCAATGGGGCTGTTTGTTTTTTTCTTTTCAGCATGTTTGAGTTCCTTATAGATCCTTTATTTTAGGCCTTTGTCAGACATGGAGTTGGCAAATATTTTTTCCCAGTCTGTGGGCTGTCTCCCTGCTCTCTTGATGGTACCTTTGGCTTTGCAGATGCTTGTCAGTTTAATGAAGTCCCACTTGTCTATTTTATCTCATGGCATGTGCACTTCGGGTTTTGATCAGGAATTGGTTGCCAGTTCCAATTTCCATAGGAGTGTCTCCTGCATTTTCTAAGGTTCTTATAGTTTGAGGTTTTACATTTAGGTCTCTGATCCATTTAGAGTTGATTTTTGTGTATGGGGATCTTCCATATGACTCCACAATCCCCCTACTGGGAATATACCCAGAAGAACTCAAATCACTCTATAAAAAAGATACCTGCACACATGTTTATCAGAGTATTGTTCACAATAGCAAGATCATGGAACCCATGCTGCCCAACAAAAGAGGACTGGATAAAAATAATGTGGTACATATATATGATGGACTATTATGCAGCCATAAAGAAGAACACAATCTTGAACTCTGCAGCAACTTGGATGGAATTAGAGTTTGTAATACTGAGTGATCTTTCACAGACAAAGATCTGAGTATCACATGTTCTCACTCATAAGTGGACCTTGAACAACTACCATAATACTATAAGAAAAGGGTTGACAGTAGCTGGAAACTGCGGGGGAAGGGGGCATTTGACAGCAGTCAATATCTGCCTGGGGAAGGGGGAACATACCTCATCACAAGGGTACCTGCACAATGAATATTTGTATACCTAACCCTGAATTGTACCCCACAATTGTAAAATAAAAATTAAAAAATAATTGGTCAATTTACCCTAGGAAAAAATTGAAAAACAACAACACAAATAAATAAATAATAGATAAATAAATATTTATTAATATAAATAAAAATTTATATATCTTTGATGAAAATTTCTTCAAAGAGATAGACATAGCAAAACAAAACAAAACAAATAGAAACCAAGCTGAAATTCTAGTAATGAAAGAAGCATTTAGGGAAGTACAAAATTAGGTGGAATGTTTTAACAGTATACTAGAACAAGCAGATGAAAGGATCTCAGAACTTGCAGACAAGGCTTTTGAATTAACCCAATCAGACCACACTAAAGAAAAAAGAATCAGGAGAACAAAATAAAGCCTCCAAGAAATGTGGGATTATGTAAAATATCAAAACCTAAGATTCATAGGTGTTCCTAAGGATGAAGAGAAAGAAACAGGCTTGAAAAACCTGTTTTAGGGAATAATGAGGGAAAATATCCCTGGATTTGCCAGAGATCTAAACATCCAGATACAAGAAGTCCTCACAATCTCCAGAAGATTGATTGATTAATCCCAAGGCATATAATCATCTGGTTATGCAAAATTAACGTGAAGGAAAGAATTTTAAGAGCAGCAAAGCAAAAGCATCAAATACCTTACAAAGGTAAACTTATCAGACTAACAGCAGACTCTTCAGAAGAAACTTTATGAGACAGAAGGGATCGGGCTCTGTCTTCAATCTCCTCAAATGGCACAATTGTCAGCCAAGGATTTTGTATCCTGAAAAATGAAGATTCATTTTTAAAAAAGGAGAAATGAAGTCCTTCACAGACAACCAAACACTGAAGGAATTTGTCACCACTAGTACAAGAAATACTCAGAAAAGTTCTAAATATTAAAACAAAAGGTTGAAATATACCAGTGAAAAATGATAGAAATCATAAAGTTCACAGCATTTATGGGACATTAACACAATAGAGAAAATAAATTAAAGCAACCAGATAACAACCAGTATGACAAATAGAATAGTACCTTATGTATCATTAACTCTGAACATACATGGTCTCAATGACTCACTAAAAAGATATAAAAGGGTAGAATGGATAAACAAATATAACCCAAATAACTGTTGCTTTCAACAGACCGACTTAACTCTCAAAAACTCCTATAAATTTAAGGTCAAGGAATGGGGGAAAATATTTCACACAAATAGAAACCAAAATGAGTAGGAGTAGTCATTCTCATATCAGATAAAACATACTTTAAATTGACAACATTAAACAGACAAAGATGACTATTACATAGTGATAAAGGGATCAATCCAATAGGAAGACATAACAATTTTCAATTTATATGGACCTAATGCCAGAGTTTCCAGCTTTATAAAACACATTCTATTAGACCTAAAAATAGAGATAGAGAGCAATACAGTAATAGTGGGAGATTTCAACACTCCATTGACAGCAATAGACAGATCATCAAGGCAGAAAGTCAACAAAGAAACATTTGACTTAAACAGGACTTTAGAGAACATGGAACATAGATGTCTACAGAACATTCCATCCCATAACTACAGAATATACATTTTTCTCATTAGCATATGGAACATTCACTAAGATAGATCATATGGTAGGTCACTAATCCAGACTGAATACATTAAAAAAATAGAAATTATATCAAGTACCATCTCAGACTATAGTAGAATAAAATTAAGAATAACTCCAAGAAGAACTCACAAAACCAAACCAAAATGTGGAAGTTAAACAATTCACTCCTGAATGATCCTTGAGTCAACAATGAATACATTAGAGGAAAATGTGGAAATATACAACCCCCTCAACCTTGAGTCAAGAAGAAATAGAACCCTGAACAGACTAATAATGAGTAGTGAGATTGAAACTGTAGATAGAAGTCTCCCAAATAAAAATGCCTGGGACCCGATGAACTCACAGCTGACTCCTACCAGACTTTCAAAGAAGAACTGGTACCAACTTTTCTGAAGCATTCCACAAGATCAAAGAGGAGGAAAACCTACTTACTTCATTCTATGAGGCAAGTATCACTCTAATACCAAAGCCTGGAGAAGACAGAACAAAGAAGAAAACTACAGACCAATATCCCCAATGAACAAAGAGTCAAAGATCCTCAATAAAATATTAGCAAACCAAGTTCAACAGCACTTAAAAAAATACACCATGACCAAATGGGTTTTATCCCCAGGATGCAAGTGTGGTTCAACATATGACAAGTCAATAAACATGATCCACTACATAAACAGAATTAAAAATAAATCATATGATCACTTCAATAGATGCAAGCAAAGTTTTCTATAAAATTTAGCATTCTGTCATGGTAAAAACCCTCAGCAAAATAGGAACAGAGGGAACATTCCTCAAAATAATGAAAGCTGTATACAACAAACACTCAGCCAATGTCATCCTGAATGGAGAAAAGTTGAACACATTCTCCCTTAGAACTGGAACAAGGCGAGGATGTCCACTTTCAGCACTACTATTTAACATAGTCCTGGAAGTCCTAGCTAGAACAATCAGGCAAGAAAAAAAAATAAAAGGCATCCAAACTGGAAAAGAAAAAATAAAACTCTGTTTGCTGACAATATGATCTTACACATAGGAAGCACTAAAGACTCTTCCAAAAGACATCTCCACTTGGTAAATGAATTTGGTAAAGTTACAGGACGCAAAATCAGCACACAGAATCAGTAGCACTGCTATACACAAATAGAAACCAAACTGAGAATCAAATCAGGAACTCAATTCTATTTGGAAGAGTAGTCTAAAAGCTAAAATGTCTAGTAATATATTTAACCAAGTAAGTGAATGATCTCTACAAAGAGAACTGCAAAACTCTATTGAAAGAAATTGCAGAGGACACAACAAATGGAGAAACATTCCATGCTTGTGGACTGGAGGAATCAACATTACTGAAATGACCATATCATCCAAAATAATCTATAGTTTCAATGCAATCTCAAACGACCAATATCATTTTTCACAGAATCAGAAAAAACATCTTAAAATTCATATAGAACCAGAGAGGAACCAGAATAGCAAAGTAATTTTAAGTAAAAATAAAGTTGGAGGTATCACATAATATGACTTCAAATTATATTTCAAGACGGCAGTAAACAAAACAGCATGGCACTGGTACAAGAGCAGTCACATGGATCAATGGAACAGAATAGAAAATCCAGGCCTCCCGCCCCGGCGCTCCCGCCTCCCGCCGCCCCCGGCGCCCCGGCGCTCCCGGCCCCCCGGCGCTCGGCCCGCGCAGCTCATCACAACCCGGCCCGAGAGGAGATCCACACCAAAAGGCTTCAAGGAAGATCTGCAGGGATTGCTGCCAAATCTCCTGTGTCTGAGATTGTGCTGCTGGCTCGCGTGGGGCTTCTGTTGCCTGCTCGGAGGCAGGCAGCCATCTTGTTCCTGCCCGGCCCCACCCCCTCTGGGGCGAGCAGATGAGATAGCACCACCTGCTGGCGATTCAAGGTAACAACACCGAAACGGGAGAAATAAGCCTGATAAAGACATAGACCAAACTACTGAAGGAAGGTTGAACTGAACTGTCCTTCACAGCAGATCAGGGGCAATTGACTCTAACTGCAAACTAATTCACCAGCTTGAAAAGAAAACTAGAAATCAGACCTGAAAGGACATTGGACTTAAACGAAAGGTCTCAGAGTGTGCTTCATTGATTCTATTAGTTTAATGACTTAATTCTGTTCCTACAGTATTGTTCCCCTTTTTTCTCTTTTCCTTTTCCTTTTCTTCTCTTTTCTTCTGTCTGTAAACCATGTCTTTGTATAGAGGAACAGCACACCAATAAGGTGGTTGGATAGCGGGTATGTTAGCATCATGATATGTTTTATTTGTGGTTGTATGAGAGCTGGTTCAACTGTAGCTGTGGTCCATCATTTTTAGCTGTTTCAGTATAGACCTCTCTCTCTATTTGTTGGCACACTCGTTAGTTTTCTCCTTTACTCCTCTATCTCTCCACTCCCCTCTTCAACCCACCATCTGCTCCATTCTCTCTCCCCTGCTAACCACATTTTATTTCAGGGAGTAAACCTACAGCCCCACTGCACGGACAGACTCCAGGGCAGTGGGAAGTGGGTTCCACATTATCCACACGCCTGTCAGCGAACACCAGGACCTGCAGACAGATTTTGAATCACAGCTCTCCCCTTAAATACATCTCAAAACTGCAAAAAGGACCACCTCCAACCTACAGTGCAACTTCAAAATTGAACAAAGTAAGACGACATACATAAAGAATGGGAGATTGAATGAACAGAAGTAAAACCAGTCCCTTTACCCCTGAAAAACAAAATTAAAGAAGACGGTGGCGTGGAGGGAAGGAAGAAGTAGGGAAGTGGAAAAACTGCACAAATGAAGAAAAACCAAAAGAAGAATATAGGTCTTACACAGACCCCTGGGAGATCAGACAATGAGAAAACAGGTTCTGGAACACAGACAATGAAGAGTCCCCAGAATGACTGGCTACATGCAACAAACCCAGACATCAAAACATTAATGGAGAGAATTAAAAAAATTGAGGAGAGACAAGAGGAAATTAGGAAGGAGCTGTTGTCCGAAATGACAGCAGTAAAGAATACTATGATGGAAATGAACAACAGACTAATAAGCATGGAAAGCAGAATCAGCCAAGCAGAAGAAAGAATCTCAGAGCTCGAAGACCAAAACACAGAACTAATCCAAACTGTCAAAAGCATAGAAAAGAAGCTCAAAAAGACAGAACAAAACCTGCAAGAGATGAATGATCACTTCAAGAGACCAAACCTGAGAATAATTGGGCTTCCTGCGGCAGAAAGAGAAACAGAAGCCACACTGGAACAAACATTCCATGAAATCATTCAAGAAAACTTCCCTCATCTCAGTAAAGATGAAAAAATTCAAACACAAGAGATTCAGAGAACCCCTGCAAGACAACAAATGAGAAGACCAACTCCCAGACACATAATAATTCGCCTAAACAAAGTAGCTATGAAAGGAAAAATCCTAAAGGCAGCAAGAGAAAAAGGCCAGACTACCTACCAGGGAAAACCAATTAGAATAGCAGCAGATTTATCCACAGAAACCCTTCAGGCCAGGAGAGCCTGGAGCCCTATCTTCAAAGTACTAAAAGAGAAACAATTTCAACCAAGAATAACCTACCCAGCTAAACTAAGCTTCATTAGTGAGGGAGAATTAAAATCTTTTCCAGACATCCAATCCCTAAGAACCTACGCTGCCACCAGACCACCGCTACAAGAAACACTCAAGAAAGTACTGAACACAGAAGAAAAAGAAAAAAGAACATCAGCATTCTTCACAAGAGTACAGGCAAAAGATTAAAAACACACCTGAACCAACTCCAAAACCCAAAGAAAGACAACAAATAAACAGTAACAACTCTGTAAGAACCTTATGACAGGGATCAACTCTTGCATTTCAATTATTAGCCTAAATGTGAACGGACTAAATGCACCACTGAAAAGACATAGATTGGCAAAATGGATAAAATATCATCAGGCAACAATCTATTGCCTTCAAGAGACTCACCTCACTAGAAAGGACACCCACAGACTCAAGGTAAGAGGATGGGAAACAATCTTTCAGGCGAACGGAATACAAAAGAAAGGAGGAGTAGCCATCTTAATTTCAGACAAAATATCCTTCAAACTATTAAAAATCAAAAAAGATACAGAAGGTCACTACATAATGATAAAAGGTTCAATACATCAACAAGAAATATCTATCCTAAACATATATGCACCCAACATAGGTGCACCAACTTTCATAAAACAACTTCTTGGAAAACTAAAGAAAGATATTGACTCTACCACTATCATAACTGGGGACTTTAATACCCCACTCACAACCCTAGACAGATCATCAGGACAAAAAATCAGCAAGGAGATCCGGAACCTCAATGTGACCTTGGACCAAATGGACTTAATTGATACTTACAGAACACTCCATCCAAAGACCACAGAATAAACATTTTACTCATCACCACATGGAACATATTCTAAGATCGACCACATACTCGGCCATAAATCAAGTATAAGCAAATTTAAAAGGACCGAAATTCTACCAAACACCTTCTCGGACCACAGTGGAATAAAAATAAATATTGACACCAACAAAGTCCCCCCAAAACCCACAAAGACATGGACACTAAACAGCATGATGCTAAACAACTCCTGGGTCAATGACGAAATCAAAACAGGGATCAAAAGATACCTGGAAACAAATGAAAATGAAGAAACATCTTACCAAAATCTCTGGGATGCCCTGAAAGCTGTAGTAAGAGGGGAATTTATATCCCTACAAACACACATGAAGAAAATGGAAGGAACAGAAATTCACAATCTAACAAGCCACCTAAAGAAGCTGGAAAAGCAAAACCACAAAAACCTTAATTTCAGCAGAAGAATCCAGATCACCAAAATAAAAGCCCAAATCCAGGACATAGAAGACAAAAAGATAATTGAAAAAATCAATGAAACAAAAAGCTGGTTCTTCGAAAGAATAAACAAGATCGATGGTCCCCTAGCTAGACTGACCAAGAAAAAACGAGAAAAAAAACAAATAAGCATAATCAGAAACACAAAAGATGAAGTCACATCTGACCCTGAAGAAATACAAAAGATCATTAGAGACTACTATGTACACTTGTATGGAAACAAACTTGAAAACCACAAGGAAATGGAGGACTTTCTGACATCACACAATCTACCTAGGTTGGAACAAGAAGAAATTGAGACCCTAAATAGACCAATTACAATCAAGGAAATCGACTACGTAATAAGGAAACTTCCTACAAGAAAAAGCCCTGGTCCAGATGGCTTTCCAGCAGACTTCTACAAGACATTCAAGGAGGAGCTGATACCAATCCTACTGAAGGTATTCCAGGCGATTGAAAAAGATGGAACTCTCCCCAAATCATTTTATGAAGCCAACATCACACTGATACCCAAGCCAGGTAAAGATCCAACAAAGAAAGAGAACTACAGGCCAATATCTTTGATGAACATAGATGCTAAAATTCTCAACAAAATCCTAGCAAACAGGATTCAACAATACATCTCAAAAATCATTCACCATGACCAAGTAGGCTTCATTCCTGGCATGCAAGGCTGGTTCAACATTTGTAAAACCATAAATGTAATTAAATACATCAACAGATGTCAAAACAAAAACCACATGATCATACCATTAGATGCAGAAAAAGCTTTTGATAAAATCCAGCACCCCTTCTTGATAAAAACCCTTGAACATCTAGGCATACGGGGAACATACCTCAAAATAATAAAAGCCATCTACGAGAAACCTACAGCCTGCATACTCCTAAATGGACAAAAATTGGAACCAATTCCCCTGAAAACTGGAACTAGACAAGGATGCCCACTCTCTCCCCCCCTGTTCAACATAGTATTGGAAGTCCTGGCTAGAGCAATCAGAGAAGACGAGGCAATCAGAGGTATTCAAATAGGAAAAGAGGAAGTCAAGTTATCTCTCTATGCAGATGATATGATGGTGTACCTTGAAAACCCAAGAGAATCTGTTAAAGGCCTCCTTACATTGATAAAGGCTTTTGGCAAAGTCTCAGGATACAAAATAAATGTACAAAAGACAATCGCATTTCTCTACACCAATAATAAACAAACAGAAACCCAAATAAAACACACAATTCCATTCACAATAGCCACAAAAAAAATGAAATACCTTGGCATCTTCCTAACCAGAGACGTGAAAGACCTTTACAATGCAAATTACAAAACACTGCTCAAAGAAATCAAAGCTGACATGAACAAGTGGAAAAATATCCCATGCTCATGGATCGGAAGAATCAACATTGTGAAGATGTCCATCTTACCTAAGGCAATCTACAAATTCAATGCAATACCCATTAAATTACCAATAACATTCTTCTCTGACCTAGAAAAAACAACACAGGAATTCATATGGAAACACAAACGTCCAAGAATAGCCAGAACAATCCTCAGCAAAAAAAACAAAGCAGGTGGTATCACAATACCAGACTTCAAACTTTACTATAAAGCTACAATCATCAAAACAGCTTGGTATTGGTACAAGAACAGGCATATAGATCAATGGAACAGAATTGAGATTCCAGAAGCAAAACCTCAATTCCTCAACCAACTCATCTTCGACAAAGCCCCCACCACCTACCAATGGGGTGAGGAGAACCTACTCAGTAAATGGTGCTGGGAAAACTGGTTGACCACATGCAGAAGATTGAAACAGGACCCCTATCTATCCCCATGCACAAAGGTTAACTCCAAATGGATCAGAGACCTAAATGTAAAACCTCAAACCATAAGAACCTTAGAAAAGGAAGGAAATACTCTCATGGAAATCAGAACGGGCATCCAATTCCTGTACAAAACCCGAAACCCACAGGACTTAAGAGAGAAGATAGACAAATGGGACCTTATTAAACTGACAAACTTCTGCAAAGCCAAAGAAACCATCAAGAGAGTAGGGAGACAGCCTACAGACTGGGAAAAAGTATTTGCCAACTCTAGGTCTGACAAAGGCTTAACATCCTGGATCTACAAGGAGCTGAAACGTACTGAAAAGAAGAAAACAAGCAACCCCATTATAAAATGGGCAAAAGATATGAACAGACACTTCACAAAAGAGGACATCCGAGCAGCCAACAAACACATGAAGAAATGCTCAACCTCACTAATCATCAGGGAGATGCAAATCAAAACCACACTGAGATATCACCTAACTCCAGTCAGAATGGCAATTATCAACAACTCAAAAAATAACAGCTGCTGGAGAGGCTGTGGTGAAAAGGGAACACTTCTACACTGTTGGTGGGAGTGTAAGCTAGTGCAACCTCTGTGGAAAGCAGTGTGGCGATTCCTGAAAGCTCTAAATATTGACCTTCCTTATGACTCTGCAATCCCCCTACTGGGAATATACCCTGAAGAACACAAATCACTCTATAAAAAAGATACCTGTACACGTATGTTTATCGCAGCGTTATTCACAATAGCAAGAACCTGGAAACAACCATGCTGCCCATCAAAAGAGGACTGGATTAAAAAATGTGGTACATATACATGATGGAATACTACGCAGCCATGAAAAAGAACAAAATCATGAATTTCGCAGCTACCTGGATGGAACTAGAGTCTATAATACTGAGTGACCTCTCACAGAAACAAAGATCAGAATATCACATGTTTTCACTCATATAATGGACCTTGAACATCCAATGTAATACTATAAGAAAATGACTGATGGTACTGGGAAATTATGGGGGGGGATGGGATTAACAGTAGCTAATATCTATCTGGGACTGGGAAAACACCTCTTATCAATAGGGTGCCTGAATGAAACGTAATTGTACACCTAACCCTTAACTGTACCCTACAAAACGATAATAAAAAATACTGATTATTAAAAAAAAAAAAAAAAGAAAATCCAGAAAAAAACTCAAATACCTCTAACCAATTAATCTTTGACAAAGTAGACAAAAACATTCTCTGGGGAAAGAATACTCTTATTCAACAAATGGTGCTGGAAAAATTGGATAGCTACATGCAGAAAAATGAAACGATTTTGATCTTTTTTTGTATGCAGAAAATTAATTTAAGATGGATTGAATAATTAAATGTCAGACCTGAAACCATAAAAAAATCTAGACAAAAATTAAGGAAAAACTCTTATTACATTGGCTTAGGTGAATAATTTATGGCTAAAACCCCAAAAGCAAATGCAACTGAAACAAAAATAAACAAGCTTCTGTACAGCAAAATAAATAATTGACAGAGCAAATAGGCAACCTACAGAGTGGGAGGAAATATTCATAAACGATGCATCTGCCAAAGACTAATATCCAGAATCTACAAAGATCTCAAACAAGTCAGCAAGAAAAATCAAATAGCTCCATTAAAAAGGGGTCAAATTACATGAACAGGCATCTCTCAAAAGAAGACATACAATTGGCCAAGAAACGTGAAAAAGCGCTCAACATCACTCATCATCACAGAGATGTAAATTAAAACCACGATTAGATACCACTTTACACCTGTCAGAATGACCATTATTACAAAATCAAAAAACAATAAATGCTGACACAGATTTAGAGAAAAGAACACTTATAAACTATTGGTGGGAGTGCAAATTAGTACCACTTCTATGGAAAAAAATATGGAGATTACTTAAAGAACCAAAAGCAGATGATAATCTGATCCAGCAATCCCAATACTAGGTATCTGCCCTAAGCAACAGAGACACCTGCACATACATGTTTATTGCAGCACAATTCACAATATCATAGATATGAAATCAACCTAAATATCCATCAACCCATCAGTGGATAAGAATAATGTGGTATATATACATCATGAAATACTATGCAGCCATAAAAAAGAGTGAAATCATGTCCTTTGCGGCAACACAGATAGAGCTGGGGATCATGATCATAAGTGAACTGACCCAGAAACAGACAACCATACACTGCAAGTTCTCACCCGTATGTGGGAGCTAAATGATCACAAAGATGAAAATAATAGGCACTGGGGATACCAACGGAGGGGGAAGAGGGAAGAGAGTTAGGGTTCAGAAACTGCTTATGGTGCACAATATTCACTGTATGGAGAATGGGCTACCTGAGGCCCAATTCCCATCATTACACAATTTGCCCATGTAATGAACATACATGTGTACCACCTGAAATTATAAAATAAAAAATTAAAATAAGTTACTGAGTTTCTAATTATGGTCTCAGCACTTAGGTACAGATAATTCTGAAACAGAGACATGATCCCTGACTGCTGAGTTAAGTTTAACTGACTGAAAATAAACTTTTAAATCAAAGGACATAAATGATGACTTTCATGTAAAATCTTATAAAATGGGTATAAACCTACCAGCCTAAATTTGGGAACTAAGTAAAAAATAGTGTAGTATAACTTTACATTATTTTTCTTCTTTATTTTTATTATATTTGCTTTTAGTTTTCTCTTAGATATAAAACAATTCTAAAATTCCTTGCGGGTGTCTGTTTATGAAGAGAAAATACAGACACAATAAATCAGTTTACAGGTGAATTTCAGTTGTTTTAACTAAGGCAATTATTTCAATTGACTTTTAAGCAAATGTGAAATGATCATGAAATTCAACAATGGCCATTACCTATTACTGAAAGTTTCATTTGGCATTTGTTCATAATAAGGGGAATTCAGAAGCCACTGACTCATTACATTTAATTTAAATGTCTTTCCAATTCTGTGTTTTATATGTTATCCAGCCTCTGTTATGAATAGAACTTCTAATGGAAACAGTGTGAATTAGTACAGAGGCAGAGATTGAATTAGCATTACAGAATCTTCTTTTTAAGAAAATAAGAATATTTGATGCAAGCAATTTAAAGAATATCACTGGGAGCTTCCACATCAATATTCCCAGAATGGGTTCAGTTTATTTTCACGCACTTTCTTGTCGTCAAGATAAAACAGCTAATGCTTGGAGATGGTAAGTGGCCATTGAAAGATCAAAGTATATGAGAACGACTGCTCCCCTTCTCATTGAAGTATTATTATCTGTATTATTTTCCCTACAATTGCAGGTTACCCGGTTGCAATTCAAGAGTAGTGAATATCTAGTGTCTACCGAAATCCTTCATCCTCTTCTTTGTGTAAACAGCCTGGTCTACATTTCACAGCCTACCTCGCTGTTAAATGGGGCCACATACCCGATGTGTGCTGGTGATCTGAAACTCTTCCCTGTCTGAATAAAACAAACAACAACAGCAACAAAAGACACATTGTATGACAAACTCTTCCTCATGCTTTTTCTCCTCTGCCACATAGAAACATTTGAGGATGAGGTCAAAGAGATGGTACAACCAGATGTGAAAGGTATCTGGGTCCCAGTATTAGTTTAGAGAGAAAGTCTATCCTACTAAATAAGATACATACAAGATTGTTCCATAAGCAAATATATAACTTTTATTTTGTTAACCACTCAAATTTTAGAATTTATTTATTATCAATAAAATGTTACTAAATAGATTACTCTACCCTCACTCAACCCAGAAAAAAATACTTTTCAAGGTTAATAGTTAACTATTATTTTCATTATCTTCTGAGACTAAGAACTGACCATAACACAAGATAAATACTTTGAAAAAGATTTTTAAAAAGCCGTAAGTTGAGAGAAAGATTTTTTGTTTTTCAATTTAGGTAAGCCTAGTTTTATCTCTTTGTAACATTCACACTGGTTGCAAATTAAAGAATGAGTACAAGGTGCTCTGATGAAGTCAAAGTGATTTCAAAAAATTTTTCTGCCGCTGTTTCCAAGTAGAATGATATGCAATGTCTTTTTCATCAATTAATTTGTTTTGAGCAAATCCTCTGTTGAATGTTAGAAGCAAAGAGTGATCATGACGGACATGGCCATATGCTCAAGAGGTTTGTAACCCTAGAGAAGGTAGATATTAAAATACATAATTGCTCTATGTGGATGGAAATGGATAGATTTCTAAAACTTACCTCTTTCATCATCACAATAATATGATCTATTACACAAACTATAAGGTAAAAAATATCACCTAATCAACTATATCAGTTCATATGTGAAGGAACTAAGGTCGAGTTGAAGGTATTGATTAACTCATATTGTTAGACTTTCACTGAAAAGTGTATTTAAACAGTGAACTCACATTGTACAAATTATATTGATTATAAAACTTTGATATCACTGAACTGAGACATGTATTTTTTGCAAATATTGAGAATTTCTCAGCTTCTTAGTAATACTAAAAATCGTATGAATTCTGTAATCCCGCGCCTTTGGGAGACTGAGGTGAGTGGATTGCCTGAGCCCGCGGGTTCGAGACCTGCCTGGGCAGCGAAACCTCATCTCTACAATAAATCAAAAATCAGCTGGGTGTGGTAGCACGCGCCTGTAGTTCCAGCTAGGAAGGCTGAGGCGGAAGGATTGCCGGAGCCCAGCAGGTCAAGTCTGCGGTGGCTGGGAGCGGCCACTGCACTCCAGTCTGGGCAACAGAGTGACACTCCAACTCAAAAAAAAAAAAAAACCTTATGAATTACAAAATTATCACGTTTTGAAATGTCAGCTGGTTTTGACTCAGAATTGCTTACAATTGATTGAATATTCAGGATGTTGTATAGTCAGTGGTTACTGACCTGGATTTTAGTGTCAGGCTATTATATATTTGAGTTCCAGCTCTGGCACTGATCGATCTTGCTACTTTGATTAGTGTATATAACATCTATGTAACTTATTTTGGATTTTTATTAATGCATGGAAATATGGATTGTATCTGGTAAAAATAATTCAGGTTAAAATAACAGAATACCATTTATAATTAAGCTGAAAGACCAAGCTTATTTATTTAGCTCATATAACAGAAAGTCCAGAGGTTATTGACTGCTGGCATCAGATTGGCAGAATTCTGATGTCATAGCCAACATTTCTGGGATTATCTTCTCATCTCTATGCTTTTTACCGTATTGTTCCCAAGTAGTGACTATATTTTTTGACACTATATCTCCCTTCTGCAGAAAGAGAAGGAAAAGTGAATGGCTAGGTTTTGCCTGATTTATCTTTTTTTTCTTTTCTTTAAAGAAAGGATGCTCTATTCAGGGAATTTCACAAACCATGGTTTAGTTAGAAATTTTTCATCTGGCTCTTTGTAGCTCTAAAGATAATGTGATCTTTACATTATCTGAGTTCTGTTAATCATAAACAAACAGAAGATAAATATTAGAAGCAAAGTAATGATGTCTGGTAGATCAAGTTACCTGCCATATAGGCCACTATGAGAGTTAAATGAGATGATGAAAGCAAAACTTTTACCAGAGTGCCCTGAACGGAGTAAACCCTCAGTACAGTGATTTCTTATAGTTATTAACTATGCATTACCTTCAAATATCTCAAAATGTCATATATAGTTAATATTAAATGTGAATATAACTATTAATATCAAATAAATGTTTTTGATATCTCCTGGGACCCATGGTAAGATTACACTTTTTTCCTTTCTTGAAATATGATCAATGAAATATGAGCAAACATGACATATATTACTTCTAGGGAGAAGCATTAAAAGTCAGCATGCAACTTAGCATATTCCCATTTCCTTCTTTGGCAGATGGGCAGTATTCCAGATGATGGGTAATATGTGAGGTTGTGTCATGGTGAGAGGGTAAAATGAAGCAGAAATCTCAGCTGCCCAACTGGGACAAACCTGGGAAATCGATACCTGGGTTTTCAAACCACTGTTATTTTGGAGTCACTTACTGACCAGAGCACAGTCTAGCCTATTCTGATTGACACATGTGTTTCACTAAATTATTTTTAAAAAGACCCTGCTCTTACTGTTGCCCTTCATAACTCAGTTTATAAAGTCAGAAGTTGATCATCTGTCAACACTCAAACAATTAGCAAAGAGTAGAATCCAGATTTGCACTCTGTTTCTATGTTTTCACAGGTCATTTTTGTGAATATAACTGGTTGCCTTCAGGATAGTAAATGGAATGGAAAAGATAGCTTTAGTGTGTGAATGTTCACTCTACGTTTTTCAAGACTCTCATCTGTTCTGAATTCAATGTTTCATTTCCTTGATGATAATTTTATGATGAGAAGAATCTTCCCTATAGGACAGTAAGATAAAAATAATGGGAAGTAAGACAGCTTGAGGTTGCTGATTATTTTCACTTTCTTTAACTTATCTCTATATTTTCTTGCCTATACATTAGGGTCCATACTTTTTGATGTGCTTTTCAAAAATGCTCTGAGAATATCACATGAAAGCATATACATTATATACCATATAAATGATTTTCTTGCCCAAGCATTAACCATCACATCAAAAAAAATTATTAGAAGTAAAATAAATATAGTTTAAATTATCAAGTTTTTTTCCCATAAGCATAAAGAACAAGAAATAAAATAGCAAGAGAAGCATTTACTTTATAGCATACAGAATTTGTTTTATGATTTTTTTTTTTTTAGAATGACTAGGAATATCTGCAGGGATTGAATGCCATTATTGCCTTGTGAGTTTAAGTTTAAATACCCAACTGAAGGAGCTATATATTTATTCAATCTTTAATGTATCAAATTTTCTTCTGTCATACCTAATTCAAGAAGTCTTTTTTAGTTTCAATCAGTCCTTAGCTTAGAGCATACCCAACATCATTTATATAACAAACATTGCTAAGAAACTTCTATGTGTCAAGCATTATCCAAGATACTGAGGGCACAAACAAAAATATGAACTGTCTTATGTCCTCAAGTAGAGCAGTGGAAAGAAGTAGGGAGATTACAAGACAATTTGTTAATGGCTGTTATAGAAGCATGTACTTGAGGAAGGAAAAAACATTCATTTAGCCTTGGTTGAGTCATGGCATGCAAAAGAAGGAATGAGTCAGACTTTTCAGAATGTGTGTAGGTAGTCTTCAATCAATCATAGAAAGGAAGGAAAGCTAGGTAAGATGTTGTCTCACGGATGAAGGCCTGGAGATGTATTAACATGACTTAGGGAATTATAGCTAGATCTTAGAATTCATGTAAAGGAGTTGTTAGTTTGAGAGGTTTGAGAGAGACTAGCAACAATCTGAATGTTTTATGTTGTTATATGAGAATGGGTTCAATTTTGCCTTCAGGTATTAGAGATGCATAATTTGCACACTGTTCCCATGAACAGATTTGTCTTTCAGAAAGTTTACTCAGCTATTTGTATGAAAGTTGAATGTTTAGAGGGTGTTAAACATTTTTTATTTTATTTTATTCAGTGGTCTCTGTCATTGACATGCAGATGGCTGTCATCTCTTTTTACTTTATATGACCTTTTCTATGTGTAAATGTTACCTTGGTATCTCATTGTGTGTCCAAATTTCCTCTTCTTATAAGGACACTGGTCACATCAGATTAGCACTAATCATAATGGCCTCATGGTAACTTAATCACCTCCTTGAAGGCCTATATCCAAACACAGTGACATTATGAGACATTGGCAGTTAGGACTTCAATTGAAGGGGCACAATTTAGTCCATAACATCTAGGTATTGTGAAGGTAGGGAGAGAGACTACAGAGACAGAAGAAAATTCGGGGGAATGATGGAGATGCTCCTTGCCTTGATTGTGATGATGAATTCACGGCACTATACAAATGTCCAAAATGATTAGATTATACATATGAAATATATGCAATTTTTAATGTGTCAATTATATCTGTAATAAAGCTGTCAAAGTATGTTAGAAGAGATTTAGATTGATTTCTTACTAAATCCCTATTTATAGCACAATAATAAATCATAGCAATGCCATTTTAATATGAAAGATGGTATTTCAAGCATTATTCCATATAACATCCTTTAAAGTAATTTTTGTGGGCAAACATTTCCTAGTCAAAAATATACAAATCTTCTGAAATCAGAGACCTCATAATCTGATTGTGAAGATATTACATGATATATAAAATAAAGCAATGAGACATTTTAAAGTAGTTCAAAATATTTATTGTAGGCTCAATCAGTAAAGGCAATTACTAGAGCAATTTTTAGGACAGATACATTAATAAGGCAGGGTTCTGGAACCCAAGCCCTCTGAAATATAAGTACCATACCTGCAGGAAAACTCATTTAAATTTAGATTAAATTCCAGAGTTTCCTAAACTCCATACAGCTTCCTAAAACAGCTCAGTTCAATTTGGGAACATGTCAATTTTTCACTGCAATGAAAGAAAAAAGGGAAGAATAAATGACCATAGACTTACCATGGTTGTTACAAGGGTGAAGTATTAATAAATGGTAGTATAGACAATTTTACTGAGTGACATTACTATGAGGTGATGTGTGATAAATTACCTAACTGGAAGGATGGCCCTTGTCCAAGGCCATCTGCACCCAATCCAGATATCCTTGGAGATATGCACACATAAGCAAGGCAGTTGCTAAGAGGGTAAACATTCTTGTTTCTGCTTCTTTGCACATAATGGTATTGTTCGTGTCCTGCTCACTTTCCTATACTGGGGTATAAATGACTCCCCACATCTGTTGGGGTGCAAATGACTTTGTATCAACTGGTCGCCATTGTTCTCTACTCTAAGTATCAATAAACCCATGTCTTTGCCAACCTGTTTTCCGGGTGATTTCATCTGAATTAGGCGAGTGCCTGGTCTGATTTGGGGTTCCCATGATACAATTGGCATGGTCTCACCTCAACAGATTACACTATAAAAATTATTGCTTAGTAATCTGCTAGGCTATTTTTGTGGGGCCAGGCAACAGAAAAATGAAAAACTATTACTGAGAAGGCTGATATTTTTCCTTGGCAATTTTGGTACCAAAAAAAAAGAACAAACAGACAAAGAAAACAAAAAACCAGGGAAGGGAGAAAGTACTCAGTGCTAGATGCACACGTTTATTTCTCAGATTATTTGAGAAAGAACACAGGGTTTCTTTTCTATTCTTTTCTCCATATTAATTTGGCCTACTGTTCTTCTCCACGTTAGTCGATGTTGTGTGTAACTGACACTAGATGGTATTGTGCTCCTTCAATTCAGCTTGCTTCCTGTGGGATAGGCAATTTCTGCCTGTGTGTAATTGTGCTGCACATGTATTTAATGTGAGATCAGTACCTCCTAGAAAAAAAAATAGTTCTTTGTTTATGAAATATGGTTTAAGAAAATGCAAGACTTGCTTCTTTTCTAGTTTTAAAATTAAAGCTAGTGTTTTTGTGACACTTATAGTATATATCCTCAAATATTAACATTTTTGCCAGTAAGATATTATTCAGAATATAAGAAAGAAGGAGACCAATGGGGAAAATGAGAAAATGAATTGTGCTGTCTGTTGTTGCTATATTTAAAATGCTGCAGCAGCAGACTAATCTTTGTTAAAAGTTATACCATGGAAAGATCAAATTCTGTTTATTGTTTGTCTCTCATTAAATTTTAACGGAGGCCAGGCACGGTAGCTCAATCCTGTAATCCCAGCACTTTGGGAAGTCGAGGTGAGAGGATTGCCTGAGCCCAGGGATTCAAGACCAGCCTGGGCAAACTGGCAAGATCTGTCTCTACAATAAATCAAAAAATTAGCCAGGTGTGGTGGCATGTCTGCAGTTCCATCTACTTCGAAGGCTGAAGTGGAAGTGTCACCTAAGCCCAGCAGGTCGAGGCTGTGGTGGCCGTGAGCGTGCCACTGCACTCCAGCCTGGGTGACAGAGTGAGACTCCAACTCAAAAAAAAAGAAAAAAAAATTTAATGGGATCTTGAAATCAGAATTTTTTTTTTTTGCAAAATAAATATCTAGTATTTAAATATAATGCTGAAATTTGAATACAAGACTGATTGAATAATTTTATTGCCAAGTATATTACTAATGATAACATTTTGCAACATATTATATCAGGAAATTAGTAACACCAAAAAGATTAATCTCTAGCCTGGATATTTGGTTCACATATTCCCTTGATCTGGAAAATTCTTCTCTTTCACTTCCACTTCAGAAAATGGCTATTTTTCAAGGTTCAGCTTAATGTCATTTTTTTCAAAAACCTTTTCAATTATAGTGAATCTTCCAATTATAGTGAATCTCATGTGTTGCCATTGTGCAAAATACATTTATTGCAATCCTACTATGTGACAGTTATTGGTAAACAGATATTTTCTCTTAGATATGTAAATATTTTAGACTTAGGAACAATATCTCACTCATTTTGACTCATTGTTCTTAATTGTAGGGTAAAGAGTAATCCATTAATAAATGTTAGCAAACTGTCTTTTTAAGAAATTGACATAAATACAGAGATCTTGTATCACGTACATGTACATATTTATTGTTTTATGAATAAACAAATTGAGAGTATTAAAATTACTCTTTATATTCATAGTTAAACATTTATTTATGATGAAGGAGTTGTGGTTTATTTCCATATACTTCAAATTATTCAGCTTATAAGCTCCCAGATATCAGGACTATCTTGACTCTGTTCAAGAATCCTATGTATTTCCACACAAAATATTTTATTTCTTTGTGAACAGACTTCTTTCCAAAGCAAATAAAAATGGCCATTTCCAAGTGTTGCTAAGACAACTTATAGGAAAGTCGGTTAGGAAACTAATTAAGCTTTGGGTGTAAATTAGTTCAGGCAGCTAAAGTCTGAAAGGAAAAGGTGAAGCAGTTCCACCATTTTTAAAAGTATGTAGTGTAGGCAAGTGCCCTTTTTGATGAGATGTTTTTGGAGAATCAGTTTCAAATGAATGAGACCTAGCCCATAGCCAGCTGTTGTTGTAACCAGAAGTACTGAGATATTAAGACAACTAAAAGTTTCGAGTTAACATTCCAGAAGTGCCTAATAGTCATATAAATGGAACACAACTCACCAAACTTGTTGTAAAGGACCAGAGAGTAAATATTTTCAGATTTGCAGGCCATAGAGATTTTGCTACACTACTCAAATATGTCACTATTTCAAAATTGCCACTGATGATAAACAACTTAAAAAGGTGTCCAATTTGGGTTGTAGTTTAGTGATTACTGTTTAATAAAGTATAAATGAATAAAAATTTGGAAATGTTAGAAATGTCAAAAACCATTATAATGACAGTAGAGAACCACATTATGAAAGCTGTATCATTAAAACAAGAGCAGCGATATGATTGGAAGTTTGATTTAGAAAAAAAAGAATAGATATGTCAAGAATTGTGATTGGGCAGTCATGAAGAATGATGGAGTGCAGAATCCAGTTCTTCAATACAGAAATTAGTCGAACCCAATCTAGGTAGAATTATAGAATAGCATTCACTAAAATCATGTATCTAAACTTGAATTGCAAGGAGTTGGACACGTGATCTGCAGATTTAGCAGCTGTAAAAAAGACTCATTGTATTGAACCATGGAACTGAGAACAGCTGCTTCAATGTTAAAATTATCTTAGTTCATCTGACATGGTAATTCTGTTTTCTTAACTGTTTAATTCTTATATTCTGAAAAGATACAGATCTGAGTATAGTGCTGAGAAGTTGAACATTCATTTTATATAAATGCAGCATCATTTGTATTTTTTTGTTAATTGAGTTTGCTGTTAAGATAATTTAGCATTGTAGTCTCAAAAGTTCAATGTATTTTAGCCTTCTAGTCTTGAGAATTTAGCATTTTAGTCTTGAAATTTCAATGTATTATAAATATTATATTATTATGATTGTATCATTGTTTCATTTCCTCATCCAGGCTGGAGCACAGTGTTCTGATCATGGTTTACCACAGTCTCGACCTCCTGGGCTCAGGCTATCCTTCTGCCTAAGCCTCCCGAGTACCTGAAAGTTGAGACTACAGGTGTGTGCAATCAGACCCAGCTAATTTTTTTTATTGGTTTGTTTTGTAGAGACAAGGCCTTGCTATGTTTCCCAGGTTGGTATCGAACTCTTAGACTCAAACAATCCTTCCACCTCAGTGGAGGGATTACAGGCACGAGCCACCATATTTAAAGTTTAATTTAAAATGTGTAATTGATATTAATCATATATTAAATTAGAAACTGTGTGGAAAATCTGAGTAAATGTATCTAGTATTTGCATGTTTAAAATAAATTTATTTACTATAAATTTAACTTATTAGATTTGTAAGATTGGATTAAGGGCTTATAAATGGTTTGCTTCTCTGGGTTATATTCTGCCAGGCATTTGAAGTACTTATAAATGAAATATTTAAAATATATAATTGTAGTTTAAAATATTTAAGAAATCCTTTATCAAATATTATGAATGAGGCTAAACATTTAAGAAAATTTAGTTTTTGTTTTTATTTTGTTTTGTTTTGTGTGAGTCAGAGTCTCATTCTGTTGCTCAGACTAGAGAACAATGGCATGATTATGGTTCACAGCAGCCTTAACCTCCTGGGCTTAGGTCTCAGCACCCTCCCAAGTAGCTGAGACTGCCGGTGTGCACCATCAGCTCCAGATAATTAAAAAAAAAATTGTAGAGATTAAATGTCACTATTTTACCTGAGCTGGTCTTGAACCCCTGGACTCAAGCAATCCACCTGCTGCAACTTCCCAAAGTGCTCGGATTACAGGCATGAGTCACCATGCAAGGACAAATTTAGTCTTTTTAACTTGAAATAATACAACTTTAATAGAGACTAAGTAAAACGTTCTTTTTATACAAAAAGTAGGTACAATTTTAAAATAGAATAAGACTTGTAGATTGAAGTATAAAGAAACACAATTTTCAGAAGTTTTGTGACTAAAAAGAATAATTACTATTGATTTTAAATCAGAGGAAGTCTAGAGCGCTCCCTATCTTTTAAAAAACGTATACTGGCGTTTAGTGACACAATTTGTATCTACTTATGGAATACACGTGGTAATGACAATACTGATGAGAGTTATAATTTATTGAAACCTTACTTAGTGCTAAGCACACATAAAACAGACCTTATTTAATTTTCTCAACAATTTTATGAGGTGGGTATTGCTATTATCTTTTCTGTTTCCAGATAAGAGCAAGGCTTAGTGTGTTTTAGTATCTTGACAAATCCACACAGTTTTAAGATAGAAAAATTGAAGGAATAAAATGAGACCTTAAAGAAAGAGCAAATGCCTTAAAACTTTCACATTCTTCACATAAAATTTTCTAGAAAACATTAATCAAGTAGAAGATGAAATTCACTTTCAAAAATAACCACAAAAGAGATGATTTCTTTCCAGAAGATCTAAGAGAGAAAAGCTTTTATAAATTTGAGTTTCAAAAACACTATTTTATTGTTTGGTAATTGCTGTTTGTCATTTACAAGAAAGAAAAGCCTAAGTTGAGATACAGAGAAACATCTCTAACTTTCTGGAGAATAGTTATGATTTTCTAATAATATTTTAAAAAATAGACTTGAAGTAAATTTTCATGCATACATACAGCATTCCATATACACATATAAGGCATGTATGTGTATTGTGTATGTGTATATATTTTGGTGTGTACGTAGACAATGTGTACATATTGTGTGCACGTATACACTATGTGGAATATACAAATACAACAGTGGGAAAAATAATGTAAAGATAAAATGGTTTTGTAGAAGCTGTTAAGAGTTTGAATTCAGTAGCTATGCAGTAACAATATGTATGTTGGCTTATTTTCAGTAAAGCTGTGTTGGTGTTGGTTTGGGCATTAATAAAAGTCATGTTGGGACATACAAATTAACTGTAGGCAGTTTGCCTCAAATATTCTCTAATAAACTGATAATCCAGAAAGGACAAATCATTTGTATTGAATATAAGTTATTATCCTACTTCCCCAGAAACTCAATACATATGAGAATTATATAGGCAAAGTCATTTTTCAGAAGCAAACTCAAACATGACATAATAGGGACAGATTATGGCAATCCCTTTCCCTCTCCTTCATTCCACCTCCAATACTACGTATACACAAACACAAAGTCACAAATATCACAATCGGTACACATATGAATATAAGCAATTATACCTAAATATGTATGTCTTGACATAGTTTTCTTCAAAAAAGATGTGTAAATGTAACACAAAGGAAATGACACTGTCTAGTGCTAGGAATAAAGATAGCAATTGTTTAGTTCCCCCGAGATAGAGTAAGAACTTTCGAGTCATTGGTCAACGAATGTTTATTGAGAATATAGAATTTTCTTACAAATGTATAAAACAGAACCATTTAATAATGGCACCTTACCCAATCCTATTGCAGTATCAAGAAAAAAATGTTCTAAGTATACATACTAATGTTACATGTATTTTTCCAAGAAAGTTACTTTTTCTTTCCAAAGACTAGCTATATTTAAAACCTCTCAAAATGAGCACACGTTGATTCATAGTTAGAATAATTTCTGTTAAAATCTAATTTACATGACTATTTTTCTTTAAATAAAATGAGAAAAGGTGGAATTAATAATGAATATTAAAAATTTGGAAAGCATAAATAAATCCTTAATTTGAGCAAATCTATCATATGTGTTGTAGGATGTGAATAGCTTAGCAATGTAGTTTTTGCTGGCGTTTCATTGTAGGTTATTGCTAGATGTTTTTTGTAAATATGACCATCATGAAATGAATTGCATTTTCCAAAATCAAGTTTTTAAACTGTTTTTGTTTCTCATAATATAAAGTTTTTTTGTAAATGAGGATTAAAGAATTGTAATATGTCTGTAGCATAGCACAGAGCATTTCTATACCAAGTGAAAAATAAAAACAGCAATTTCATATAATATCTATATGCTCTATTTTGTTGATGAGGAAACTGGCTCACAAAGAGTTTGATGTATCCCAGTAAATAAATCTAGTAAAATAGTAAAAGACTATAACCTGAATTTAGGTCTTCCAGTCTGAACACATTGCCTTTTCCACTACCTACCTAAAGGAATAAATGTACTGTGAATAATAATTTCATAACCTGAAATCAATGCATGACATATATTAAATTAAGCACATGCAAGTCACACTAATATACTGATCATTTTAAAGCTGTGAAAACCTACAATAAGTGAGAGATTTATTTTCAGCCTTATCCATTATCATTTATCTATTCATAAAGAAATCTATATAAAATTGATTAAAGTTACATTAAGCCGGGCTCGGTGGCTCAGCCTGTAATCCCGCGCCTTTGGGAGGCTGAGGTGAGTGGATTGCCTGAGCCCGCAGGTTCGAGACGCCTGGGCAGCTAGACCTCATCTCTACAAGAAATCAAAAAATCAACTGGGTGTGGTAGCGCATGCCTGTAGTTCCAGCTACTTGAAAGGCTGAGGTGGAAGGATCGCCGGAGCCCAGCAGGTCGAGGCTGCGGTGGCCGGGAGCGGCCACTGCACTCCAGTCTGGGCGACAGAGTTAGACTCCAACTCAATAAATAAATAAATAAATAAATAAATAAATAAATAAATAAATAAATAAAAAGTTACATTTAAACAAAATATTTACCATATAAGTTTTATTTTGGGTGGAGGAGTTAATATGACCCTATGATATTTGCAATTTTTGCTGTACCTATTCATTCAAGTGCCAGCCATAAACACTTTCATCCCAAATCCTTCAAAGCCTTCCCATTGCATTGTGGCTAAATTCCAAATTATTTCACAGGCTGATAATGCCTGAAAGATTGACTTCTGCTCCTCTAAGTACATATTGTGCAATTCACCCAAGTGTTGACTCCAACACATATTGGATTATTGAAATTTCAGTTCCTTAATGGAAATTTAAATAAAATCCTGATGAAAGAGTGGGCATAAATTTAAAAAATTGAAGGATTCTTGCAGCAGACCTTACTGAGATAAGTTCAAGTCCAGAAGCAGAGGCAGAAAGTAGATTAAGACATTTTAAATAATGATTGAAAGACAGAAAGTAGAAACATGAAGTACTGACTCTTTTAAAAAGAAATCTAGGCTATCTTTGCATGGAGAGGTGTAGGTCAGCATCTTTAAGGTGAACGAAGACTCACCGTTTATGTTGGGAGACACTTGAATGTGATTTAGGTTCTTAATGTTCTTATACAAAATTGTGAAAACCGTAAACAGCTGCTTATTTAAAATCACCAGGCTATTATTCTGTAAATACTTATTTTAAAGGGACAGTTTGGAAATCGAGAATGTGGAAAGGGGAAAAATATGCTTTCATATTTCAGTGCATGATAGTGAACACAGCTTATTGTTGAGGGTGGTTTTGGCACTTCCCTAGGCTTCATTATACCTGCTGCTATCTCGTATAAGAGACAGATTGTATATAAAATTGACCTGAATCAGCACTTAGGGAATACAATAATTCAGCAAGATAATTCATAAGCTGACACACCATAGCACATTAAAACAATACTCCAAAAAAGCTTAAATAAAGTTGGAAAGGAACTTATTTTATCTTTGCCTTAATACAGTGGGAAAATGTGTTTTATATCAAGTTAAAGTCTCAAAAATCCAATATTTTATTATAACTGCTCCAGATATGTGTGAAATATCCATGATGTACATCCTTTCTTAACTTGAAATTCTAATTGTGATAATAGCTTTATTTAATTGGTCTTATAATGAAGAGTCAGAAATATGGTTAACTCTAGTAATTCCAGATCTATTAACTACTGAGTTCCGTATAATGTTGCAATTTGTGTCTGTGTGTGTGTGTGTGTGTGTGTGTGTGTGTGTGTGTGTGTGTATGCAAGTGCATGTGTGTCTTAGATTTCAGATTGCTCCCTTTGAGATTAATACTCTTTTTAGACATTTTTCACCTGTGACTTCTTATATTTTAACGTATTTGTGACAATTTTGCAACAAATGTAATGGAATTTTGAAGCTCAAGATAAACAGTTCCTCTTACCTAAGTAGTTCATGTAAAAAATGAAAATGTCCAAATTATTTTATCTAAATCACAGTGGGACAACGATTTACTTTGTATTGAAATCTGTATACTTTGAGGCTCAAAGTTAATTTAAACAATCCTGATTCTATTATTAATGAGTTTGGGGCCTATATTTTGAACTGTAATTTTATTGACTTTGTTGCTCACACTAATTCCTCTATATATGAGGGAGGTCCACTGATTTTTAACTCTTCTCTCAGTTATAGTCAAGTCAGGAAAGGGAAACCATGCAAGTTATGTTAAAAAAAAGAATTTAATACAAGAGTTTTTTTTTTTTAAATTGCATATCTGAATAGGCAAGAGAGAATTATAGAGAGAACAACAGGAAAAAAATCAACCACCCCTAAAGCTGAGGGGCTGGGGCCCAGACTCCTGAGAAGGGAACCTGCCCACCATACTGCTGCTTCAAAAGCCCTGAGCCAGGATCTCAGATTTCTGAGGACAGATGCTGTCTGGCTAGTACTGGAATGTTTGAAGGGGTGCAATGCGGTTCTTTTCTGGAGTCTGAAAAAATACTGATAATTGGAATCATCAGCTTTTATAGGAACTAACTGCTGCTGCTGGACTAAAGGACTGATGTGGAGTGATGCTCACAGTAATATGGGATAAACAAGCACAAAAAGTCCACTCTACACGCCTCCAACCTTAGCGTCTTCCTCTAGTTCCCCCTCTTGGCAGAGCTGAACAGGGAACTAGCCAGTAAAGGAAAAAATGTTTGCAGCATCCTAGCCCAGCATCATAACAAGGTAGAATACTAAGTGATGTAAAAGTGTTTCCCATACCCACCACATTTTTTTTGTATTGAAATTATTCACACTCAATAAATCGACTAAATTATATATTTATGTTATGCCTTAGGATTTTTATAGGTTTTATTTCTAGCAATAATTACCTAGTATTATCCTTGGGCAATCTTAACACTGTACTTTGATGAATGTTTTATGAAGGTCAAATACTTCATTTGTAAGTGGATATGAGTGTGCTTATTATAAAACAATAAACAAACAATCATATTCATAAGCACTTATTATTTTAAATAAAAATCCTTTATGTAAGTGTGTGTTAGGAAATAAAGCTTTGGCTTCCTCATTGCTCATGTAAAACGCTTGCCTCATGAAACTCTTGACATAACATGAGAACTAGATGTTTGCTAATTGCTCTGATCAGAAAAAATAATAAAAACCCTCTTCTTTTGGAGAGGACCAAATGTTATAGCCTAGATAAGGACTTTAGGTGAAGTCCAAGATGCCAGGATGACTTTCTAAGTATTTACATGTAAAAAAGAATTTAACCTAGAATTGTACCCATCTTTAGGACATACAAAGCTGGAGACACATAAGGCTATCTGGATCACAGTAAGAGATTTTACTTATATTCTGAAGAGCTGGAAAAGGAGGGTCCTTTTTAGGAGGAGAGGGGAACAGCTACCTCTGAGAAGAGAAACATAGTATCTTCTATTGACTCACCTATGGGATGTCCCGTTGATTGCATAAGACAGTGCTCTAACTCTCATTGCATTATCCTAAGGGTAAGAACTAGAGCACTGGGGGGAGATAACACACTTATTATTTACTGTGAGGCATTTAATAAAAATATGTTTCTAACCCAGAATACCTTATGTGCAAATGCAGGATAAAATTAATGAAGACGAATATTAAAAATTTAGCAATATGACCCACTATGCAAAATCATTCTTTCACCGTCTGACTTCATTATCTAAGGAATACAGAACTTAGTATTCATTCAGATATATCTCTATTATGGTTTGCTCATAAAATCCATCTGAGTAGGAAAGAAAAATGTCTGTGACTTTCTTTTTGGTTTCATCTTCTGAGGTTGCTCAATGTAATCCTGATATTTTGTAGAACTTTTATTGTTATTGTTGCTTTTCTTCTAATATGAAGCTATTGCTAGCTAGCTGTGGCATCATCTAAAATATCTGGGAAATAAAATGTATTGTCTTCGATAATTTGGCAAGAAGAAAGTAGATGCACACAGAGAGGTGGGGAGCAAATGAGTGTGTCAAGATATTACATGCTGATGAATCTAAATGAGAAATATGCTTGATTTCATAGTGCATTTTTGCAGCTTTGCTTAATTTAAAAATATTGATTAATAAGACACTCCTTTTTTGTACCTTTCTCAAATCATGTGCTGACTTTTGTTTTAATGCATTCAATACATTTATTTAAACTCCTAATATATTTCAGGATCCACATTAGGTACTGGACGCACAGCTGTGAACAAAACAAAGCTTCCTTTGTGGAGCAGGAAAATAAATAATAGTGGCATATGTTAAATAACTGTACCTTACAAAGCTTTGGTATATGAAAATCGAAGAAAGTGATCAGAGAAGGAAGATATCTCATTTACATTTGCAAAAGCTCCAGAAGGAAGTGAGAGATTGTGTAATATGACTCTCTAGGAAACAAAATTTGAGGCAGAGGAAACAGTCTGGAGAAAAGCCCTGAGACCGTTACCTATTGAAAAAGACAAATGCATCCCCTGTATTTGTTTCTCATTTTCCTCTTTTCTACAGGTTAATCCTCTATCTTGACTTCTCTTTCTTGAAATCTCAAGATTCATTCTCAGGCTCCTTTGGTGGCAAGATGACTGCAACAGATTCAAATGTGAGTATTCATGAGCTAATCAACTCGGTCAGGAGAATATGATGCAGAGAGGCTTAGGACTGGGTCACATGCTCTATCCTTCAAGACAAGGGTGTACAGAACTCAACGAAATCCAGTAGAGAGTTCCTCCAAGAGTGGGTGATATCTCAGTGGGGAACTGGGATAGAATTTCCAAAACTGAGTAACAGATTTTTGGAAGCCAAAACTGTCCACAACTCTCCTTTGGAACTTATAATTTTCTTCAAAATATAGGAATGTGGAAGAAACAATGAGATATGAGGTAAATTCTACTCTGAAACAATTTTTCAAAATATCTTTTATGTAGAAAGAAACTTATTGGTAGTAATACATGTTTTTCAGATTATACATAAGATTTATTAAATGGTGACCCAAGAAGACTCAAACTATGGCTGCAAAACCAGGAATCTGCTGGTGTACATGAGATACTATGCACAATTTGTATTCATGATTTATGTGAAACCAGCTGACCCAAAAAGTCACATAACCACTTACTTATATAGAAGCAGAGTGTAAACATTATGCACAGTGAGAATTTCTTGTGACAATTTATATTATATTGTATTAATTATATTATATATAGTTATATATAATATAAATTATGTTATTACAAGAATATACATATCAAATATATATACATATATCTGATGCAGCAAGCCTAAGATATATTTTGCAGCTGTGATTTACATATATATCCACACACATAGTACATACTTTAAAGTCTAGAAAACTTTTCTACTTTACATTTCATTCTCCTAAGCTTCCTTCCTTTTTATCTCTCTCACTTCTCTCATTCATCACTGGGAAGAGTTCTGCGAAGCCATTTTTTCTATAATTCTGACCTCAAATTGTCATAGAAAATTTGCTCTGAATGAATAAAATTGATAAGTGATTGTGAAATCAAAAAGGTTTCTGCGGTTGTTTTGCTAAGTATAAAGTTTTGTAGGAAAACACCCTTCTCTTTTTCTATTTCTCTTCCTTGACCCATAAAATAGGAACTTTATTCAGTCCTCTGTGAAATGTCAGGAAAAGAGTTTCTGATTTTTTCAACCCTTACTTACTTCTCTCTACAAAAGAAAATGTGATCAGTAATAAATAATTACATAAGAATGGAAAAAACAGTTCTGAATGGGAGAAGTCAACTTGTCCCCCTCCTTCTTGCCTTCTTCTTATCCCTTTATATGACTTGCCACAGTTCATATACGATCTTTTTCTTTGTTCTTTCTGTTTATATGATATTAGGAGATAAGTCAGTCTACCTCTGTCGTTGCCTAGTTTGTGGCCAGGTATTAATGCATGGGACATTAAGAGAATAGAAGATAAATAGAAAGAAAATTGATGCAACAAGTCTAAGATGTGATTTCCAGCTATGATTTACCAACAATTAAGCTTATTTGTTTGTCTTCATAAAAATTCTGTTTATTCTTAACTGAGCTGATAATTTATAAAAGAAATGTAGTTAATCATTTCCACAAATGCAATCATTTTGTGAGCATTTTATAATTCTATTTTTAGTGGTGACTATTGCTTAGGAGAGTAGTACATAGTGTTCATTATTACTAGTAATAGGAGCAGTAGTAAGAGAAGTCACTGGTTGAAGCTTGGTTTTTTCCATATATTGTAGCAAGTACCTGTCAACTTAAATGAATGAATTGAGGTAAAATTAATATAAGTACAGAATTTATTTGTGCAAGTTTGAGGAATTCAGCCTGGGAGCATAGACTCTAACTGCCTTGAATCTATACTCCCATTAGCTAGAGCTACAAGTGAATTTTCAAAGGAAAAAAGAAAACATAGCTCCTAAGTTGTCTTCCAGAAATTTACTTTAAAATAACATAAGTGATTGATTGGTTATAAGTTGTTTTTTGTATCACAAATTCCAGAAAGATGAAGATAATGAGTGATGCAGCTAGTCAAGAAACTGCAGGAAGGGAAAGAAAGAACAAAATACCTTTAAATAATTGCCCTGGGGCATGGGTGCAGGGTAGGAATGCAGAAGGAAGGGTGGAGGAATGTGAGACTGATGTCTTCTACACTGGTCTGTCTGGCCCTGATAAATTTTGCATATTTCACATAGAGTATTCTGCTCTGAACTATTTTTCTTCTCTTAAATCATAGGCTCTTTGTTTTCCCTTAAAGTCATATGTTGAAGCCCTTACACTCTGATGTAAGATATAATGGTATTTGGAGATGGGGTCTTGGGAGGTGATTAACTTTAAATGATGGTGACCCACTTGATGAAAAGTATCCTCATAAGACAAGATATTAGATCTCTCTCTCTCTCTCTCTCTGTCTTCCAATCTGCCATGAGACAATACAGTGAGAATTCCTCTGTCTGCAAGCCAAGAAGAAAGTTCTCACCAGTACATGACCATGCTGGCATCCTGAACTCAGACTTCCAATCTCAAAAATGTGGGGAAATAACTTTCTGTTTTTTAAGCCTCCTAGTATTTGATATTTTTTAGGGCAGTCTGAGCAGATTAATTCAGTATTTTGCATAATGGTCTTTCCAGTGTCCAGTACTTTAATGTATTAAGTAGTTTTTTGCAATTTTCAAATTCTGGTTTCAAGTAAAGCACTGAAATGCACAGATTAATTTTTATATAATCAATTACATAAATTTGATGTAACAATTAATGCTTATGCTTATCATTATAATTTTAAATGAATGTATATATAGATATCATTATTAAATATAGTTTTGATTAATTATCATAGTAATTTGAAGTGTTAAAAGGCAACATAAAAGATAATGAAAAAATTTTGATTGTTTCACCTTTCTTACACACTTACTTAAAAGTTACATTTAATGTGATCTTCTCTACAAGCTTCAAATTTTTCTTCCAAATTCTATTTAATATTCGTAATTAATAATTATAAAAGCCTTAAAATTTTTACCTAGTATGTGTACTAATTCAGAAAACATTTATTTCATAATCAAAACTTTGAAATTAATTTCAATGCTATTATTTCTAATCAAATAAAAATTTTATTAAAAACAAGATTTTATTTAAAATTTTTAATGTTCTGTTGCTTTATTGATGCTTTAGTTATTATTACTTCTGAAGTGTGCTGTTATTTTCACATAAATAAGTACCTATTTACCAATACCATTGTAAATGTAGGTAAATTTAAAAAGCAAATTATCACACAAGCTCGAGCAATCCTGACTTACTTTGTAGTATAGTCATTTTAGCTTGTAGGGCTTTTATTTTTTAAATTAACAAATGATTTCAATATTGCCTCATAAATATAATATAAACATGTATTTTATAATATCTTGTTTTAAAAATACGACTAACATAGATTTACTTATTATTTTATAATTGACATGCCATTTTTTCTCTTAGCATTTATAATAATGCTATTATTAATAGTATATTTTAAAGTTGCTACTCAAGTTGAACCACATTCTCTGGTTTTCTTTTCTTTTCTTTTTTCTTTCTTTCTTTCTTTTTTTTTTTTTTTTTGAGTTGAAGTCTCATTCCATCACCCAATCTGGAATGCAGTGGCACACTCACTGCCACCCCAGCATCAACCCACTGGGCTCTGGTGATCCTTCCGCCTCAGCCTTCCGAGTAGTGGAAACTACAGGCCCGCCACACCTGGCTAATTTTTTGATTTATTGTGGAGCTGAAGTCCTGCCAAATTGCCTGGGTTGGGCTCAGGCAATCCACTGGCTTCAGCCTCTCAGATGTTGGGAGCCAGCCACGGAGGCCCACTGAGTGTTAGGGATCAGGGAGGACCGTAGACCCCGAGACTGCTAGGACGTGTTCGGGAGCCATTGGCCCCATTTTCCTCCTCTTTTTGCCATAAAACACAAGTAACCTAAAGAAACTCTGCTGATCTAAGCTGAAAGCTCTGTAACTGTAACAGGCATGGCTTACTCTGAAAACCTGTTGTTCCTGTTTCCCATAAAACTGTGGTTTCAGCTTACAAATTAAATATAATTCAAATTCAGGTCACATTTGAGAGCCTTTTATATGGTACAAGCTTCTTTATACAATTTAACAGTATATTTGTAAAATTAGTATACACTTATAGGGAGCAGTTTCAAGCTTCTCAATAATAAAGTTGTCAAAAATGGCTCAGCACAAAGTTTGGGCCACACTCCTGAGAGCCCAGCGCATACTTTAGACTGGGCTGCATTCTTTTAGGCCAGCTTTAACTATAATTAATGTAAGGTTTCAATTATTATAAAATAGGTCATGCTAACATCAAAGAATCATGTTAGTTCAAGCATGACCAATCATAATATTTTAAGGTTTAATGAGATACAGTTATTTTTACAAATTTCATTGTCTCTTTTTCCTACTGTTATAATTTTAGAGAACAAGAGCAACAACTCAATTGGTTTAAAGCATGATTTAACTGCACCCCCTGGTTTACTACATTAATTTCCACTGTAGTTGGCCCTTTAGTTGTTTTAATTCTCCTACTTATTTTTGGGCCTTGCATCATCAACAAGCTTGTAGCCTTTGTTAAAAATCAAGTCAGCACTGTTCAACTCATGGTACTCAAGCACCAGTGCCAACCGCTTGGTACTTACCCTTGTTGTCTCAACTCTCCTACCCATTTTCAGAATGGCTTTAAAAACAAAAACAAAAACAAAAAAAAACCTATGTAGACCCATGATTGGGTCTTATCTTTAGGTTCCTCTGAGGGGGGGAACGAGAGACCCAAGAAACCAAGAAACTTAAAAAGCCATACTTGCTGTAAAAGTAGTGTTTAGTTCACTATATTTTATATATTCCTACCTCATGTTCATTGCACTTTATGAACTCTTAGTACTTTAAATCCTGCCTCAGACTCCGTAGAATTAGGCATATGTTGGGTGCCGCGTAGAGACTGATTGTGTAATTATATAATGTCTTAAGTAGTGTTTGTATTTAGAACTCTTGGGTTAAGCATTGTTAGTCCCAATTGCCATGCTGACTTCTGCTTTTACAATGGGATGTAAATGTTAAAGCGATAAGCCCCTTTCAGACATTCCTTTGCAGCAGACTTGGAGACGCTAGTAATCTGCCTGCTTGCTCAGGTTAATTTATACGCAGTGACTGTATGAACCTAACTTATCTGACATTCCACTCTGCCCATTGGGTGGGTTTCTGTCAATCACGGGCAGTCAGGTTGAAGCCCACGAAAGGCACCTACCAATACCAAGTGTTCCCATACCCATTAGGAGAGATTACCCAATCATGCAAAACCAAGTTTAGAGTTCTTTCCCCTCCCTCTGTAATGGTGTATAAAGACTGCTTGCCATGCTGGATCGGGGCTCTTGTCCTGAAGTCACAGCCGGCTTCGTTCGTGAGCCCAGACTTGAGCCTGAATAAAGACCCTTGTGTGTTTGCACCAGAGCTGGCTCTTTGGTGGTCTCTTGGATTTTGAATTTTGGGTTTAACACAAAGTGTTGGGATTACAGGCTGAGTCACAGGACCCAGCATGTTTTCTAATTTTTAAATCATTTGCTTTTAGATATGTTTCATCCATTTCTTAGAGTATTGCTTTTTTTTTAACCCATTTGATTTTTAATAATTGCATTTATACCATTTAAATGTATTGATATGACAAATGTTTTCTCTTAGTTCTATTTTATTTTTTCCATGTAAAAATCTTTGCTTTATGTTTCTTTCTGTGCTTAGTTTATTTGTTTATTATTTCTTTACTCTGTCTCCTAGGTTAAAGTGCAGTGACAGGATCATAACTTACCACAGTCTCACACTCCTTGGCTTCAGGGATCCTTTTGTTTTAGCCTCCTGACTGGCTGGTCCTACAGGCATGCACCACCATGCCAGGTTAATTTTTAAGTTATTTTTTTCTAGAGATGGGGTCTTGCCTGGGCTTGTTTTAAACTCCTGGTGTCAAGTGTTCCTCGTGTCTCAGTCTCCCAAAGTGCTGGGATTATAGGTCTGAGCAAATGTGCTCAGCTTTACTATTCATTTTTAGGCTCAGTTATTACAATATTTAAGAAATTCAAGAACAATTATTATATTTTACTGGTTACTTTAGTAATTATATGTTTATAACAAGATTATAAAATCTTCTATCTCATTAGGCATGCTATATTCTTTACCATCTTTCCTTCTATCTTCCCCCTGACCTACCACTACTCTTTAATTTTTTGAGGTATCTCTGGTCATTAAATATACTCATATTATATAGTTGTTGTTGAGGCAGATTAGTTTCCAATTGTCCCAACTCTTCACCTCCCCTTGAATCTATGTTCCTTTAACATATAACTTTCCTGTTCCCTTTGAGGCATAGTCTAGTTCCCTGCCCATTCATTCTAAATTTGTCCATGTGACAAATCTGTGAGCCCAATTGAGATATGCTGTAGGAATTTCAAGAAATAATAAGAACAATTTATAGAGTTTACAAAAAAAAAAAAAATCACTAACTACCAGGCCCAATTTTAGACCAAGTCATCCCATTTTTCATTAATACACAGATAGATTTATTCTTTGACCAGTTCACTAGGAGTTATATCTTAAATCCTTAGTGCTAAAAATAAATATAACATGTACTCCTTTCCTTCAAATAATTTACAATCTTATAGATGAGTAGAAACCAGAAACATAAATACATGGTGAAGGAGAAGTATGTTCACCCTTTAGTTCCAGCTGTGTGCTTATTATTGTGCTGAACATTTTGTATAACTAGTATTTTAAAACATTCTATTTATAGATGGTGAAATTGAGACTGAGGGGATTAAATAATCTACCCATATCACCCAGTGCTTACACAGTGGAGTAGAAATTTAAACCTATCTTATCTACATGAACAAAGAAAATGCATTGGGGTTTTCCAGAAAAGCAGAACCAATAGGACGTACACACACATGCGCGTGTATACACACACACACACACACACACACACACACACACACACACACACACACATGAAATTTATTTTAAGGAATTGACTCAGGTAATCACGAAGGCTCACAGATGCAAAATCTTCAGGTTGGGCAGGCAGGCTGAAGACGCAGGAAGGATCTAATGTTATAGTTCAAGTTCCAAGGTCATCTTCAATATTACCTCTTGTGGAAAGATCAGTCTTTTTGTTTCTATTCAGTCCTTCATCTGACAGGGTGAGGTCTACTTACACTGTAACTGGCAATCTACTTTACTAAAAATTGAATGATTTCAATGTTAATTTCATTCAAAAACACCCTTACAGAAACATTCACAATAATGTTTGACCACATATCTGGGCACCATGCCCAACCAAGTTAACACATAAAATTAGCCATCACAATATGCCTGCTTTTCTTTATAGTATGCTAACTCTTTCAGCCATATATAATGACATAATATGATAATTGTTGATCTGAGGAATTACAAAATGAAACTGTATATGCTGTTGCATTTAGTGACAGAGTCATTGATTTGTGTATTGCTCAAGTTTACAGTTATCAAGTAGAAGAATAAGAATTCACACTTCATATGTATAAAAGCAAAGCTCATTTTTGTAATTACAAAGATTAATTGTTTCTCTCAACATGGCACTTAAGACAGTTCACTTCTGCACCTAATAACATAAAACTTACCCCATCCTTGCAAATATACAAGAAAGATTCAGTCTACTAGAATGTGCAGTATTTTGTCTGATCCATTGTTTGAGACAAAATTTTGAGGACATATGGAAATGAGAAGTTGAGGTACTTGAAATTCTTAGTGAGCTCTTTCTGATCAGACCCAGATCTGGATTCAGATAACATGGGAAATGTTGTATAGTATACAAATATCCCACAATTCTGTCTTCCAAATAGCAAAGGTCTCTAATGTAATAACTTTAGCACCAAATTTCCCCCACAACACACATACATACTAAAAAGAATTTTGACTTAGGATTGAAGATTGTGAGAACCAGAAAGCAAAATGATTGTTCAGGAAATGTACAAAAGTTCCTGAAGCAATATCTAAAACAGGAGCCCTTCCACCCATGACAAGTGAAAAATATGGATACTTTTAATGATATATAGAATCATGTTAAAAGAGGGGAAAGTTGATGAAAGAAAATAAAAATTGTCCTCATTTTATTTTTTGAAATAATGAATGCTTGTGGCATTTCTGCTGATCCTACTAATTTCTTAGATTACCATTTCAAGCACACTGGAGTAGCACATTTTTAAAATATGTGTGATAATGTACAACTTTATGAGCCCATGTTTTTCACACTTTCATGTTTAAAGTCAAAAAGTCACATAAGAATCTATTTAATACACAGATAATAACAGGAAAGATGTTTTACAGTATTCTGAAAGATAATCTATTTGTCATTGTGAACATCTGATCGTAACTATGCGATAATACATTTTTTTAAAATAGAGTTTTCCCTCTGCTATTGTGTAAAAGAGCAATATTTGCTATCCAGTGACCAAGCATTATACAAGTTTTATTGCCCGGGTACTATTGAAAAATCTAGTGAATATTTTCTCATAATTTATGGACAGTTGGTACAATGGTTTCAAGAGACAATATAGACATTTTTGTTGATAGAGGGATAATTTCAATTTTTATAATTTTCAAAGATAACATCTGCGGAGTGCATATTCCAATGGATATCAACAGCTCCTTATTAAGAGAAGATAAGAAAGCCCTGTATTTTAAACAAATTTTCATAAAATCCCGTGTAACTATTGAATTTACTTTATGGTATGGAAAACAAGTCAAAAATGAAAGTAAGAGATTCATATATTAAACATCATGTAGGGAGTTTATAGGATTACTGATAAAAGAATGAATATGTCATAGAAATTGGACAAGGATTGGTTTTCCTTAACATCTATTCATATGTTCATCTCAATGCTATATAAATCAAAAGAAACAGAAACTTTTGTAGATTACATTTATTTTCTGTACAGAAGTACCAGGTAGTGAAATAAAATCTAATTTATTTTAAAGCCCAAACAAATATCTTAGATATGAGATAACTCTCTAACTTTATAACTTAAGTAGGCAATAGCATGATTTCTTATTATCTATCACATTAATTCAGAGCTGTGGGGTAAAGTTCCATTAGGGTGATAGAAAGTCATGTTTATCTACTCAGGTTGCAATATGGCTAATCCATTTTGTTCTGTCATCTAAAACGATCAGTAAATAATTGAAATGAAAAAAGAAGAGTGTCTTGAGTTACAGCTGTATGTTCTTCAGCCTAAACGAAGCTTTGTGTGATCAGACTCCTTTATGCCTTCCTGCCTACTTATTCGTAAACCGCAAGATATCTTTCATATTACATTTAACATTCAACATTAATGGAGAGACCTATACCATTATGCTCATTGGACATATTACATATGCATAACTTTTATCACAATCTGGCCTTTGATGTGTGGCAATCTCTATAGCTGTCCTTTAATTACCTATATTTCCTTTTTTCCACATTAGATATTACAAACTTTGATGCCTATGTGCTGGTTACCTACCCATCATTCATTCTCTGAAGTGTAAATATTTTTTTAAAAGGAACGGTTGCCCTACACATTTTAGAAAAAGTAATTGAGGCCATGGGAGCTTCAAACACTGTTTTTCCTCTCCTTACTGACAAAGCTTTTAAGCATAGATGGTTTCTCCATGCTGAAGATATGAATGGGCCTTAGTAACAGCATTCCATTCCATTGGCTCTTGTCTCTAACTCTTCAGGCCATCCTTCAATCCCTTGAAATTCCTTATCAAAAGAGTCACTCACATGTAGCTTTCAGAAGAACCCAGTTGGGTACCATATGGCATCTGTCAGACATTGCTTTTGTTACCAGTTCTAGGAAATGTCTGCCCACCAGGCAGCTCTGCTCTCCTGGGCACTAATGCCACTGCCACTGTGTACTGCTGCATTGGCCAGGTGTCATCACAATGGCTGGGCACTTCTGCTGCCTTCATTGAGTATCACCGTGTCTGCCAAGGCCTGCTGACACCACCTGCCAGGCACAACAGTGGACCATCTGGCATGGTGACTTCTGCCATCTCTTTCCAGGAGCTGCTGAAAAAGAAGGCACACTATTTAAACTTATAAAGTACTTTTTGATAACATGGGGAAAAGAAGCCCTATGTCAACCCTTAATATTATATCTGAAAGAGGGGATCTAAAGTCCCCTCTTATGTCTTCTGAGATTTTCCTACAATTTGTTAATTTCTTACTCAAGTTCCTATTTTTTCATAGGACCTAGATATGAGTTCATGAGAGCTAAGAGATGGTTAGACTTGAGTGACAAAACTTACAAGAATAATTTGACGTATGGAGTTTCATGTTTTCAGGTTCTCTCAGGCAGACCCTAAGACAAGGATTTATGAGCAAATAATTTGTTAAGCATTCCCAGGAGAAAACAGCAAGAGAGTGTAGAAAACCAGACCATGAAGAGAAAGATGCCAAACAAGGGGACGAATTTTAGGTGAAATCCTAGCTCCAGTAAGCGTTCATGGGGAACTCTGACTTGCAAACTATGCCTCAGAGTTACTACTAAGAGAAGCTAGCCTTTTAGACATGTTATTATTGGTTTGAATTTTTATCTGACAAAAAATATATATTTATAGTGTACAATATGGTGTTTGATATGTGTATGCATTGTGAAATGGCTAACAAACTAAATTACACATTCGTTACTGCATCCTTTTCCATCATTGTTTATGGTCATCCTGGGATGGGGAGATCAACCCACAAGAACTTTCTATTGTCTGAGTAGACTGTGTGGTTCAAGCAGCACAGGGCAGTCTTTTAAGGGCAGTCACAAATGTTGGATACTAGAAGCACAAGCGCATAAAGCTGAGGTAGAGATGCACAGAAAAATTAAGGTGTTCCCAGATAATCTTGGAGGATGGATACTGATAGGGTCTACTGCATTTATTTATTAGAGGTGGCTCTCTCTGTTTCTTCCTGGGGCCAACAGAGAAAAAAAAAAAAAAAAGTCTCAATGCTTTTCAAAGTTCATATTCATTAAAGTTGAAAGCGTTTTTTTTCCTAAGTCAAATTTGGCCTAAAGGATTTCTAAGATCTGTTTCATAGAATCACATATTTTTAAAACTGAAGGGAACTTACTGACTGTGCACAAACTCCCACTAGCTTAGAGTCTACCTTGGTCCTCGACCTCACAATTAAACAAGTGTCTCCTTCCAGATGTAAAAATAAGTTGTTAATAGGGCAGCTATAATAGTTGCCTTTCTTTAGTAACTTTTATATTGTTTTGCAATGGTTATTTAACTTGCAAAATATTTCAAAATATAGAATGAATAAGAAATATGTTGTCTATGTTCTCATCAATCACTTAAATAGACATTATTTTATTAAAATTGGCTGAGCTATCTTTCCTATATAAAAAAAATGTTATAAATTCACCTAAAGTGTCAGGTTTAACCTTCACCAATGCTCTCAGTAATTACTTCTCTGCAGAAGAAATCACTCTCAGAAGAAGACATGCCATTATTTCTTAGTTTTGGGGAGGAGAAGGGGGTGAATAATGTTGCTACATTTGTATGTAGAAAGATACATACATGAATATTATTACACAGTAACTTTTAAAAGATTTCTTTTTCTTTTTTTTTTTTTTTTGAGTTGGAGTCTCACTCTGTCGCCCAGACTGGAGTGCAGTGGCCGCTCCCGGCCACCACAGCCTCGACCTGCTGGACTCCGGCAATCCTTCCGCCTCAGCCTTCCGAGTAGCCAGAATTACAGGCATGCGCTACCACACCTGGCTGATTTTTTGATTTATTGTAGAGATGAGGTCTTGCCAAGTTGCCCAGGCTGGTCTCGAACCCGTGGGCTCAGGCAATCCACTCACCTTAGCCTCCCAAAGGCGCAGGATTACAGGCTGAGCCACCGAGCCTGGCTAAAGATTTATTCTTTTGATACTTATTGATCTTAATTTATTCTTTGAACAGCTATAGAGTGTTTCACTATATTTCCTGAGTGAGGGAACAATAATGCTGTGTTCCTATTTTACTATTAATCAAAACAATGTCACTTGGTTTTTAAGCCTATTTATATATGAGCAATGTTTCTCTATGGGAGAGGTGGCATTACTAGGTTGTAATGTGTACATCTTCAACTTTTCTATGTTTATTTTTTGTAAATATATTTTAAAGAAATTTCATGTCTAAAAAATAATTTATGAATTTTCTCAAAAATATCATAATAATTATTTTAAAACTATCTATTATTTAATATTCCTGAAACATTATCTTTAAGATAATGAAAATTTATTATTTGAGGTAGGTGTGTTTATCCATTGGATTTTTTTAAACCAAATCTGAATTTCACTTGCCATGAATTATAGAAGCGTTAAGGGTATGAAACCCTAACACTAAAACTGAGTTACTTGTGAATTGGAAAGAGCAAAAACCTTCCATGTTTGCACTGATATTTCACTCCTAAAATCGAATACTTTTTTATGATTAGCCATATGTAGGTTCCAGTTTTTTCTTTCTCTCCAAATACTTACTTTTAGACATGTGTTAAATAAACCTATCTCTAGAAACCTATGTTCATATAGCTCTCCAATCCTTACATCTCTGCCTAAAAGTGTTATGGTTGGAAATGGATAAAAATATACACTTCTAGATTTACTCCAAATTGGAATTATTTCTCATGCAAATCTGTTGTTTAAAGCATACACTATTTAGTGCATATGGTAAATGCCAAAAATGTCCAAAGCTCTCAAACGTAATATGAAAAACTTAAGGTTCTCAGCTCTCTTAATGATATTTCCTCCAAGGCTTTCACTTTTGGATATAGATAGGCATGGTGTTGTGTTGAAAGAAGTATGATGTTGGTGAAAAGGGAATTTCTTTGCTGTAAATTAGGAACTAGTTATATTTTGTAAACTATCCTCCTTTGAATCAGGTTTAGTCTGGAATGTTGCCTGAATCCCTTGGCAAAAAGGTCTTGATATAGCCAGTAAAATCTCAAGTTATTCTGCCATCTTTTGGCCATTTCTTAAACTTATCTCTCATGGAATTGTAAAGTTCATGACTATAGTAGAGAGTGACTATTCAGATGAAAGAATTTTAGCTTAAAAAAACCAAAAAAACTATTGACAAATTAAAATTAAACCCAATTCATGTATAATAATAGTCAAAGTGCTTTCTTATGAAAAAATATTAAATGATAAACCTCTTCTCTCATGAAACACTTAACAAGACCAAGGAAACTATAATGTCTACCTATTGCAATGCCACTGAGAGATGTGGGTGAAAACAGCTAATACAATTTTCAAGGAAATACATGGAATTTAATTTGCAAGTGTTATTTAAAAATGAAGATACAAATAATAAGACATACTTACTGGTCATGTATGTATCTCAACAAACTTTCTTTTCTTCACATTCAAGCCTCTGTGCCCACTTCCTTATTTCTCCATCCAGTCCCCTGCAATTTAATTTCTTTCTTCATGGTTTCTTTCCTTTAAAACATGAAACAAAACAAAAGAGAAAACTATATTAACAATGAAACTATACTCATTGGTCATCTTGGTAATTGATTTTAACTGTAAAAATGAGATAAGCCATCACATTTCTATAGCTATGAGCTATTTCTGTCCTTATTTACTTGCATTTTTGATAGCATTAAACATTGTGGGCCATTTTCCTTGGTAGGGCTCTCTGATCATCCATTTTGTTTTATTTTAGATTCCACCTTTATTTGCCTAGCAAAGTACAGTGTTGTTCAGTGCCGCACCCTTATTTTTATGATTCTTTCACTTATCATAATATCATACTATCTTCATCTATCTCCCTGGCTTAGCTATTGTCTATATGCTGATAACTTTGGAATAAAGATGTCTTCAGTCTTGATTTCTCTTTTGGAAGACAGACCAATGTGAATTTTTCCAGTAAATACTTGATGATCATTATATATTTGGGATGTCCTTAACAATATAACTTAAGAAATTATTATTCTGATTCATGTTTGTAATCTGTCACAGTGAAATGCATTGTACTGCTAATGTTAAGAACTTAAAAGACACTCAATACACATTAAAGAAATGAACTTAATTTTGTTTTGTAATTTTTACAGAATGCAAAAGCAACTGCTCTATTTGTCTAAATTATTAAATATACATTTCTTAATACAAAATTTCAGTTTTCAGAATTTTAAGAATTTATCTCCTCATAAATTGAAAACTTTCATCAATGTTTATAAAATGTCGAAACAGAGAGTTCTGTGTATCCCTGAAGAACATACCATGTGTTGCCAACAAGTTTTCAAAAGTGTAATTCATTATCCAGCTGTTCTGTGGTTTATGTAAATTGCTTTCCTGGAAGAACTTAAAACTGTAAATTACTCAAAAGATAGTTAATGCAGTTAAGTAGATGATGCTCCCAGTAAAGTCAACATTCCACATCTCTGTTTGTTACTGATTTATAATCCTGGGGTCAATTTCATGTTTGGTGTGCATTCTTTCTCATTCTCACCTTAAAATTTAATAATTTATAGTACAAAAATGATATAAGATGAAAACCTTTTAAGGAAAAGAGACATTACATTGATAATTAAATACATTATATGAATTAAGATGCTCTGACTATAAATTAATTATAAACTCATGGGATTCTGGTGATTTTAACATTGTTCAAGGGACAATAATTTTAGAGGTGACTTTTCAATGTGTTTTTACCCCACAATTTCCTAACAACAAGTCGATGATATAGATATTTTTTTCTGTGTTTTGGAAACGAGGAAACTACAGAAGCATTCTGAGAAGAATAGTTAGAGCAGAGAGAATATCTGTGGGTAGTGAGGCTATTGAGGATAAAGGGAACAATTAGAATAAAATGGATTCAGGTGAATTGGAGAAGTAAAGAGCCTCTAAAAAGAAGAAGTGGCCAATAGAAAGTCAAATATAAAAAAGAATTTAAATAAGATGAGATTGAGAAGTAACTTTTACTTTTGGTAATTAGAAGATTCCAATAAACTTGGTAACATTCATTTTAGTGGAAAGGCAGAGGAGGAGACCAGAATGCTAGAGGTGGAGGGATGGTGGGAGGTAAGGAAGCTGATCAGCAATATATACCATCTGGGGAAACTTAAAGCAAAGGAATGAAGGAAGTAGAATAGAAAGACAGCTTCTCAAAAAGTTGTTATTAATGGTATTCAGTGTATTTCTTTTCCATTAATTTTACCAGCAACATTGTTCTGGGAAATTCATGTGATCAGAAGCAGGAATTAGGAGAGGAGGAGATCTGAAGATCCAATAAATAGGTTTGATAATAGAAAAGGCCTCTAAGGTGGTGGGAGAGACTTGAATCCCAAGCCCAGGTGAAGGACTTTATTTCAATCAGGAGTAACAAGCACAGTATAAAATATTGGGGCAGATAGAAGTATAAACAAAGTAGATTCGGAAATTGACTTCTGTTAGATACAAAAGAGAAAGTTCAATTCCTGGGATACTTTGGGGTTCAGAATCTGAGTCTGATCAGACTTTTGCTAAACTTCCTCAAATGAGCATATTTCAGATAATCAGGGTGAATTCTTTTTTTTTTTTTTTTTTTTGAGTTGGAGTCTCACTCTGTCACCCAGACTGGAGTGCAGTGGCCGCTCCCGGCCACCGCAGCCTCTATCTGCTGGACTCCGGCGATCCTTCCAACTCAGCCTTCCAAGTAGCCAGAATTATAGGCATGCGCTACCACGCCCGGTTGATTTTTTTGATTTATTGTAGAGATGAGGTCTCGCTGCCCAGGCGGGCCTCGAACCCGCGGGCTCAGGCAATCCACTCACCTCAGCCTCCCAAAGGCATGGGATTACGGGCTGAGCCACTCAATCCAGTTTATCAGGGTGAATCCTAAACCAGTAAAGTGCAGATATGCCAAACAAGTCAAGGAGAAAATAGTTAGCTCAACTGGGTTGTTGAAACTCTACACAGTCCAGAGAAAGCTCTGTCTTTAGGGTTAGCTCCTGGGACATAACCTCTGAGCCCTTGGAATATGCTGCCTGCTGAGTGGGTTTTTGTATGCTGAAGATCATGACCAGATACATTTATCCTAACAATGCTATTTAGAGTAAGCACTTGTTTTTGTTTTGGGAGGGTTGGTATTTGAATGACTGAGACCAGTTATGTGTGTCTTGCATGCCCCTCCACTAAAAATGGTTGATCCCAAGGCTCAGGTGAGCCTCCCTCACTTTGCAACATTTTGGCCATGGTTGTAACACATCCCTGCTGGGAGAATTGTGTGTCCCTGTGCATTTTCAGTGTGAGAAACACTGGAGGTTAGCTCATTTTTTCTCTTGAGCTTCATTCCTGTACCTTTTTCTTTTGCCAGTTTTAATTTTTATCATTTTACTGTAATAAATGGTTACTATGCATATAACAGTTATCCTAAATCCTGTGAGTTCTAGCAAATCATACAGCATGAAGGCGGCCTCGGAATCCCCAACCCCCATGGCAATGCTATTTATTGTCTTTCAAAAGGTGTCTTTTTTAATGGCTTAGTAATTTATTATTTTTTATGCAAAGAGTGCCCATAAGTTCTAGGCATTGTACTAGATACAGAGCATAGGGTAATGAGCCTATCCCTGAATTCACAGAGCTAAGAAGAACCACAGGGGAAACAAATGAAGAGAAAACAAGCAATCTCAAGTATGATAAGTGCTAAATAGTAAAGTCAAACACATCAAGAGACAGATTTGGTAGAGGGTACTTTAGATTGTATGATCTCCATGAAGAGAGGCAGTTAGTGGAAGAAACATGCCAAGATATGGATAAAAGTACAGCAAATTTAAAGACCCTGAGATTAGGAATAAGTTTAGCATACTTTTTGAATAGAGAAAAGCCATATTGACTGGAGAATAAATTAATTAAAAAGTGGTAAGAATTAAAACAAGAGCTTGGAAATATATATATTTATACAACACACATATATTATTTATGTGTGTATATACATATATAAACATTCCAAGAATATATATTTCAATATCCCTTATTGACATGGATAGTGTTCCTTAACATGTAGGGATTTTTTACTTTATCTTTAAATGCATTGGTATTTTATTATGAGGTTTTACTTCAGTATAGTAACTATTAATCATTGCCACCATATTGTCCAGAATACCTTTCTTTGTAGTTGTACTAAACAATGCATAATGCATGAGAGTACAATGCATTTGAATATATATTTTTTGTCTTTATATTTTCTACAGTAGCAAAGATTATTTGAATTTGTAGCATGGTTCCCCATAGAATTATAATAATAATCTTCAAAATCTCTACGGTAAACACTTCCTATTTAATTTAAAGCAATTAAGGGTTGTATAAATAGTATATAAGAAATCATCTAGATGCTTTTCACATTGAATTACTGCCGTATTTAAATACTTCTTGATATAGACACCCATTAATGACATTCCTCTTTTCTCAAGCACCTGTTCCTGGTAAAAACAAGGGCTATATTGATTTGCTGCAATTTATCTTCTCCCAGGATTTTTGTCTTGACAGTGTGAGAAGATTAATCGGAATTAATGGCATTTGCACAGCTAATTAAAGTCACTCTTTCTAAAGTCAAATCAATTCCTTTAATCAGAGAAGTGACAAAGCTTTGCTTACTTGTTATAGTCTGCATGTAAATGTTCCCTGGATGAATCAGAATCTCTGCAAACATGAGACACTGAGTACAGTAACTACTTGGTTTGGCCAGGAATTTCTCTGGCACTTAGTAATTTGCAAAATGTCATTTATGCCACTTATTATACACTATGCATGTTTTAATTAAATGCAAAGAGATAACATTTGCATATGTTTTATATATAGTTTATCTTTAAATTCCTTGCAGCAGTTGCCATTCATGTGCATACATCCTCAGGATAATTCTTAGGTAAAGTTCACATAAAGTAGAAGGAAGCAGAGGCTTAGAAATTATTGGTTAATTCCAGTAGTAAATCCATGTTCAATTGATATTGTCCAATTTTATCACATTCCACCAATTTCTTTCTCTACATTGGCTATATATCTATGGGGTAATTTTTCAGTAATAACTGAATAATTCAGCTAAAAATAATACATATTTCTGAGGTAAATTTAGGCAGATACATCAATTTTTTTTTGTCTATGTTGCTGTTCATTGTCAATGCAACAATAATGTAGCATTAAACATGGAAGTGGAGTAATGGGATAGAAGACCTGGCCATTTTTTTTCTTCCATCATGTCTGAAATATTATCTTAACATTCTAGACAAGAGGGGGCCACAGTTAATATGTAAAAATAAAGCAGGATAGTATTTGGGATGTGCTAAAGACGTTTTGTAATTAAGTGACAGTAACATTTGCTCTGTGGTGGTATAAACATTGAACATTCATCAATATCATGGCTATGTGTTTGTATTGGCACCTCCTGGGCACAACCTTACACTCTCTTGGCCTGGCTGCTGAGACCAGTCATAATTATAATAGTCATAATTATAATGTTCCTTGTCCACTTTGGCCTCTTTAGCATTAAACATCTCATCTCAAATGGTTATGGAGCCTCATTTTCTCTGCCAGGGTTTCTCTGACTCTGACAATGAACCCATTCACTCATGTATTTGCAAATCCCGAATGCAGGTAACTAATGCCTCATAAACAGCCAAACAATTTGGGGCAGGAAGTGATAGATGAATCTGTAGCGCATTCTATCAGCTCCCAAATAGAGCCTGATAGGATCTAGTTACTCCCAGATATAGCCAACTCTAGAACATCTTTCTGTATTGGCTTGCCTGCCTTCCTTGCCTTGATATTTCTAGCTTCTTGATTTTTCACTCTTGCTCCCTTGGACCACTTTCCAATTAATTTACCTTTACACAACCCCTTATTTAATTCTCAACATCATGAAATATAGGAGGTGATAGTTGTGATGTACGCACATGATGCTATAATACTGCAGTAAAGAAAAAAAATCTGTTAGAAATAGTAAACATGTTAGAACTGATTGAGAAAAGTAAGCAAAGAGTTTAAAACCACACAGAACCACTGCTATGGTTTGAATGTGTCCACAAATTTTATGTGTTGAAAGCTTAATCCCCAAATTCATATATAATTATTTGGAGGTGTGGCCTTTGGGAGGTATTAAAGATTAGATAAGATCATCAACATAGGGCCCCCCAATAATGGGACTAGTGGCTTTATAAGAAGAGAAAGAGAGACCTGGGCACACATGCACTTGTTATCTTGTCAAATGATGCCCCCTGCCCTGTTATGATGCAACACAAGGCCTCTCACCAGATGTTAGCAGATGCTGACTTAATGTTCTTTGACTTTTCAGACTCCAAAATAAGGATCTAAATAAACTTCTATTATTTATAAATTATCCAATTTCAGATATTTTGTTATAGCAACAGAAAATGTACTAAGAAAAATCGGTGCCGAGAAGTGGAACCATTATTAATAACAGATACCTAGAAATGTGGAAGTAGCTTTGGTACTGGATAATGAGTAGACTCTGGGAGGATGCGAAGAACAAGCTAGAGAGAGGCTGTATTGCCATAAATGAAGCATTAAGGGTGATGATTCTGGTGAGGGCTCAAAAAAAAGGAAGACTAGGGGAAGTCTAATTTTTCTTAGAGATTATTTAAGTGGTCATGACCAGAATTTTGATGGAAATATGGACAGTAAAGATCATTCTGACAAAACTGCAGATTGGACTGAAAAGTAACGTACTGAAAACTAGAGCAAAGGTTATTTTTATTATGTAGTTGCAAACAACTTGGCTAAACTGTGTCTGTGCTTGAAGGTTGTTACGGAAGATGGCATTTAAGAGTGACAAACTAGGATATCTGGCAGAAGTAATACGTAAGCAGGAAAACATTCAAGCTACTGCATGGCTATTCTTAACCACATACAGTGAGATATGAGACCAAATAAATGACTTAATTCTTATCATTAAAAAGGAAGCAGAGTGAAAAAATATTGGAAAACTCAGTCTGGTCATGCAAAGAATAAAAAAGTATACTCAAGAGAGAATACTAAAGCTGTGGCCCAGAGACCGTCTGCTAAAATCAGTACAACTTAAAGGGAGCAAGGTGCTAGATATCAAGATCATGGGAGAAAGACCCTAAGGATATTTCAGAGATCTTTGAAGTCCAGAATCACCTCGTGTCTCTGCATTCAACCAGCTCAACTGTGGCTCAGATGGCCTCAGGTGTGTTTTGGCCTGCTGCTTCAGAAGATACAAGTGCTAAGCTTTGGCAATGTCTGTGTGGTGATGATTCTATAGGTTTATAGAAAGCAAAACTGTGGAGTCATGGTGGCCTCCACCTATATTTCAAATGTTCCATCAGAGATCTCAAGGGCCCAGGCAGAGACTTGACTCAGAATGGAGCCATCACAGAGAACTTTGCTAGGTCAATGCTGAATAGAAATGTGGGATCAGAGCTGGCACTACATCAGAGTCCTCACTGAGACAATGTGAAGTGGAGCTATAGGAGCAGAGATATTTCAAGACCCCAGAATTGTAGAGCTACCAGAGTGAAGCACTAGCCTGGGATAATTGCAGATGCAAAACACCAACCTGTGAGAGCTTCTGGGTGGACTGAACCCAGAAAAGCCATCGGGTAAGAGCTTCCCAAGATTTTGAGATCCCAAACCCTGCACCAGTGTGCCCAGAATGTGAGCCAGAATGTGTGCCTATCTTATGCCTGTTCCACCATTGTAATTTGGAAGTAGATAACTTGTTTGATTTCATGACTCACAGTTGAAGGGAATTCACCTCATGATAATTGTGCCTTGAGTCTCACCCTCATCTGATTTAATGAGAATCTGGACTTTTGAGTTAGAACTGGAATGAGTTTAGATTTTGGAGCTTTTGGGAAGGAATGAAAGTTTTTTTGCAAGGAGAAGGACATCAATTTTAGGGGCCATAGGCAGAATGCTATGTTTTGAATGTGTCCTCTAAATTTCATATGCTGAAAACCAAATCCTCGAATTCATATATTGATAGTATTGGAAGCTGAGGATTTTAGGAAGTTATTACGATTTGATAAGATCATCAGGTGAGCCTTTCTTGAGAGACCTGGGCACACATGCACTTGCTATATCTCGCCCTATGTTGTCTTCTGCCATGCTATGATGGAGCAAGAAGGCTCTCACCAGATGCCAATCAGATGCCGGTGCTATGCTCTTGAGCTTTCCAGTATCCAGAACTGTGAGCTAAATACATCTCCATTGTTCATAAAAATCTCGGGCATTTTGTTATAGCAACAAAAATGAACTAAGGCAACTATATATTTTTTGAGGTAGGGAAAGGAAAGAGTCATCCATAACACATGAACATGTGAAAATCAAAATATTGACTTCTGAGAATTTATTCTTTTTCATGCATACATTTTGATCATGATAATGACAGTATCACTGGTACATATTTTAGATTAACAATAATGAGAGATGCATGAATCAACTTGGAATCAGGTGATCTCCAGTTAATGAAACATCACTTATATGTGAATAGTATCTTATTTACATATGTCTTATGGCATGTCTGAGATAAAAATTTATTTATTTTTATTACAAAGTGGCCTACGTATTTAGTGAATATATGCAAACATATAACTAAGTGTCCAGCATGTAGATGTACCTGCTAAATGTTTATTTTAGCTAAATATTTAAGCCCAAGTATTATCATATATCCATAATATCAAATATCTGTAACTGCATCCTTCAATATTGTTATCCCAACTACCTCAGCTCAATAATTAATTATATTCCAGTAATCCAGTTACATTCACAGTTTTGTGGCCCCTTACTCTAATTTTACCTACTCCAATTATATGAAATGAGCAACCAGAGATTTGGAGACTTCTTTTCTTTTCCTGTAAACAACAAGAAGTTTGTTAGTTATTGAATCAAAGCCTTCACTTTTCAAACCAGGATGGTTAGAAAAATTGCTATTTTTACTCACCAAAGGGATAGATCTAAAATGTAAAATCTGAAATAGAAGCCAAGGTCAGAATTCTATAGAATAGCAAAATATAGAAATCCTTTTCTGAATTCCTTTCTTGGATTTGTTCTTTAGTATTGCAGGTATATTTGTAGATTTGAGCTGTGAGAGGAATATATCAATACCAATTGAAAAAAATAAAAATCAACAGTGACAAATTAAATATAAAGCCTTTTGATATATTTATGAGAATTATCAATGAAAAAGAGTAATGATTAGAGATATGTTTTGGGTTAATATATGTGCAGTGGAGTGTCCAGTAAGTGAGAACTTTAAATGGTATATAAAAATTTCCATGTGTTTGGCTGCCTAAATATTTGTCAAGGTTTGCCAGAGCTGACTTCTGTAGATAATAGAAAGATCCAATAAAGGAAGACACATAAGTGTCTTCTCTTAGTGATGTAAATAAAATTCTGCAAATGTGGAATGAATGCTTTTATACATGGAAAGTATTAAAGTACCAATCTGAGACAAACCTGACTTCAAAATATATTACCAAAACAGTTTGGTATTGGCATAAAACCAGACACATGGGTAAACAGATTAGAATAGAGAACCCAGGAATGAATTCACACACTTATAGCCAAATAATTTTCAACAAAGGCACCAAGAACATACTTAGGGAAAGGATCTCCTCTTCAATAAATTGTGCTCAGGAAATTGGATATTCATATGCAGACAAATGAAGCTGAACCTATGTCTCTCACCATTATAAATATCAACTAAAGATAAATTAAAGATTAGACTTAAAACTATGAGACTACTAGAATAAAACATAGTGGAAATATTTCAGGAAATGGTCTAGGCCAAGATTTTATAGCCAAGTCCTCAAAAGCACAGCAAGAAAAACAAAACAAAAATAGACAAATGAGACTATATTCAACTAAAATGCTTCTTAGCACAGTAAAGAAAGCAATCAACAAAGTGAAGATACACTTGTTGATTGGGAGAAAAGATTGCAAACTATTCATTTGATCAGGGGCTAATGTCATGAATATGCAAGGAACTCAAATAATTCAACAGTTAAAAAAAAGTATTAAAAAGTGGCAATAGACATTTCTCAAAATAAAACATACAAATGACCAATAGATCTATGAAAAGAATGCTCAGTATAACTTATTATTAGGGAAATTTCAAGTCAAAACCACAATGAAATATCATTTTACCTCAATTAGATTGGCCATTATTTAAAAAAGGCAAATAACAGATGCTGTTGAGAATGTGGAGAATTAGTACAGCCATTATGGAAAGCAGTATGGTGATTTCTCAAAAACCTAAAAATATAACTACTACACAATCCAGCAATCTCACTACTAGGTATTTGTATAAAGAAAAATACATCAGTACATTAAAGGGACATCTGCATTTCATGTTTATTGCAACCCTTGTCATAATTACAAGAATATTAAATCAACCCTAGGGTCCATAAAGACAATGTGGTATATATACACAATAGAATACTATTGGGCCATAAAAAAATGAAACTGTGTCATTTACAGAAACATGGGTGGAACTCAGGGTCATTACATTAAGTGAAATAATGCAGGCACAAAAAGACAAATATCTCATACACTAACTCTTATGTGCAAACTAAGAAAGATGATCTCATGAAAGTATAGAGTAAAATGATTGATACCAGAGACTGGAAAGGAAAGTTGATGGAGGGGAATGGAGAGAGGTTGGTTAATGAGCACAAACGTGCAGCTAGATAGAAGGAATACATTCTAGTGTTTGATAGCAGAGTGGAGTGACTACAGTTAACAGCAATGTATTGCACATGAGGTGGGACGGGAGCCTAAAAGAATGGAATTATTTTTTGGAGGGCAGCTCACTGTAGTACAGGCTTCCGCTGCTGGGAAATGTTCTAGGAACCCATTGGCATCAATGTACCAGCTAGCATTGTTGTGAGAGTCTGCATTCTGCTTCGGTGAATTTTCTTTTGGAAATTCTTTCCATACATTTGCCCATTTCATGATAGGTGATTTACAAGCGCACCTGCTCACACCACTGAGTGTTCAGCAGTTTCTGACCAAAAATGACATGGTCCTTGTGCCCCACCCTCTTCTTGAAGAGAGTCACCCAATCTCTTTTTGTTTGTTTCTTTGGATTAAAAAAGCCCTTTAAAGGGAAACATTTTTTCCAATGTGGAAGAGGTGGAAAACAAAACAAAACAAAACAAAACAAAACAGCAGAAGTACTAAAAACCATCAAAATTGACCAGTTCAAAACTGTTGTAAGCAGTGTGAAAAAGCAGAGATTACTTTGAAGGTGACTAAAGTTTCAACATGTAAGAATAAATACATTTTTAAATAAACAATTTCTGTATTTTGAGGGAACTCTCCTGATATTTTAAAATAGCGAGAGGAACAGACTTGAATTGTTTTCAAAACATAGATATGATGAATATCCAAAGTGATGGATAACCGAAATAACTTGACTGGTCATTACACATTCTATGCAGGTAACAAAATATGTTATCTCGTGCCCTGTAAATATGTACAGTATTATATATCAATAAAATACATAAACTCAAAGAGCTGGGATTATTAAGATGAATGATTAATTACTTTATCTTTCAAGAATTCACATTAAGAAGAAAAAAGGTACAGTATAAAGCATTTTATTTATTTTTTTATATTCACAGTGTTATAATGGAGATATGACTCTCAGCATTGGGAATATGCTTCAAGCATACATCTCCAAATGTACCTAACTTTGATAATAATTATTTTTCAAAAAATTTAGGCATGCTGGTAAAAAAGCTAATTAAATGCACTTTTCTATCCAGGTTCAGGAGTCAAACATAGCACTTTTCGGCCCAATGAGACTTGGGCTGAAAATTACAGAATTCATAGAAATACGTATTGTAAAATTATCTTAAAGTAAACGTACACGTGTGATGACTCCTAGATTTTAGCAGCATCCCAGAAGCTGTCCCAGTATCTCCACCAAATCTCTCCCTCCTACATATCCTCTCAAATGAACTACTATTTTGACAACTTAGCATAGAGATTAATTTGGCTTGACTTTTTGAAATTATGCCTATAGAATCATGCAATATACCTTCTATCATTGTTGCTAAAATCATGTTGGTGATTCATTCATATTTTTGCATGTATATGTAGTTTAATTTTATTGCTTATGGCTTATTATATAAAATATCAGAATTAATTTATACATTTTATTATTGATGGATATAAGTGTTGTTTCCAGTTGGCTATTATGAATAATGTTGTAAATATTTTTACATATCTCACATGTCTTTGGAAGACAGCTTTTCTCACTACTCAACACTAATACTACACTGTTAAATATCTTTTATTGTACATATGCATGAAACTTGTTTTTTCTGAAGTTCAATCTTCAAGAGATAGGATTTGATAATACATAATTCCACAGACCTTTCTAAGTATTTGTACCAACTTACATCTCCACTAGCAATGTATAAAAAAGGCCATGGCTATATTTTTGTCGGTCATTTTCTTAGACTATTCTGGATGCTATAACAAAGTACCATAAACAGGGTTGTTTATAAGCAATAGAAATTTATTTCTCACACTTAAAGTGGAGGCAGGAAAGTCCAGATCAAGGTGTCAGCAACTGGGTATCTGGGGAAGATCTGCTTACTGGTTTATAGACATCTCTCTGCTGTGTCCTCACATGAAAGGAAGAAAAGGGACAGATGAGCTCCGTGGGGTTTCTTTCATAAGGGCTCTAATCTTACTCATGAGGACTTACCCTGATGACCCAAAGACTTCCCAAAGGCCTCACCTCCTTAAAACACTTTTGGAGTGAAGATTTTGATAAGAATGCCATGAGGACATAAACACTCAGAATATAGAAATCATTGGAACTTTGTATTTTCAGTTGTTTTAATTTTAATCTTTTTTATCAATAATGCCATTTCATTGTGATTTTTTTCCTTTGTAGTTACTTGATTACTAATGAATTTGAGCAAATCATTATATATTTATCAATGCTATGCATATCTTCTTTGCTAATATACTTGGCTTGTTCTTGATGTTGTACCCTAATTTTTATTGCCTGTCTTTTATGATTTATAGTTCGTTTCATGTTTTGAATAGGAACCAATTTTCATTTATCGGTGTTGGAAATATTTTTTGTTCCATTACATAGTTTGTGTTTTCCCTTCCTTGATTATGTCATTTAATCAACAGAAGATTGTACTGTTAATGTGTTCAATTTCATTTTTTTTTTGGAGTTGGAGTCTCACTCTGTCGCCCAGACTGGAGTGCAGTAGCCGCTCCCGGCCACCGCAGCCTCGACCTGCTGGGCTCCGGTGATCCTTCCGCCTCAGCCTTCCATGTAGCTGGAACTACAGATGCATGCTACCACACCCGGCTAATTTTTTGATTTATTGTAGAGATGAGGTCTCACCTGCCCAGGCGGGTCTCGAACCCACAGGCTCAGGCAATCCACTCACCTCAGCTTCCCAAAGGTGTGGGATTACAGGCTGAGCCACCGAGCCCGGCTGCAATTTCATAATTTTTAAATTTATTTATAGTGTTTTATAATGCTGTTTCAGAAAATATTTCCTGACCTCAAAGGCAGACAAAGAGCTGTTAGGATATGTGTGTATTACACACATGTTGCAAGATGGAGGATGCGAGACAAGAAGGTGAGACAGAGTTCAGCGAGGGAGCCCAGCAAGAAGAAGATAGATATCAAATACAAATTGAGGATTTGAATCTTCAGTCACTTGACAAGGAGAGCAATCAGAGAAGAGAGATCTAGAAAAAATTCCTTTTAAAGCAAGAGAGTACAAGTTCACAAACTCAGAAAATCATGAATAGCATGTTAATATCATGGTGTACTTCACTGAGGTCCTAATTTCTAAGAGAAAAGGAAGAATTTTGCTGGTGATATCAGGCCATTGTGTTACCTATATAGGGGCAAAGTGTCAGGAGCTTGGAGACCTACACTAGTAAGCTATCAAACTTTAACTAACAGGAATTCTGAAAACCCAGTGAATTTGATGTGTGAACTGATGATGCCTGAACACTTTTTGCATCAAATAATGATCTTTCAGTGAAAAGGAACTGGGTGAAGCACTCATGTGGAAAGAGGAATAAAGGAAGTTGAGAAATGAGATCTAGGCTGTGACTTGCAGAAAATTAGGAAAGGCAAAGTTAAGAAGGACCAGTCTAACACTTAGGTCATTTCCTTATGTTTCTTAAAGAGACAATAACCTAAGACTAGTTTTTCTGGGGTGGATACTTTATTACTGATGAAATAAAGTTGTAATATTGTAGATGCACTCAAAATATAAAAGTCAGAATAAATGACTAAAACTACTTAATACACACACACACCCATATACACAAAACCAAGATCATCTATAAAATTTTACCTACTTAAATATTAAAACATTATTTACCTTCTGCCCTACTTCTAATAATTAGGGCAAATTTAGCATTTATTTCTGTTACTTTTTCTCGATTTTTGGTAAAATGTTCATTTTTCTTTTAGATCATATATCAGAAATCTATAGGTGTGTACAACTGCTAAGTACTTTTGTATTTCTAGTGTAATTCTACATAATAGAAGATACTTTTTTTTCAGCTTCTCTCATAGGTTATCTGAGGATATAGAAAATTATTCTGCCCTAAGTGTAGGAATTCTGTAACTCTTCCTTTGCAAGAAACAATGGTTGGGAAACAAATAAGTAAAGCTTTCTTAATACACCTACCCACAGATATTCCCTTACTTGTCCTTCTTCATGTAAATTATTTCAATGCAATGATGTGGTTTTGCAACACCTGTTTATTTTTGAATTTCCCTGTGCTGCATTATTGGAAATATAATCCCTAAAATGAATGCAGAAATAGATTTACAATAGCAGTAACATGCAGCAGTTTGAGAGAACCTAAATGCTTCACTACTTTCTATTAAGTAGAAACACTGTTTCCCCCTTCTTTTTAGTGATGATGTCCTTATTCTCTAAGGTATTGAGATGGAAAAGTATGCGAACATCTACTACCTTCCTCTCTGGCCTTATTGTTCTTGATTTAATTACAGACAATTTAGGTAATAGGAAAAAAAAAATCCTGGAGTTTACAAATATGTCTACATTGGTGCAATTATTTATTTTTCTAAGGGACATTTAAATGAGAATTTTAGATAAAATTAATAAAGCACTAAGAGTTTTATTAGCACCCTATCTGGAAGGTAAGTCTTATTCTATGCTTCCTCTTTTGGATTATGCTCAAGTAATAATCTGAAGTCCATTCCACATCAGGCACATCTGAGCAATGTGAATAAGAATTATGGGATCCAACGTGTTATTTTCTCTTTTGACCCACAGAGGGTACAAAAAGTCATATTAAAAAATATAAAAGTTCAATTTCATAAATACCGTCACATATAATAAGTATTCCATTGATTTGAAGTGGACCTTGCATTAAGGTGAAGATTTTGATGAAAAAGTTGGGGGATGGAGCATGCAAAACATTCAAAATCATGCTCTGATGGCTTAATAAGTGTTGATTCTTATTATTAAAATATAGGGCATCTGCATACTATGACAATGATAAATACATGCAGATAAATAGATATAGAAGTGGTAGGAATATACATTTTAAAATCAGAATGCCCTGTGATAAAATGACTTCTTTGACACTGGAAGTAAGTGACTTTCATCTTCTATAAAGTAGGAACTATGATACCCATCAACAATTCTAACGAGTTTTAATATACTGAGACTTGCAAAATACCTGACACATTACACTCTTAGCATTCATGTGAACTGTATTTTCCTCAAGAATTGTGTAGGTAATTAGCGTATGAGAAATTTGATTATGCAAGTTAGGTCATTCCTTTTTTTTTAACTTCTAAAATTTTTTTATTTTAAAATTGTGGGGTATATTTCAGGGTTAGGTATACAGATATTCTCTGTGCAGACATCCTTGTTGATGAGGTGTGCCCCCCCTTCAGGTCATTCTTGTTATGCCAAACTAAGTCAGAGTTGAGAGGCCAGGAAGAAAAAGTATTTGGGGCACGTAGCATTGCTCCAAGAAAATGTAATTCTCTGCAAGCCTGGTTACTGAAACTGCCTTCTGTTATCCTAAGACTGGTTATACCTAATAGTTGCTAAAAATGGCCTCATGTGAGACTAGTTTCTACCTAATGCTATCACTTACAAGTCAGAGTTTTCCAGCTCCCTAAAACTTGGCTAGTGTCAGTGAACTTTCTTTTAAAACAACACATAACATTTCTCTTTCTAATAAAACCCAATTTCTTTTTTCTCTGTTCTTTGGACCATCCAGTCTTTGTACATGCCCCCAAATTACAAATCTGTGATCTCCAAATAAAATGTTAATTTTTAAAGATTCTTCTCTACATTTTATTTTGACTTTGACACAGATTATTGACAAAGAAGTAATTAAAGTTGGGGCATCAGGGTATGTTTAGTAACCTTCATAAGAGTCAGAAAATAAGAAGACAAACTGTAGTAAAAGATAGTAGTGCTAGTTACTTGGGTTAGGTGGGGCTATGGAAATAGTAAGAACAAATGGAAACAAGGTATGAAATGATGAAATCAAAATACTTAATTGTGATTGTTGAGAAAAGCAAAGCTAATTCTTACTTGCCACTATCATAACCCAGAAGCCCAATATTTGTATCTTTATAATGATCAAAACTACCATTGTGAAATGTGTTATAATGATATCTAGGTTTTTTCCCCCAATACTAAAGTATCTCACTGTTAGAAAAGAGATACTTTATTTTTCTGGTAAAATAGTCTTATCCCATATACACATTTTCTGGATTATATTTTCACCAAATCATAAACAAATTCAGTTATTAAATTTATATATATTTTTGGAAAACTAGACACAGTGGGTCTTGTTGTCAAGAAGCCTTCTTTTGATAACTCATTCTAAATATGCTTTCATGTCATCACCTTTTTTGATTCTCTGCTATGCTTTTTTCTCTTTCAACAGGAGTGGTTCTTGAGGTTCCCCAGTAAAAATATTGTCCAGCTGGAACTGTGACTTCAGTCAGTTCCTCTCACCATCTTTCACTACAAGAATCAAACAGATGAGATTTTTATTTATATGGATATTTCCTCAGAAAACAGAGTTTCCCATACATAATCATAGATTCCACAAATTGTTTCAACCAAAAAGAGTACTTTGCTGTTATTAAGCCTTTAGCATTTCACATCATTCTTTGAAGCTCTTGTGTTTCAATATAAATTCACATTTAATTTACTTTCTATTAACACTCTCAGGAATAATTCAGTAATAATGTTTTCTGTCTCCTCTGCTCACTGAATATCTATTACTATTGATGCATCCCTAGAGATATTAGTTAGCAACCTTCCCAGCAGAATTATATTTTGTCATGTTGGGCTCAGCGTTCTGAGATGTTTGCATCTATTTTAGTTGAATTTTACTCAATTACAGTTTTTAAAAACATTTTCACATTAGATATTATTTGAAAATATTATATGCATGTCATGTATTGTCTCCTACAGATCATGCTAGTGCAATCACATAAGACCAAAGGGAATGCAACATGACTTTCTTCCATGATCTCCTAGATATATTACCTTTTACTTCTCATCACCTTTTGTTTTCATCAAATGTATAGGATAAAATTGATTTCTATTTTAATGCTATGTGGACAAATATTTAGCAAAAATAAACCTATGTAAAGAAAAATGTAATGTTTTCAGGTGATAATAATAGTTCATAATAATCATATTAATAATATAGATTCATTGAGGTCATAACATGTGTCATGCCATGTTGCAAGTGCATTGTATGTGTTATTTCAACCGTGGCTCACATTATCTCTATAATAAGTTAGTAACTGTCTTGTCTCCACTTATGCAAACAAGCAAATTGAACATCTGAGAGATTCAGTGACATCTCAAAGGTTGCACAACCAGTAAGTGAAAAATCGCAAAACCTATGTTTTAAACTAATATGCCTTTGTTCTTTCATTGGACTGTATATTGCTATTACAGGTTTGTTAAAAACAAACAAAAGATAAACATATACTCAAAACTCCAAATCACTTCCTATCCTCCTATAGGAGAATAATAGTAAGAAGAATTATCATTGCAAGCAGGTTTTGACAAATTCTTTTGGATTTTCAAGGTATAGGACCCATATCATCAGCAAAGAGATAACTTGATTTTCTCTTCTCAGGATACAAAATAAATGTACAAAAGACAGTGGCATTCTTATACTCCAACAACAAGCAGACAGAAAACCAAATAAAATGCACAATCCCATTCACAATAGCCAAACAAAAAATGAAATACCTCGGCATGTTCCTAACCTGAGAAGTGAAAGAACTTTACAATGAGAACTACAAAACACCGCTCAAAGAAATCCAAGAAGACACAAACAAATGGAAAAATATTCCATGCTCATGGATGGGAAGAATCAACATTGTTAAGTTGTCCATACTACCAAGGTAATCTACAGACTCAATGCAATACCCATTAAATTACCAACATCATTCTTCTCAGACCTGGAAATGACAATATAGAAATTCATATGGAAACATAAACAACCACAAATAGCCAAAACAATCCTTAGCAAGAGAAACAAAGCAGGAGGTAGCACACTTCCAGACTTCAAGCTTTACTGTAAGGTTACAGTAATCAAAAAAGGCTGGAAATGGCACAAGAACAGACATATAGACCAATGGGACAGGATAGAGATTCTGGAAGCAAAGTCTCAATTTTTCAACCAACTCATCTTTGACAAAGCCTCCAACAATAACCACTGGGGAGAGGAGAACCTATTTAGTAAACGATGTTGGGAAAACATGCATAAGATTGAAACAGGACCCCTACCTATCACCATACACAAAAATTAACTCTAAAGTGTTCAAAGACCTAAACATAAAACTTCAAACTATAAGCATCTAGGATGTGGAGAAAAAGGAATGCTCCTACACTGCTTGTGGGATTGAAAACTAGTACAACCTCTTTGGAAGACAGTGTGACGATTTCTGAAAGAACTAGAAACTGACCTTCCATGTGATCCAGCAATTCCCCTATTGGGAATATCCTGGAGGACTATCATTCTACAAGAAAGATACCTGCACACATGTTTGTTGCAGCTCCATTCACAATAACAAAATCATGGAACCAACATTGCTGCCTATTGAAGCTGGGCTGGATTAAAAAAAAAAAAATTGGTACATGTACACAGTGGAATATTATGCAGCCCTAAAGGAGGACAAACATATGGACTTTGTAGCAACTTGGATGGATTTAGAGTCTATCATACTCAGTGATCTATCACAGAAACAAAGAACAGAGTACCATACGTTCTCACTCATGAGTGGACCTTGAATGATTATCATAATACTTTAAGAAAGGGATTGGAAGTATTGGGAAACTGCTGGGGAAGAATGGGATTGGCAGTTGAGGCAAACTGCTGGTGGTGAGGTAAGGATTGGCAATTGAGGGAAACTGCTGGGGAGAGAGGGGCACACCTCATCAATAAGGGTACCTGCATAATCAGCATTGTATACTTAACCCTAAATTGTGCCCCACATCTTTAAAATAAAAAAATTAATAATAATTAAAAAAGAATAATAGGAAGAAGAATTATAGCATCTATCCTAAGATTGGTGTTTTTTCCATAGTCTTTGGACTGTTTTTACTGAAAGCAACCAACCATCCAAAAAAAGAACACTTGTTGGTCTCAACATGTACTTTTCCCAGGTTGTTCATTTATTTCTCAATCAACTTTTCTCATTTTTTTTGTGACTCCTTGTCTCTCTATATTGACAATTTCCAAAATCACATTTTCCAAGATTTGTATTTTAAAAACTATTTACAGTTAATATATTGCAGTGATTTATCTATTGATACCACTAAGTATGAACAGGTTATGAACAATAAATATGATGTTTCATTTATTATAATATACCAGTCATAGGTAGCAAGATACTTTCTTATATTGTTGAATATCAACATAAATTCTTATGAATGAGAAATTAATTATAACAATTATAAAACTCAATAAAATTTACATTTATCTCCTTTTACGAAACACTCTGTTCTTTGGTGAGTATAAAGGCAATTCTCCAGGTAAATCTTTCATTTGTTTATTGAATAATTACTAAGGTGTAACAATTCAGTGGCTATAGCAAGTGTGAGAAAACTGTTTTCTGTCAGATATTCTGTGGTATTTATTCCAGTTTTTACTTACCATTAAATAATATGGCTTACAACAGTATTCCTTGTGGATAGATTTCTATGTTTGGAAAATATAAAACTGAACATTTTGGCATTTAGTAGGAAAAAAACAGCTTGCAAGAAATGTGCACCTATTCCCTAAGAGAAATAGCACAGATTATGATCTTGAACTAGAATTAGATTATGTTAACATCTGGGCAAATGCCAGCCTCTGATTATCAACATCAAATGCCTTTTAGTTTCCTTGTGATCACTCTCATTTTTAACCAATTTAAAACTCAATTCTGCGATTTACCAAAGTAGACAAGCATGAAATGGATTTTTCATCATCAAGAGAAATTCTCAGTGAATAATAATGCTGAGAGACGGTATCACTTTTCTAGATTTGCTTAATTCTTCCCTGTGTAGCCCATGTCTTGTGTCAGAGACTGGTATATCTCTTATTTTTTCTGGGCTTCCTTAGGCCCTTGAAGTTAAGTGGGGACGAAGGATTGACTCCAGACCAATGATAAACGGATGTATGCTCAACTCTGAGTACAAATCATTTTCACGCCATTCTTTTCTTTTCCCTTTTGTAGAGGCCCTGGAAACCAAGTGGATAGATGGTGGGTCATCAGCTGGAAGTGACACTTGTCCTTCTTTCTTTCACTCAACACATACTTATGAGTGCATATACACACACACACAGACACACATAAACCCAAACATTGGACAGGGATAGGATTGAGCAATAATGTTTCTACATGAAGACACTGAGATTTTGGGTGGTAGAACAATAAATAAGTTTGCCTGACTAGCACAGTTAAAGTTATTGCATGTGTAAAATAAGTATACATAATTATTGGTAACACAGGATTTGTGTGAGATGTATCTCAACCTTTATACTGGCTTTTCTTTTTCTGATTGTGTAGGGAATTATTTAACCTTTTTGTTTTCATCCTTTCATCTATAAAACGAGGATACTAACAGCTACTTCACAGTTTTAAGTACTAGATAACTATATATACATATGTAGTACCTAGACAATAGTAATTTTTGTGTTAGCTTTAAAAAAATCTTTTTCATAGTTATTGCAATTCATTTTGGTCATGCTTCATCTTAGAAAATCTTAGAAAAAATTTTAACTGAATTCTGTGATATATTGTTTCCCCAAAACAAATACTCTTACCATAATACATTAGAGGTCTCCCAGGCTGAAGGGCAGTGGCACAATCATGGCTCACTGCTGCCATGACTTCCTTTGCTCAGGCAATCCTTCTGCCTCAGCCTCCCAAGTATCTAGGATTACAGGCCTGTGCTACCACACCAGGGTAATTTTTTGATTTTTTTTTTTTTTTTTGGAAAAATAGTTTCTCACTATGTTGTCCAGGCTAGTCTCTAAATCCTGGACTCAAGCAATCCTCTAGCCTTGGCTTCCCGAATTTCTGGGATTATAGGCATGAGTCACTGTGCCTGGACTTAGAAAAAAAAAATAATGAAAAACATCTCTAGAAAATGGCAGAACTGAGGTCCACATTTGGTAACAAAGTTTTATTGCGTTTCACCCTCTTAAAAGATTACAGAATTGTTTCTCTACTTTATTCTTGATTACTACAGTGGGATTTTAGATTTTTTTAATTCCCTGATCCTAGATATCTGTCAGTTTCTGTATCTGTGGTTATATCTCAAATCTCCTCAGACCTAGGAGAATTTCTAGGCTTTTAGCTGATGGGATGACTGTATTTCACTCTTCAAGGCCTGGTGTCCCTTCTAGTCAGTCAAGGTGCCTTCAGCTCTCTCTGTAGTTGTTCTTAGTTCTGCATGTGAAACTCTGTGTCCTCCCTACTATGGGTAGGATAATCATATTCCCTCTTCTTGGAGCTCACACAGTTTCTAAAAGCAGATAGAATAATTTCTCTAACACAGAATCTCTCCTGTTTAATTTCTGTTATGTCATAGAAAACAGTTATAAGACATTCTATCTTATTATTTTTATTTTTAATCATTTTTTTATTTTAAAGATGTGGTGTACAGTTCACGGTTAGGTATACAAATGTTCATTATGCAGATACCCTTGTTGATGAGGTGCTTCCCCTCCCCTGGCAGTTTCCCACTACTGCCGATCACTTTCTTATAGTATTACAATAATTGTTCAAGGTCCATTTAGGAGTGAGAACATATGGTACTCTGTTCTTTGTCTCTGTGATAGATCACTGAGTATGATAGACTCTATATCCATCTAAGTTGCTGCAAAGTCCATATGTTTGTCCTTTTTTATGGCTGCATAATATTTCATTGTGTATATGTACCACATTTTTTTTATTCAGTCCCGTTTTGATGGGCAGCACAATTGGTTCCATAGTTTTGCTGTTGTGAATAGTGCTGCAATAAACATGTGTGTGCAGGTATCTTTTCTGTAGAATATTTTGAGTTCCTTCAAGGATATTCCCAATAGAGGGATTGCTGGGTCACATGGAAGGTCAATTTCTAGTTCTTTCAGAAATCACCAAACTGTTTTCTAAAGAGGTTAGGGTTAATTATTACAGTGATAATTGCTTCTCCTAAATCCTTAATGATTCCATATTCTGTAGATGAGACTCAAGAAGCTTTGGTAGGTATTGCTTGGAGAAAACAAACACTCTTTCACACTTTGAACTTCTCTTTGCTAGAAAACAAGCTCAGGAATTTGTATACAAGAACAAAGTAATTCCTATCAATCGTAAGGACTATAAATTCAGTCCTTATTTATTTTTGTCACTTTTTGTTGCCCAACTCAATATATAAATTTTGCTTGACCTCCCTTTGTTGAGAGTGTCTCCACTCTCTTGGATTTTCTTTTGCTTTGCAGAAGCTTTTTTGTTTGAAGAGGTCCTACTTGTCTATCTTATCTCTTATGGCATACACTTTTGGGGTTTTGATCAGGAATTGGTTGCCTCTTCTGATTTCCTTAAAAGTTTCTCCTGTGTTTTCTAAGATTCTTAAAGTTTGAGGTTTTGTCTTTAGGTCTTTGATGGATTTGAAGTTGATTTTTGTGCATGGTGAGAGGTAGGGGTCCTGTTTCATTCTTTTGCACGTGGTCAGCCAGTTTTCCCAGCACCATTTACTGAATAGAGTCTCCTCTCCCCAGAAGTTGTTGGAGGCTTTGTCAAAGATGAGTTGATTGAGAAATTGAGGTTTTGCTTCTGGAATCTCTATCCTGTTCTGTTGGTAGATATGCCTGTTCTACACAACCCACAGAATGGGAAAAAACATTTGCCAACTGCATATTTGACAAAGGTGTGGCATTCAGGATCTACAAGGAACTCAAACGTGCCAAAAGGAAAAAAAAAAAAAGCAGCCCCATTATAAAGTGTGCAAAATAAGAGAATAGATACTTCTCAAAAGAAGACATACGAGCAGCAGCCAAGAGACACATGAAAAAATGCCCAGCTGCACTAATCATCAGAGAAATGCAAATCAAAACTACAATGAGATACCACCTAACTCTAGTAAGAATAGTCATCATTAATAAAACAAAAAGAAAACAGCTGCTGGTGAGGATGCAGAGAAAAGGGAACACTTCTCTACACTGTTGATGAAAATGCAAACTAGTTCAGCTTTTATGGAAAACAGTGTGGCGATTCCCAAAAGAACTAGAAACTGACCTGCTATAAGACCCAGCAATACTCCTTCTGGGAATATACCCAGAGGAACTTAAATCACTCTGCAATAAAGATACTTGTTTTTTTTTTTAATGAAAGCAGGATTTATTGAGAGGACAAAAAATCTCCCACAGTGGGACACCTGAGGGGGTTGCCCTGCACACACATGTTTACTGGAACATTATTCACAATAGCAATAACATGGAACCAAACGTGCTGCTCATCAAAACTGAACTGGATTTAAAAATGTGGTACATATACACAACAGAGTATTATACAGCCATAAAGAAGGACAAAATTATGGACTTTGCATCAACTTAGATGGATTTAGAGTCTATAATATTCAGTAATCTATCACAGAAACAAAGAACCGAGTACCACACGTTCTCACTCATAAGTGAACTCTGAACATTTACCATAATGCTATAAAAAGGAATTGGCAGTAGCTGAAAACTGCTGGGGAGGGAGGGAGCACATCACATCAATAACCGTACCTGGTCTCAAACCAGGCAAAGTGGGGACCAAAGGGAGACTCAGACAGAACCTGTGCAATGACCTCTTTTATACCCAATCCTCCCACATCTTTAAAATTAAAAAAAAAAATTTAAAAGTTTGTTGAGAGTAAATCTAGAGTTAGAAACTGAGTATATGAGAAAATAGGAGCAGGTCAACGTGCCTGAAATTTTGGACAATGAAGAATAATCTAGAGCAGAGAGAGGAGTGCTATGCCATAGAGCATAAATTGATAAGAGCTACTCTACATTACAAGTTTGTTGTAAAGACAATGGAGACTCTTTGAACAATGTTTAACAGGAGAGGTTTGTGCTCAGAATCAATAGAATAATTACTTCAAATCTTTAGGCACCTGCTTAAAGGTAAAAATTTACCATGTTTTGGAGATAGGAGGAATTTAGGGATGTTGTTCACTTCTTCAACTGGAATAGAAATAAATTAAAGGATCCAGATGCTCAATAACTTGCCTGATGTTAACCAGCTTGCTAGGGCTAGAATGCAACCCCGGATCCCAGAGCTCTGCTTATTCTCTTTTAAATTGCCTCTTTTTCTTTTTACTTCTTCCTTCTGCTTATTCTCTTTTAAATTGCCTCTTTTTCTTTTTACTTCTTCCTTCTGAATTTTCTATTTGCACATTTTGTCTTTAAAAGCAAGTATATGTTTGTGAACTGTGTCACTTTTTAATATTTCATAATTTCAGTCAAATAAAAAAAGAAGCAATGTAAATATTAAAATAAGGTGTGCTGTAGAACTAATTTCTTCTTTTTGGGGGTTAGGGTTTTACTCTATTGCTCAAAATGGGGTGCAGTGGCACCACTATGATTCAGTACAGTCTTGACTTTCTGGGCTTAGGTGATCCTTCCACCTCAGCCTCCTGAGTAGCTGGGAATACAGGTGTGTGTCACCATGCCCAGTTAATTCTTTTTTGTGTGTGAGAGAGGTGGTCTTGCTATGTGACCTAGACTGGTCTTGAACTTCCAGGCTCAAGTAATCCTCCTGCCTTGTCCTCCCAATGTTCTGGGATTACAGGCATGAGTCACAGCTCACAACCTAATTGGTTTCTAATGAATGGAAATACTGTCTATGCTTTGCTGTGACAGAGTAAGTTTTCTATTTAGTAAACTCAACATGTGTTAACCTGGCTATCTTCAAAATTACCTATATCAGAAAACAATATAAAGGAACTGATTAGGACATAGTAGTAGCTATTAATTATGTTCTCTTGTATACTTTGGACTTTGTAAATGCATTTCTTCCAAATTTAATACTTTACATTTTATTTTTTTGCTTTTCTCTGTGAAACAAGTTAATTTTTAACTAATTATTGTATTAATTTTGTAAATCACTAGCCAGCTAACTCCTGGATAGCCAACATCCTTTATTCATTCTCTTAAAAGTTGCCTAATAAATACAAAATTTTAAATCAGCTATAGATAATCCCTTTTTAATAAAGTATATGACTTCAGTGTAGGTACAAGTATCTATAACTCAACTGGGAAATTTTCTTACTTAAAGACAATATTTTTTGTGTGTTTCTGGGGATTAGAAATATTTCAAGAATTGATATTTGTAATGACAAATATAATGAACAAGGTTGGTACAAATCAACTTGCGAGCATCAAGTGAAGTAGATCCCATCAGGTTACCTGTCTGCCACGCTTCTAGATTAGAGACAGAGTCGGCAACATGACACAACATGGGTTAAGGCAATGCTAGGTAGAAAGGAAAAACTGCATAGGCCAGAGTCATAAAGATTGGTTATGGAGCCACCCCTGTCAGTGCTGGTCAACCCAGCAGAGATTGTTGGTCATCCGGGGTCCGAGCAAGGTTGGTACAAATCGACTTGTGAGCCTCTTTCGAAGTAGGCCCCATTAGGTTACCTACCTGCCACACTTCTCGATTAGAGACAGAGTCTGCAACATGACACAACATGGGTTAAGGGAGTGCTAGGTAGAAAGGAAAAAATGCATTAGGCCAGAGTTAGTAAGAAAACAAAAGAAGGCACAGATTCCCCATCCCTTATCTGACATGAAGGCATGGTGGAGGCTAGGGTATTTTGCTGGACCCCAAATTTGGATCTGTGTTGCAGCAGAGAGATAGATTATTTATTCCCATGAGTTTCACTTTCTTTTTGAAGATTGGGTTGGGTTGGTACAGTGTGGTGGTTAGAACAATAAAAAAAAATTAGCCTTTTCTGTTGAAGAATATACTGTTAATTTTGTCTCCTGGAAGTTAGGAATTGGAAACCAGATGTTTATAGGTGTTACCTGAAAAACAAAAACAAACAAACAAAAAAAACCACTCAATGTTCCAGATAATGTTCTTCAGGGGGGATGTAATTGTTTCTGCAGGAATCTGAGGAAAAAAAGGAGATAATAACAACATTTGAAATTTGTTGAATGTCTTGCATGAAACATTATTGTGTGTTTTTGTATAAAGATTGCCTTGAATAATGGTAGCTATTATTGATTCCCAGAAACCACCACCCAGATGTTGTATAGCTATGTGGTGAATATTAAAGCATATTACAATAGAAAATAATAGATTTTACATCTGAGTAATTACTAGCACGCTTGCCATTTTATCAAGATTCCAACATGCTTTTCTTTATGTGTAGTTAAAAATTGCTATTTTTAAAATAATATAATTATATCATCTGAGAGCCCAAATCATATAAAAATATTTATACAGAGAAGTTCTGCTTCTGCCCTGTCTCAATTTACCAGTAGAGGTAATCATTTTTATATTTGTTTTCTGATGTTCCTTTAGGCAAATGCAAGCAAATATATCTATATATTATTATGTATAATCCTTTCTTACAAAAAAAAGAATGTACAGTGTTCTGTTAAGGTTTCTTAATGACTTCTGATGCTGTTCTCACAGCAGTGGAAGTGAGGACTGAGTAGCATGAGAGGGAGTTTTCCTCTTTACTACTGATGGTCACATCTCTTATTTAATTCCCAGAGAAGTGTCCTCACGTTACTTACTTTGCCTAGTATTCTCCCTTACAGACCTTGGTACAAAAGGTAATCACTCTTCCATCCCAGTCGCTAACAAAACACGTGACACAAAGCATCATGACAATAATATCATATCATATATCTCATTATATATTTTTTATTATATGATCAATAATCATCATAATAAATATTTGTTGAAAGAGTGAAAACAAATGCATGGAAAATATCAGGGCCTGAGATATATGACACACTAAAATATCCCTCCCTGTTACAAAGTGATACGTGCCTCAAGAGTTTCAGCTCCTCTCTAGGGCTATCATTTCACATGCTAGTAAATTATGGAAAAATGTATTTTCCTCTTGCAATGAGACAGTTTCAGGTGCTCATAACTGTGCTATGCACTCACCCAGTTTTCAAATATATTAAAAAATGATTCATGATGAGTTAGGCAAAGAACATTATGCAAATGATATACCTAAAATATAGTTTAATTCCAAAGACTCAATCCTTCTCACTTTTAAAATATTAATCATCGGTTCAAATGCCTGATTTTAGGTTTAAAAAAAAAGCACTGATTTTCTACTATCCAATTGTATCTTAATATGTTTCTGTCTAGCTGAAATTTTAAATAAGTTGAGAGAGGATATTGGGTTATTTTACAGAATAGAACTTGAAATCTATGAGAACAGTTAATAAAATTTTCATCAAAGAGAAACTGAAAAGGAATTTAATCACTTGGTCAAAATTATAATGGTCCATTTAGGATTTGAATACTGAAACTAAATCATGGTAGCAGTGCATTTAAATTTTCCCACTCAATTCTGTTGAGGATGAAGCTTCAAAATTTTGTAACATCTTGCAGGAATAAGTAACTCCTCAGTAGTGAAGACATAATAGAGTTTTACACTGAGATTTACCAAACTCCAAATAACAGTCCCTACTGATAGAATGAGAACAGACATTGTTTTGCTATATTCACATTCAATAATATAAAATTTCATATTTAGATTGTGACTATATTACTATGAGGCAGTCTCTTTATCCTCAAGTACCATCATATATTTAAAGCTATTGCTATTAAATAAGCGCTCATACCAATTTGTTGTTGTTTTTTTAAAATCATAGGCACTCACACAGAAGGTGAGTGCACTCAGAAGGTCAAATAACTTGTGAAACAATAAAAATTCTTTTACTTGGATTTGTCACGAGTATCATTAATTTTTATAATGAATAAGAATAGTAAACTGGAAGTCACTATGTTTTCAAATGAAAAATTAGACAAAATTCTAAAGTACGAAGATTGCTTATGGTTCCCTATTATTTAAACTCCCATGAAATAAGCAGGATATTATCTCATGTTACGGTGTCACGTTGCAAATTTGACCAGCCCACATGCCATTAGTAGACTTGTTTACATATAGGAAATAGAACTAAATGTATGAATGTATCACTTTTATGTGATACATTTTTTTTTTTTTTTTTACGTGTTAGATTTTTTTTTTTTTTTTTGAGTTGGAGTCTCACTCTGTCGCCCAGACTGGAGTGCAGTGGCCGCTTCCGGCCACCGCAGCCTCGGCCTGCTGGGCTCCGGGATCCTTCCGCCTCAGCCTTCCGAGTAGCCGGAATTACAGGCATGTGCCACCATGCCCAGCTGATTTTTTTGATTTTTATTGTAGAGATGAGGTCTCGCTGCCCAGGCGGGTCTCGAACCCGCGGGCTCAGGCAATTCACTCACCTCAGCCTCCCAAAGGCGCGGGATTACAGGCTGAGCCACCGAGCCCGGCTTACGTGTTAGATTTTTTACGTGTTAGATTTTTTTTTTTTTTTTTTGATTCAGGGTCTCCCTGTCCTGCACTTGAACTCCTGGGCTCAATCAGTACTCCCCTGTCAGCCTCTTGAGCAGCTGGGACTACAGGCAAGTGCCATCACGCTTGGCTCTCCTATGATTTAAATGTAACATCCCTTGATGCAATGTATTTATAATTGTAAACAAAACTTTACTTCTTAAAGTACATGAAATTCATACAAATTCTACTGGAAGTTTGTTTTTGCTGTTAGTTCCAGTGTTTTTTAACATACATAGACTATTGAAGTGTGTTTACAACTCATTATTTTGTTCAGTTCGAGTTGACATTCAACTAATGTAAATATGAGATACTTTAAATAAAAAAACACAAATGCAGCACAATGAATTTAAAATTTCAAAATATCAACTTGAAAGTATAATGTTATTGATGGGTCATTACAATAGGGTACATAATTCCTGGCATGGATGCATGAATGTTTAATTTTGAGTAAACAAGTCAATTTTTTTGTTTTGTGGTTTTTTTTTTTTTTTTTTTTGGTCCCAGCTTCTACAGGTTAAAAAAAAAAAAGGTATTGGACCTAACTGTGTCTTTTGAAAAAAAAAATTATTTGCCCTTTTTATGATGGTACTCTTCACCTTCTAAACCATTGAGGAAAAATTTCCCTCTGATGAAGAGAAAATGATTTTGATAACGTTATCTTTGATGTCTGTATTGCTAAAATAAGTGGGTTTCCAGCAGTCATTACCCTACTTGATCTCTGTAGCTTTAGATACAGAAATTACTCTTTCATTTTGAAAACTATCACCTGTTGGTTTTCTGGTAGCATGGTCCCCTGATTTTTTTCTTCCTTTGGTGGCTATAAAGGATACCAAATTTAGTAGATACATCTATAGTTAGAAAGTAATAATTCTGTTGTTTCTGTTAGCCTTCAACTCAATAAAGAGGAATTGATTTTCTCAGGTCCTGAACCCTGGGGAGGGAGGAAGCTGCCTATGAGGCTGATAAGCATATTTCCCCTTAAACAATGGGACTAAGACTATGCAGATATCCTTAATCACGTCCTGAAGTTTGACGGCCTGAAGGCCACCACAGCTCTAATCTCCAGGGACCCCACCTCCCTCTTGCATTACTCTTAAACTACTTCTATAATGACTTACTGCCTGGGGGTCAGTAGCCAAATGGTCCTGGTACTTACTTCACAGATGGCATCTATTGTAAAACCTTAGAATGGCATTTAAGACATTTTTTTCAGTTTGTACTCTGATGGAACTGAAGCCCCACCTAGACTCAGAACACACACTAAGAGACTGGTTCCATCAGTCTTACCCACCTCTCAGAAACTGATTCTGCAGCATAAAGAGTTTCAACACTCCCCCTTGACATTGTCTCCAATCAATCAGCAGTACCCAGTCCACACAATTTTCCTTAAAAACACTAAACTCTGAATTATCAGGGAGGTAGATTTGAGAAATGTCTCCTGTTATCCTTTCTCATCAACTTTGCAGTATTGAACTCTTTCTCTACTGTAACAGCCATGTCAGTCTTGGTTTTTCTGGACAGTGACAGAAGAATTTAGGCTGTGACATTAAGACTGAGTTAAAAATAAATAAATAAGTAAATAACCACATAAAAATATGTTTTTCCTGTATTTTCTTCCTTAGTGAATGACATCACCATACAATGTCATAAACATCAGATGTCTTAAAGCTTGCAGGTTGAAACAAAACAAAACAAAACAAACAAACAAACCGAAACAACCGGTGCTTTGCTCACCAGGCAACATTCCTTGGTGTAGAGTTTTATTCTTTCTATCTAACTGTATGTTTTATTGCACCCTTTAATTAGTCTCTCTTCATCCCTGTTCACATTTTCCAGCCTCTGGCTACCATCATTCTACTCTTTACCTCCATGTTCCATAGTTCAGTAGGGTGACTGTAGTGAACAATAATTTATTATATATTTTAAAGTAGTTAGAAAAACTGGTAGACTTTTCTTCATACAGTATAGGTAAATTTGAGTACCCCCTACCCACCTTCACCTGGCAGAGAAAATGCTATACTGCGAAGACTTTGAGTCTTGGTCAGAGATATACTTTGCAAACAGGATTTTCCAGGGAACTGCCAAATAGATGAAACAATGACAATTATCTAAGAATTGGGTATTTAAAGAGTTCTAAATCCACTCTGCCCAGTCCGGGCACTGGTTTTCTTTGTCACAGTGGGGCTATTTTCAAGGCTATCAGGGGCCAGGAAAATTTGGATCAGATTAGGACAATTAAAACACCACAAAGTTCATCATTCTTATCAAGATATAGCCCTTTGTCTTGCAGTATCACTTTCTAGTGTTATAAGTTTTTATAACACTTCCAAGTGCTTCCAAAGATGATTTTAACACATTTTTTTCCAGCGTTCTTCATTGTTTTTATACAGGAGAGAATTTTTGGAAATAATTACCATTCTCACTGACCTCATTCTTCTCTGTGATATTTTGGTAGATGTGATGTGTGATAAGTGATGTTTTGATAATGCATATAATGTATAATGATCACATCAGGATATTTATACTTGTCACCAGAAACATGAATCATTTCTTTGTGTTAGGAACATTTTAAATCTTCTCTTCTAACTATTTTGAAATATATAATCAATTATTGTTCACTAGTCACTCTACTAAACTATGAAACATGGAGGTAGAATAAAATGATGGTAGTCAGAGGCTGGAAAACATGGGCAGGGATAAATAGAGATTAATTAAGGGATGTAATAAAACATACATTTAAATAGAAGGAATAAGTTCTACTATTCAAATTCTGAGCAGATTCAATTGCAGTGGCTGATGAAGGTTTTAGGTTTGAATGAACCAGAACTGTGCTCTTGCGCCCAAACTACTTAAGCTAAAGTATATCATCTTTGTTGAAAGGAATAAGAAAGATCCTCTATTCTTTAGAAAAAAAATATGTAATATTATTATCCAATCATTCTCTTATGATCTACATAATATCCAGTATATAATAAAAGAATACAGACTATAATGAGAAGAAAGACTATGGGACTCACATATAAGCAAAATATATGCAACAGAGACAGACTCACAGATTATTCAGATATTAGATATAGCAGATAACTTTATAAAAACTATTATTAATATCTTCAAAATATTATAAGAAATATGGAAAAATGGATGAACAGTTATAAACATGGAAGCCACAAAATACAACCAATAAAATTATAGATTTGAAAATATAAAAATAACTAAAACCTAAAGCACTTTGGAAGGTTTGACAGCAGAAAAATATACCATGGACTTTACAAGTAGTGCTCTTGAAGACAGGTCAAATAAATGTCTACAAATAACTCAAAAAGTGGAAACAAAACTAAAAAAAGATTAATTGATTCAGTGATTTCTAGGGCAGTATCAAGAGGTTTAACATATGTATAATTTGATCTCAGAAAAAGAAGAAAAGATGGGCCAAAAATGCATTGGATAAAATATTGGCTCAAACGTATTTCATTTGATAAAAATCGTAATAAATCTAAGAACCACAAATCACAAGCATAATAAACACAGAAATTCACATCTAGATAAATCATTGTCAAATTACAATATACCAAAGTTAAAGAGTAGATTCTAATGCTTTTTGGGGTTAGGGGTTACACATTACATACAGGGAAACAGCAATAAAAGTAACTATGGAATTTTCATCAGAAGAAATGCAAGACAGAAAACACTGGCATGATATCCATTAAGATTCAGCTGTGTCTTTGAGTAGTCTACTGAGGCAAGGTGAAGGGAACTTTCCAAGTTTTCTTTAAGGATTATAGGTGAGGTTGTGGAGGTAAAACACAGGGACAAGTGGAGGGTTGGGCTGGAACTAAAGAGATGGAGAAACAATGAGTTTGAGAATAAATGAACAAAGGACAGAATATAGAGCGTGCAGAATATAGATTGACACACACACACATGGTATTTGACAAATGAATCAATATAGTGCAGTGAGAAAATTGAATGCCTTTAAGGAAAAATTTGAACCTTGATTCATACCTCACACAAAATTATCATGCAAAACATCAATTCAAGGTATATTCCAGACCTTGATGTAAACGCTAACTTTAGTAAGGTAATAGAAAACATAGGAAAATATCATTGCAACCTAAATATGAGTTGATTTGTTAGAATGCAAAAGTGGATTAAAGTGGATTTCATCACAATTAAAACATTTTCATTCATCAAAAGACTTAAAATAAAAAGCAAACCACACTCTGGGAAACCAGACTGTAAAGATATATATTTATCAAAGGAATAATATTCACAATATCCAAATAACTTTTATTAGTCACTAACAAGAAGGATATCAACTCAATAAAAATATGCAAAAGGCTTACATGTGTACTTTATAATGGGATGGGATTTTTAAAAATCACATCTCTTTGCTCCTGAATATTGTTTTGGCATGCTGAATTATAATATAGGACATACCAAGTCTACTTGTTACTGCATAAAACATAAACAAAACAAAAACTGTGCTTTGTAACCATATTATTTGGTGATCAGAAAGTGATTTTTTTCTTTTTTTAGTGGGGATTTTATACTGTCACCCAGACTGGAATTCAGTAGCGTGATTACAGCTTACCACAGGCCTTCTGAGATCAGGCAATTTTCTCAACCAAGTAACTCGGAGTATAGGAATTAACCACCAAGCCTTATTAATTTTTTCATTTTTATTTTGTAGAGTCAAGGTCTTGCTATGTTGCCCAGCCTTGTCTCGAACACCTTGGCTCAAGCAATTCTCTTGCCTTCACCTCTGAAATCACAGTGATTACAGGCATGAGCCACCATGCCCAACCAGAAAATCTTGATTTTATTATTTTTGGCTTAGTGATTACTTGGTTTCTTTAAATAAACAATTTACTTCATTTTTGTTACATTTTTAAAAATTAGTTAGAAGTTTGTAGTAGCAGTATAATACAACATATTTTTCCAAAACATAATGAAAACAAGATTCAAGTTATTGCTTTCTGGTAGAATATTCAATTTTCATAAGTACTTTACTAGGGTTAGACAAGAAATGACTGTATTTGATTTTACCTTGATTTGTCCCCATTAGATCTGATGAAATGTTCCTATGAAGTCTGCCTGAGGGATATGCACAGCAATTAATGTCATGATGTCATAGAAATCCATACATCAGATTATATATATACATACATATTTGTGTATATATGTATATTATGTATATATGCATTATGTATTTATATGTGTACATATATATACATAATCTGCACATATGTGTATTTTTCCAAGTTTTTTACTCTCAAATTCCATAGCAGAGGTTTCTCTTGAATGACACTATGCAAACTTATAGGGTTTCTCTTTCACCTTTCTTAACTGCATAATACCACACTTGTGCCATTTAATGGTTTGCCATATGAACTTAGAGATAAGGAGTGCCAAGAACAGGATGCTGACGTGGCCTCTTCCATAAATGAAACCTTGCCCTGGACTGATTATTGCAGTAGGAACTTATAGGAGAGAGAGCGAGCACTACTCTGATATTCTAATTTGAATCCTCACGCTAATTAGGCACAGCTATCTTGATTAAGAGAGTTCATCAGGACACATTGCACCATGGGACCATATGATACTATGTCATACTATGGATTGCTAATATTTACGTAACACAAATCCAGTCTTCTAGGGGATTACCATTTCCTTTGAGAAGTTAAACACATAAAAAAAATTAACAATCTCTTTTCACTTTAAAAGTGTGTTACTTTTTGTTTTCTAGTGTATTTTTCTTGAAATTTGTTCTTATTTTATTTTTAAATTTTAAAGTTTGTTACTGGGTATTTTGCATGAGGGTAAGGTTTGGGCTTCTATCAAACCTATCACCAAAGTGTTGAGTGTGGTACCCAATGGCTAGTGTTTCAATCCTGTCCTCCTCCCCCATCCTCCATTTAGGAGTCTCCAGTGTCTGTTTCCATTCTTATGTCCATATATCACTAATGCCTATGTATACCTAATGTTTGGCCCCTCCTTATAAATGAGAACGTGTGGTATTCGGTTTTCTCCTTCTCTGATAATTGACTTAGAATGATGATCTCCTACAAAACATACAAGGAGGAGCTGATACCAATCCTATGGAAAGTATTCCCGGCAATTGAGAAAGACAGAATTCTCCCCAAGTCATTTTATGAAGCTAACAGCACATTGATATCCAAACCGGGTAAAGATCCACCAATAAAAAAAGAGAACTACAGGCCAATATCCCTGATGAACGTAGATACAAAAATCCTCAACAAGATTCTAGCAAATCAGATCCAACAACACATCTCAAAAATCATCCATCATGACCAAGTAGGCTTCATCCATGGGATGCAGAGCTGGTTCAACATCCTCAAGACCATAAATGTAATTAAATACATCCACAGATGTAAAATAAGAACCACATGATTTTATCATTAGATGCAGAAAAGGCTTTTGATAAAAAACAGCATCCTTCTTGATAAAAACCCTTGAAAACCTGGGCATAGAAAGAACATACCTCAAAATAGTAAGTGACATCTACGATAAACTCACAGTCAGCATGTTGCTAAACGGACAGAAACTGGAACCATTTTGCCTGAAAACTGGAATAAGACAAGGCTGCCCACTCTCATCCCTCCTGGTCAACATTGTGTTGGAAGTCTGAGCTAGAGCAATTAGACAAGAGAAGGAAATCACATGTATCCAAATAGGAAAAAAGGAGGTTAAATTATCTGTCTTTGCTGATGATATGATCCTATACTTCGAAAATACAAGAAACTCTGTCAAAAACTTCATTGCACTGATAAAGGACTTTGGCAAAGTCTCGGGGTACAGAATAAATGTGCAAAGGACAGTCACATTCTTAATCACCAACAATAAACAGGCCGAGAACCAAATAAAAAGTGCAATCTCATTCACAATAGCCACATCCTAACCAGAGAAATGAAAGATCTTTACAACGAAAACTGCAAAACACTGCTCAGAGAAATCCAAGAAGTCACAAACCAGTGGAAAACATTCCATGCTCATGAATTGGAAGAATCAACATTGTTAAACTGTCCATCTTACCCAAGGCAATCTACAAATTCAATGCAATACGCATTAAATTATCAGCATCATTCTTCTCAAACTTGGAAACATCAATACAGAAATTCATATGGAAACATAAATGATTACAAATAGCCAAAACCATATTCAGCAAAAGAAACAATGCAGGGGGTATTACACTTCCAGACTTTAAACTTTACTATAAGGCTACAATAATCAAAACAGCCTGGTATTGGTACAATAACAGGCAAATAGGCCAATTGATCAGGATAGAGATTCCAGAAGCAAAATCTCAATTTCTTAACCAACTCATCTTCAACAAAACCTTCGCCAACAACCTCTGGGGAGAGGAGAACCTATTCAGTAAATAGCACTGTGAAAACTGGCTGGCCACATGAAAAAAATTGAAACAGGATCCCTACCAATCACCATAAACAAAAATCAACTCCAAATAGATCAAAGACCTAAATGTAAAACCGCAGTTATTAAGAATTCTAGATATGTAGGAGACACCCTAATGCAGGAGACACCCTTACAGAAATCAGAATGGACAATCATTTCCTTATCAAAACCTCAGATGTCCATGCCATAAGGTATAAGATAGACAAATGGGACCTCATTAAATTGAAAACTTCTGCAAAGCAAAAGAAACCATCGAGAGGGTGAGGAGACCACACAAAATGAGGAAAAATATTTGCTAACTGTATATCTGACAAAAGCCTAACATCTAGGATCTACAAATAACTCAAATGTGCCACAAGGGGGGTGGGGGGTGGGGTGAGGAGAAAAACTGCCCAATTAAAAAGTGAGCAAAAGACATGAATAGACACTTCTCAAAAGAAGATACGTGGGCAGCCAATAGACACATGAAAAAAGTGGTCAGCCTTACTAATCATCAGAGAAATGCAAATCAAAACCACATTGAGATACCACCTAACCCCAGTAAGAATGGCCATCAATAATAAAACAAAAAATCACAGATGCTGGCGAGGATGCAGAGAAAAGGATATGCTTCTACTATGCTGGTGGGAATGCAAACTAGCTCAATCTCAATGGAAAACAGGGTGGCAATTTCTAACAGAACTAGAAATTGACCTTCCATATGACCCAACAATCCCCTACTGGAAATATACCCAGAGGAACTCAAATCATTCTACAAAACGATACCTGTACACACGTTTACTGCAGCACTATTCACAATAGGAAAAACATGGAACCAACTATACTGCCCTTCAAAACTGAACTGGATTTTAAATATGTGGTACATATATATGATAGATTATTATGCAGCCTTAAAGAAAAACAAACATGGACTTCTCAGCAACTTAGATGGATTTAGAGTTTATAATACTAAGTGATCTATCACAGAAACAAAAAACTGAGTACCACATAGTCTCACTCATAAGTGGACCCTGAACATTTACCACAGTACGATAAGAAAGGGATTGGCAGTAGCCAGAAACTGCCAGGGGAAGGAGAGATGGGCAGATAACATCAATAAGCATACCTGATCTCAAATCAGGCAGAGTGAGGACAAAAGGGAGGTCCAAACTTTACTTGTATGATGATCATGTATACCTAACCCTACATCTTTAAAATTAAAAAAAGAAAACAAAAAGATTGAAGATCTCCAGCGCCATCCATGTTGCTGCAAAGAACATAATTTCTTTATGGCTATGTAGTATTCCATGCTGTGCTATGTGTACCACATTTTCATTATCCAATTCACTTTTGATGGGCACCTATGTTGGTTCCATGTTTTTGCTATTATGAATGGTGCTGCAATAAGCATAGAAATGCTGTAGTCTTTTGGTAGAGGGACTTATGCTCCTTTGGGTATATACCTGGTAGTAAGTGAGCTTGCTAAGTCTGATAGTAAATATATTTTTAGTTCTTTGCATCTCCAAACTGCTTTCCACAGGGACTGAGCTACCTTACATTCCCATCAACTGTGTAGAAGTGTTTCCTTTTCTCCACAACCTCATCAACATTTACTGTTTAATTTATTGATAGTAGCCATTCTGACTGATGAGAGATTATTTGATATTTCCTTCTCCATTCATTCAAGATCCTTACAGATTCTGTTGAGTAGTCCTTCATGAAACATAGTTCTCCTGTTCTGTAGGTTGCCTATTTTCTCTGTTTATAGCTTCTTTTGCTGTGCAGAAACTCTTTAGTTTAATTAGGTCCCACTTGTCAATTTTGATTTTTGCTGCATTTGTTTTTGAGAACTTGGTCATAAATAAATGTTCTAGGTCAAATGTTTACAAAAATGTTTTCTAGACTTTCTCCTGGGATTTTTATGGTTTGAGGTCTTATATATAAGTCTCTATTCCATCTTGAGTTACTCTTTGTATATAATGAGAGGTCTGGACCCAGCTTCATTTGTCTGCATACAGTTAGCCAGTTTTCCCAGTACCAATTATTGAATAGAGTATTCTTTCCCCAATGTTTATTTACGTCAACTTTGTCAGGGTTCAGTTGGTTGTAGGTGAGTGGTTTTATTTATGAAATCTCTATTCTGTTTCGTTGATCTATGTGTTTGTTTTTGTACCAGTACTAAGCTGTTTTGGTTACTGTAGCCTTGTAGTAAAATTTGAAGTCTGGGAACGTAATACCTTTAGCTTTGTTCTATTTCTTTAGGATTGTTTTGGATATTCCAGGCTTTTATGCTTCCGTATGAATTTAAGTGCTTCTTTTTTTTTTCTAAAGGTGTGAAAAATGACACTGATAGTTTGATAGGGACTGCACTGAATCTGTAGATTGATTTGAGCAGTAAACGTGTTTTAAGGTTCCACAAAATATAATAAATACATCAAAGAAATTAGTTTTAAATATATATTTTGCCCAATGTCAAGGAGTCTCTTTAAAGCATATATTCATACAGTTCATTAGACTGCACATATTTATAAATGTTTGTGTCTCATGTTTCCTCTCAGATATTTTAAATCATATTTATTTCTGGTTTTAGTTTGTTTTCTAATATAAACTCAAATATTGTTATTACTTTTTTAAGTTGTTATAATTTTTATTTAATGATGGCAGCATAATTAAGATTCTAAATTATTCTCTAAATCTATCCTTTTGTCTATTTTCTCAAAAGGTAGGCACAATGCTAATTTTTTTCAAGTGTTAGAGCAAGGCATAAATGTAAAAAGCATTTTTATGAGTCTTATTTCATAAAGGAGAAAAAACCCGATCATAAATTTGATAAAGAAAAATATATTAAAAATACAGTGAGAATATAATTTCACAGTGTGTGTGTTAGTGTGTGTGTATGTGTTTGGAAGTAAACAGATATTAGTAACTGATTATCACATGAATATTTGTTCCTTAACAGTAGCATATTTGCAGTATATTTGTTCTTAAGTCAGATATTTTCAGAGAGAAGATCAAAGGTTACAGAAAAAAAAATCATTTTGAAATTTCTATCTTGTCCTGGTCTATTTAATCTTGAGCTCAGCTACCCAGCAGCACTTTTCTCTTAAACTTGATTATCAGTAGGAAAATACTTCTTGCCAGACTACAAAGAAAATCTTTCTAAATCTGGACTCCTGTGAGGTCTCTTGTTTTTAGTAAGTCAAAGAACGGGTATGATATATTTGTTTGATTTAGGATAGAGTTGTGATTTTTCTTGTGTTTGTTCATACTGTGTTTATTTTCTGGAAAAAGAGAAGTTCTTATATCAGTCTATGAAACTCATAATGGTTTTATATAAGCTCCATGGAGGCTTTTATCTCAAAGATCTTAAGATGGGTAAATAAAAGTACTTTTATTCTTCATATAGAATCATTTCACAATAATGTTTTTCTAGCAACACTGTAGGATTTGTGAGCCACTCTCTGGACCTTCCGGGAACTACTAGCCCTCTTGCAACTCACATTTATTTGCAAAACAGCTAGAGTTTCATGCTGCAGTCATCTGCCTTAGAATAGGACAGGGTAAACAGAAGGCAGCTCCTGTCCTTTCTCATTGGCCTATGGGGTAAGCCTTGTACGTCGATCTATCAGAACTAAAGCAAATCTACTCACCCATGTGAGGAATGAGCTGATCCATAAGCAGTTTCCAACCTCTGTTAGATGATCCAAATCACAAAATAGTTGACAGAAATACTAAAAATATGATTTGGCATTTCAAGCAAAGTTTTAGTTAAGACATTATTGGTATTCTGTTTATGACATGGCCCATTGAATCTAGACTTTCTTACTTCTGCTTATTGCACATAACAAGAATTACATTATGTTCCTATAATTCCTTGCTTCTCTCCCTCTGTGATTATGAACATGCTTTATTTTCCTCAGTCAAGTATATAAGGTATTTAAATGAAAAATAGTGTTGTCATGTTACACCTATGTGATCTGCATAATAGTTCAAGATGAATAGAGCTTCTTCCACTGTAGCAAAGGGAAGAACTCTGTTTTTTAATTATTTGATTTTTAAGCATTGCACTTGACTGATGTTCTTGAAATGATACTTTCAATGCCTTGCTAAAAACAAGGGTACATATCTGAGAGACGCTCGTCAGTCCACAAGCTCCTACAAATGTGATGCTTTCTGTTTTTAGATAGAAAAGTGTCTATCCTGGACTTTTTACTTTGTTATTTTTATTTTTAACATTCCTATCGTGGCTCATTTGTGGTATTCCTAGAAATATCATCTCACTTGGCAGTTTTTCATTAAATGAAGGAACGAATTTCTCAGTGTTCTTACAGAGGGCTATATTTATCAGGGTATGTTTTTACACGTGATGAGTTCCCTGCAGTTCTGGGAAGACCGGGGAACCATCAGTCCTGGTGCTTCTTGCTTGTCAGATTCAAACAGCTCAGAAATGGCTTGGTTCAAGCCTATAAAGCAAGCACTGGAGAGGAATTCATCTCTTTTGCAAGGGTTAATCGTGTTTTTTTTTCAAGCTGTTTTATTACTAGCTAAATACTAAATTGAATATGAAACATTAAGTTGATTTGTCATTTAGATTACTTTTCATATTAAGAAAATTGTCACTTTATTTTCCCATTGAATCTCTACACATTTGTGTCTTGGGCAAATTCAGTGCCTATTGCTTTTTGGCTTAAGGAAGGAATAACAATATTCATAATCTTGAGATCTGATCTGTGCTTGCTAGTTTTACTGATGACTCCTGATTTCCAATTTGCTAACATTCTACTTTTCAGACATGGAAAACTCGCAGCAAGTTCAAGTTATCACAAGTTTTTGAGGACATCTGTAAGTTCTTCTTTACCTCAGCTTCCCTTTTTGTGTGTATTGGTTCACTAATTGAGTCATTCAGTGTCAATTTCTTGAATAACAACTTAGATATGGCAAAAACATGAATAAGACCTGTTCATCATCCTTGAGGAGTTTATTGTGTTATGTAATCTAAAATCTTCATGAACATAACCTCGATCTTCATAAATTCCTTGAATTAACTGCTGCATCAAGAGAGAAAACAATAGGAAATATATAAATTAGCCTTTAACAATGGAGACACAATATTATGGGATGTGCAAGAGAGTCAGAATCAGAAAATAGATGTTTGCCTCAGGCTCTGCCCCTGTAGCAAATGACCGCAAGTGAGTCACTGAAATATCTGGATGACAGAACTCTCATTTGCACAATAGAAAGGTATTAAATGGATGGGATAATTAAAAAGTAGTACAGAGGGTCAAAACAACATTTGGGATATGCTTTGTCTTTAATAAAATTAGTAAAATCATATTTGAATACCATTACTTCCATATACTTTCAAAGAGAAATTTATGTCATCCCAAGACATTGTCCCTTAGTCAAGACAATTATTAGTATATATTGCCCCTTCTCTGTTCTAGTGACTGTTGAACTATCTCAAGACAAGATTGATTTATAAGTTCTTTTTAAATTGTTGTTAATATGATATAAAATAAAAAAGATTTAATTATATAATTTTATAATTAATTTAATTATATAATCATATAATTAATATAATATACAAAGAGAGCAATAGAAAACTAAAACCAACAGGAAAGAAGGAAAAAACAGAACTTTTGTAAAGCATAAGACTATATCATTTATTTCTGCAATGAAAAGCCAAACAGTGCCTAGCACAGTCAGTTCACAATAAAATTCTGTTAAATAGGAAATAGACAAAAATGACTGATGCTTCTACTTTTGTGGCCAGATAAACAAGTTTCTTTTTAATTTTGTAACAATGGAAAAATTTCAAAAATCCCAGTTGATAATTAAATTTCAGACTACTCTAAACAATTTTCTGCTATTTTTAAATAGCATAGGAAGGATAACAGAATTTAGAGAAATACTGTAATATATTTGGAACAAAATGGCCCTGGACTTGTCTGCATGTTGGCACACTTCCCATAACATTCACTGTAAAGATAGACAATTATTGAGCCAGCCTTCTGGTTACTAGAAAATGCAAAGTTATAGTTGTAAAATACATAAAGTACAGTAACAATGATAATAATTATAAGAACAACTAACATTTTTGGAGTCAATCCATGGCTATGTGTCAGACATTGTTAGATATGTTTTATGCATATAATATTATTTATCCTTGAGTACTGTAATAAACTAGGTACCGTTATTGTTTTCAACTAAATATGAGAAAACCAAGGCATGTGGTAGTTTGGTAATTTGCCTAAAGTTACTCAGCTATTGTATAAAAGAACTAGAATTTGGTCCCAGATAGGCTGACTTCAGGGACTATAATTGTAATCATTAAATTGCAAAATGTAGAAGCTGTAGAATGTTCTTGTGTTTGCCTCATAAGTTCACATGTAATTCTAAAAAAGACAATAAGAGAGCATTTTTACCAGTGCTTGCTCCAAATTAATTTCAGTTACTAAATACATGATAAACCTCACCATTATTGTGTTCTTCCACCCACCCCTGTCCAATATACACGTACTTCCAATGATCATATCTAGGTAGTCTCAGCAATCAGAATAATCTTCTAACATATTTGGTCAAGCTTAAAGAATAAATTCCCTGCCTACTCATTTTTAATATCAATTGAGATAATCATAGGCCTACTTGTAGTAAGATCACTAACCAGCAATGTCTGTGTTAATCAATGTATTGATATATACTGTGTATAATATATTTTTAGTTTCCTAAGATAAACTTTGTCACAATCATAAAAATCCTACCACTGCAAGCTCTCAACACTGAAGAGGGCTTTTTTTAAATGTGCATGGGTGAGGTCTTATGAACTTACTACAAATTTATTGTCTCCTATCTCCCCACAAACATTTATGGTGACTTACATCAAAATGCCCATAAATATAACACAGGTATAAGATATTAGCCTATATTAGGTTTACTAGTTATTAGATGTGTTACTTTAGGTAAGTTTCAAAGTGGTTCTAACTCTAAGTCTCTTTTATAAATGAACTAAATTATCTTTTTGTCAGTGTTAATGGCATAATAAGTAATTTTTAAAAATATATTGCTCTTCTTTGATGGTTAATGAGACTGAGTACTTTTTCACGTATCAGTTGGCTGCTTGTATGTCTTTTGAGAAGTGTCTATTAATATATTTTGCCTATTTTTGAGAGGGTTTTTTTTCCTTTCAGCACAAAGCCACATTGAGATACCATCTAACTCTAGTCAGAATGGACAAACAATAGATGCTGGAGAGGATGAAGGGAAAAGGGAGCATGTCTATACTGTCGGTCGGAGTGTAGACTAGTATATCCTTGGTGGAAAGCAGTGTGGTGAATCCTAAAAGATCTAAAAATCAACCTTCCATATGACCCAGCAATCACATTTCTGGTAACATACATGAGGGAACTAAAATCTTTCTGTAAAAAAGACACCTGCACATGCATGTTCATTGCAGCATTATTCACAATAGCAAAAACATGGAACCAAACGTGCTGCCCATTGCATGTGGACTGTATTAAAAAAATGTCATACACACAAACAAGTGGAAAAATATCCCATGCTCATGGATTGGAAGAATCAACATTGTAAAGATGTCCATTTTACCTAAGGCAATCTACAAATTCAATGCAATACCCATCAAATTACCAGCAACATTCTTCTCAGACCTAGAAAAAACAGCACAGGAATTCATATGGAAACACAAACGTTCAAGAATAGCCAGAACAATCCTCAGCAAAAAAAACAAAGCAGGTGGTATCACATTGCCAGACTTCAAACTTTACTATAAAGCTACAATCATCAAAACAGCTTGGTATTGGCATAGGAACAGGCATATAGATCAATGGAATAGAAGAGATTCCAGAAGCAAAACCTCAATTTCTCAACCAACTCATCTTTGACAAGGCCTCCACCACCTACTACTGGGGAGAGGAGAACTTATTCAGTAAATGGTGCTGGGAAAACTGGCTGACCACATGCAGAAGATTGAAACAGGACCCCTATCTATCCCCATGCACAAAGGTTAACTCCAAATGGATCAGAGACCTAATTGTAAAACCTCAAACCATAATAACCTTAGAAAAGAAAGGAAATACCCTCATGGAAATCGGAACTGGCATCCAATTCCTGAACAAAACCCGAAACCCACAGGTCATAAGAGAGAAGATAGACAAGTGGGACCTTATTAAACTGACAAGCTTCTGCAAGGCCAAAGAAACCATCAAGAGAGCAGGGAGACAGCCTACAGACTGGGAAAAAAATATCTGCCCACACCAGGTCTGACAAAAGCTTAACTTCCTGGATCTACAAGGAACTAAAACATGCTGAAAAGAAAAAAACAAACAACCCCATTATAAAATGGGCAAAAGATATGAACAGACACTTCACAAAAGAGGACATCCGAGCAGCCAACAAACACATGAAGAAATGTTCAACCTCACTAATCATCAGGGAGATGCAAATCAAAACCACACTGAGATACCACCTAACTCCAGTCAGAATGGCAATTATCAACAACTCAAAAAATAACAACTGCTGGAGAGGGTGTGGCGAAAAGGGAACACTTCTACACTGTTGGTGGGAGTGTAAACTAGTGCAACCTCTGTGGAAAGCAGTGTGGCAATTCCTAAAAGCTCTAAATATCAACCTCCCATATGACCCTGCAATCCTCCTACTGGGAATATACCCTGAAGAACTCAAATCATTCTATAAAAAAGATACCTGCACACGTATGTTTATTGCAATGTTGTTCACAATAGCAAGAACCTGGAAACAACCAGGCTGCCCATCAAAAGAGGACTGGATTAAAAAAATGTGGTACATATACACAATGGAATACTATGCAGCCATAAAAAAGAACAAAATCATGAATTTCGCAGCAACCTGGATGGAACTAGAGTCTGTAATACTGAGTGACCTCTCACAGAAACAAAGATCCAAGTATCACATGTTCTCACTCATATAATGGACCTTGAACATCCAATGTAATACTATAAGAAAATGACTGACAGTACTGGGAAACTATGTGGGGGGGAGGGGGATGGGATTCACAGTAGCAAATATCTGTCTGGGGATGGGGAAACAGCTCTTATCAACAGGGTGCCTGAATGAAACGTAATTGTACACCTAACCCTTAACTGTACCCCACAAAACCATAATAAAAAATATTGATAAAAAAAGTCATACATATACATGATGGAATATTACCCAGTCATAAAAAGGACAAACTTATGGACTTTGCAGCAATTTGGATGGATTTAGCGACTATAAAACTCAGTGATCTATCACAGAAACAAAGAATAGAGTGCCACATGTTCTCAGTCATACGTGGACCCTGAGCATTTACCATAATACCATAAGAAAAGAATTGCCAGTAGCAGGAAAATGCCAGGAAAGCAGGGGAACACATAACATCAATAAGTGTAGCTGATCTCAAACCAGGTGAAGTGGAGACCCAAGAGAGGCCCAAACTTTACCTGTATGATGACCACTTATTTATCTAATCTTGAATAGCACCCCACATCTTTAAAATTTACAAGTATGGTGCTCAGGAGAGTGCTTGCTATATTCAAAGAACTCAATAATTTTTGAAGGCGATAACAAGATTACAAATTTATAGGAAAATAATGCACGTTTTTCTACAAAGACTTTCTAAAGTGAACAAGTTCTTTGTTGGATTCTATTTAATGTTCTGGTTTATCAAGCAAGGTGTCTTTTAAAGGGAAAGTAACATATTTGGAGTGAGAATATCTAGGCATTAGTCCTGGCTCTTGAGTAAATTTTGAAAAATATCTTGCTGATTACAAACATGCTTCCTATGGCTGCAGAAGAATTCTGTCCTTGGCTTCTTCTCTTTCTAATGTCTCTATCCACACTATCCTTTTTGCTTGTCATTGACACCTACTTAATGCTTATTTCACAAGGAATTTACTTTTCCTCCTACTCAAAATGACCTTCTGGCTGACTTTTGCTTTCCATTCAAATTCTCATCTTGGATAGCATCTTTTCACAGGGCATCTTCACTGTTCATCCTCAATAAACCTTAGTTAGAGCCCAATCTTATGTTCTTTACAATTATTATCTGGTTTTGTCTTATGTTTTATTCTGCTTACTTGATAATGTTTGTTTTTCCTTGATAGAAGGACATTTATTTGAGAGCACAGACCTTTTCCTTCTTTCTCAGTGCATTATACCCAAACACAAAGTGCATTCTCAATAAGTGTATATTGAATGGAAGAAAGAATAACTACACTATCATTTTAAGACAATTACTATGAGGTCATATAAAATAACAGATGTGAAAGCATCTACTGAACTATAAAATATGTTACAAATAACTATTATTAGATGGACCTTAATGTTTTCATGTTACTTGCTCAAAGTTATATAGTTGTTGTGTAGGTGAATTAGAACCCAGGCAGTCTGACTCAAGGGTCAATAATCATAATTATTTTGCTGCAATTCATGAGCTGCCACAGAAACTAGGGTAGATAACAATGCCCACCCTCTCTAAATAAAACCATTTTTTTCTCGTATTGGCTTGAATTAGTGGGTCAAAAAGATTTTGGTGTATCAAAACTTCCAGTGGATAGAGCTCAACATAATCTGGGAAATTTTGCAACTTATTTTAATAACTTGATATAGAATATTTAATTTTTAAAAATATCTGTGTTTCCATTAATAGCCAAAGCCTCTTAGGAATCATTACATAAATTATTCACTTTTTTCCCTTCCTATGCCAAGGATTCATTGGTAGGAAAAAAGTAGATGGGAACTGAATGACATGAAGCCTATAATTTGACAACCAACTTTTCCATGACCTCCAGAGAGAAATGCGGCTAAATTAAGGCTAACTTTTGTATTAAGGCATATTTGCCTGGAGTGAACTCTCAGGATTTCAATCGCAGCTGCCAGAAAAAAAATGACTTAAGAGAAGCCATATGTGCTTGTTTTATAATTGTTTCAGACGCTGCTTGACAAAATTCAGGGTGTTTTTTTTTACTTTAAATATTGTTTATATAACTGACTTATATGGGGACTAGTTCTTAGAGTCTTTTAATGATATAACCAAGACATCAAGTTAATACAACTTTTTAAAAAATTTTTTGCCAATGTCATTTTTTGTTCAATTGGTTATCTTACACAGTTTCTATTTAATGTTGAGGGGATAATACTTTTAGATCTTGAGCAAACATATGTTTTTTTATCAATTTTTAAAGTGGTTTATTTATGCTTTTGTATTTGATGTATTTATTTATTTATTTATTTGAGTCAGAGTCTGATCCCGTCGCCCAGGCTAGAGTGCAGTGGCATGCTCACTGGCACCCCAGCATCGACCTGCTGGGTTCCGGGATTCCTTCCACCTCAGCCTTCCAAGTAGCTAGAACTATAGGTGCATTCTACCATGCCTGGCTAATTTTTTTATTTATTGTAGAAACGCGATCTCACCATGTTACCCAGGCTGGTCTCCAACCCATGGCCTAGACAATCCTCTCACCTTGGCCTCTCAAAGTGCTGGAGTTACAGACTTGAGCCAACATGGTCGGCCATGTTTTTATATTTTAAAGATGTGGGGTACAATTCAGGATTAGGTACATTAGTGGTCATTGTAGGTGAAGTTTGGGCCTCCCTTTGGTCCCCACCTTGCCTGGGTTGAGATCAGGTACTCTTTTTGATGTTATGTGCCCACCCCACCCCAGTAGTATCCCTCTACTGCCAACCCCTTTCTTATAGTATTATGGTAAATGTTCAGGGTCTGTTTATAAGTGAGAACATGCGGTACTCAGTTCTTTTTATTATTTTAATTTTAATTTTTTTAAATTATAAAGATATGGGATATAATTCAGGGTTAGGTATACAAACATTGATTATGAAGGTACCCTTGTTGATGAGGTATGCCCTCCCTCCTCTAGCAGTTTCCCTCAACTGCCAATCCCACCACCGCATCCCCTGACTGCCAATCCCTTTCTTATAGTATTATAATTGTTCAAGGCCCACGTATGAGTGACATATGTGGTACTCTGTTCTTTGTTTCTTTGATATATCATCGAAGCTAGACTGGATAAAAAAAATGTGGTGCATATACACAATGGAATACTATGCAGCCATAAAGAAGGACAAATATACAGACTTCGCTGCTACTTGGATGGATTTGGAGTCAATCAGTTCTTTATTTCTATGACAGATCAGTGAGCATGATAGATTCTAAATCCATCCAAGTTGCTGCAAAGTTGATATGTTTGTCCTTCTTTATGGCTGTGTAATAATCCATCATGTATATGTACCACATTTAAAAAAAAATCTAGTTCAGTTTCAATGGGCAGCGTGGTTGGTTCCATGTTTTTGATATTATGAATAGTGATGCAATAAACATGTGTGTGCAGTTATCATTTTGGTAGAATTATTTGTTTTCCTCCAGGTATATTTCCAGTAGGAAGATTGCTGGGTCATATGGAAAGTCAATTTCTAGTTCTTTTAGAAATCTCCACACTGCTTTCCATAGAGTTTGAACTAGTTTGCATTCCCACCAGCAGCAGTCTAGAAACATTCCCTTTTCTCCCTATTCTCTTCGGCATCTGTGTTTTGTTTTGTTTTTTTTAATTAATGATGGCCATTCTTACTGAGGTCAGTTGATGTCTCAATGTGGTTTTAATTTGCATTTCTCTGATGATTAATGATGTTGGGCACTTTTTCATGTGTCTGTTGACTGCCTATATATCTTCTTTAGAGGAGCATCTATTCATGTATTTTACCCACTTTTTAATGGGGCTGTTTGATTTTTCCCTTTTGGCACATTTGACTGCCTTGTAGATCCTGAATGTTCAGCCTTTGTCAGATATACAGTTAGTAAATTTTTTTTTTCCATTCTGTGGACTGTCTCCCTACTCTCTTGATAATTTTTTTTTTTTTTTTTTTTTTTTTTTGCTCTGCAGAAACTATTCAGTTTGATGAGGTCCCACTTGTCTGTCTTGTCTTTTATTGCATGGGCATCTGGGATTTGATCAGGAATTGGTTGCCTATTCCTGTTGCTGAAAGGTTTTCTCCTGTGTTTTCGAAGATTCTTATGGCTTGAGGTTTTACGTTTAGGTCTTTGATCCATTTAGAGTTGGTTTTTGTGTATGGTGATAGGTAGGAGTCTTGTTTCATTCTTCTGTAGGTGGTCAGCCTGTTTTTCCAGTACCATTTACTGAATAGGATCTCCTCTTCAGGGACATATAGCTCTGTGTTACTATTATGCCATATAGAAAATAATGACAACCTATTGAGGGAATTAAACCCCAAGTAATTCCAAAGGTTTGTTTTTGGTTAAATATGGTATTCAATGAGATAATAAGAACTTACTATTAAGAAAATCCTGATAAATGTACCTGAAAATGAAAACTTCTAATTTAATGCAGTATGCCTGCTCATATTTTATAAGAGTACAGTATTTATAAAGTAGAACAATCAGAATGCTGAGAGAGCTCAAAAGCATACCACTTGTCACTAACAAAACATTGTGTTTAATCTAGGAAAAAGAAAACTACAGAAATATGTATTATTGTTCTCATATATTGGGAGAAATAGCCTATTGAAGAGTATTTCAACTTTATGCTGTGTGGAGGCAAAATGTGAGCCACAGGAACACAGATTTCCTACAGCATCATTTTTGACACTCCTTGGAGAGCACGTGTGATATGCTGGGAAGTGGTAAGACTTTCATTAGTGAACATATTGAAGAAGAGCTTCATAGAGATAGAAGACTTCTCAGTAGTGATGGTACAGGTGGGAATACATGGTTTAGATTGACAAATAAACATTAGGTTCTGTTTAAGTCCTGGAATTCTGTGAAATAAGCAGTAAAAGGGTCAGAGCACTGTATGGCAGAAGACTTGAGATGTGGAGTTAGAACTTGAGAGACATTGGCTACATCACTTAAGCACTGTTATATTATCTGAGACTTCCCCCTTAGATCGAGTGATGAACTTAGGAGGAATGGCACTTTGAGCACCTCTCTTGAAAAGTTTGTCTTTGCTCAGTTGCCTGGAAGCTAGCAGTTTCCCAAACTAGTGGCTGAGGCTGTGTGGGCCCCACTATCCAAAACACTTCTGGATGCTCTGTGAATTCTACTTCCATGGAGAGGACAAACGTGTGCTCCAGTGAACTCCAGGACCAACACATATGTAGTTTTCTAAGGTCCTGTGTTTGAACTCTGGCCTGGTAAGCTTATTTCTTCCATTGGCCAGCATGATATTTCTTTGAACAGACTGAATGAGATTTGGCTTTCTGAATAGTACTGGCATGCTGATTCTCACCTATGTTAAACACAGAATGAGTTCAGGCGCTTGACTGCCTATGGTCCATTGTGAAACCTTGGGCTTAAGCCATGTGTGTGGTTACATGTGCAAGTTCATTTTTCCATGTTTCAAACTTGGTTCAGCCTCCAGTACACAGTAACCAAGCACTGCTAGCAGCAGACGTCCCTTACCTTGTGTACCTTTTGTTACTGGCACCATAGTGGTAACCTGACTCCCTGTAGTCTCTGTACCACAGCATTTGGTAGTGTCAGAGTCTATCTCTTACAATGACTTTCAGATTCTTACTTCTTTTTTTTTTGTTGTTGTTGTTTTTTGTTTGTTGTTGTTGTTTTTTGAGTTGGAGTCTCACTCTGTCGCCCACACTGGAGTACAGTGGCTGCTCCCGGCCACCGCAGCCTCGACCTGCTGGGCTCCAGCTATCCTTCTGCCTCAGCCTTCCGAGTAGCTGGAATTACAGGCGTGCGCTACCACGCCCGGCTCATTTTTTGATTTTAGTGTAGAGACGAGTTCTCGCCTGCCCAGGTCTCGAACCCGCGGGCTCAGGCAATCCACTCACCTCAGCCTCCCAAAGGCGCGGGACTACAGGCTGAGCCACCGAGCCCGGAGACTCTTCTTCTTTAATACAATAAGATCTTCCAGTTGATGTCATTTCTTTCAACCAATTGATGCAGTGACATTGTGCTTTCCCAGGTCAATTTTAAGCTATGCTGGGTCAAGAACAGCCATTCTTGGTGTGAATGAAACTACTTATTATTCCGCTTATGAGTCCATTGTTTATCCTTTCCAATGTTGGTTGTGTGTGTAAAGCAGAGGTGTGACCAACACTGAAATATATACCTTCTAAGAAAGCAGTGGTGAAGACCTAAAGTTTAAGAGAATATATTATTAGAAGATGTGCTATTCTATGTTAATCCACATAAGATTCTGAATTGTAAATTTAACATTCTCAGAAAATAAATTATTTACATTTCTCTGTTTAATCTGGATAAAACTTGCATGAGTGGTAATTGTCAACAAAGCATAGTAATGATTTTCAAGAGAGTAGATGAAAGTCAGTATTCATGGGTAGCACAATGGATATTGCAGTATTATAAGAAATGGTGTAATTAACATTCAATAAATGACATTAGAGAACTGCAGGAATAAGAGGTTTTATGATATTTCAATACAAGTAGATTCTATAAAGTCATGGCATTATGGAGGAATAACAATGTTTCTCAAGGTAAGAGATATGAGACTAGTCAGACAGCATATTTCACGATAAAGAACACAAGGAGAGCATTTATGAATTTAAAGAGGAAGAGATGGTACTTTGGCATTATGAAGAATCTTCACGTTCACTTATTGAAAAATGCATATATATTCAAATACCTCTTCTCCCATTGTTATACATATTCATCAATAAATTACTTCATTTAACAGACATACATTAGTTTTCTAAAAAAAACTAATCAACTTGTTTATATATGTATAGAAATCCCACAAAACATATTTGCTCAGGACACCACACATCATAGCAATGGTACTGATTATCCATTTTAGAAATTGGCCTGGATTCTGTAGTACATTTCTTCTAATTCTAAAATGTACATTATTCTATATGTACATTTTATTATATGTTCTATAAATATGTTTGACATCATTCAAACTTAATAAGAATAGGTAAACTGAAATAACATAAGCTTGATGCACAGACAAGGTAAAACATTGTGTGGTAGGTAAAACCAAAAAGCTGGATCAGATTTGAGTGCTGGTGAGAATAACATTTGGATATTGACTGAGCCTACTAATTAATTTTATTGCCTCACAAGCAAATAAGCTATGCAAAGGATTTATGTATAAATGCAAGGATAAAGGATGGCACAGGTAGATATGGCTTCTAAGTTTTTGGTTCTCCATTAAGACATGGCTCAAGTTTGGAAATACAGAATATAACATGTTAGGGAAGCCCGTGATTCTGAAAGACTTACTTTTAATAAGTGGTATAATACCACTTTAAATAAGTGTCTGAGGAGGGCAGAATGTCACCTCTTCACTACCATAACCACAGCCACACAATTAGCTAATTAGTTTCTTGTGGCATAGTTCAACACACTCAAGACGTTCCCAGGCAGGTTTGTCATGGCCTTCCCTACAGATAGTGACATTTTTATTTACAATTGGATCATTTGAATATGGGTCCAATATATGAGTTCCATAAATTACAAAACAACCCTGAAAACAATTAAAATATAAAGGTGTATGTCAATAATTAAAATTGTTCAGCTTTTTATGCATTTTTCAGCACAGCACACGAAACAAGGTAACTCCACACTTTCCATCAAAGACTAATGGGCTTAATTATTATTTAATATAAGTACCTCTGATACGAAGATGTTTTTCTCCCTGAAGCATGAAGCTTGATGTCGCTCAGGGGCAGAATAGGGAGATGCAGCAGTTGTGGCATTGTCACTGGGTCTATAGCAGGAGTTGGTGATCTGTGGAATATTTGTAGGAGGAAAGTTGATACAGTAGGTGCAATGGTGTTCCAGAACTGATATACCAGGTTTTATACTGAAATGACAGGAACTAATGATTTAGAGATTGCATAGAGAGGATACACGTATGTTTTGGTGTCAGACAATCTGACTTAAAACCTCATTTGCTATTTACTAACGGTGTTCTAGTGAACACAACTGCTGTCTCTGTGCGCTAACCAAGTGGTCTCAACCGTGATGATCCCTGTTTTAGACCTTTGCTCTGCTCTTTCCCCACTTAATACTCTTTAACAAGTTATTCTTGACCTCTAACTTCCTCCATAACAGTTGGTTACACAATAAAACCTATCTTATCCTTTTGCTGTGAACATTGAATAAGATCATGAAATAAATAGCTGTGAACTATTAATAGCATTATTACCATCATGGAGCAGAAGCTGTAAAGGTGATCGACTTCATACATTTCTGAGTTTTCAGTTATAACAGAAAAATATAAACTTAATTTTTAAGGCATTTCAGTCAGATGAAAACTGTGATTGTATGCATGAAAGTAAAGACATTTCAGAATCAAAAGCAATGGAACCTTCTCAGGGTTGTTTGTCATGTGGAGTAGAAATAAATTATTTCTTATGCATGCCTTTTTTTCAAATGGGCATGTCCATGGTGCTATGTCAGATCCACTGTGCTTGAATATTGAAAGAGGGGAAAAAGGGGACAGAGTGAGTAATCAGGGTAAGGTTGTCAGATTTATGGGGGGAAAAAAAGAACAGAGCATTAAATTTGAATTTCAGATAAACAATGATTTTTTTGTGTTAGTATGTAATATTTTAGTATAGGTATGCTTTATAGAATATTTTGGACATATTTTCATTAAAATAGTACTCATGATTTATCTAAAATAAAAATTTAATGGTAATTCTGAATTTCATCTTGTAACCCTATCCAAGAATTTAGTCTTCAAAAAAATCATACCCCCTGTCTTTCTTGAGATAGTGAAACTATCTCAGACCTGCTGAGCTAATATCTCCTTAGGCTTCCCGAAAAGGAGACAAAGTGTGCCACCAAGACTTACTCCTTACTCAAGAAATAACCAAGTTTTTTTTTCTTTTCTAAAATAACAAAACAAAACAAAAAACCGAACGGAGCTTGAGGAGGATGACAGTGTGACATATCCAGTGTGCAGCAACTTTAAATACTGAAGAAGTGATGGAACCAAGAGGTTCTTTAAATTTATCATCAGCAAGGCTGGAAAACACTTGGAACAGCCTTTTAAATCAATTTTTCAAGGCAAGCATAAACACACTTTCTCCAAAGAAGTCAAGGTATGAAAGAAATATATATATTTTTTCAAATGCACAAACCTATAACAATGTTGATATAGGGAATTGGGTGGGAAAGTACGCTAGGAAAAAAGTCCTGTGAGCTGTCACTATTTGGGATCTCAAATGTTGTATGTGAAATTAGAGCACATGTGGAACCAGAAGCACTAAATGCTATCAAGAAGAGGCATTTATGTGTGCCTTCCATAGTGCCTTATTATATGTTTTTAAAAAATTTATGACTGAAATACCGAGGCTAAATTACTTTTTGTGTAGATGAAGATTTGAACAGTAAAAGAAACCATTTTAGTAAAAGAACCAAGTTAGGAATTACTTGTGAGAGAAACTGATAGCATATTATTACATATTGTTAGAATGCTAATTTGCTGATTGTGAAACATGCATTATGAAAATAGAGAAGGTAATTCCCATTCTGCTTTCCACTACAAATGTTTTCCACTTGGGTGAAGGAAAATTTAGGTTGAGGATTTCTGTTGCTTTATTTTTTATTTTCATTATTGAAGCTTCTTCAAACACCTTAGGAAAACCGTTTTGCTTAAAAATATACAAATACTTATGTAAAAAGATTATAAAAGTCTAATATTACCATTTCTAAAGTACTGCATTGGAAAAAATATTATCTTCTTTGGGAATGATTAAGGAAGAGCTTAGCATATATTTGTGTTCAAAAGACTTTGCCTTTTAGAATATTTTGGTGAGAAGAAGTTTTTAGAGCAATTAATAATGCATTAGCTGACAGCTTATCATTGCTTTTTTTAGTCAAATGTCTCATTGCACCTCTTTGTAATTTCACTTTCAGCCATCTGCCAAGCTAGGTACTTTCACCATGTATTGTTTTACATATGTGGCCTACTTTGAAAGTCGCAACATTTTTCTGGCTTTGTTTTTTACAGACAGAAAATTTAAAAAACTGAATGTGTGAATGTTCCACATTTTTATACAAATGTAAGTATCACAGAAAATATACATACTCACATTACTTGAGAGATACTGCTATTTCAGCTGTGTTTCGTTGGAAACTTATTTCTTGATAACATAACTTTAATGTTTATTTTTAGTATACAATTTTGGTGCCTGGAAAAATAAATTCCTAAGATTTTCCTCTCCTTTTGGTTATTCCCAGCTATAATGAAAATATATTTTCTGCACCCACTGCTGATAAACCACTCCCACAAGTATGGCTTCAGGTGGTGAACAGGGTAAAATAAACGGAATAATCTATATTCAGAGAGATCATGTATATGACAGATCATGTTATGCCTGATAACATTTATTGAACACTGTGGGACTGACAAATGCTCCACCTCACCGAAGCTTAATCCCTTGAAGCTGTGAATGTTAGCTCATCTGGGAAATGGGTCTTTTTAGATATGATCAAGTTATTAATCTTGAGATGAGAAGATTGTCTTGCATTATCTGGATGGGCACTAAATATCATCACAAAATGTCCTTAAGAGAAAAACAGATATAAAACATACACAGTAGAGGACAAGGACTTGTAAAGATGGAGACAGAGAATAGGGTGATGTGGACTCATGCCAAAGAATTACAGCAGTCACCCAAAGATGAAAGAGGAGAGAAACAGATTTTTTTCCAGAGTTTCTGGAGGTAACTTGAGCCTGACAACACCTTGATTTCAGGCAGAGGAAATGAATATTGAACTTCTGGGCTCCAGGACTGTTAAAAATATTTGTCGTTTTAAGCCACCAAGTTTGTGATCATATGTTAAGGCAGTCTCTGGCATCTAATATAGGAAACTGCTATGCTCCAGGTATAAATATGCAGAGGTGGTTTTTGCTCTGCTATCCTATTCATTCTTCAGGATGATCTATACTGTGAGAAAGATTATTTTTGCCTAAATTTTACAGAAGAAGAAAGTGAGGCTGATTGAATTTGCCTAAGTTCCTGCAACTAGAGAGCAGCAGAGTCAAAATACAAGAGCTTTTCTACCTGGTTCCAAAGCTTAGGCTGCATTTAACTACACACATTTTGATCACTAATATACAGGGGTGCCAAAAAATGTATACACATTTTAAATTTGATATCTGCTCAAAAGATGACATTAGTCAAATGAGTTCTAGTGTTACCATGTGACAGGCAGGACAGTAGAAAATGGCAAAAGCACTGTTGAAGCCGGGCTTGGTGGCTCAGCCTGTAATTGCGCGCCTTTGGGAGGCTGAGGTGAGTGGATTGCCTGAGCCCGCGGGTTCGAGACCCGCCTGGGCAGGAGACCTCACTCTACGATAAATCAAAAAATCAGCCGGGCGTGGTAGTGCATGCCTGTAATTCCGGCCACTGGGAAGGCTGAGGCGGAAGGATCGCCGAGCCCAGCAGGTCGAGACTGCGGTGGCTGAGAGTGGCCACTGCACTCCAGTCTGGGCGACAGAGTGAGACTCCAACTCAAAAAAAACACAACCAAAAAAACCACTGTTGAGAGAATGTCATACTACACACTGCTACCATAATTTAATTCAACTTTGAAAAGTAATCATAGATACATGTCTTAAAATGTGTGTATATGTTTTGGAGTCACCTATATTATTTCCATAAACGCTACCTGGAACACTGATGACTGTCCCTTTAAGGAATTTATTGCCAGGTTCCTAAATAGTGATGGAAAGAACAGAGAACCATTTTTTAAAAAAAATATAAAGCTTTCATTACTTGCTACAAAGAAAATGTTCATCAACTATCTCTTTTATCTGTCTACTCTTTTTTTCCCCACCAAAATACTAATTATTTTCACACAAACCTGGCCAGGTAAATATTTACAAACCTACTAGGAAGTCTATATAATTGGTGATGACTTAATACACACACACACACACACACACACACACACACATGAATTTCCTGGTTTAATATATGAGTTTTCCAAAGTCTTCACAGTTGAAATTTCTCTTCATGAAACTTTCAGCTTGGGAAACCTTGTTACCCAAGAAAATGATCAATTTTTATTTTATATTTCCTAAGGAAAAAAAATCAGACTGAAAGTTAAGCAACACGCACACATTAAATGTATTTAATATAAGGTGATCACATTTATAAATTTTTGTTTCAAATGTTTTTCTTTTTTTTTTTTTTTGAGTTGGTGTCTCACTCTGTTGCCCAGACTGGAATGCAGTGGCCGCTTCTGGTCACCACAGCCTCGACCTGCTGGGCTCTGGTGACCCTTCCGCCTCAGCCTTCCAAGTAGCTGGAACTATCAAATGCTTTTCTATTTTCATTTAAAGTGGTAAAAATATAGTATTGTGTTTCTTTTATAGCCATCTTTTTAAAAATTTCACTTGTGATAGTCTAACAAAGCATATCCAAACCTGAATCTAATTTGTTATTAATATCTTATCAAATTAAGGGCGGAGCTGATATAGGCTTGGATAAATTACAAATCAATCCTACACTTTACTCTCCTTGTTCATTGAGCTAAGATTCTGCTTCAGTTTCACTCCAATTCTCAGGTCAGGGTGATTTTAGGGTAGAAGAACTATGTTTTGTGGTTTAAAGGATACTCTTAGCACATGTAATTAAAATGAAAAGGAATGGTGCACTCAGGCCGGGTAACTCTGCAACAATGATTGCAGAGTTTCTTTCATTGTGAAACATGAAAAATATTTATTGAGTTAACTCATTTAAAAGAATGTAAACTGGAAGGCTGAGGCGGAAGGATCGCCGGAGCCCAGCAGGTCAAGGCTGCGGTGGCCGGGAGCGGCCACTGCACTCCAGTCTGGGCGACAGAGTGAGACTCCAACTCAAAAAAAAAAAAAAAAGAATGTAAACAATTGTCTTATTACGTAAATTTTTGTTTTGTGTACTTTTAGTCACATGCAGGTAAATTTGTTTATGGCTTCACAGTTTCTTCTTATTAACAAAAACAGCAGTTCTCCTTACCCCTTTAGTTAAGTCATAATCCTTGCTCTGGATGAGGCTGGGCCCTTCATTCTTGTGCAGGACTCACCGAATCTACCCTTTCTTTCTGAGTTCTGTAGAATCTGATTACTTGTGATTTTCTTGTGGGATATTGTTTCCTCATTACATAATCTGAATTGCTATTTCAGGCAGTCCTTTTATGTAGAATCTCAAATGTTCAAAGTTCACTTTGTGTGCAACCTTTGGGTGCTTTGGACCATCCCCTTATGTTGTGCACAAAGCCCTTGCCTGCTCTGCTTATTATCTCAAGAATGTCTTTCGTCAATCTTCTTGGCCTGGTTGCTTTCTCCTTCTCTAGAATATGCTCCCTGCTCCATCAGCATTCTCAGCTACACTGCAGCAACAGCAATTATATAGTATTTTTCTCTTGGTAGAAAAGTGATTTTTTAACTAAAAATGAATTCCACTCTGAAAATTACATGACATTTGATGACAACATCACTTTGGTGGTAATATTTTGTATCTATAGGATACAATTTTTGAAAAAAATAAATTTTACTGTGTATATTTGAGGTATATAACACATATAGAGATACTTTAGGATGCATTAAAATAGCAAAGTAGTTACAATAGTGAAGCAGATTAATATATCGATTATCTCATAGATACTTTTTATAACAAGAGCAGCTATAATACATATTTAACAAAAATCCTGAATACAATAGAATTTTATTAACGTTGACCGTCATATTGTATATTAGATCTCTAAGTGTGTTCATTCTACATATCTGCTATTTTGCATCCTTTGACCTACATTTCACCATTTCCTCCCCAACCTTACTGGTTGTAACTGCTATTTCATTCTCTATCTCTGTGTATTTGGGCCCATTTTATTTTATTCTCCATATGAGTGAGATTATTCAATTTTTATCTTTATGTGTCAGGCTTATGTCACTTAGCATAATGTCCTCTAGATGCATCCATGTTGTAAAAGTAAAATTGCCTACTCTTTAAAGGCAGGATAACATGAATCTGTTATTGAACATTTAGATTGTTTGTTGTCTTCACATCTTGGATATTGGAAACAATGCTGCAATTAACATGATGTGCAGTTATCTTTATGAGGTGGTGATTTTATCTCCTTTGGATATATACTCAAAAAAGGATCGCTAAGTCATATGGTAGTTCTATTTTTAATTTATTTAGGAACTTCCTCATTGTTTTTCACAATGATTGTATCAATCTATATTTCTACCAACTGTGTTCAAGAGTCCCCTTTTCTGCTTCCCTGGCTAACATTTGGTGTCTCTTATCTTTATTATAACATCCATCCTTAAGGATGTGAGGTGAGAGTTCATAGTGTTTTTAATTTGCATCTTTCTGATGATTAGTGATGTTGTGCCCCCTTTCATACACTATCGGAAATTTTTATGTTTTCTTTAGAAAAATGTATTTTCCAGTCTTTTGTCCGTTTTTTGATTGGGTTATTTGGATTTCTGTTATTGAGTTGTAAAAGTTCTTTATTAATTTTGAAGATTAACCTCTCATCAGATATGTGGTTTGCAGATTTTTTCCCAATCTATACGCTGCCATTTCATTTTCCTGATTGCTTCCTTTGCTGTTTTTAAGCTTTTTATTCAATGTATACAATTTATTTACTTTTGCTTTTGTCACTTGAGCTTTTAGTGTGAAATGCAAGAAACCAAGTCCAGTGTCAAGGAATTTTCCTCCTATGTTTTATTATAGAAATTTCATGAATTCAGGTCTTATATGTAGATATTTTATGCATTTTTAAGTTGATTTTTGTGTATTGTGTTTAAGATAAGGGTCCAGTTTTACTCTTTTGCATATGGAAATAGTTATTCCATCACCATTTATTGAAGAGACTGTCCTTTTCCCATTATGTCCTCTTAGGGTCCTTGTTGAAAATCTTGGCCATATATGTTTAGATTTATTTCTGGGTTCTCTATTCTGCTTCATAAGTTTATGTTTCTGTTTGTTTGTTCTTTGTTTTTTGTCAATATAATATTGTTTTGATTACTATAGTTTTGTGATAAAATTTTAAATTAAGAAGTATGATATCTCAATTTTTTTTCCTTTTTTTTGCAGTATTGCTTGGCCTATTGAGTTTTATTTATAGTTCCACACAAATCTGAGAATTTAAAAAAAAATATTAGTGATGAATTTGTTGGAGTTTTAATAGGAAATGCAAATTAAACCTGTACATTGATTTGGTTAGTACAAACATTTTAACAATATTAATTCTTCTTTTTTTTTTTCGAGTTGGAGTCTCACTCTGTCGCCCAGACTGGAGTGCACTGGTCGCTCCCGGCCACCGCAGCCTTGACCTGCTGGGCTCCGGCGATCCTTCCGTCTCAGCCTTCCAAGTAGCCGGAATTACAGGCATGCGCTACCACACCCGGCTGATTTTTTGATTTATTGTAGAGATGAGGTCTCGCTGCTCAGGCAATTCACTCACCTCAGTATCCCAAAGGCGTGGGATTACAGGCTGAGCCACCGAGCCTGGCTGGCTGATTTCTTTTTCAGCTAGATCATTATTGGGGTATAGAAATGTGACTGACTTTTGCATGTTGATTTTGTATTCTGCAGCTTTTTAAATTCATGTATTAGTTTTTATAATTTTTGTGTGGAATATTTGGGATTGTCTACATATTGGATTATGTCATCTGCAAATAGAAATACTTTTACTTATTCCTTTCCTTTAGGGGTGCCTTTGTTTCTTTTTCTTGTCTGCTTGCTCTTGCAAGTATTGTGTTGAGTAGAAGTGGTGAGAGTGGACATCTCTGCCTTGTACTAGATCTTAGTGGAAAGTATTTCAGTTGTTCTTCACTGATTATAGTGTTAGCAGTGAGTTTTTCGTAAACGGTCTTTAATATGTTGAACAACTTTCCTTCTATACTTACATTGTTAAGAGTTTTTATCAAGGAAGAATGCTGGATTTTGTTAAATGGTTTTTTCCATGTCAATTGAAATGATCATGAGTTTTGAGGTATAATTTTTATGTAGTAAAATGTATAAATCTTTAGTGCACCGCTTGAAAAATATTGACATCAAAATGTGGAATATTTTCATGATCTAGTAAAGGTCCTTTATGACTTTATTTTTTATTAATCCATTTTTGCTCTAGGCAATAATCAATCTAGTTTCTATCACATTGTGTGGATGTGATCATTATATAAATTGTACTACATAATATATTATACATACCTTATACATGCATCCTGTATTAATATTCTGTGCTTGCATTCTTTTGCTCAATATCATGTTTTATTTATTTAATTAATTGTTTATTTATTTATTTTATAATTGTGAGGTACACGTGTGTATTAGTTCATAAGTAAATTGAGTGAAGATAAGGTCTGGGCTTCTAGTGAGCACTTTCTTTCCCTATTAGTGGACATGGTACCCAATGGGTTGTTGTGATGCCCCTTATTCCTCTTCTCTCCCACCTTTAGTAGTGCCCAGTGTCTTTGTTCACACCATTTTGTTCACATGCTAAGTGTTTGGGGCTCACTTATGAGTGAGAACATGTAGTATTCAGTTTTTTGTTTCTGTGATAATTCACTTAGAAGGGTGATCTCCAGTTTTATCCATGTTGCTGCCAAACAAATAACAAACAGACAAACATGATTCTGTTCCTCTTTAAGGCTGCATATTATTCCATCATGTAAGTACCACATTTTTCTTACCCAGTCTACTTTCAATGAGAATCTGGGATGCATCCAGGTTTTTTGCTTTTGTGAATAGTGCTACAATAAAATTCTACATGCAGGGGTCTTTTTATTAGAGCAATTTATGTTCCTCTGGGCATATTCTCAGAAGTGGGCATGCTGGGTTATATTTACAATTTTTACTTTGAGAAAATGTCATGCTGCTTTCAACAAAAGATGAACTAGGTACATTTTCACCAACAACATGTGTGTTCCCTTTTCCCTTAAACCTTACTGACACCTGTTGTTTTGCTTTTTTTTGTTTGACTTTTTAATAATAGCCATCCTAACCACTTGAGGTGATAACTCATTGTAGTTTTGGTTTGCATTTCTCTGATAATTAGTGAAGTTGAACATTTTTTCATATGTTTATTGGGTGCCTGCATGTTTTCCTTTGAGGAGTGTCAGTTCATGTCTTTTGTCCAAATTTTTAATGGAGTTATCTTTTATTTTAATTCAAAGATGTGGAGTACAATTCAGGATTAGGCATACAAACATTGATTATGCAGATACCCTTGTTGATGAGATATGCCCCTCCCTCTCCTAAAAATTTCCCTCAACTGTCAACCCCACCCCCTCCTCTGACAGTTTCCCACTACTGCCAATCCCTTTTTTATAGTATTATGATAATTGCACATGGTCCACTTATGAATGAGAACATATGGTACTCTATGCTTTGTTTCTGTGATAGATCACTGAGTATGATAGACTCTAAATCCATCCAAGTTGCTGCAAAATCCACATGTTTGTCCTTCTTTATGGCTGCATAATATTCCATCGTGTATATGTACCACATTTTTTTTTTTATTCAGTCCAGTTTCAATGGGAAGCATGGATGTTCCATGTTTTTGCTATTGTGAATAGAGCTACAGCAAACTTGCATGTGAGGTATCTTTTTTGTAGAGAAATTCGAGTTACTCCAGATATATTCCCAAAAGGGGAATTGCTGGGTCATATGGAAGGTCAATTTCTAGTTCTTTCAGAAATCACCACACTGACTTCCAAAGAAGATGCAGTAGTTTGCATTCCTACCAGCAGTGTACAAGTGTTCTTTTTTCTCCGCATCCTCACCAGCATCTGTTGTGGTTTGTTTTAATGATGGCCATTCTTACTGGGGTCAAATGGTATCTCAATGTGGTTTTGATTTGCATTTCTCTGATGATGAGTGATTGTTTCTTCTCCAGTTGTTTACTCATGGAGGTGCTCCATTCTTTCCTGGAATGGAGTTCTCCTATTGCAACTGACATCTAGGCTCCACCTGGGTTTGTCCCTCTCAGTCTTGCCCCAATTGTGTGGGTCTGATGTTCAAAGGGTTCCTGGGCAAGATGGGCCTTGGGTCAGTCCTGGACTCACCACTGATCTCTTTGGAGTTCTTCCTTGTCCTTTTCTGGCTATACCCTTTGTCCTGTGGCTGGATTGGGGTATAGGGCAGGGTGCCTGGGGCTCAGCACTTATCAGGTCCCTCTGAAGTTTGTGTTTTTGGGATATTCCCTCTGGGTCACAATCAACCCCTGAGTAGTTGCTCCACCAGTCACAGAGATCCAATCTGTTGCTCTGTGGTGAGCAAGTTGGAGCAGTTTCCTGCCCCAGCCTCAAGATGTTGGTGAGATGCCCCTCTTGTCCTCTTTGGTGGAACTCTGCTTCCGGGCTCCCTCCTTAGCCCTTGCTGCCAGTGCCCAGCTGGGCATTAAAGTGGTGAGGCAAAACCTGTAGTCGGCAGCCTCTCCTGCTATAGTGGTGAGACAGAGCCTGGGGAGGTAGTCTTTCCCTGCTGCTTCTTCACAAGAAAACTTTTGTCTGTCAAAAAGCAAAGTCACTCGGCTTCTGCAGCCTGAGAAGAGCCAGGCACCAAGAGAAGCTGCAGCATCAACTGTTGCACCAGGTCCCTGGCCACTTGCTTACGAGCACCCACTTAGTTGGTCTCTCCTAGCATTTTCTTCCCAGGAAGGATTTTGTTTATTTAAAAAAAAAAGTGATGCTTGACTTCTGCATCCTGGGAAACACTAGGGTCCAAGCCTAGCAGCTGTGGCACAAGCTGCTGCACCACGAAAGCCCTGACTGCTAACTCCCTAGCCTTCACTCAGTCAGCCACTCACATGCCCACTCACTCACCAGCATGTAGACAAAATTTTCCATATACTCACTCACTCACACAGGGACTTTCATAGTCCGACTGGCTCTGCCGCCCCATCTTCCCGATCTCCCTCAGAGTTATTTTCTTTTTTACTGTCAATTTGTTTGAATTTCTTAGATATCCTAGACGTTAGGCTGTTGTTGAATGTACAGTTTAAAAATAATTTTTCCCATTCTGTGCGTTGTCTCTTTACTCCCTTGATTGCTTATTTTTTGGTGCAAAAAATTTTGGCTTGATTAAGTCCAACCTGTCAATCTTAGATTTTGCAGCATTTGCTTTTGAAAACTTGGCCATGAATTAATTGCTTAGACTGTTGTTCATAGACTGTTTCCTATCTTTTCTTCTAATATTATTATAATTTGCATTTTTACATTTATATCATTGCTCCATTTTGAGTTAATTTTTTATATGGTGATAAGTAGGGGTCTAGTTTTATTCTTCTGTATGTGGTTACCCAGTTTTCCCAACACCATTCATTTCTTTCTTTCCCCATTGTTTTTTTTTTTGTCAGCTTTGTCAAAGATGAGTTGGTTGAAGGTTTGTAATTTTATTTCTGGATTCTCTGTTCTCTTCCTTTGTTCTATGTATCTATTTTTGTACTAGCACCAGGCTGTCTTAGTTACTGTAATCTTATAGTAAAATTTTAAGTATAAAATAGTGATTCCTTCAGTTTTGTTCTTTTCGCAAAGGATTATACTTCAGCTATTTGGGCACTTTTTTGTTTCCATATGACTTTCTTTACTGTCTATCCTTGATCTGTGAAAACTGATGCTGGTAATTTGACGAGATTGTTTCAAATCTGTAGACTGCTTTGGGTAGAATGAACATCTTGGTGATATTTATAACCCGCATCCAAGAGCATGGGGTGCTCTTCCATTTGTCTGTGTCATCCTTGATTTCTTTGAGCAGTGTTTTGTAGTTTTTACTGTAAAGTTTTCACTTCTTTATTAGATGGCTGCTGAGGGGTTGTGTGTGTGTGTGTGTGTGTGTGTGTGTGTGTGTGTGTGTGTGTGTCTTGTCAATGGGAGTATGATTTTGCTGTTGTTTTGTTCTCAGTCTGCTTGTTGCAAGTGTATAAAGGTGAAACTTTTTTTTTTTTACATTGATGTTGTATTCCAAGACTACCAAAATTGTTTATCAATAAGAGGAGGTTTTTGACAGACTGTCTAGGATTTCTAGGTATAGAATCATAGCATCCACAAAGAGGAATAATTTAACTTTCTCTTTCCCTCTTTTGATACCACAAATTTCTCTCTCCTGCCTGATTGCTGTAGTGTGTACTCCTTGCACGATGTTAAACAGAAAGGATGAGAGTGGGCATCCTTGTCTTGTTTTCACATGCTTCTAGCTTCTGCCCATTAAGTATAATGCTGGCTGCAGGCTTGTTATAGATTTCTTTTATTATTTGAGAAATATTCCTTGAATGCCTGGGGTTTTTATCAAGAAGAAAAGCATTTTATCAAGTGCTTTATCTGTTTCTATTGACATAATCACATGGTTCTTGTTTTTACACTTGTTTATGTGGTAGATTACATTTATTGATTTATGCATTTTGAAGCAGTCTTGAATCTCAGGAATGAAGCCAACCAGGTTGTGATGGATGATCCTTGAAATATGTTGCTGGATGAAAATTTTTAGCATCTTGTTGAGAATTTTTGTGTCTATGTTCATTAAGGAAATTGTTCTGTAGTTTTTTTTTTCCTTGTTGTGTTTTTGCCATTGTGGGCATATCAGGATGATATTGGCTTCAGAGAATGACTTAGAGAGAATCCTTTCCTTCTTGATTACTTGGAATGGATTCAGTAGGATTGGTATCAGCTCTTCCTTGCATATTTTGTGGAATTCAGTCAAAAACCAGTTTTGTCCAGGACTTTTATTTGCAGGGAAGTTTCTTATTACTGAATCAATTTCTTGAATTGTTATTGGTCTGTTTAGGGTTTCAGTTGCTTCCTGTTTCAACCTTGGAAGGTTATGCAATGCCAGAAATTCCTTCATTTCCTTTAAGTTATCTAGCTTACTCACATATGGATATTCAGAGTAAAATCTGATAATATTTTATTTCTTCAGAGTTGATTATAACACCATCTTTTTCATTTTTAATTGTGTTTATTTGAATGTTTTCTCTCTTTTTTTGTTAATCTGGCCAGGAGTTTAACAATCTTATTTTTTTTTTTTAAAGAACCAGACTTTCCTCTCAGTGATCCTTTGTATGCTTTTTTTTTTTACTCTGTTTCATTTAGCTGTAATTTTATCTTAATGATTTCCATTTTCCCACTAATTTTTGAATTTGATTGCTCTTGTCTTTCCATTTTCCTTAGGTACAATTGGAAACTCTGCTTGAGATTGCTCTATTTTCTTGATATGTGTGCACAATACTACAAACTTCACTCTCAGCATTATTTTAATGGCATGTCAGAGGTTTCAGTGTGTTGTGTCTTTGTTTCTAGGAATCTTTTGATTCTTGCCTTGATTTCTGTGTTGATACAAAAGTCATTCAGAAACAGCTGTTTAATTTCCATGTATTTGTGTGCTTTGGGGGGTGCCTATTGTTGATTATATTTATTTTTATTCCACTATGGTCTGAGAGGATGTTTGGTATGTTTTCACCTTTTGAAATTTGCTTATACTTGATTTATATCTAAGTATGTGGTCAGTCCTGGGCCTTGTTCCATGTGCTGATAAGAAGAATGTGCATTCTGTGGTTTAGGGGTAAAGTGTTTTGAAGATGTCTATTAGATGCAATTGGTCAAATGTTGAGTTAAGATTCTGAATTTTTTTTCTTCTATACTCTGTCTAGAGCTGTTAGCTGAGTATTAAAATCTCCAACTATAATTGTATGACTATGACCTCTCTTAGTTTAATTAGAAATTGTTTTATAAAGTTGGGTGTGGCAAGATGGGGCAAGATGGAGACAGAACTGGTCAGAGTGTGAGAGTCTCTGCAAAAGCGAGTGTCCATAATGACTTTTTGCATGAGTGGGTGTGTGCCGGTGGGTGAATGAAAGTACATCCCAAGGAAGAATCAGGTTCAAGCACCCAGGGCTCTCCACCAGAGGTGACTGCAACCCACTGCTACCCTGAGATTTAATCCTCTCAATTCATAGGATCATCTGCTATTCTCAGAGATTTCTTGAGAGAAAGCAGCCAAAACTAGCCGCTCCTCAGTACCTGACCCATGCCATTACTTGTGGCAGCAGGAACTATGGAGAAGGCATGGTGAGGAAATCTGTAACTGAACCCTGTCACTGGTGAGGAGACACTGACCATTGCCATTGCCCTGTCTAGTTCTGTCTTGTCTCCAACCTGAGACCAAGAAACTATCTCCACACCCCTCTAGGATCAACCATTGGACTCAGAGAGACAGATTCCCTCCTCAACACTGGCACAGGCACAGGCATGTCTGATTTGAGTGGGAGACTTGACAGTAGCAGCAGCAGCAGATGAGTTGGGTGAGTCTGCATCTAATTTATACTCCTCCCACAGCAGTCCACGAGGCATCTGAACCACACAGAAAGCCACCTATTAGCCTGTGCTGAGAGTGAAGGGGATGGACTGGAGACCAGAGCTACTCCCTAACATGGTAGCAGCCAAAAGTAGCAGCAACCAAAAGCAGCGACAACAGTGCTTGGGAAAGGAACCTAAAGCTTTAGAAACGGCCACAGAGTGAGTTCTTTTTTTCCTCTTTCTTTATGTTTATGTCTTTGTACTTGCTTTGTTTTGTTATTTATTTTTTAGATTTTAGCCAGGCTTGGTGGCTCAGCCTGTAATCCCAGCACTTTGGGAGGCTGAGGTGAGTGGATTGCCTGAGCCCATGGGTTCAAGACCTGCCTGGGCAACTTGGCAAGACCTCATCTCTACAATAAATCAAAAACTAGCCGGGCGTGGTAACGTGTGCCTGTAGTTCCAGCTACTTGGAAGGCTGAAGCAGAAGGATCACCGGAGCCCAGCAGGTCAAGGCTGCAGCCAATGCACTCCAGTCTGGGTGACAGAGTAAGACTCCAACTCAAAAAAAAAAAAAAAAAAAATATATATATATATATATATATAACACATTTTTTAGATTTTTATGCTTGGATGTGGGTATTTTTGAGAACAATTTACATAAACAATGTTTTTAAAATGTATCTGTATTTTTTTCTGTCTTCGTTTGTTTCTTTGTTTATTCATTAGTTGGTTCATCTGTCTGTTTTTCCTCTTTTTCTTCTCTCTCTTCACCTTTTGTCTCCCTCCTTTTTTCCATTGTTTTCTTTTTATTATTATATTTTGCTTCCATGGGGCAAACATACACACTGCATGGGCAGGTTTTAAAGCAGTGGGAAAAGGGTACTGGAGGCCCACATACCTGTCAGCAGATACAGGGATGTGCAAATAGCTCCTGAACCACAGTTCCCCCCTTAATTGAATCTTAAAACTGCAAAAATCAGAGTCACCCAACACAAGTCTGGCTTCAAAATTGAACAAACCCAGAGCATCTACATAAGGGAGAATAGGAGATTGAGCAAATGGAAGTAAAAGCTATCTCCCTATCACTGAACACCAGAATTAAAGAAGGGGGAAAATAGGGGGAGGAACACCTTCACAAATGAAGAACAACCAACAGAAGAATGCAGGTCTCATTCACATCCCTGAAAGACAGCAACTGAGATTATAGATTCGGAACTCAAATAGTGAAGAGCCCCCAGAATGAGTGGTCTCAAAACACAAACCTAGATTCCAAGATATTAATAGAAAGAATAAATAGAAATGGGGAGAGACAAGAGGAAAGAATGAAGGAGTTGATTACTGAGATGATGGCAATAAAGAATAGAGTGAAGGAAATAAATAACAAGCTTATAAACATGAAAAGCAGAATTAACCAAGCAGAAGAAAGTATCTCAGAGCTTGAGGACCAAAATATGGAGCTAACCCAAACTGTTAAAAACATAGAAAAGAAGCTTAAAAAGATGGGGAAAAAAACACCAAAACCCAAGAAATGAATGATTATATCAAAAGACTGAACTTAAGATTAACTGGATTCCCTGAGGCAGATAGAGAGACAGAGACCACCCTAGAACAAACATTCCATAAAATTATCCAAGAAAAATTTCCTCATCTAATCAGAGGCATGATCATTCAAACACAAGAGATTCAGAGAACACCTGCAAGACATCAAATGAGAAGACCAACTCCTAGACCACATAGTAATTCACTTATGCAAAGTAGATATAAAAGAAAAAATTCTAAAGGCAGAAGAGAGAAAGGTCAGATTACCTCCTGGGGAATACCAATCAGAATAGCAGCAGACTTACCTATAGAAACACTGCAAGCTAGAAGAGACTGGAATTCAATTTTCAAAGTTTTCAAAAATAATCAGTTTCAACCAAGAATTTCCTACCTAGCTAAGCTAAGTATCATCATTGATGAAGAATTGAAATCTTTCCCAGACATTCAGTCCCAAAGAGTTTACACCACCTCCAAACTAGCTCTACAAGAAATATTTAAGAAAGTATTAAACATAGAAGAAAGAAAAAAAAAATGAATGACCAGGCACTTCCAAAGAATGCAGGAAAAAGATTAAAAACACATATAAATCTGTCTGGGGGAGGGGAGGTATACCTCATCAACAAGAATGTACATTAGCTAATGAACATTTGTATATCTAACCCTGAATTATGCCCCATAACTTTAAAATAAAGAAAATAAAATTATTTAAAAAATAAGCAAAGCAAGCTAAAATTTAAAAAAAGTCAACAAACAAACAGCAACAACAAAAAAACTCTTTAAGAACCTCACGGCAGGGATAAACTCTCACATCTCATTAATTAGCCTGAATGCGAATGAACTGCACTACTGAAAATACATAGAATGGCAAATTGGATAAAAAATCATAACACAATGATATGCTGTCTCTAGGAAACTCTTATCACCAGAAAAGACACTCACAAACTCAAAGCAAAAGGAAGGAAAACAAATTTTCAGGTGAACTGAACACAAAAGAAACCAGGAGTTACAATCTTAATATCAGACAAAATACCCTTTAAGCAATAAAAAAATTAAAAAGATATGGAAGTTTACTACATAATGATAAAAGCCTCAATCTATCAACAAGAAATATCCATCCCAAACACATATGTACCCAACATAGGAGCACCAACTTTCATAAAGCAACTTCTAGGTAAACTAAAAAAAAAATATTGACTCTATCACTATTATAGCTGGAAACTTAAAAACCCAATTTACAACCTAGACAGAACATCAAGATAAAAAAATCAACAAGGAGATCAGGAACCTCAATGTGAAGCTTGATCAAATTGACTTAATTTATATCTACAGAACACTCCAAAAAGCAACCATGAAATATACATTGTACTAATCACCACATGGAACGCACTCCAAGATAGATCACATCCTTAACCATAAACCAAGCATAAACAAATTTTTAAGACTGAAATACTGCCATGCACCTTCTCAGACCACAGTGGGATAAAAATAATTATCAACACCAACAAAGTTCCCTCAAAGCCCACAAAGACACATTACTATACAGCATGATGCTGAATAACTCCTGGGTCAACAAAGAAATCAAAACAGAGATTAAAACATTCCTGAAAACAAGTGAAAATAAAGAAACATTTACCTAAATCTCTGGGATGCCATGAAATCAGTACTAAGAGGAAAATTTATATCTCTACAAAAACATATATAGAAAATGGAATTATCACAAGTTAACAACCCAACAAATTACCTAAGGATGCTGGAAAAACAAGACCACCAAAACCTAACTTTAGCAGAAGGATCTAGATCTCCAAAACAAAAGCCCAAATTTGGGACATACAAGACAAAAATGTAATACAAAAAAACAATGAAACAAAAAGCTGGTTCTTGGAAAGGATATACAAGATTGAAGCACCTCTTGCTAGACTGACAAAAATAAGAAATTGAAAAAGAGAGAGAGAAAAGCCCAAATAAACACAATCAGAAATGCAAAAGATCAAGTCACAGCTGACCCCAAAGAAATACAAACAAAGATTACCAGAGATTACTATGTAAACTTGTATGGAAACAAATTTGAAAGACTAAAGGAAATGGAGGACTTTTGTATGTCATACAACCTATCCAGGTTGAAACAAGAAGAAATCTAGACCCTAAAAGGACCAATAACAACCCAGGAAATCGACTACATCATAAAAACTACCTACAAAAAAATAAAAGCCTGGAACCAGATAGATTTCCAGCAGAACTCTACAAACACACAAGGAGGAGGTGATACCAATCATATAGAAAGTATTCCAGGCAATTGAGAAAGAAAACTCCCCAAATCATTTTATGAAGCCAATATCACATTGCTATCCAAACTGCTAAAGATCCAACAATGAAAGAGAACTACAGGCCAATATTCTTGATGAACATAGATGCTAAAATTCTCAGCAAGATTCTAGCAAACCGAATCCAACAACACATCTCAAAAATCATCCACCATGACCAAGTAGGTTTCATTCTTGGAATGTAGGACTGGTTCAACATCCACGAGACCATAAACATAATTAAATACATCAACAGATGTAAAGACAAAACAACATGATTATATCATTAGACGCAGAAAAAGCTTTTGATAAAATCTAGCACCTTTTCTTGATAAAAACCCTCAAACATCTAGGCATAGATGGAACATACCTCAAAATAATAAGAGCCATCTATGAGAAACTCATAGCCAGCATACAGCTAAACACACAGAAATTGGAAACATTTTCCTTGAAAACTGGAACAAGATAAGGATGTCCACTCTCACTCCTCCTGTTCAACATAGTATTGGAAGTCCTAGCCAGAACAACCAGACAAGAGAAGGAAATCAGGGGTATCCAAATAGGAAAATAGGAAGTTAAGTTATCCTTCTTTGCAGATGACATAATCCTATACCTTGAAAACCCTAGAGAATCTGTTAAATATCTCCTTGCACTGATAAAGGACTTTGGTAAAGTCTCAGGGTATAAAATAAAAGTGTAAAAGACAGTTGCATTCCTATACACCAACAATAAACAAACAGAAACCCAAATAAAAAGCTCAATCTCATTCACAATGACCACAAGAAAAAATAATACCTTGGCATCTTCCTAACCAGAGAAGTGAAAGGCCTTTACAATGAAAACTATAAAACTGCTCAAAGAAATCAAAGATGACATAAACAAATGGAAAAATATTCCATGCTCATGGATAGGAAGAATCAACATTGTTAAGATGGATATCTTAAGAATTGACATTGTTAAGATGTCCATTTTAAGATGTAGATATCCAAGGAATCTACAGATTTAATGCAATACTCATTAAAATACCAGCAGCAGTCTTCTCAGACCTGGAGATGACAATACAGAAATTCATATGAAAACATAAAAGACCACAAATAGCCAAATCAATCCTTAGTAAAAGAAACATAAAACATGAAGCTATAAGAACTTTAGAAAATGCAGGAGACATCCTTATGGAAACTGGAACTGGTAACCAATTCCTGATAAAAACCCCAACTGCCCATACCATAAGAGATAACTGACAAACTCATCAAACTGACAATCTTCTGCAAAGCAAATGAAACCATCAAGAGAGCAAGGAGACAGTTTACAGAATGGAAAAAAATATTTGCCAACTGTATATTTGACAAAGGCCTGACATCCAGTATTTACAAGGAACTCAAACAAGTCAAAAAGAAAAAAACAATCAGTCCCATTAAAAAGATATGAATAGACACTTCTCCAAAGAAGACATACACACAGTCAATAGATCTATAAAAAATACTCAGCCTCTCTAATTATCAAAGAAATTCAAATCAAAACCACACTAAGATACCACCTAACTCCAGTCAGGATGACCATCATCAATAACTCAAAAAACGACAGAGAATGTGGGGGGAAAGGAAATACTTCTACACTGCTGGTGGGAGTGTAAACTAATACAATCTCTGTTGAAAAAAAGTGTGGTGATTCCTAAAAGTTCTAAAAATTGGCCTTCCATATGATTCTGCAATCCCCCTTTGTTAATATACCCAGAGGAATTCAAATCACTATGAAAAAGATACCTGCATATGGATGTTTACTGCAGCATTATTCACAATAACAAAAACATGGAACCAACCATGCTGCTCATCTAAGGAGGACTGGATAAAAAAAAATGTGGTACATATATATGATGGAATATTATACAATCATAATGATGGACAGAATTATGAACTTCACATCACCTTGCATGAACTTAGAGGCTATGATATTGAGTGATATATCACAGAAACAAAGAACTGTGTTCCACATGTTCTCACTCATAAGTGGACCTTGAACAATTATCATAAAACTATAAGAAAGGGATTGGCAGTAGTGGGAAACTGCCAGGGGAGCGGGGCACACCTCTTCAACATGACCTGCATAGTGACCATTCATATACCTGATCTGGAATTGTACCCCACATATTTAAAATAAAAAAAATAAAATAAAAATCTGGGTGCTCCTGTATTGGGTGACTATGTATATATTCAAAATAGATATTTCTAGCTGGTGAGTTGAGCCTGTTATCATTATGTAGTGCCCTTCAGTGTCCTTTTTAACTGTTCTTGGTCTTAAGTCTGTTTTGTTTGATATAATAATGGTTACTCTGGTTCTTTTGTTTTGTTTTCCATTTGCCTGGAAGATCTTTTGGCAGCACTCTACTTGAGTCTGTGTATGTCATTTGCAGTAAGATGGATCTCCTGAAGGCAGCAGAAAGATGGATCATGCATTTTTTTGCAATTTGCAACTCTGTGCCTTTTGAGTGACATGTTCAGCTTGTTTTCATTAAAGTTAATATTTATTATATGAGGATTTATTCCTGTTATATTTCTATTAAAAGGCTGCTTTCCTTTTTAGGCTTTGTGATTGATTTGTATGGTTTGCAAACTCTATGCTTAACTGTTCTTTTCTGATGGGTGAAATTGTTTTTTATTTGTTTGTTTCTGTGCTTAGAACTTTCTTAGGGATCTCCTGAAGGGATGGTCTGGTGGCATGTTCTCTTAGGGATTAGATTTTTCTCCCTCTTGGCTGAGACTACAGAGGTTTGACTGAGTTGTGTAGAGAAGAAAAGCTCTCATTTTCACTCACTCCTTTCATCTCCAAATGTGCTCTCCCAATCTTGTGTCAGTGCCACTTCTGGGATGTCCAGAGCTAGAAATTTTCCATCCTCTGCAACACCAGGTGACCTGCTGACAGGTAGATCCTCAAAACTCTAGGTTCACTTCTCCATGTAGGTTTCTTTTCTGAGAGTGGCAATCTTGGGATGTCTTTAGCCAGCCATCTTGGCCCTCTCTACATAATATTCTGACACTTATTCATATTTTTACATTTATGGGTAGCTGATTTTTGTTAACAGATGAGTAGTTTTCTATATATTTGCCATAATGTATCTATCAATTCTGCTATTAATAGATACTTGAGCTGCTTCCAATTTGGAACTACTATTTCTAAAATTGGTCTAAACTATTTTGTACAGAACACAATTCTCTTGGAATACCAAAAACCAAAACAAAACAAAACAATTTCTGCATCATAGGATAGGTATTTAACTTAACTATGAGCTGCAGTGTTAATAATTTAAAAGCAGTTGCTGAAATATTTTATGGCCACCACTAGACTGGCAAAGAGAGCTCAAGGTTTTGTAATAACTTTTATACAATTTTATTTTTAACTTCTTAATTCCAGTTGTTTCATTAATTTGTATATTTATTCACTAAACTCTTACTAGAGAAAGAAAAGCAGAATTGTTGGATCACTGTGCTAGAAGTTCAGGTTTCTTCAACAACAAGTGAGGTGATTGCACCCAAAAGACACTCCTTTTCTTCCTCTAGCACACACATTCTCAACTTGGGTGATAATACCTATTTGATGCTTTTGATGTAGGTGTGAAAAATTCTTTTTAAGTATAAGACAGATAAACATACAGTATATAAACAAATACAGTATATTTGAAGTAATAAAATTTCATCACACCTGCTATTTGAAGCAAAATGTCTAAAGAGTTTTCTGGGAGGACATTCGTGGGAAAAAATGGTTGAGAATCACTGATTTAATAACTCAAATGCAATTTCTCAGGTAACTCTCTTCACTGGTATTTATATTTAGACTCTCTAGTGCCTAGGTCCCTTCCTTTCCAATGTCATGTCCAAGACTATTCACAAACTTGCACTATAAGATCTGTAATAACAGACAGGGCCCTTCCTGAGAACATCATAGCATAGTATCACCTCCAGTTCTATCTTGTCTTCACCCAGCTTATTTGTGGCTTGGTTATGTGAGAATTCAGTATACTATGAGACTACATTTGTAGCCCAAAGCTTATAGGCTTCCCAAGTATAGGGGGCTTTAAACCCATGCCATGATACATAGTATTATTTGCCTGTACCCACCTTGTCTTAAATGTCCAAGCTCTTATTATATTTTATCCTATTCTCCACATAAAACAATGCATACTGATTTGCTTGTTATATTCTAAAAAAATCTTCTTCACATATAATCAGTTTAGAAGCACGTAATCTTTTTTTTTGTATCAATATCATTTTCTATTACTAAAGACCAAGACAGAAATTGTAATAATTTTTATAGCTTAACCTTGGAAATCATACTTCCACCACATGTGTTGGTTATACAAATCGGTCTTGATTCAGAGTAGGGGGAGATTAGACAAGAATGTCAATACAAGGAGGCAATAATGATTGGAGTCTGGCTTGTGGGCTGACCTTCTCAACTATCATACTTAAAACTATCTCTAGGCAGAATTAGTGAAAAAGAAAGCAGAAAAGTTATTATCAACTGTGACTGCCCACATTATTAGCTCCTTTATAGTTTTTTTCTGTTGTCTGAGCTGATCTTCAAAATCTGCAACATCAAGCCCTAGAGTACCCTAGGAAGGGTTCAAATGTATGACCAGATGAATGAAGGAGGCATAAGTAGAATACAGTGAAAATACTTTCTTTTTATTTTCCCCTGCTTTTTCTTTTTCAAGTATTGCTTTTAATTTAATATTAAATTGATCTGTTCTAATTTAAATATTAGAAAGAAGGAAAAAATAGAATAATCATACCACATTTACTTTTCCCATTTTTTTCCTCATAATTATTTTTTGCTTTCTCCATTCTCCTCAAATCTCTAAGCATTCTCCTCTATGCTCACTGTCAGATGATGACCTTGTTTCTTAGTTTGTTACCAATCAATAACTCACTTCTCTATGATTAAACTCACTTTCCTACATCTGTGTCATATTCTTATTCTTTTCCATTATTAGTGAAAAACTGCCTATACTTTAGGCTACTGTTAACTCTTCCTCTTATACACTAGAATGCATTCCCTATTACTCAAGAAAACTCCCTTAGCAACTGTTTTCTTTTTTTTATTAAAATTTTTTAAATTTTAAAATTGTGGAGTGCAATTCAGGGTTAAGCATACAAATATTCATTGTGCAGGTATCCTTGCTGATGAGATGAACTCACCCTTTCCCAGGTAGTTTTCTACTACTGCCAATCCCACCTCCCCACACACTCATGCCCCCGCAGATTTCCGCTACAGTCATTCCTTTTCTTATGATATTATGATATTTGTTCAAGGTTCACTTATGAGTGAGAACATATGATACTCAGTTCTCTGTTTCTGTGAAAGATCATTCAATACTGTAGATTCTAAGTCCATCCAGGTTGCTGCCAAGTTCATGATTTTTTTTTTTTAATGGCTGCGTAATATTTCATTGCGTATACGTACCACATTTTTTTTAATCCAGTCTTCTTTTGATCTGAAGCATGGTTGGTTCCATGTTCTTGCTATTGTGAGCAATGGTGTGATAAACATAGGTGTGCAGGTATCTTTTTTATTGAGTGATTTGAGTTCTTCAGGGTATATTCCCAGTAGGGGGATTGTGGGGTCATATGGAAGGTCGATTTTTAGAACTTCTAAGAATCACCACAAGGGTATCAGTTCCTCCTTATATGTCTTGTAGAATTCTGCTGGAAAGCCATCTGGTTCAGGGCCTTTTTTTTACAGGTAGTTTTCTTATGATATAGTCAATTTCCTGGATTGTTATTGGTCTATTTAGGATCTAAATTTCTTCTTGTTTCAACCTAATGAGGTTGTGTGATGTCAGAAAGTCCTCCATTTCCTTTAAGTTTTCAAGGTTGTTTCCATACAAGAGTACATAGTAGTCTATGATAATCTTTTGCATTTCTTCAGGGTCAGTTGTGACTTCATTGTTTTTGTTTCTGATTGAGTTTATTTGGACTTTTTCTTGGTTAGTCTAGCTAGGGGACCATCAATCTTGTTTATCCTTTCAAAGAACCAGCTTTTTGTTTCGTTGTTGCTTTGTATTATCTTTTTGCTTTCTATGTCCTAGATTAGGGCTTTAATTTTGGTGATCTGGATTCTTCTGCTGAAGTTAGGGTTTTGGTAGTTGTGCTTTTCCCTCTTCATTTGGTGACTTGTTAGACTGTTAACTTGTGATCTTTCCATTTTCTTTATGTGTGTATGTAGAGATATGAATTCCCTCTTACTACAGCTTTCATGGCATCCCAGAGGTTTTGGTAAGATGCATATTCATTTTCATTTATTTCCAGGTATCTTTTAATCTCTGTTTTGATTTCCATGTTGACCCAGGAGTTGCTTAGCATCCATGCTGTTTAGTGTCCATGTCTGTGTGGGTTTTGGGGGAACTTTACTGGTGTTGATACTTATTTTTATTTCACTGTGGTCAGAGAAGGTGCTTGGCACAATTTCTATCTTATGAAATTTGTTTATGCTTGATTTATGGCCAAGCATGTGGTTGATCTTAGAGTACGTTCCATATGGTGGTGAGTAGAATGCTTATTCTGTTGTCATTGGGTGGAGTGTTCTGTAGGTATCAATTAAGTCCATTTGTCCAAGAGTCCCATTGAGGTTCTGGATCTCCTTGCTGATTTTTTGTCTTGATGATCTGTCTAGGGTTGGGAGTAGGGTATTGAAGTCCCCAGCTATTATAGTGTTAGAGTCAATATCTTTCTAAATTTTGCCTAGAGGCTGCTTTATGAAATTTGGTGCTCCTATGTTGAGTGCATATTTATTTCTTGTTGATGGATTGATCCTTTTATCACTATATAGTGACCTTTTGTATCTTTTTAAATTTTTGATAGCTTAAAGGGTATTTTGCCTGATATTAAGATTGTAACTTCTGCTTTCTTTTGTGTTCCATTTGCCTGAAATTTTGCTTTCCATTCTCTTATTTTGAGTCTGTGAGTGTCCTTTCTGTAGAGATGAGTCTTCTTGAAGACAATATATTATTGCCTCATGATCGTTTATCCATTTTGCCATTCTATGTCTTTTCAGTGGTGAATTTAGTCCATTCACCTTCAGGCTAATTATTGAAATATGAGAGTTTATCCCTGTCATGAGGTTCTTATAGAATTAGTGTTGTTTCTGTTTGTTTGTTGACTTTCTTTTGATTTTTGTGTTGATTCATGTGTGTTTTCAATCTTTTTCCTGCAATCTTGTGAAGAATGACATTGTTCTTTTTTCTTTCTTCTGTGTTTAATACTTTCTTAAATGTTTCTTGTAGAGCTGGTCTGGAGGCAGCATAAGTTCTTTAGGATTGAATGTCTGGGAAAGATTTTAATTCTCCGTCTCTGATGAAGCTTAGCTTAGCTAGGTAGGTTATTCTTTGTTGAAATTGTTTATCTTTGAAAATTTTGAAGATTGGGCTCCAAGCTCTCCAGGCCAGAAGTGTCTCTGGAGATATATCTGTTGCTATTCTAATTGGTCTTCCCTGACCTTTTTCTCTTGTGGCCTTTAGGATATTTTTCTTTGTTTAGGCAAATTGCTATGTGTCTAGGCAAATACTTGTCTAGGCAATTTACTATGTGTCTAGGAGTCGGTCTTCTCATTTGTTGTCTTGCAGGGGCTCTTGAAATCTCTTGTGTAAGAATGGTTACATCACTGATGAGGCGAAGGAAGTTTTCTTGAATAATTTCATGGAATGTTTATTCCAGGGTGGTCTCTGTCTCTCTCTCTGCCTCAGGAAGTCCAATTATTCTTAGGCTCGACCTCTTGAAGTAATAGCTCATCTCTTGAAGGTTTGTTTCTGTCTTTTTAAGCTTATTTTCTATATTTTTGACAGCTTGGGTTAGTTCTATATTTTAGTCCTCAAGCTCTGAGATTCCTTCTTCTGCTTGGCTATCTGCTTTCCATACTTATCAGTTTGTTATTTATTTCATTCACAGTAGTCTTTACTGCTGCTACCTCAATTATCAACTCCTTCCTATTTTTCTCTTGTCTCTCCTCAATTCTTTTAAATCTCTCTATTAATGTCTTGATATCTGGGTTTGTAGTTTGAGACTAGTAATTCTGGGGGCTCTTCATTGTTTGCATTCTGAAGTCAGTTTTCTCAGTGTTTGATCTCCCAGGGGTCTGTGTGAGCCCCATATTCTTCTTTTGGTTTTTCTTCATTTGTGTAGAATTTCCTCCCTCCCACCTTTTTTTTTTCTTCTTCTCTTCTTTAATTCTGTTGTTCAGGGATGGTAGAGTTGGTTTTACTTCTATTTGCTCAGTCTCCTAGTCTTCCTTATGTATATCCTGTGGCTTTGTTCAATTCTGAAGCTGGACTGTGAATTGGAGGGTGTACTTTTTTGCAGTTTTAAGATTTAATTGAGGGGGCAGCTGTGATTCAAAATCTATCTGCAGATCCCAGTATCCACCACAGGTGTATGGGCACCCTGGCACCCATGTCCCACTGCCTTACAATCTGTCCATGCAGTGGGGATATAGGTTTGTTCCCTGGAAGCAAAACAAGACAAAAAAAAAAAAAGACAAGAAAATAATCAAAAAGGAAGGAGGGACAAGAGGAAGGTGGAGAGAGAGAAGAGTAAGAGGGAAAACAGACAGACATACTGACTAACATGAAAAGAGACACAATGACAGAAATAAAAAAAATGTAAAACATACAGATAATCATACAAACACACAGTCCAAAAAAACCTGCCTATTGATATACTCTTCCCATACACAAACAGGAAGTCTAAAGAAAAAAAATCAGTAAAATAACAGAAACAAAGCAAGTACAAAAATGTTATTAAAAACAGAAAGAAAGAGTAAGAAAACTAAAACAAAAAATGAGCAAAAAAAAAAACAGGCAAAAAATAAAAATAAAAACAAGGAACCAAACTCACTCTGATGTTCCTATAAATCCAACATCCTTTCAGCTCTGATCTCTAGACCCTTTCCTCTGCTCTCAGCACAGGCAGATATGGTTGTTCACAGCTTGGGTCAGATGGCCCAGGCCTACTTTGGAAGGAAGGTGCATCAGATCTGGACTCACCCGACTTGCTGCCTGTCAAATCTGTCACTCAGATCTGACCTGTCTGTGTCCAATCCAGCATGGGGGAGAGTCTTCTGTCTCTCCCAGTTTAATGAGATTACCTTATGTCCTAAGTTGGAGGGTGGGTGGAGCTTGGTGGAGCTGGGTGGGACAATGCAGGTCTCTGTCTGGGACAGAGAAAACGGCTGTGGTTGGCATCTCCTCCCCGGGCATGGGGCTCCTCTCCAGCTCTCCCTAATCCTCTTTCTCCACTGATCAGATCCAGGGCTCCAGTTGATCCTCTATAATAGGTGATGGTGTGGGCCAAGTGTCATGCAATGAGAATCAGTTGGATTCGGCAGGCTCTTCTCAGGAGAGACCCCTGAGCAACAGACAATCTTGCACGCATACATCTCAGGGTGGTGGGGGCTTGCAGTCACCCTCCGGGGTGCCCGGTGCATGAACCTGGGTCTCCCCTTAGACAGACTTTCACTCACCTACCAGCACGTGCCTTTTCATGCAGAGAGTCTTTATGGACACTAGCTTTTGTGGAGACTCTCACAGTCCAACCGGTCTAGTCACCATCTTAAGCTCCCAACTGTTTTCTTTATTGCATCCATTTTCAAGTTTTTCTTTTTTACTGGCTCATGCCAACCAACCTATAAACATGTGTTAATTTTACCATGGCCTAGTAGGAACTGGGCTGCACATGTGTTAATTTTACCATGGCCTAGTAGGAACTGGTGAGTGGTGGACCAGCAAGCAAGGCTTCATCTGTATTTACAGTTACTCCCCATCACTTGTACTACCGCCTGAACTCCACCTCCATCAGTCAACAACCTCAGATTTTCATAGGAGCAGAAACCCTACTTCGAATTGCGCATGTGTGGAATCTACATTGCATGTTTCTTATGAACATCTAATGCGTGATCATCTGAGATGGAGCTGAGGTGGTGATGCTAAGTGCTGGGCAGTGGCTGCATATACAGATCAATATTAGCAGTAAAGTTTGACTACACAGAGACCATAATAAATACATTTCTTGCAGATTCGTACAAAACCCTATCAGTGAGTGGCAAGTGAATTGATGTACTTCAATTTTACAGCTGTATCTGGTAGCAGCCTTTGAGTCAGAATCCAACATTTATTTTAGTCCACGTGTAGACTGCCTATTGTTTTATGTACCACTTCTGTCTATACCTCTTTCTCACACTGCACAGTTGTCTCAGTCAGTTTTGGTAAGCCCACAAGGCAACTCCACAATGAGTAAAACCACAAACATTGCTGGAGAACTTCTTTGAAAAGGAGAAAAGACCCAATGACGAAGCAGCAGAAGTCTCTAAGACTGCCAATAAAAAAATAGATGCATTTTAAAAGTGTCTTACTTAAATTACAGGTCCACTGCAACAGATGATTCACATTCTCCAAGCACACTTTGTATAATAAGTGGCAACTGGCTAGCCAATGAACCCATGAAACCTTCAAAACTACTTTGCCACATGAAGACCAGGCACTCTGTATTAAAAGACAAGCCTCTGGAGTTAAAAAAAAAAGTGAGCATAAAGAACAGAAGCAATTATTGAAGGCCATCACTTCATCAAATGTGTCTGCACTGACAGTATTATGCTTAGTGACTAACTACATTGCTAAAGCCAAGATGTCCTTTACTATTGGTGAAGAGTTGATTCTGCCTGCTACTGACATTTGTCATGAGCTTTTAGGAGATTCTGCAGTTCAAAAGATGGTACATGTTCCTCTTTTAGTTAGCACCATAATGAGATGAATTTATGAAATAGCGGAGGATATTGCAGCATAATTCTTAGAAAGGATTAATAAGGGGGATGCAATTCAAGTAAATGAGTCTACAGATGTTGACAATAATGCTTGTTTTTGTGTGAAGTACTTTTCAGGAACATGTGCATGAGGATACATAATGTGCACTTCTGTTGCCAACCAATACCACAACTGCAGAACTATTCAAGTCTTTGAATGATTACATAAAGGGAAAATGGAATTGGTCATTTTTGTTGGTATATGCATAGATGGAGTGAGTGCCATGATTGGATGGTTTTCTGGTTTCACTACTCAAGTCAAAGGGTTCACTTTTGAATGTGAGTCCACACACTCTGTCATCCGTAGAGAAATGCTGGCTAGCCAAAAATTGTTACCTGAACTTAACACAGTTTTGCAGGATGTGATTAAAATTATCAACCACATTAAAATACATGCCCTTAACTCATGTCTATTTGTGCAGCTCTGTGAGGAGATGGACACAGAGCACACATCTCCTCTTATGCACAGAAGTGAGATGACTTTTTAAAGTTAGATCACTGACCAGTGTCTCTGAGTTATGAGAACCCACTCCAGAGGATTTTTTTTTTTAAAGAAAAACAGTCCCTACTGTCAGCCCATTTCAGTGACACAGAATGGGTTGCAAAACTTGCTTACTTTGGTGACATATTCAACCTACTCAACAAACTCAATCTGTCACTTTAGGGGAGAATGACAACTGTGTTCAAGTTGGCAGATAAAGTGGCTACATTCAAAGCCAAACTGGAATTATGGGGGACCATGAGCAAACATTAGGATTTTTGACATGTTTCAAACATTAGCAGTGATTTTGAAAGAGACTGAGGTAGGTTCTTCTTTATCCCTGCTGGTGCATGATCACCTATCTCAGCTTTCAAAAGAATTTGAGCATTACTTCCCAACCACATAAGACTCCTGAACTGGGAAGGAACGAATTTGCGACTCATTTGTGAATAAGCCAGGTGAATCAACTTTGTCTGTGCTGTAAGGGATCAACATTTTGAGATTGCAAATGACGATGGCCTCAAAAGTATGTTTGAGAAACCTTCAAATCTCCATACATTCTCCACTAAAGTCAAGGTAGAATGTCCTGAGATTGCCACAGAAGCTCCCAAAAGTTTGTGTCCATGTCCAACATCCTATCTTTGTGAAGAAGGGTTTTCTGCAGTGACAATCAAAATGAGATTATGGAGTGACTGAACATATGCAACACACTTTGGTTATCAGTTTCCCATCAGCATCAGATGGGACAGTCTAGTTGCAAGAAATCAAGTGCAGAGCTCCACCTGATTCTGCATTGTGGTGGGTTTTATAATTATTTTATTTTATATTACATTGTAGTAATAATCAAAGTAAAGTGTTCAATAAATGTAATGTGAGCCGGGCTCGGTGGCTCAGCCTGTAATCCTGCGCCTTTGGGAGGCTGAGGTGAGTGGATTGCCTGAGCCCGCAGGTTCGAGACCCGCATGGGCAGCAAGACCTCATCGCTACAATAAATCAAAAATATCAGCCGGGTGTGGTAGCGCATGCCTGTAATTCTGGCTACTTGGAAGGCTAAGGTGGAAGGATTGCCGGAGCCCAGCAGGCCGAGGCTGTAGTGGCCGAGAGCGGCCACTGCACTCCAGTCTGGGCGACAGAGTGAGACTCTAACTCAAAAACAAAACAAAACAAAACAAACAAAAACAAAAACAATAAATGTCATGTGCTTGAATAATTCCCAAATCATGCCACCTCACCCCCAAAGGGTCCATGAAAAAATTGTCATTCATGAAACTGGTCCCTGATGCCAGAAAGGCTGGGGACTGCTGTTTGAATGTGTATGTGATTCTTCACATCACTTACATGCAGTCTTACTCATAAATTCAATGTCGTGTTGATTTGTTTATATAATTTTGTTTTTACTGTTTGCCTTTCTCTGTTAGAAGAAAAGACAGGAAGAAACAGTGAGGATTTCATTAGTTCTAAAGAAAATAATTATTTAAACAGCCATTAGTCTGTAAATGTTTTTCTGTCTGCCTTCAATATTGGATGTATATTAGGACTGAAGAAATCAAGAGAAATGAATTAACAGCATATAATGATAAAATAGAATGTAGCATTTGGATGGAATTACTGGGCATCTCCATACCAGAAATGAAAACCAAACAAACTAGTAAAGTTTTGCATGCCCTTGGTTTTGGTTGTAGGTTAAATGTATGGAAATTCAGGTTTGAGGTTTCCTAGAAATTCTGTTTGTCAATATGTTGTATATAACTTTAATGTTTGGTGTACAGTATCTTCCTTCCTTCCTTCCTTCCTTCCTTCCTTCCTTCCTTCCTTCCTTCCTTCCTTCCTTCCTTCCTTCCTTCTTTTCTTTCTAGTTGGAGTCTCACTCTGTCACCCAGACTGGAGTGCAGTGACCGCTCCCGGCCACCGCAGCCTCAACTTGCTAGGCTCCGGTGATCCTTCCACCTCAGCCTTCCAAGCAGCTGGAACTATAGGCGTGCACTACCATGCCTGGCTAATTTTTGATTTATTGTAGAGATGAGGTCTTGCTGAGTTGCCCAGGCAGGTCTCGAACCCATGGGCTCAGGCAATCCATTCACCTTGGCCTCCCAAAGTGCTGGGATTACAGGCTGAGCCACCGAATCCAGCAGTATATTTATTTCTTAATGTTAACTCTTTTAATTTAACTTAGACAATTTCAGTCATACAAAATTGAAAGTAATTGGAAAGAAAGATAAAAATACTCCATGACTATTTTTTATAGCAGAGTGAGTGTAAAAATAAAAAAAGAAAATGATCAGTACCAAACATAAGGATTTTACAGCAGGGGAGGCTGATAAGACCTACTTTAGAGTGATAAGTAAGTGTCAACTAGTTATTTACAGCCCTCAGTAGGGCTTCACTGTTATTTAAAAGAACAGTAAGTACTCATAGAATATTATTAGATGAGAAAGCATAATAATAGTCCTTGTGAAAAATATCTTAAAATGTTACATGTAGAATGTCCTTTGCCTTTAGCAATCCTCTGATATTCACATTAAGTATTTACATCATAATCCACTGTCTTATTCTTTACCTTTATTTCTGATTCATAAGTATGATCATTTTATTTGGAACAGGATTAGGATCATTATTATTAGGAAAATGTTTTTTTCCTATTCAGAGTCAATGGATTCACCACAGGCGTTTGCCTGCATTATGATTGCTTGATTAGGAACACCTGGAAAACTATAAAAGGAAAGACCCTAGACAAGAAAGTATCTTTTAGTTTTGCAGTACAGGCATATATGAGTGTGGAAAAGAATGACTAGAGACTCTCAAGCTGTAGAAATCAAGATTTTATTTCAAAATGTGGATCTGTGATACTCATTGGTACTTGTGTTTCCAGAGCAGAAACCAGAATCTGTATTTAAACAGATCAGAAGCTTGCCTAATAGAAGAAAATTGTTTTACTTAACAATTTAGATAAATGATTTTGGTGATAACTACTTATCCAAATTTTCTTACCCAAAGGATGAAGAAAAGAATGGGAAATTAGATACTCACATAGAAATATTCATTGATAATTTTCTTTGTAAATTGATATCAAGACTGAATAAATTGGTATATTTTTATAAAGGGAGGACATGTGTACATCTATAAATTTCAGTGATTATTTAAAGTCTAGAATGAAAAAATAGCAAAAATAAATTTTTTTCTAAGAGTAATTTGATAAAAATAAGCTACTTATCACATTTTAACTTAATTAATAACTATTGAGATAATGTATTAAGTTCCCATTAGTGGAAGACATTTTCCTAGATATATTAAGGTATAATATTTATGAAAAAAAAAGATACTAGCCTTGTATCAATGAGCTCAGTCTGTAGTTGGTGTGATTGGTGCTTTGATATGCACTTTTGGTAGTTAAAGATACAATCACTATGGAAGTTTATTTTATTTTATTTATTTACTCTTTGAGTTGGAGTCTCACTCTGTCACATAGGCTGGAGTGCAGTGGTACACTCACAGCCACTGCAGCCTCGACCTGCTGGATTTAGGCAATCCTTCAGCCTCAGCCTTTTGAATAGCTGGAACTACAGGCACGTGTCACCATGCCTGGCTAGGAAGTGTATTTTAATAGACATGTTATATGTATGCTAGTAATAGAAGTTTATTAGATCATCTATTGGGAATCAGTTAATAGTGACAGTCATATTACAAGTAAATTTAGTGAATCTATGCTGAATGTATCAGTGCTACCAAAAGCAGAAAGAATCCATTAAGCCATAGAACACAGCAAAATTCTGGATTTACTATTTTTAATTTCCTTTACAATATTGCTTCAAATAATATGTAGAACAAGATAAGTTATGTGGTAATTGTTTTGTCAACATTATCTAAAATAAAATAAATCTTGGATGATATTGTTATTTCACATACTTTGAACAGATGTAATTGGCTAACAACTAGTTTGATTATAATCAGCTTGTACTTATTAGTAAGGATGCAGATAGTGAGTAAAAAAAGTTTTATAAAAATGTTAAGCTTATTTTATTATGTACTAAATATTTTAAATAATGAGGTTTTAGGAGATAGTTAATTCAGATTTTATTTGCTTTAGAGCACTAAACAAGGAAAGTAGCTGTAGGAATAGCAATTTCTAACATTAAAATAGTTTAAGAATTCTAAGATAAAACAAATATATATACATGGTGCTATTACTAGAATTGCTAAACAGCTTTCTGGGAGCCAATATAAAATGTGGTGCTTTATGTTAGGTTAATATTCAGAATTAATATGCTGGGCACAGTGGCTCTCGTCTATAATTTCAGCACTTTGGGAGGCTGAGGTGGGAGAATCGCTTGAGGCCAGGAGTTTGAGACCAGCATGGACAACAAAGCGATACCTCATCTCTACAAAAAATAGAAAAAAATAGACAGACATGGAAATGCATGCCTGTAATTCCAACTATTCAGGAGGCTGAGGTGGAAGGATCACTTGAGCTCAGAAAGTTGAGGTTGCTATGAACCGTGGTCATGTCACTGCACTCCAGCCCAGACAACACAGCGAAACTCTGCCTCAAAACAAACAGGCAAGCAAACAAACAAAATTTAGCATTAATAAAAAATTATAATAAGTAAAAATATCCAAGCAATCAATCAATAAATAATAAGTAATCAATCCCTTTGACATTGTCATAAAGTTATATGAATAAATTAAAATACTTAAAAGAGTTATAAAAACTTTTGAAAGGTTTAGATAAAAATGAGACTATCAGGTAATTATGGTACAACCATAATCTAAGTTGTTTGACTTGTCTTGTTAAACTATCCAATTTTAATCATACTGGTTTGTTTCAAATTTAATTGTGGACACAAGTTTGTGACTTATGGATCAAAGGAACCACTGTTCTTAATAAGAAGTTAATGATAATAAGAGTAAAATTTGGGGTTCAAATAGTAACAATTTTATTGACACTAGGAAGGGTTTAGTTGAAAACTGTAGGTAAGTCAGTCCTAGATTTTCAATATGGATTTGATTTTCTGTATATCTGTAATAATTGTAGCAGTCAGGATGTGAAATTGCTACTATAGAAGCTGAAATGTATTAAACAGCATTGGCCCTAGATTATTCTTCATAGGAGATAAAACTAACACATTAAAAGTTAATTGTACTGATTAATATGAGAACAATAGGATTATTAACAATAAATTGTTATATAAAGTAACAGACGACAATTAAGAATGTCAGTATTTGGTTCAGTTTCAAAACTGGAGTAATTAAACATGAGGCAAAATTTTATTTCACACAAAAAATATATAATCAAGGAGTGTTTCACCAGAAATTACACACAAAATCATAAAATATATTTTTAAAAATAACATTGAATTATAGAGACCATTAAACTTAGTGTACTTACATATTTTAGAGTCAAAGTCTTACTCTGCCACCCAGGCTAGAGTGCAGTGGCATGCTCACGGCCACCACAGCCTTGATCTACTGGGCTCAGGCCATCCTTCTGCCTCAGCATTCCAAGTAGCTGGAACCACAGGCATGCAACACCACACCCAGCTAATTTCCTTGATTTATTATAGAGACAAGGTCTCACCAAATTGCCTAGGCTGGTCTCAAACCTCTGGACTCAGGCAATCCTCTCGCCTCAACCTCCCAAAGCGCTGGGATTACAGGCTTGAGCCAATGTTCCCAGCGGTGTATAATGTTTGATAATAATTCTGAAGTTTGTCATAATGTAAGCATCTAGGGTGATGTTGATAAATACTGCTGTAATTGTCTTTTTATTTATTTATTTTAGATTGCAAAGGTGTTCAAGTGATAGATACTAGAACTAGCAGCTAGAAGAGTAAAAATGTTAAGAAATGATACTAATGAGCAGCAGTTCAGTGGTTTAATACATGCTAGTGATCAGTCTGCCAAATTCTGGTATATGGGTTATACATGAGTGAAAGATCAAAAACATCCTGCAATAAAAATATTTCTAGCACATTGAAGATAACTATTTCATATCAAAGTTCTTTTTATATGATTGATTTGTGGGTACCTGTGAAAGAACCTCTAAAAGAGTCTCTTCATTATTGGCATACTGCTAGTATATTCCTGGGGGAGTCCAGCTCCTGCAAGGTTCAGAGGTTCCTGGAGGTGAGACGGAGTAGGTGACTAGGGAGAAGAAAGAAAGGGACTGGGGAGAAAGAAAGGGACTGGACTACTGTTCAGGATGAGCAGAAGCCATTTATTGAAGGTTTACAGTGGGTTTTTATCCCCAAATTCTGTAAAGTCATTCTCACGTCTTTCATGTGAACACAATGCCAGGTGCATGAGGGGCGTCCCCCACCCACCAGATGTTCCTCCAGGCATGAGGAAGAACAAACCCAAAATTGTCTTTCTGCTCCTCATGCTTGGTTAATGTTCCTCAAAGGCAATGAAACAATACCTTCCTAAAGCACAATGTTTCTATAATCGATAACCTAAAAAACCCATTACAAGCACTAACCTTAATCTATGACTAACCTATCCTATAAACCTTTTTCATTCTATGCTAATTTATACTAATACCAAGCTAAACAATCCTATTGAAATGTAAACGATCACTCTCACAACCTGAGGTGGCCTAACTCAGAATGTTTGGAATGTGGCCCAGTCCAAAGTTCGGGGTGGGCCCAACCTGAAGTAAGCTGACAGCATTCTTTTAACAAAATGGCTACCTAAAAACTTATCTCTATAACCTATTTCCCAAAACTTATATTGCTATAATCTTAAGATCACATACAAAAAGCCTGTGGCCAACACTAAGGCTCCTCGATGTGACCCAAGTTTGAACTGTAAGTAGTATGAAAACCAAAACTGCAGTCTGTGGAAAAATGAGAACAATGAGTTTCTGAAGTTAGTTTGTGTTTGTCCAAGTCTCAGAGTTACGTGCTTGAGCTTGCAGGAGTTTTTTTCTGGCTGTAGTACTAGGCAGGAAGGGAGAGGAAATGGGGTCAACAGATCCCGAATGCATCCTAGTGGTCTCGGGGTCAATGGCCCTTCCTGATCCCTAATGCTCAGTGGTCCTCTGTGGCCAGCTCCCAACAGTTTAATAGTCTAAGTATTAATAGGATTGGTTAATTTAATGTAGTCTTTAATGGTGCAGGAAAGGCTTCTCTTATTGGCCAGTGGCTTAGCTTTATTCTACATTAAGTATGTGAGTCATTGTATTATCTGTAAATGTTGGCTTCCTGTAGACGTGAAGACAAGTAATTGAATTCCAGCAACTGTGAACTTTAAAACTGTAAGTACTAAAAGAATAAGCACAACTGAAGCTACTGATCGTCTAATTGGAAACAAGGATTAAGGCAACTTCTCCAACGAGGTGAAATAACATGTGACAAACTGTAATGGTTACTGCAAACCACATTGCTAAGACTATTTGTTAAATGAATAACCTAGGAGTGATAAATGATTACAGAGATACAGATACATATAATGGATATTTCTGGGGATATAAAATACACTGATGTGGTTTTATTTTCATGGCGAAAACCAGCAAAAACTGATTTTGCTCATAGAGAGATCGTCGATTTATTTTGAATTCAGTGGCTGTGGTCAATATGGGAGGTAGTGGTACTAACAGGATTGAAGTTCCAGTCAGTGGAATAGTGAAACTAAATTGATGTTAGGGATGAAATCTATCCTCAGGCTTTCTGAGTTAACATCTGTTATTTCAAAAGTAGCCTAACTATTACTGGCATCTAATTATAAATTTTAATAAGATAATTTGGTAAAGGGAATGCAATTTTTGGAAAAATAATAATTAAGGTTACAACAGGTAATCTTACTATTTCTGGGAGATAAAGGTAGATAAAATATCATTATTTTGTTGCTAAATATTGGTACTTCAAGTGCTTTGAGTGAGAGTGATAGTTCAAAAATAAAAATCATAAATTTTTCATTGAAAAATATTAGTGCTAGGATTATTCCTAAGATGTCAGTGGTTTATGGTGCCGAATCTAACTATGACTTGTCATTGGTGAAGAATGAGTTCACTCTTCAAGTTCTCAATCTTTAACTTAAAAGATTATAATAATTTAGCTACCCAATGAATTTATAGTTTTGCTATGGGGCAGTTTTCTAAATGTTCTAAAGTACTATCTTAACCATAATGTTTCTAAAACTATAATTTCAACTACATAATTTAGAAACATTGTTTATATTAAAGTCATGTCTAGTAAATGTTAGTACTTCTCAATATACTTGCCCTGAAATAGCAACAGTTTTTAAATGGAAAGAAGGAGCAGCTCATGGATGGAGCACATTCTCTCTTGAGGTTAAGGTTCAGATTGGCAGTTCTGTGAGGGTTAGTACATGACCTTCAATTTCTAGTAGATATAATTCTCTGAATCAATTGACATTCCATTGTTTCTGTAGTTAGGAATGGGTTATTGTTTTGTAATTAAATAATTAATAATGCTAGACGAACAATACAATTAAAATAATTAAAGGTAAGATGGCTTATACTGTTCTTAAGTCTTAAGCCTCTGCTATGCTTTTGTAAGTTAAATTAGTGTTTAATATTAGGTGTATAATATACACCACCAGAGAGCTAATTGTAAATACTATTATAAGACATGGAAATAGAAACACTGTTCCAATAATGAAAAATAAAGACTTGAAAATTTAGATAGAATGAATATGCTAAAAGACACAGTTATAACCTATACATTAACTTAGATAAAGTTAAACTTATTTACCGGTCTTATTTACTAAAGAAGGACTCAGAAGTTATGAGATCGATTTGAAACCAATTATAGTGTGTCTGATTTCTTCCTTTCTTGATATTTATGGTTTTATTTAGGTGGGTTAATTGAAAGTATAATATGTTAAAATACAAAGTATAGTAAGTTGCTCAATGTTTATCATAGTAAGCGTTAATACTGTTACTGTTTTGAGGTAAACTCTGTCAGATTATAAATGCTTTTATTTTCACTGATTATAGTGAATTAATGATTTCATAGATAATGGAGTTTAAATCTTATGTCAGCAACTGTATAGGATGAGTATCATTGCTACACACCAAAAAGACCAAGAAAACACTGGTGAAAGAAAGTTAAATTAATATCTGCAAATATTATTTGGGCTTTGTCGAATATATAATTTAAAAATAACAAACATCAATCAACAAAGCCCCCTATGAGATTAAATACTGTAAATACTGCTTCTATAGATAGATGTGATAGAAATGATCAATGACATAATATGCATCTTGTAGAATAATATCTAATGATGAATGTGATAAAACAACTCCTGCTATCCCAGTCACAATAAGTAGGAAAATAAAGACTATAGCTCAGAGTAAACAAGTGATTCCTTAATAGTTCATTCTTGAAATATAGCTAGTCAAATATTTTTACCTCTGTTAAGGCAGCACAATTTCAGTAATTCCTCTACATACAAACAAGTTCTATTCTGAAAGCCCATTCATAAGTCTAGTATGTTCATTAAGTCCAACAAAGTTAGTTAGCATAGGTACCAAACTAACATAATCGACTACCTAGTAATGTGCTGTAATAGGTTTCTAATATTTTTAACACAAATAATACATAAAAAGCAAACAGAAGAGAAAGAAAAACATTTTTAATTTTACAGTAAGTACCTTGAAAAGTAAGTTGTTCAGGACAACAGCTGGTAAATGGGTTGGCATCAAGTGAACAGGCAAGAAGAGTTACTGACTGAAGGAGAGAGGGAGGAAGGAGATGGTGGAGCTGAAGTATCATCAACAATAGGAGGCAGATGGAAAAATAGATGTGATTGGACATGTGCAACTTGAAGGTTCATATGTAAGAGACTTATTGTATGGTAAGAATTATAACCCACAGAAAATTCACAACTTGAAGGTTCATATTAGGGGACTTATTGTTTAGTAATTATAATGGAAATGAGATATGCTTGCATATCTACTTCAATACTGAGGGAATTTTTTTAGTCTATTTGAGCTTCTATGACAACATATGGCAACAGCTTCTATGACTCCCATATAGATTGGGAGGCTTATAAATAACATAAATTAATTTGTCACAGTGCTGGTGTCTAAGAAGTCCAAGATAAATGTGCTACCATAGTCAGTGTCTGGTGAAGTCCCATCTCCTTATAGATGTTGCCTTTTTGCTGTGTCCTCACAAAGATGAACAGTAACAAAGCTCCCTTCACACTCTTTTATAAAAGCATTAATATCATTACAAGGGTAGAATCCTTACAATCCAGTTAACTCTCAAAGGCCCCATCTTCTAATTTCATCACCTTGAGAGTGAGTATTTCAGTACATGAAGTTTTGTAAAACATATATATGCAGCCTATAATGGGGTTAATTTATGATATGGCATTCAATAAATCCTAAAATTACAATTGACAGTGCAAATCAGACTCTTTTTTTTTGAGAAAGTAGGATTTATTGAGAGAACAGAAAAGCTCCCATAGTGGAAGAGGACCCAAAGGGGTTACCCTCTCAGACTATTTTTGATGAAACTAAAAAATATTTTTCCATGAAATAAATTAAAATATGTTAAATCATTTCAAATTATTTTAGGATGGCTAATCAATCAGAATAAACATTGATACATATTAAATTTGGTCTTTGCCTCCCACTAGATTTAAAAAGGTACCACATAGATTCTCTCATCAATAGTAATTTCTATGACAATTATAAAAAAATTGTGATAATAATGGAAATGCAACAATTAATACAAATTGAATAAGTTATGTCTAGTATTAGGATGTAGTTTATGCTAATTAATTGCAGTTATAAAATCAGTGACACCTAAAATTGATGAAACTCTGAAAGATGAGGAAGAGAATAATAAAAATCTACTATGCCTGTGGGTGCTAGATTGCCAATGGATGGAAAGCACATTGTTCACTCAGGTCCTGCTTTTTTCCTGCTGTTGAGGCTGCAAGTAGTAAAAGGACTCTTAGGAGTCACAATTAAAAGCTTATTACTTATTAGGATGCTTTATCTAGTGTACTTATCAATTAACAGATTTAATGAGTTTTGAAATCCTTCAATCATGATGGTAGTACAATAAAAAATTATTACTAAGATATGGGCAATAAAAATCGGTTATAAATCTGAGCATCTCCTAATAAAAACCCTCATTGATTAAGATTATCCTGAATTAGCAAACTAAATGCTGTCTCTACTATTCTAGAGTTAGAATTGAGTATACAGAGTAGTGATCACTTCACGATCTGTTGAAAACAGTCAAGAATAGATACATCTATGTAAAATAGCTGGGAAAAACTTTGTAAGCAAAAATAAAGGAAAACGATGATTTCCCATTTTATCGAGGTGGAGTTTTAACTTATATACTGGATTGCAAATTCAAGGAAGCAGCTAAAATCTTGTCTGAGTTTCTTTTGTTTCACTCTGAGAGTTAACAATAGGTCAATGTTGATAATTTAGCAGAGTTAGCTGTTAATGTAAATGATTCGTGTGTGTAAATATATATGTGTATATAAACAGAATTATTATCGTATAACAGAATCATTGCCTACGTGACCTCATGTGGAATTTGTGTTACTGTTCATAGGACTCTCATTAGGGCACACTATGAACTTGACTGATGATGTTGCTAAGTAAGCTTCACATAGATGAGACAAACAGTAGTTCTAAGTTTAAATCTCCGTATGGTTCGAATTTGTCCTGCAAAGTACATGTGTGGGAAATTTAATCCTCAATGCAACAGTGTTGAGAAGTGGAAACTTTAAGAGGCGATGAAGTTTCTGCTCTCATGAATAGATTAATGCTGTTATCACGAGAGTGGGTTAGTTATTTTGAGAGTGAGCTTGTTATGAAAGCAAGTGGCTCCTTGCTCTCTCTCATTTTCTTGCCCTTCTGCCTTCTGCAGTGGGATGAGGCTGTCAGAAGGGCTTCACCAAATTTAGGCCTCTTAACCTTGGACTTTCCAATCTCCAGAGGTCTAAGAAATAAATTTCTTTTGTGAATAAAATATTCAGTCTGTGGTATTCTGGCATAGTGACACAAAATGTACTTAGAAAAATCTGTTAATGGGTATGTTGTAAGGGTGAACATTCAGATTGTTAAAGCAAGGTCAAGACCATAAAAGTGCAATAATCTATATTTGTATTGATCACGTTAGAGATCGAGAGGTTTTTTGGTTCTTTGATATATCATTTTATGTCACTGCAATTGGTTGAAATAATCCACACTGAAACTCAATGACTCAATTAAAAAAATTAATGCAGCCAGGCTCGGTGGCTCAGCCTGTAATCCCCCGCCTTTGGGATGCTGAGGTGAGTGGATTGCCTGAGCCCGCGGGTTCGAGACCCGCCTGGGCAGCAAGACCTCATCTCTACAATAAATAAAAAAATCAGCCGGGTGTGGTAGCGCATACCTGTAATTCCGGCTACTTGGAAGGCTGAGGCGGAAGGATCGCCGGAGCCCAGCAGGTTGAGGCTGCGGTGGCCGGGAGCGGCCACTGCACTCCAGTCTGGGCGACAGAGTGAGACTCCAACTCAAAAAAAATTAATATGACTTAAGAAGGTCTAGGCTAATACAATAGGAAAAATTAGTAATTATGAATTAATTCAAAATATGCTTGTTAAATAAATAATGACTCCCTAAAAGTTTTAAATTCATGTTATTACTAGCTTCTATTGCCTTAATAAGCTCAATTCTCAGCCAGAGATTAAAAAAAATTAATTTTTAAAAATATTTAATTGGCACATAATACATGTACATGTTTATGGAGTAAAGTGCAATGTTTGAATCTATGTATACATTGTATGATAATCAATTTGGGGTAATTACCATATCCATCACCTTAAACATTTATCTTTTCTTTGTGATGACATTCAAAATTTTCTCTTATAGTTTATATGCTATTATTTTCTATAGTCAGGCTACTCTGCAAGAGAGCACCTGAACTTGTTCTTTCTGTATTATTGTAACCTTGTACACATTGAACAAATTTTCTTTGTAGTTTCCTGCCCCCTTCCCGCCCCAGCCTCTGGGAACCATTATTCTGTTTCATACTCTATGAAATCAACTTATTAAGGTTCCACTTATGGTTGAGATTACATGGTGTTTGTCTTTCTGTGCCTGACTAATTTCGCTTAATGTAATGTCCTCTGGGTTTATCCATGTTGCGCAAATGATAGGATTTCATTCCTTTATACTTGAATAGAATCACACACTCTCATCTCATTTTCTTTATTCGTTCATCTGTAGATTAGCATTTTCCTTGACTTTGTAGTTTGGTTATTATGAAAAGTACTGCAATAAGCATAGGAGTGCAGCACCTTCAACATGCTAGTTTCATTTCCTTTGGATAAGTATCAAGTAAGGACAGGATAGTAGTTCTATTTTTGCTTTTTAAAAAAAGCATGCATACAATTTTTTAAAATAATGGCTTCACTAATTTATATTCCAATGATAGTATATAAGAGTTCACTTTCTTCACATCCTCACCAGTATTTGTCATTTTTAGTTTTTTTATAAGAGCTATTCAAATTGGGATGAAAAGATAGCTCATTGTAGTTTTAATTTGCATTTCTTGATAGTTGGTGATGTCGGGTATTTTTAAAATATATCTGTTGACCGTTTTTGTGTTTTCGTTTGAGAAATGTCTGTTCAGGTTTTGTCAATTTTTGAAATTAAATTATTTGCATTTTTGCTGTTGAATTCTTTGCGTTCCTTATATATTCTGGACATGAAGCCCTTGCTAGATGCACAGTTTGCAAATACTTTCTCTCATGCTGTAGGTTACCCCTTCACTTTACTGAGTATTTTCTTAGCTGTATTTTTTTTAAGCTTTTTAGTTTGTTGTAATTCTGATTGTCTATTTTTGCTTTTGTTGCCTGTGTTTTTAAGTTCTTATTCAAACAAATTCTTGCCTAGTCCAATTATATGAAGTATTTTTCCTATGTTTTCTCCTAGAAGTTTCATAGTTTTGGGCCCTATATCTAAGTCTTTGATCTAGTTACAGTTGAATTTTGTGTTTGGTGAGAGATGAGTCTAGTTTCATTCTTATGTACGTGGCTATCCAGTTTTCCCAGAACTATTTATTGAAGAGACTGTCTTTTTACCAATGTGCGTTCTTGGCTCCTTTGTTGAAAATCAGTTGCCTGTAAATGCATTGATTAAGTTTTGTGTTCTCTATTTTGTTCCACTTGTCAATGTGGAACAAAATAGCATGATGTTTTTATCACTATATCCCTCAATGCTCTCAATGCTTTCGATGTACATTAGTATCTAGGCTTTGAAAAACTAGATATTTATTACAGGTTTCACAGTCTTGAATTGTTTCTACCTGTTCTTTTTCAGGGTACCTTCCAGGAATTCAAACGGGATTGACTATTGAGTTCTCCAAGCTTGTGGTCACTGCAGCTGTTTCAGCACTAGAGAGCACCCTATGCCCAGATATGCTGCAACACACTCACGGACCCTGAGTTCCTTAGCTTTGATGGACTTAGGGGAGATCAGGGAGAATTCCATGGGTTCCCAGGTAAAGTCCCTCACTCACTTCCCTCCCTTTTCCCTAAGCTGAAGGAGTCTCTGCTCTTATGCTGCTTGGAGTCTGGGGAGGAGTGAAGCATGCATTCCCATGGCTACCACAGCTAGCATCATGCTGGGTTGACCCTAAAACTCATGGTTTCCCAGACCAGAGCAACACTGAAGCTCACCCAAGGTTTGTGGTCTCTATTGCCTGACAACCACTGATATTTATTAAAGGCCCAAGGGCATTTTATTCAGTCAGTGGTGATGCTAGCTGGGACCTGAGTCCATCCTGCCAGGGCAGTAAATTCCATTTTGGCTGGTAGGGTGGGGGGAGGTGTCTAGGGGTATGTCTAGAAGCACTGGCCTAACATCAGGAGTGGTAGGGTTCTAGCCAAAGCTGTGTTTCACTGTAGTAGGGTTGATACTAAATCCTAAAGCAAAGTTGTCTGCACACTTACTTGCTTGCCTCTCCTTCCCCCAGGAAGACGTCTCTCTCAGTGCTGCCTGCAGTTGGCCTAGGGCTGACACGGACACTCCTATTGCGGCAGCTGATGGTCACACTGGGTTGTATCTGAAGCCCATGGTCTTCCAGACATTTACAGTAACAGAGTTCACCCAAAGGCGATGGTCATTATTTGGGACACAAGGCCACTTTAGGCAGTGCGTGACTCAAGAGGGAGTCAGGACTCAGATTCTTCCTGCCAGGGCGGCAGATTCTTTTCTGGCATGGGGCAGGTCTTATGCTCCTAATATGGTCACTAGATTGGAAAAGAGGGCTTCAATATTCTGCCTGGTGCTGTGTTTTGCTGTGAGTGGGTGAGCGCTAAATTCCAAGTCAAAGTCTTCAATATACTTTCCTCTTCCTCTCCCAAGCAGACAGGCTTTCTGTCTTTGTTGTCCTACCTAGAGTTGGTGGAGGTATGGTGTAGACAGTTTAAGACTGTTCTTTCTACCCTCTGCCATGTTTTTTTCTTATTATGCCATAACCAGGTACTGTGATCGTTCACTTGATTTCTTTAGCTCTTCTGAAGGTGTTTTCTTGTGTGGATGGATGTTCAATTTGAGGTTCTTTTTGTGGGAGTGAATGTTGCAGGACTCTATTCCATCTCTTTGCTCTGCCTTTCTTAGATAGGAATTTTAATAATTCATCGTATTCACATGGATATATATTTAATATCAGACCCTATTGTAGTATGGACCTTATGTTTTAAGCCCTTTCGTATTGTGAGGCATCTTTGCATAAATAAAATCTAAATGGAATTGTTCTGATATGAACTCAGGTAACACATAACTTTAACCAGGCACAAAATAACTTTAAAGAGAATTTACATCTTCAGGATGTATGGATGCAACAATAAAATTATAATCTATATAATCAATTTGACCTCTAAAATGGAATTTCATAGTTACCATTTGAGAAAACTGTTCGATAGAACAGATTATCAATAAAAGTGTCTTGAGTCAATAATAATGATTATGTATTTTGAGCAATTAGTTTAGCTTTGATCATTTGGTGGCTTTTCTTATGCTCTGAGGACATCTCAAAATAATTCAGGCCATGATTACCTTACTTAGATGATAAGTTTTTTTTATTGAATTAATAAATTAAAGTATTTTTTAGTAAATAGAGAAAAGGTAAATGTTTATGTTACTTCTATTTCTTTTACTCTTTTTTATTACATTTGTATTTTATGCTAATAACATATTAAACTAACATTCATTTTTTCTATCTATTTACTATCAATGGCTTATCTATTTTTATAAGGATTGATGTAGAAAAGTATTTCTTATTGCTTATATTAATTTTTTCTCTACATATATAGATTAAAGTAGTATGGGATTAGGAGGTGATTTTTCTTATTGGTATTTAGTTATAGCTGAACTGGAATGCATGAGAAATTGGAGCTGCTTTTAAGACAATTAAAATCTTATGAGTAATTACTCTCCAAGGAAGTTTTTATCTTATTTCAAATGATCTGTATATCTTCTGATTAACATTTAAATTTACATTAGTATCGATTCTTCTTAAGGTAAATTTAAAATTGACCTGAAATTCTACTTTAGATAACCAGCTTTTAGCTCTAGTTGTAAATCTTTCTCATTTTTTCACAGAGAATTTTTCCTAATTAACTATTTACAAGTAGCTTGTCTAGTTTATATATTTTGAGTAAAAGTTCTCTATTTTGTTCTAGTAATTCGTTATGCCAAAGGTATAAGTTGCAATCTTTTCTATTTTTAATGATAATCTTATCTCTTATTTTTCTTGGTGATACTCCATTTTACACCTAAATTAGATTTCTCTCTTCAGTGTTATATGTTTTTCATTGATTATTAGTGATCATCGTTTTGCTTAATTAGTAATAATTGCATTGGGTTTAGTTTGAGTTAGGATTGGCTCAAGTGACCTTAAGTTTAGCTTAAATTCTCCAGTTGCATGTTTTGTGCTTTAAATTTAAATTGTACTTTGGTTTGCCCAAGTGACTTTGTAATATGTTCACTGAATTATTGTATTAAACTTTTAGATACATATTATTTATTTTAAATTATTCATAATATGTTTAGATTTGTATTTGAGGAATGTGAACTATGTTCACACTTCAAAGCCTAATTCAATGCGCTTTCTATTTTCGATTTGCTTTTATCCTTTTAGTTTCCTAAAGTTTCTTTTGGACTCATAAGTTAGAGAATGTAGCTCATTCACCATGCTCTGATCTAACATTGTTAGCTAAATTAGTGACATTTTTTAATAATAGAACATAATAATTAAAACGCTTTAAAACATGGCAAAATATGCCGGGCTCGGTGGCTCAGCCTGTAATCCCCCGCCTTTGGGAGGCTGAGGTGAGTGGATTGCCTGAGCCCGCGGGTTCGAGACCCGCCTGGGCAGCGAGACCTCATCTCTACTGTAAATCAAAAAATCAGCCGGGCGTGGTAGCGCATGCCTGTAATTCCGGCTACTCGGAAGGCTGAGGCGGAAGGATCGCCGGAGCCCAGCAGGCGAGGCTGGCCGGAAGCGGCCACTGCACTCCAGTCCGGGCGACCGAGTGAGACTCCAACTCAAAAAAAAAAAAAATAAAATAAAACATGGCAAAATATTTTGAGTTTTAAGCTACTGCCATTAGTACTTGTAGTACTTTGGTGAATTTTATTTTATGATGAACACAGTGTGTCCTAATGCATTTATTCCAACTATTGTAATTCATAGAAAAGTTTTCTAGTTTTTGTTCCAGAATGTTCTGTTTTGACATATATTTGGAGAATTTGTTTTCAAAGTTAAGATTAGTTATTTTAAGATCTTACTTGTAAAATAGCTGAATTTGGAAAATAATTTATTTTAAATTAGTTTTATAGAAAAGACACACAGATAAAAATAGCTTAATTCTGTTAAACATAGTAATCACTGAAATTCAGCTCAATAAATTTAAGTTTCATTAGTTATAAATTCATCTCTAGGAAAATGAAAAACATCTCTATATTGTTGATGTTTGGTAATCATTTTTCAGATTAGAAACTATAGTTTATTTAGAAAGTAAATTGGAGAGAGAGAAAAAGAGGTGATTCACCTACCCAAGGGGTCGGGGGAGAGGACCAAAGCATAAAAATGTGTGGCCTGGCCATAGCTAAAAGAGCACATGGCCACATCATAGCTTAGCAAGGCAATGGCCTGATTATCAATTTCTTGAGGTGTTAGTCTTAAAAAGAATAATCTTATTTTTATTTTGAAACTTTTCTCTCTCTTTTTTCTTTTTGCATTTGAGATACACATTTAAAAACTAGACGTTTGGTAAAACAAATTTAAAAGATTAAAACACAACATTTTAACAACCTGAAAAAATTACATTCTAATCACTACAACCTTTAATATCTCATATTTTTAAAAATAAAAGTAACAATTATCCCACAATTCATGAGCTTACTTTTCAGGATGTGCCACTATTTAAATAGAACATTTTGCTATTCTAATCTTGGTTTTTTATAAATAACAAGAGAAAGTCCTTCTATATTACAATAATTATATAATCTTCCTTTAGTGTATATGTCTTTATATCACATACTCAAGAAATTACTTGCAGCAAGATATAGCTCATTTCCCATCAGGATGTAAGATATTAAGATTTTTCTCACTTTCAATAGAGTTAAATTCTGTTCCCCAAATTTAGATTACACTTGGAGATTTGCACATTTTTAAGGGGATAGTAAAACTACTGGGCAGTTCTTGTTAAAGATTATTAAACAGTATTATCTCACACCAAACTAAAATTGCTTGAATTATTTCAGGTGAGCAATTTTATCTGGGCAATTACAAACAAGTTTATATAATAGATAAGTTAATTTAACTTGGGGAAATATATTTTCTAAAGTCATTGTTTTTATTATGCAGGAAAACCCATTCATACACATTATGCTTAAAAATAAGCATTGATAGCATTTGTTCTGTATGTTTTCTGTTTGTGAACACACGTGTCCACCCCACACATTCCATTCCAATTTAGCCATTTCTTTTCCATATTCTACAGATGGAAATTCTAAATATCCTTGCTGTATTATACTAATAAATCTTTTTTAAAAAACATTATTATTGATACTATTATTTTAGAGACAGGGTCTCACTTTTTCATCCTGGCTGGAGTATAATGGCGTGGCCATAGTTTACTGCAGACTTCACTTCCCAGGTTCAAGCAATCCTCTGTTCTCTGCCTACTGAATGGCTGGGGCTACAGGCCATTACTGCTAACTAATTAAAAAAAAATTTTTTTTGTATAGCTGAAGGGTGTTGCTATATTGCCCAGGCTAGTATCAAACTCCTAACCTCAAGTAATCTTTCCACTTTGGCCTCCCAAATTGCTGGTATTTACAAGCATGAGCCACCATATCTGACCTACTTTTCATATTAATTTTTGATATTTTCCCTCATTTACACCAGCCATAATTTATTAATTAAGATTAACTCTTATAAAATGTGTAATTAATATAAAAAGTTCCTATTGTTTTAATTTATGTCCAGTGTAAGAAAACGTAGCTCTCTAATAAGTCAGTAATATTGAATACCTGTACTTCAAAGAGGCTATCTCAAGTTACCTATTTCCAGTTCTGGTCAGAATCCCAGTTGAACCAATTAACATGTTAAATGTCACAGTAGAGGACATGCTAAACTGTATATGTTTCTAAGTTTTCTGCCAGAAAAATGTGAGAATAGTTCCAACTTCAAGTATGTAAGTTTGAAATAATCAAGGAGTCAACTTTATAACAAGATTATGATTGAACAATTGGGTCCCTCAGCTGTTGTTTCATATATAATATAAAGTAAGTCAATACCACAGGAGGCCTGGTAGCCACAAAAACTTCACAGAGAGCCGGGCTCGGTGGCTCAGCCTGTAATCCTGCGCCTTTGGGAGGCTGAGGTGAGTGGATTGCCTGAGCCCGTGGGTTCGAGACCCACCTGGGCAGCGAGACCTCATCTCCACAATAAATCAAAAAAATCAGCTGGGCGTGGTAGTGCATGCCTGTAATTCCGGCTACTCGGAAGGCTGAGGCGGAAGGATCGCTGGAGCCCAGCAGGTCGAGGCTGTGGTGGCCGGGAGCGGCCACTGCACTCCTGTCTGGGCGACAGAGTGAGACTCCAACTCAAAAAAAACAAAAAAACAAAAAAAACAAAAAACAAAACTTCACAGAGGACTTGATTATGTCGAGGAATACTAGAAATGCCCATTCTAGAAGTCTCACAGGTAGAAGAATCTTTGTAAAACAAAATTTAATACTAATCTCAAAATGAGAGAGTACTTTAAACCATATTAATTGACTTTTTATCTGGCTCCCTGGATGTTGAGTTCATGTTTATAAGAGAATACTTCTAGTAACTTGGTTTTCTATGTAATTAGTTTATAGTGTTCTATTAAAGCTCTCTATATATTTATCAAGATAACTTATTCTATGCCAGGCACTGTGCAAGCATTATTGAGATTTATCAAGTACTGAGGATACCAAGGACACTGCAGTCTACTGAATAGAGGCTATATGCAAGTACACAGATACTTTTAAAACATTATTAACGGCTATGAAAAAATAATCCTAGAACACATTGCAAAGTGTATTCTGTGTTACTGAGTGAATAAACAGCATTTAAATGTGTGCATAGAATAAAAAAAGAACATAAGTATATATACCAAATAATAAGAGTGCTTAAATCTGGGAAGAGTGAGATGGCTTGTGAATGAATTAATGAAAAGTCACTTTATTTATTTTACTTAATTTCTTATTTTTCTTTTTTTAAGTCAATGCCTATTCATATTATTTCTTGTATGTGTGACACATGCATGCATACACATACACAAAGGGAAGAAATCCTAAAGAATGTGTAGGAGGAAGTCTTGGAAAAAGTGCAGTTGATGTTTCTCAAGCTCTGTAAACTGCTTCTGTCATGACTCATAAATTACTAAGGGCAAAAGTTTTGGAGGGGTGCAAATTGTTTGGTAAACCCGGATGCAGAACTTGACATGGGTAGTGACAAAGTGAAAAACAACCACAGCAGCTCACTGCTGGAAGCTGACAGCTTGTTGTAAAGTTCCCAACTAAACATAAACAACTTTCTCGGAATATAATCAATACTGGCAAGGTCACTCTGTGACCACAATAGAATAAGACAAAGAGAGGACACCTACCTTGCAAACACAGGAGTAACTTAACATCCTCTTCTAAAGGCAAACATAAACGACCACTGTTTCTTCGCTGGTATAATCATATCTCTACTTTGAACTCTTTGCCTTCTAGATTAAAAAAAATTTGACTTGTCCCTGATACCTTACCACATTGTCTGCACTTCTTTAAGTCTTCTTTACAATTACTCAGTATGAGTCCAAATATGATAATAAGCCTCTTCTAATGTTCTTCTACGGAGGCACTCAGTGTTCCTCTGATGTATGTTCTCCCTTGCTGCAAAAAAGCTAATAAACTTAAATTGGCTTGGCTAAAGGTGTGTGGTGTCCGCTGATTAGTGGGTTTTCATGATAGTGGCAGAAGATGACATCATATAGTTAGGCTAGAATGAGATAATAAAAAGCACACTAAAAGGTATAATGCCAAGGAAATGACACTTAAGCTTATGTGCTATGGAAAGCCATTGGAAGACGTAACTCATAGGAGGGAAAGTTTCACGATTGTTTAAAACATCAGTTTAGTGATAGAATAGAAGATAAATTACAATAGGGGAAATATTAAAAAGACATAATTTGCGGGGAAGTTTTAGCAATCTGGACAAGAGGTAATGAGGTAATAATTAAGGATGGTCAATGTGAAATAAAGAAGTAGAGAAGAAAAGTTCAGGGCTTAGCAGTGCTGCCATTTACTGAAAAGTGGTGTGAAAGGAACAATTTTGGAGAGGGCTGAATGGTTCATTGAACAGCAGTGGTTTGACAGTCCAGGAGGTAATACAATCTATTGATCTAAAACTCAGGAGAGATTTTTGGGCTGGAGTACAAATTTGGTTTCTACCAGCAGAGGGATGTCAATTACAGTCATTGAATTTTTATGTGCCACTTATTTATATCGTATCCTGAATGAACCCAGATGGCTCTGCTATTCTAGTTTTTGCTGTCTCCTTCTAGCAACTAACTAATAGAAGCATTCACTTGGAAAGCATAAAGTGAAATTGAATAGGATAATTTGTACCTGTTTTAAGTAGACAAATTCAGGTGATTTATAAATACAGCTCAGCTGTGAAATAAGGTGATACACATTCTATTTTATTCATGAATCCAAGTTGTTAAGCAGGAAAGACTTTAGGGATAGAATTGTTCAGCTAATTCTTCTGAGTCCAACACAGCATATGGCAATGGAGGGGATCAGATGAATAGATGCATGAGTGGAGAATTTATTTATGAAAGGGGTCTAGACCTTTTTCCTTTTTAAGAGGATATCACACATATAAATGGTGGGTTTGTAACTCTCGATTAAAAACTGTAGGGAAAAGAATCTTGGAAATCCATGGCCACAGGATTATACGAATTATTCTTGTCCACAAGTTAGAAATTCCTAGGGAGGATAAGAAATATTGTAATCAACTGGGGCTTGAACCACCTTGTTTTCTTAGGGTAGCAATAAATTAGATATTATTTTTCAAGATTTGCAGATTTTCCTCTACCTAGAAGGAGGTGTCTTTTCCCAGGTCTTTTTAAGACTGGGTGGTCAAAGGAACATCCTCCTAGATTAGACATATCCTAGTAAAACATTTCCAGGTTTCTATGGTGACTTGGTCACAGGGACTGTTCCAAAAAAGATCCTGAGTTTAGAAATGTCGTGAGCCATTTGAGCCTGACTGAGGATCGTTGCCTTAGGGATAGCAGTCACTATTGTGAAAACACCTTTCCATTGGTACAGTAAAACCAAGTATAACCCAGTACCACATGAAATGTAATACCCAGTTCCAATTAAGGAAGGTGCCCTGATGGTTCCAAATGGGAAGACTATCTCAGTGACTGTATTTTCCTCTGGTTCCTCAGGGTTGCAGAAACAGTAATGAGGAAAATGCTCTTTGTATAACCCCAGCCATTCCTCTTTGGTATTTTCCCAAGGGATCATTCCATTATATGTACAGGTTCTTCAGGCATGTTGATTAGGGTTATATGAACAGTTACACATACAAAATCTCATTACAGGTCCCAGGTGTGATCAAAAGCAGATAGAAGCACTCCCCACATCTCTGCCACTTCTTCAACATTAATTGAGGCCTTTTTGCCCTGGGGGCTTTCTGATTGGGTTTCACCACTCTTTTTAGGGCAGTGAATTCATACTAAGAACCACTGAGATTTCTAATTTGCTTGACAGACAATGGTAGAGCTATTGGGGGGAGAATTAGAGAAGGTGCCTCCTATGGACATATCCAGCAATTTGAATAATTACCCTGTTGAGTCAAGTACATAATGGAAGGAGAAAGGGGGTGCTTTAGGAAGTTAGGTCTAGTGATAATAGAATTAGGAAGTAAAATAGACCAGTCATTTTGCCCATTCCCATATGAGAGATCTTGTAGAAGGAATAAAAAGTATGATTGTCTAAGGGGGTAGGTAATCCCATAGGTGTTCAGGGTTAAAGAGTCCTTGACGAAGATGTTTAACAGCGCAAATCAAGACAAAAGCAAAGGTAGCAAACATAGGTAAAACTATACGGAGAGAATCCATGGAAGACTAGTTATTGACACTTATCTTTTGCAATCTTTAGTTTGCTGTTTCCAATTTCTCCAAAATGGTATTTTGAGTGCCCCTCTAGGTTAACAGAGGCAATTTCTTCTGGACTCCAGGATTTCACTCTAGTATGATGAATCCAGGAGTCTATTCTGGCAACCTTCACTACTGAAGAAGTGGAAAGAATAATGAAGGGTCCCTCCCAATCTGGGCCTAAGGAACGGGGCCCAGGGGGAAGAACCTTCACCAGTACTAAATCTTCAGGGTCCCGTATACTGTTCTACAACATATGCATACCCTTTTTTGACATGTATGAACCCTTTATTATTTATGTCCTATACTTTCTTCCCTTTAAATAACTAACCATTTTATTTCAGGACAAAAATTTACCACACAAAATCCTTTCCTATACACAATTATTCTCTGTCCTTTATATCCTTCCTTACCAAAAACATACGTCTATGCCAACAACTTTTTTTTACATCTTTCTTTTGCTCTTCTGGCTTTTCCCTTTCCACCTTTCAATATAACCCACATTTATACTTGGAATTATCCCTAGCAACTTTAATTAAGGCTATTCATGTTCCAACATGGATGGCAAGGGTCAAATGGTTGGCACCTGTGTTAATTAAGAAAGTAATTTGGGTTCCAGTGCCCTAGTATTCACATGGGGGTTGTTAGGGTGATGGTATGCTATGCCAGGCGATTTAACTGGTTCCCAGGCCTCCTCAGTGGCCATCATTCCTGAGTCAGGTGTTTTCTCCTCTCTTCAGAAGAAAGCATACTCGCTTTCCAATGACTCTCTGGTCTGTGTGGTGGACAAGGGCCTAGTGGTTTAGGTCTCTTTGGGGCAACTAGGTTTCTAGTGCCCCCTGCAGTAGATTGTACCCATGGCAACAGACACCATCCCCCTTAGCAGGTTCATTCTTACCAGGTTTTTGATGGGCTGTTCCAGTTTTGTTGCTAATGGTGACTGCCAATTGATGTCTCTTTTGTCCTCTGGTTCTGCAGCCCTCCATGTTGGTACCCTGTTACTTTTTTAATGTCTTGGCTTGCTGTATCCATAACAGTTAACAGGTACATCTCAGGGATTCTGGAATTTATAGGTCTATAAGGCAGCCACTAGAGCCTCTGGCTTTTTCTTGTGTCTCCTCTTTTTCCTGAGCCCTCCTCCTGATTTCTGTTGTAAAAAATGTAAACAGAGGTGGCTACTTTCTGGAGGTTCTTCAAGGTACTATCTGGTCCTATGGCCTGCTTTTGCAGCTTCCTCCTGGTATCCAGAGCTGCTTGAGTAATAAACAAATTATCTTTTCGGATTAGTTACCCTTCAACTGACTCAGGATCTAGGGCGGTGTGCTTAACCAAAGTCTCTCTTAGCCCTTCCAGAAAGAGTGAGAGATTCTAATCTGCCCCCTGGCCTAGCATGGCCCCTAATCCAGACTGAGTATTGAAAAAGACCCTGGAGTAATTGTATTTGGGCAGAGGATTCTAATAGGGGAAGGTGTTATTAGGATTTTCTGTGAACCTCTGGTCAGTAGACCCACGGATTGAGCCAACTCGCAACATCCATATTAATGGTAGAAATTACTTTCCAAACAGAGTGTTACTAGGTTTAAGAAAGACTAGAACTAAAACTCTCAACTACTCTATCCTGTCCATGATAGGCCAGGGGGCAGATGAGAATCTCTCAGCCTTTCTGGAAAGGCTAAGAGAGGCTTTGGTTAATGATTATTCCTGGTAAGGAATCATTCAAGTTGGAGACATAAAAGTGTCTGAGAAAGGTATACGGGTCCCTCATGAGAGTTCCCAATGACCTCCAAAAAACAGCAGCCAATGGGGCATCTTTCTTACTCCTTCCCTATTATGAGAAGAATTTTTCTGACTTACAAATGGGGCTAGAAACTAAGCTTGCATATGCTTGTGTTAATAGAGCCAACAGACAAGGTATCTGAGGTTTCGGTCATAGAGCCAACAAGGTGCTTTAAAGGGAAGAATCTGCTTTCACTCAACTTTTGCCTACCCAGAGTATCCCTTAAATGGGCTGACAAGGCCTTACATGCTAGAGTGAAACTGTAAAGCCAGATGCTCCTTAAGCAAAAAAGAGGGAGCCCAAGGAAGTGGGAATCTGATCTAACAAGATGCCTTTCAAAAGTTAATTCCTTGCGTATTAAAGTTAGTCATATTCATCAAGGTATACTGACATGGCAGAAAAAAACAAAACAAAAGTATTCTACCCTCTGCCAGTGAGTTATTTCATTAAGATAAAATTCTTAAAATCCTTCCATCTTCCTGCTCCTTGCAAATGACAGAAACACATTGTCTTGAGCTACATTCTAAATGATCAATGACCCTTACTGCCCAGAAGTGCCATCTCTCTATGCTGCAAAAATATCCATGACATTAAGCACGGAGGGCACAGCAGTCACAACAATCCTGAAGAAAAGAAAATGCGATAGGAAAGGATTAAGAAGATGCAATAGGAAAGGATGAAGAGAATGTGGTAGCAAAGCTGAGGACAAAAAGCTTCAGAAGTGAAAGAGATAGGTCCACTTTAACTCACCCTTCCAACAATTCTGGGTGAGACCCCCAGATGATGCAGTTTTTTGTTCTACAAGTTGGTGAGCTGAGCTCCCAAGGGATGTTGCAGTTCCCAAAACTTCACTGCCAGCCCAGTGTCTACACAGTGGCCAGGACACAATGGCGTCCAGATAGGGGAACAGTGGTGTCCTAGAACACGGGGATAACAACAAAGTCCTCAAGGAGCGTTACAGCTCTCTTAGTTTGGGAGTCAGTTGAGCCGAGATCCAAGAAATGTTTATAGCTCTGCTGATTCAGTGGGTCAGTGAGCCAGCCCCTGAGAATTGTTCACAGCTTCGCTTGTTTGGTGGGCTGGCAAACCAGAACCCCAAGGAATGTTGAGGTTCTCTCAGCTTGGTAGGTTCAGCTCTTCCAATTTGGCATGTGCAGCTCTTTTAGTTCAGCAGCAATTTTAGTTCAGCAGTTCCAGGTTCTTTTCTCATGCCCAGGAAGAATGAGGGATGTGGACATCGGAGAGTGAGTAAGTGAAATTTATTAGAAGACAAAAAAGCTCCTGGCAGGGGGAGGGGACCTGAAAAAGGGTTGCTGACAATTACTCTGCAGCCAGGGGCTTTATATAGACTTGAGAGTGTGCTGATTGGTTGGTAGTAGCAAGGATCAGAGAGAGGCACCATGGTGGGGGATTGAACACTAACCAGTAGAGGGTTGATATAGATAAATCAAGAAGAAGCACATAAAAGGGGTAATCCACAGACCTGGAAATAGGTGTTCTCACTCCAGTCCATGGGGTTTGCAGCAAAAATTTTTACTGGGACCCACCCTAATCTTTCTGCCTATGTGATTTCCTTCTTTCTCCTCTCTCGGTTTCACAACCACAGCTTAAGGAGGGATATTGGATGTAATTTTATAGATGTTTACCCAGCTGCTAATCTTTAATTATATGATGAAAATAATGCAAAATTAATTTTTTTCTCTGAAATTGCAAACAATACATTATTATTTCACATGCTTTACAATTTTTGCAAGATATTTTTGGTAGCACATAATTAGCATAATAGTATAATCATACATACAAAATTCAAGTGTAAAAAGATGCATTTTGTTTAAGATATGATTCAGTGTTAGACTTCACAAACATGAATTAACATTTTAAAGAAGAGCAGAGAAGACTCATAGCTATGAATACAGAGGATAAAAGTTTTATATGAAAAAGGGATGAAGGATAAGACATCAGACAATTCTCACCATATCATTAGAAAATGTTAGAATGTTTTATTTCATAGTTCACCCAACCCAAAGGGAAAAAACAGAAGATAAGACAATTATGTAAATCAAAGCTTTCATGATTCAGTTTATTAATATCATTGAAAGGTGAAATACTAAATAATCAGTCTTACCATTTTAAAATCAAACGGAAACATAAAATAATGTAGTAAATAAGTGAATATTATATATTCAATTTTATCATGGTTAAGTAAGGTTATGGAACATGTATAGTGATAAAAAGACAGGAATGGAAAGCTATAGAGGCAGAACATAAGGCAAAGATAAGGAGGTTTAGGTGTTAGCAATGTCTCTATTACATTGTTATTTTAAAATACACAACATAGTTGCTTTATCTGCTGAATTATTTATGAAATCCAAAAATGGAGAGACTTAAGTACTAGAGCATTTTATTGACCACAAAGGATTGAATTCATACTTTTTCCTTTGCCTTTTCCCAATACTCACTAATATTATAAAAAGTATATCCACAAGGACCAAGAGAATGAGAGAGGGTATGATTACAACATTTTTGTGGAAGAGAAAAAACAGATAAGTGTTCAGTGATTTTAAAAAACAGAGACATTCGCAATTCAAACTACCACTCAGAGAAGTGCAGAAGAGAGGTAACACACTACCTGACTATATTCATAGACAGGAGGCAACAGAGATCACTGCAAGTGATGGTGCAGATGGAGAAGATTTTTTGAAAATTTATGTAAAATGTTGTTACCTGATCCCATTTTACATTTGATAGTGCTAGCCGGGCTCGGTGGCTCAGCCTGTAATCCCGCGCCTTTGGGAGGCTGAGGTGAGTGGATTGCCTGAGCCCGCGGGTTCGAGACCCACCTGGGCAGCGAGACCTCATCTCTACAATAAACAAAAAAAAATCAACTGGGCATGGTAGCGCACGCCTGTAATTCCAGCTACTCGGAAGGCTGAGGCGGAAGGATCGCCGGAGCCCAGCAGGTGGAGGCTGCGGTGGCTGGGAGCGGCCACTGCACTCCAGTCTGGGCGACAGAGTGAGACTCCAACTCAACAAAACAAAACAAAACAAAAAACATACATTTGATAGTGCTACCGACTAGCCTTGTTCAGTACCAGCAAAAAAAAAAATTTTTTTTTACTCTGTCAGCAAACTAGAGGGATTCTAGATTTCTAGATTTTAGGCTAAGAAAATGGAAATATTAGAAATAAAATTTAGATAACTTACTTAAGAAAGATAAAAGGGCAAAGAGATGGAAAGTAGAAGATAAAAATAATGAAATTAGGAAATAAATCTAGGCGATCTAGCATCTAAATAACAGAAATTCCAGAAAAAGAGAACTAAGAAAATGGAAAGGAGAAAATTATCAAACAAATGACTTTAAATTTTTTTGAAAAACTGGGAACATGCACTTCCATATTGAAGTTAAATGTCTAGAAAATACATTGATAAGACATAGCTTTTATTTAAAAAAAAAAACCTGATCAGTGAAAAAAATCCTGAAAATCCAGAAATTCTCTCTCTCTATGGAGGTGTAGGGGTGGGAAAGAGAGAGAGAAAGAAAGTTAGTTATTAGGTTATATAAAAATATTTATAATAAAGATGGTATGTCTTCAAAAGCCATGCTACATACCAGTAAACAGTGGAAAAATTACTCAAAATTTCTTTTAAACCAGAATTCCCTTCTTCACCTAATTAAAATTGTCATAAAAGATATTGAAGATATTTTCAGTCATGCAAAATATAAAGTTTGCCTCCCTTGCACCATTTCCAAGAATGCAATCAAAAGAGGTACTCTATCGGAATGAAAAAGTGAATTAAAAGAGAGAAATCTATTACGTAAAACAAGGAGTTAGAACAGTAGCTAAAAGAGAATCTCCAAACAATAAAAATCGTGCACAAGATGACAGCTTTGGAATGAATTTGGGGAAACAACAGCCTATATTTGAGCAGAAGATAGAAAATTCCAGAAGGGATATTTTCAAACTAACAAAAACACCTAAAAGTTTACATAATGGTTTTAATGTTTTAAGAGAAAATGTATCATTATAAAGAGCAGTTTGGGACTCAATCAGTTATTGATATAATAAGATACAAAGAACAATGCAAATGAAACAAAAATCATTATTGCTTCAAGAAAAATAAAGTCATACACATAAGCAAATAAAATCAGGGTGTAATTTCAGCTGTGACTTTTACTCACCATATAACAAAAATATTGAGACCCTCCTTGACTTTAACAAACATAATTACATAATGCTATTGAGAAAATGGAGGAATGGGAAATGTGTTTTGTCGTGTGACATGAAACCAGTTAAATCTACATAAGACATTTTTGAAAACTGAAAATCAAGAAATAGCTGTTTAAATATGTTATTCAGAAATATGTAATTAAATGTCAAATTATCAGCTAAAATAATTGAAAGTGGTGGCTTCTCAAGAAGTGAATGTATAATGAGAAAGAATAATTATTTTTCATAACAATATTTTATAGTTTTACTTGATTTATTAACTTGATTTATTAACTATGATACTTGCATATATAACACTATGCAAATACTGTAAAATTCTATAAACACTCACTGGATGACATTTCTTTTTGTTTTTTTTTTGAGTCGGAGTTTCACTCTGTCGCCCAGACTGGAGTGCTGTGGCATGCTCCCGGCCACCGCGGTCTCAACTTGCTGGGCTCCGGTGATCCTTCCGCCTCAGCCTTCCAAGTAGCGCGCCACCACACACGGCTAATTTTTTTGCTTTATTGTAGAGATAAGGTCTTGCCAAGCTGCCCAGGTGGGTCTTGAACCCGCGGGCTCAGGCAATTCACTCACCTCGGCCTTCCAAAGCGTGGGATTACAGGCTGAGCCACCGAGCCTGGCCTTGTATGACATTTCAAGGCTCATCTCACCTTTGTTATTTGAAGTGCTCAATATTACCAGCTACTTCCTCACATATGTGTACAGAGATATAGAAGAAAGGAAGTAGAAGACACTCTCTGGAGGATCAAGATGAAGACACAGCAGTATGATTTTTATACTATCTAGCTTATCCTGGTATTACTGAGGAAACTTATTTGTTAGCTAATGACCAAAATATCAAACTATCTACTAAATTAAAAATAGCCACTTTTACTTAAGAAAAATTACAAAATATCAGAAAAATTTTAAAACTCCATAAAAAGTTAAATATGCATATGATAATTTTATCATTAGGCAGTATGCTTTTCTTTTATTTGATATTGTATGAATGGTGTTTTAAAATTTGATGTATACAATAAAACATTACATAAAGCAGGACTCTATATAGTGACTTTCAATTATTCTGCCTTATAGCAATATAATTTACTTAATATTATTAGGACTTTTAAAAAATGTGCTTGTTATTCTGTTACTGTTTTTATATTACCTTTCTTTGGCAATAAATTTTAATGCTATTTTAAAGCACGACAGAAAAATCTATCTAGAGTTATTTTTTTCCCAAGGGTTAGCTCCATGGACCTGTTTATACAGTTCAAAGTCTTTTTAAGGACTCTTCTCTTTGATGTGATTCAGTGGAGAAATTAATGAAGTCAAACAAACTTGCAGAAATCTTTTAAGAGAAAACTCTGCTATAGTCTAATTTTATAAAACAGCAAAAAAAAGTCATAACAAAAACAAAACAAACACCCTTGATCTTTAGTATAGGCCAATACCAAACAAACAAAACAAAACAAAAACAAAAACCAAACAACTCTGATCTTCAGTACAGGCTGTCTCATTCTGTCTGTCTGTCTGTCTTTGTTTATATCTATACACATACGTATGCACACACACACATGCACACACAAACACACACACATCAATATGTCTTTTTATCTACCAATCATCATCATTTTCTCTATATCTATATTTAATTATATGTGCAAAGGTGTGTTGAAATGATATGGTAATAGATATTGTAAAAACCAGCTAGAGTACAATGCTATTTTCCTCCTATTTTTTCACATAATTCTGAGTTAAATATTATTAGTATATGAACATGTCTCCCGACAGTCTTAAATGTCATCCAAAGCATACTATGCATTCTCTATTGCAGTGTTCTCCAAAGAAATGCTACATAAAGACCCCTTAAATATATATTAAAATTGGAAATTACTGAGTTACTAGCTAAAAGTTATCATCTCTGGAAATTGAGGCCAGAATATATATCCTTAAAATGATCGATTCTCTATGAAAAAGTTGGAGAATCACTACCCCAGTCTATGGCATTTTCTTATGTTTGCTATACATTTCTCAGTGTGGTATATAATACTATAGCCGTTGCCAAAACAACCAGCATCTAAATTTTCGGTTCAAACAGTTAACTGAACTGTGAAAGAGTATGCAAAGTTAGAAATAATTAAATTTAAAAAGTAGTAAAGTACATTTTGTTAGATTTTACCAGTGGCTCCCTAAAGCAGTTCTACATACTAGCTGACCCAGAATATTCTGGAGGTTATTGTCTAAAACATAGATCTAGAACCTTTCCCATAACTATAAGACCTTAAGTTTTTAGACGGGGTTCTGTCTGACAGGTAATAGATAATAGTTAAAATGTTGCAAACAATATGCTTATACTGAGATTTTTTTTTTTGTTTTCAGCACAGACTTAATTTATATTTAATTATGACAAACATTTCATCATAATGGGGAATTAATTAGTTGCTGTTATAGTTTTGGGGTTTTTAAAGCATAAACCACAGCCATAATGACTGAAGGTAGATTTTCTCTAGAGTTACAAATTTAAAGTACAAGAAACCACAGAAACCCCAGAAGAAAAATGATTGTTTTAATTTGCTACTGAGCTTTGAGCTCTTATCTCTTTGGTAGAAATAAGAATTCATCTTTTAGGCTTACGGTTGCTTCTTCAAACTATGGTTCATATTTAGAACCATAAATGAAAGTTCAAAGGTTTTTTTGCTTATTTTTTAAAAGATAAGATATTAAGTTATGTGTTTTGTGAGGGAGCCGGAGAAACTTCAGAAACAAAGGTCTAAATTTAACTGCCAGAGAACACAAGGAAAAGAAAAATCCTTTCATCAAGGATAGATTTTTTTTAATATAGTAAGACCCAAGATGTTAATAATGGCTATCTATGCATTAACGGTACAATTAAAAAATATTTTCCTTTGTGTCGTTCTTTAAGATCTTCTTTTCAATAAATATCAGGCATTATCATTCTATTCAAGAAGAATTTAAATATAATTTTAATATGCTTTCCTTAATGAAAAAAGCACAAGTTCATACCCAAGTTAGAAAGTGAAAGAACAATCTGATCAGTTTGACCCATGTTCTTCATTAATTTGGAAAAGCTCCTTCACAGTAGAAATTCCTCCTAATTTTGAGGTTTGGGTTTGAAAGTTTGGTGTGTCTCTAGGAGTAAAGATCATTCTGAGAAATAGTACTATGTGGAAGAATATGTTTAATTTGACTTACCTATAGTTTTTACTTTAGGAGATAATGGAGATTTATTGGCTGAGGCGGTTAATGAAGTTGGTAGAGGAGATATTCAAGTAAAATTAGAGTATTTGATCCCTTCTGTGAGATTCCTGGAGAGATGAAACAATTTGCACTAAAGTTCAGCATATTCTTTACCTATAGATTTAGGAACATGCAGATATGGGTTTGAAAATCCCACATGGCAATCTGTTTGTTATATGTTGGTGAAGATGTAAGTACATGCTTAAACTTATTTTGAAATAACTCCTACTCATACCAAGTGATTTTTAACAAAATGGAGGTAGGTATGGAAGATTGGCAAGAAAATATTTTAAATAAGGAGCACGATTATCAAATTAGTGACTAACATTTCCAGGAAGGAATATTGATGACTTTCTGATTTTGAAAACTTAGCAGGTGTTACTATAAGTAGATCATTTGTTTAGAGTGGGTTTGTAGGCCCTGTTCTTAGAGGAATGCATTTTATTAAAAAGTCTATTTTTAAAAAAATCCCTATAGGAATCACACATATGTGAGTCAACACAAAGTTTTTAATTTATATTTTGAAATTGTATGCTTCTCTTTCATCTGAAGAAAGAAACTAGAAAGCCTTTCTTGAGGAACATGAAAGTATGAACAGATAATAACTGCTTGAATATCTCCAAGTCTATGCCCTGATTGGTCACTAAGCCTCATGACAGACAAATAAAATATCAAGATCTCATATCTCAATGGTAGTAGAAATTAAGTAGACAAAGGTTTTAGGAGAGATGACTTCTAATCACCTCATCATAATTTCCTACTCTGGTACTTCCTATGTTATTGTCTTGTAACAAAATTCACCCAAAAGTTAAAGGGCCATGGCCTGCTTCTCTTATTTCTTAATTGCTTTTGCCTGGGTGTGATTAGAATGACTGGAACCCAAGCAGTTACCTTCCTAATTATGTCATCGCAAGTGCTTGCTACTGCCTCTCTGCTTCTGTTCTTGTTACCACTACAGTCTATACTTAACACAACATCTAGATAGATTTCTTTTAAAGGTACAGCATTCTTTCTTTTAGAACTTTTCTGCTGACTCTCTTGTTTTTTCAAATATAAAACTAACGTCCTTTTAGTGGTTTACAGATCTACACAGCTTAGACGCCTCTAAAAGTTGGGTCTCATCTTTAGTAATTTTCCTCCTACTTTTTGCCTTATTCATTCTCCTCCAGTATGTCAACCTTGTTCTTTTTCTCAAACAATTCATGCTTGCTCCAGTCCTGCATTTGTTCTTTCTTCTACCTAAAACATTCTTCAAGATATCCACAGACTAATCCCCCTTATAGTCTTCAAGTTTTACATCAATGTCAGTAAGTTGCCTTGATCAACTTGTTTAAATGTGCTAATGCCTTTGCTCCATATCCTTAATTTATTTTTCTTCATGTAACTTTTCTAACTTATTATTAATTTATTGATCTTGTCTGAGGTCTGACTTAACTCATGAATAGAAAAGAAACTTCATGTTCAAATTTTGTTTTGTCAATGCCAGAGCTTCATAATGACGTACCCAGTACACTTGCACAAGGCCCCAACCTCAGAAGGATCTCTTTACTTAATGCCCTGAACTTTCCACCTCAAAATTATTAATGATTTTCTTTTTTAATGTGAATTTAGTAAGTGAAATTCACTTAATGGAGCATGTACCTGAGGCTTAGAAACAGGGTCCTGTCTCTTGTCATCTTCTTGACATTTCTGATACATTCTCAGTCATCTGCTCCCTGATCCCTGAAACCTCAGATTCTTCCTGGTTCCCTCCTGGTGCCCTCTATCCCTAGCAGATCCTTCCCATGCAGTCCTGCTTTGGACTGGCCTTTCATAATGCATTTGTTGAGACTGAGGTTCTAGCCAATCCTACCAGGTACCAGAGGTGACTACACCTTACAAACTTTATTTCAAAACTTCTCCATTTTATAACCATCAACTTATCCCTCTTATTTCTACTGAATTATAATAAGGTATAGTCACCTTTTCCTTGGATTCTGCAATGCCTGGTAGTTTCCCTCCTATTCTCTTTCTTCTTTCCAATCATTGTAAGCCCCAGGGTTAGGTTGATTTTCTTTCAGCAAATCTTGTGATTCTCTCTTTCTCAGGACATTTTAACATGTCTTTGTTTGTAGCAGTGTGTATGTGCCACAATCCTTTTATAAAGTCAATAATTTACATATATGAGTTTTAAAGAAAAGCAGTTATGAATTAGAAATAACTCTTGGTTAGCATATAAGTATAGACTTTCAAAAACTCTTTTGGTTTTTAAGAGATATGCTTATATTTTTTAAAAAGTATTATTTCATTCAAATATTATATTTCTAGATTACAAGGGTATAATTAATATTTATACCTTAATATTGATCTTATTGCAGAAAATATAAATTAATTTTTTATATAGGTGCTAAAATAAACAAATAAGCAAACAAACACATAAATAAATGTGACCAAAGAGATTCTAAGTAACGGGGAGGCAAATGTCATCATATGCATTCTAGAAAACCAGGTCTGGTAAATAAAAGTAAACTTAAAATATGTTAATATGGACAAAGACTGTTTTGAACAGTTAAATGAAGAACTACATTTCTCCTTAAGGGGAAACCAAAAGAAATTACAAGGACCCAAGTGCACCCAATAACCATTTTCTTTTTTTGCTTCTTAGTATCACCCTCAAATTAAAAGAGAGCTTTGGTTGTATCCAATAACTATGTTTCAGAGAAACTGAAAATGTGGAAAATACTGCCATAGATAGTTTGAAGCCTTATTGTGAAAAGAGCCTGCTTAAACAAATGGAAAAACATGAAAAAAGATTATAAAATAATAATTTATAATTTAATGATTATTATTAAAAAATAATCTGAAGAAAATATGATGTGGAAGTAAAGGCATTGCCGTGGCTGGAAAACAACAAACAAACCAAAAAATAAAATAAGTAAAATTAATAGGGAGAAGAAATGTTAGATGAAGAAGATAGTAGAAGGAAGAAGAAGATTATCCAAACTGAGCTGGTTCCAGTGCATGCTTTTTCCTGTATATAAATAATTTAATCTTGGCCAGGTGTGGTTGCTCACACCTGTAATCTCAGCACTTTGGAAAGCTGAGACAAAAGGATGGTTTGAGGTCAGAAATTCAAGACTAGCTTGGGAAACATGGCAAGATGCTGTCTCAAAAAAAAAAAAAAAAAAAGCTGAGCATGATTAAGTTCACCTGTATCACCTGTAGTTTCCACACCTCAGGAGGTTGAGGCAGGAGGATCACTTGAGTCCATGAGTGAGTCCAAGCTTCAGTGAGTCATAATGGTATAATAATGACATCACTGCACTCCAGCCTGGGTGACAGTGAGACCATGTGAGAGAGAGAGAGAGAGAGAGAGGGAAGGAAGGAAGGAAGGAAGGAAGGAAGGAAGGAAGGAAGGAAGGAAGGAAGGAAAGAAAAAACTCTCTTCTGTTAAAGAAAAATGAAATATTGAAATGCAAAGTTATATAAGATATTTGTATTTAACTTGTTACTGAATATGCTTTTTAATAGTTCTGACTTGATGGTGTATTAAATAGCTTCTTACCTTGTCTGGTAGAATATGTGTATTGGAAATAACATACAGATTTAAAATATTTCTTGTGAGTGAACAGCACAGAGTATATATTTTTTAAAATTTTTAGTTGTCTTTGACACAACTTGTAAAAATTGTTTTGCTATCTAAATATTATGCTGTATTTATAAATATTAATGCAGTTATTATGCTGACATTTTGAATTATTTAAGTAAATACAATTTTATATATAATCACAAAACCTTTTAGTAAATATGCCAAAATAGAGAAGTCAGGGATTATAAAAATAATAGGAATAAGCACAAAGTCTATGGTAAGGTTCTCACTCAGATTGTCTTTTATTGTGGCTTTGAGTAATTGCTTAACTTTTCTAGACCACATGTTATTGTTTGTAAAACAGGGCTAATAGGAAAATCCCCTGAGTTGTGCTTAAATGAGATAATCAATGCAAAGCATTTAAACAGAAAACGATGAGCAAATATATACTTATTATTATATTAATTTATTTGTCTCTAATAGAACAATTTGTCTACCTAGGCTTGTTTGAAAAATTAAATATTTGCATTAAGCATTGAAAGAAACAGAAGATAATGGATATATTTTTAATTTGAGTTTGGAGATGCCTTTCAAACATAATATTAAAGGAAAAATAATGAAGAAAATGTTAGCATTAGTATCATTAGCAATATAAATAACATGCTAAGTATTGTATCTCAGAAAACTTAACAAAGAAAGTTTATAACAATAATGAAATAAAACAGCAAATAAATACATGCATGCGCACACACACACACACACAAACACACATATACACTCACATGCACACTCATACCCCTCAAGTGTTCTGAAAACCACTGCTCCAAAAAATATCCCCAGTGAATGTATCAGGGAAGCAGCAGAAATATTAATGCAAAAAGTAGAAGCTCATTCAACATCTTATTGTTGCATGACTACCACAGCCTGGATTTGCTGGGCTTTGTGATCCTTCCACCTCAGCCTTCCAAATAGCTGGAACCACAGGCATGTGCCACCATGCCTGGCTATCATTCAACATCTTAGAGGAAAATGCGTTGCTTCTCTCAAGAGCAACGTAAGTGTACATCATCAATTCTGGAAATCACACTATTTATTGTACAGATCTAAATAAATCACGTGTATCGAAACATTTTCATGTTATTTACTTAAAATATTAATTTAGATTCAAATCACTCACTGAAAGGTATGTGATACTTAAATTGAGAAATAAAAATAAATATTGCCTTTTTCTCCCTTTGAAAGATTTAATATGCTTTTTTATTATGTTAATTCTTCCAAAATCATGCAAATTGAAATGTGGGAAACATTTCAAAATGTGGTCAAACAATAAGATAAAAATACACAGTTTGCATAACAGGAAATTATGCAGTCTCCCTCTGGTTTCTCACCCTGCTGCCCAGTTGACCTCGTTTCCACTCAGTTCCAGATTTTGCTCATCACTCTAAACGTTGATATTCATCTTCTCATGTGATCATTATTTTTATAGCATTTGTTTGTAATACACATTTAGGAAAGAATTATGGCTGGCATACCTTTGAGTCCTTGTATATATGAGGCTGGCTTTCAGTTGCCTTGATAAGTGAAAGACAGATTGGATAATTAAAGATACTGTTAATTTACCATACAACTCTATAATTATTGCTCATTTATCTGACAGGACAAAGTAGTATACATAATAATTTTGCAAACAGTCTAATTCTATTACTTTTTGCAGATAACATGAAATATAGTTAATAGTTTTTATAAGCTTCGATATTGTATAGGAACTTTTACTTTTTAAATACCAAGAAAAGAAAAACGAATCAAAAGAAGAAAGAAGTAAAAATGTTCTTGCATGTGACAACTTCTATTCCACAAAACCTGCAAGTGTCTGTGGTATGGAGACTTCAGTCTTTCTTCAGCTTGGGAAAAGTTTCTATTACTACAACTTCCAAATGACTTCTTATTCATTCACTCCTTCCACACTTTTTTTTTTTTTTTTTTTGAGTTGGAGTCTCACTCTGTCATCCAGACTGGAGTGCGGTGGCTGCTCCTGGCCACCGCAGCCTCGACCTGTTGGGCTCCGGTGATCCTTCCGCCTTAGCCTTCCAAGTAGCTGGAACTACTGGCGCGCACTACTACGCCCAGCTAATTTTTTATTTATTGTAGAGATGAGGTCTCGCCAAGTTGCCCAGGTGAGTCTCGAACCCGCGGGCTCAGTCAATCCACTCACCTCAGCCTTCCAAAGGCGCGGGATTACAGGATGAGCCACTGAGCCCGGCTCTTCCACACTTTTTAAACAAAAAGTGAACATTCATTGTCTAAATTTTATAGTTACTAAGTTTAAATGAATTCATCCCCATCATTTGTTTAGAATTTTTATATTTTTAAAGTTCCTCTTTCCTATAATGTTTGTGATATTAATTACTTTATGTTATTATTTTACTTATAATCTCTTCATATTTCTTTAGATATATAAAAGAGATAGGATGTGGTATGTGTACACACAGAAATAGGTATAGAAGTAAAGGTATAGGTGTACACGAATATAGATATGGATATAGTTGTACTCTCCTTTGGTCTTAAGTTGAGTTCAATGTTTAGTTAAAATCCATAAGAACAGAAAACAGATATGGTTTAAGATTATTTCTTTTAAATAATTTTTATATGACATATTTTTGCTTTTTCTTTACTTGTAAAAAGAAAACTTTGATAAGCTTAATGAATTATTTTCATAGTTTAATTCTATGTATGGATCATTTTCACACACAATATGGTTAAATCATTTTGTAGTTTAATTCTATATGTAGATCAATTTTCATGTATTCTTATATTTGAGTTTTCTACTGATAAGAGAGGTTGATATTTTTGGAGTGTGCTCTTCAAAATATTTTCACAATATTTCTTAGAAATAGGATAAAATTATGAATGAAGTAGGATAATGTTAGAGCCTTCTCTAAGAACTTAATCTGGAGAGATAGATGATCAAATTCTATGTTGTCAGTTCAGTAATTCAGTGTCATGAAATAGGTGGAAAGGAGCCAGGACTGAGTTCAACAGCAAATTGCCTCTCCATTTATATTCTTCTTTTTGCTTATTCAGAATCACTATACCAAGGGCCAACTCAATCATCAGTTAATTATCAGGGGCCCGAGAAACTCTGCTTCTTTGTAGCTGAAGTCTTCTTGGCATTACTTACTAGTAAATCATTTTAAAAATTATTTGATGTTAGAAAACTGCTATGTCAGTGAACTTCCTATGTCTTACAAAGACTTGAAATTGCTATAACTAGACCTGCACTTAGGCATCATTACAAAACTATTTTTTAATGGTTTTCTGTGCCCCTCCGTCACTTGCAGATATCTGTGTGCAGGTGAAACATGATAGGTGGGCAAGCTTCATTGGAACTCTAATATTGCCACTTTTTTTATTAATCAACATCATACTCTACATCTGGGAAGAAAGTAGTGAGTTAACAATGAATTGCTTTCAATAATTTGTTATTTCTTCTACATCTAGCATAAAAACTTGGAAACATTGGATTATGAGATTAAAGAAAACCTATTTGATTATCTCAGAAAAAGACAGCAATTTAAAATTATTTTTCATATTTGAAGGTATATGAAATACATGCTCACATATGTGTGTTCAGAAAAATATCATCTTTATAGCCTTCTTGGAGACAAATAAAAACTTGAAAACATGTTCTGGGAGAAAGACAGGTGATTGGAAACTAAGGTATCAAGAATGAACAGAACACTGTGTTACATGGGAATAAAATATCAAGAATCTTTTTGAATTGCAAAACATGTCTTTCATAACCTCCCCTGTTACTCTTTTCCCAGTAAAAAATTTCAGTTGGGTGAAGATAACATAATATATTGAACAGAGATTAAGGGGTCAAGTGAGGTGTGATTATATGGGAATCATTGGTGTATAAATGGAATTTCCATATAAATGTGTGACTGAGGTTCAGTAGGAAGAGAAGAAAGAGTGAAAAGAGAAAAGAGCTTAGGGATAAGCCTTGTGAAACACCAACATTAAATGTGCAAAATGAACCGGGCTCGGTGGCTCAGCCTGTAATCCCGCGCCTTTGGGAGGCTGAGGTGAGTCGATTGCCTGAGCCCGCGGGTTCGAGACCCGCCTGGGCAGCGAGACCTCATCTCTACAATAAATCAAAAAATCAGCTGGGCGTTTTAGCACTTGCCTGTAATTCCAGCTACTTGGAAGGCTGAGGTGGAAGGATCGCCGGAGCCCGGCAGGTCGAGGCTGCGGTGGCCGGGAGCGGCCACTGCACTCCAGTCTGAGGACAGAGTGAGACTCCAACTCAAAAAAAAAACAAAAACAAAAACAAATGTGCAAAATGAGGCACATGAGCCAGCAAAGCAGCCTGAGATCCTGTGGCCAGAAAAAAAGGAAATAGGAGCATCTGGTCCCACCAAGGCTGAAGCAGAAGTTTGTTTTAAGAAGGGCGTGGTTAGCATATCAAAGGCCCCTGATAATGAAAGAGGGTGTGACAAAGGCCACTGAGAGTTAATGTAAGACTATAAAGAGATACATCCTCTATCTTCATCTACATGGAACTCTCTGGTGACTTTTGTGAGAGAAGTTCGGGTGATTTCTTAGAGAGTTAGAAATAAACTGCAATGAGTTGAGGAATAGAATTGAAGAGAAGGATATAAAAGTAACACTTCCAAAAATGTGGCTATGAAGGGACGAAGCAAGATAAAGATAGTAATGGGGGTAAAAATTAAAAGAAATATTCAGTTTTTGAAGACTCAGGAAACTTGAAAATATTTATAGGAATGCAACACCAACAAATAGAGGGACAAGAATTATAGAATACTAGCGAATAAGTTAGTGTAACTATGAGATTTACATTGGATGAGGAGAAAATACATGAGAAAGAATAGATCTGATGGTATAGTTATTATTTATTTACTTATTCTGGAGTTGAGGTCTCACTCTGTTACCCAGTCTGGAGTATGGTGGATCAATCACAAAGATCATAGCTCGCGGCAGCCTTGAGCCCTCTGGGCCCAAGTAATTCCTCCACTTCGGCGCCTGGCACTACAGGTGTATGCACAAAGTCTGGCTCATTTTTTTTTTTTTTTTAATTTTTTGTAGAGACGAGATTTCACTATGTTGCCCAGGCTGGTCTCATGGTTCTTGGCTCAAACAATCTGCCAACCTCAGCCACCCAAGTGCTGGGATTATAGGTCTGAGTCACTGCACTTGGCCTGAGAGCATGTTTAATATAAAAATATATACAAGCTCATGTGTGTGTGTGTTTTATGCATGTTAAATGAAGAATTACTTGTTTTTACTTTGTTGATATTTCCAAGTTTCCTAATATGTGTATGACCAGTTTTTATAATTCCCAAATATGTTTTATTAATATGTGTGTGTATTATTATGTAAAATATACAAATAGTAATACTTGAAAGAGATCTGTCATATATACTTTTGTTGGAAAGTAGAACTATGGTGATTTTCTTTTAGTTTTATGTCTTTTTAGAGGTTTTCTACAATGAATATAAACTCCCTCTATACCAAAATTAAAATGTTATTTTTATAAGGGCACCCTGAACTTAGCAGGAACTGCTGCATCTAAACTTGTTTTTATTGCTTTATTCTAGATCCTTTACATAATGTGGCTTATAAAACCATCATTTAGAGGTTTTCTATGGTCTGTCAGTGTAATGGAGGACGCTAAAATAGTTCTATGGCATTTGATTAATAGTTCCTGACTAGATTCTTTCAACTTACGCCAAAGAGAAAACAGGGAGAGACAAAAAAGGTAAATTTTAAAATGTTTTCAGAATCTGAAAGTAATTTCCACTAACTCCAATCCTGATAATTTTGGTATCAAAATATACCAAATATACCAAGATAATACCTGCTGGTATTTTACTTTGCCTGTTTTACTTCGTGACATAGGTTAACCACTGAGCCCGAAATAATAAAAGGAAAGAAGTTTATGCATCCAGATATAGATTAGACAGCCAGTTCCCATATTGCACATTACATAAAAATCACATGCCTCTGATCGCTGAATTTAAAAAAATGAGATTTTATAGTTATAAAGAAATGTGGATTTTTTCCCCTTCCTTCCTGTCTTTCTTCCGTCCTTCTTTTTATTTTTAATTTGTCATTTTCCATTGGACAAAGTTTTTCTAAGAATGGAGGAAAATGAGGAAAATGATACAGAACAAGAAAATTAAAGATTGCTGAATTTAAAGAAACACCATAATGCATTTCTTTATGTCAAAGATAATTTATGAAGTCATGTGTGTGTGTGTGAGTTTGTGTGTATAAACATATAAGCTTGCAGAATAATGGGAGCATCATAGAGGATTCTCAAAGGTCAAACCACTGAAAAATTAGCATCAGAAAAGAAATTGAGAAAACTCTTAGATATACTAAGTAGAATAGAGAGAAACAATTTTTTTTGGTCAAAATATTAGAACACCTACAAATAAAATAAAGACTCAGAGGTCAGAAAAATTTAAAAAATTAAAAGACAAATTTATATTATAAGATATATAGATGATATGTGGGAGAAGTTTAAGGAGACAATCTCATTTTTAAAAATGCACAACAATGTGATTAAAAATAGTACTAACACTTTAAAATTTGACAAACATTTAACAACTTAGTTATTTTTATGAAGAGAAATACTTAACAAGAACTTCTAAAACATTTATAAAGTGTAAAAAAAATCAATATTTTCAAGACTGTTTAGTCCATTAATTCAACATTTATAAATGTATTTTAAGGAAATACATGAATATTTAAGCAAAAAATTTTTCATGACATCATCAGCTTATTAAACATTGTAAATTCTCTTAATTTCCAGATTTTGTTAAGAAAATAACACTACACGATTATGAAATAATATTGAGAGTTTCAAATCAGTTTATTTTCATGGAAAAATATTTACTACAACATAATGTTAAAGCGACAAAGAAGATTTCTAAACCATATACTTAAATGCTTCTAATTTAGCAAATATATATATATTTATGGTAGATGATTAAAATTTTTATATCTAGAAAGGAATTACTTTTGCATGGCTGAGCAAGAATAACCCGAGTCTTTCTCATATAATTAATATAAATATAAACATTTTATTGACTCAGAAATATAATGACTCAAAATATCTAGAATAATATCTTGAGAATTTTGAACGAGGGTAGGGAAAACTAGGTTGAACACAGTATGTTATAAAATTTGAAAACCAAGAGTCTGTTGTAGTAGCTTTATATTATGTCATTTCGGGTAAACTAGAAGTTAATTGACTGAAAGTCTCTTTCTTAATTAATCTGATTGAGGGATAAGAAATGTGCCAAAAAGTGTGCAACATAGAACGGAAGCAGCATTCATGTTCTTGTACACAAGGTCCATGTATGGTTAGATGGTGTTGCAGTTCACACATGGTTGAGAATGGGCAACCTCACATTGTTGACAGCTGGGCTTGCAGACTCTACATGCAGTTCCATGATGGAATACATCTGTGTTTTTAGAAAATTAGTTTATGTTTTATTTTAGAGGTGTGGGGTACAAATGAGGGTTAACTACATAAATTGCCTGGATTTAGGTGAAGCTTGAGATTCTAACTGACCCTCACTCCCCTGGTGGTGGACCAGGTACCCTTTGTGTTGTCATGTTACCCCCGTCCAGGGACTGCCAATCTCTCCATCAAATTACCAACATCATTTTTCACAGACCTGAAAACGAAAAATAGGAATTCATCACTTTTCTGCGGGTCACCTGCATCATTCAATTTGAAAACCTAGAGGCAACTCATAATTGATTTGTGTCCGAGAGAAAGGCTGCTGTGGGCTTCAGTTTATTCTTCTGAGTTCCTTTGTCCTCATGGGCTGTATTTTGTTCCATTTTGTCTTTGCTTTTTCTCACATCACGTCTATTCCCAACTGCCAGCCTTGCTATCATCAGGTCTTATACCAGACTCAGAGTGACACAGGCTTCTTAACCAGTTCCCACAATCACGTAAAGCCTATGATCTCTACGATCTGTTGAATTTTGTCTAGAGGTCTGCATCTCTGAGTGAATCCTAACAAATACAGCTACCAATATGTTACTGGCACTTGATATTCCCACTTATCAGCTGTCATTACTTATCATGGCAAGTGTATTTATCAAATATTGTGAACCACAGCATATATCTGTGCTCATTTAGCAAAAGTAAATGACTATAACTATATTGTTATATTAAGTCCTTGAAGGAGGTCATGGTGTAGACAAGTCACTATAACATGGGGAAAGATATAAAACATAATTTTAAAAATACAATATGGTGTGAAAAATGTAGCAGGTGAGGCAGGCTCTGGTATAATCTAGGGCTTAGGAACACTTATCCATAGTGTGCCGAGAAAAAAATATTTTCATATCAACTCTGTTATTTTTCCACTTATTTACAGAAATCATTGATATTCTACTTTGAGACTGACATAGATATATTTATCTTATCTTGCTTTACAATTTCTTGAAGAGTAGAAAGTCACTGTTATGAGTTTGAATTTTCTTCAGGCAAATACAGTCATGGAGTAAAATATTCTCAGGCATTTTTGTTTTCTTCTGCTAAGCAGGACTTTCATGACAATTTTCTGAATTGACAAAAGAGTTAAAGTATAAACTTGGTTTTTTATCTGAATATTACATTATTTTTTATTCTTCTCACAGACTGGAAAACACTTTGTACTCTCTGGAGTTGTTGGGAAGAAAAGGGAATTTTCGTATATATGAGATTTACTTCTGAAAACATGATTAATTTTTCTAGAAGGCAGGGCATATTTCATATAAATAGCTTTAATTTAGGCTGGGATTCATAAATCATAAGAATTAGAAAGTCTTGAATACATAATGTGAAATAAATGGTCAAGTGAGGGAATCAATAATGACAAGATCTGTTAAAAGATACGAAACCATTCATTTAAAAAATCAGAACAGACAAAACATGCATATAAAATCATGGTTAATCATCCATTTCTATAGAAATTTGAAATATCTAAAGTGTCATCTTTTTAAATAGCTAAGCTATGGTAAACTTTGTCTTTCTATTTCAAAATTCTCAAAGTTTTGCATCCTTTTTGCTTTGTCTCCAATTTTCTTGGCACAACTCATTACTGTACCAACTCAATAAAATCGAAAATAATTAAGTACTCATAAATGTCTGTGATAGTGCCCTGAATATAAAGCCAGGGAATGCTCTGTTACTGTGAGGTCAACTTCAGAATAACAGAAATATTTTGTCACAATACAAATACAATACAGCCATTCAATGTATTTTTTAAAATCAAGTAACAAATAACATTTTTTAGAAGTAAAGTGTGCATCAATTAGGAAGATCCAATAGATTGAGATCTGAAGGTTGTTTTACTGTCAAGTACTACAAAGGAAGGATTAAACAAAACCAAAATATGTACAGTTGATTCTTGTAATTTGCAGGAGTCATGGCCTATAAAGTCACCAAGTATGAACATGAGTCAGTGAATATTGATCTATGGCTTTAAGGGGGAATACAAGATTAGGTTCTTGCAAGCCTTTGGTCTCAACACTTTTGTCAACTGAAACACCATTTACAGGTTTGGTTGCCAGCATCCTCATAAACACCATCATGCAATATGCCCACCAACAGGGCTGCTCTTCCACACAACCCTTTTCTTATATAACATTTAGCAGTTATTAAGAGTCTTCTAGCCGGACTCGGTGGCTCAGACTGTAATCCCGCACCTTTGGGAGGCTGAGGTGAGTGGACTGCCTGAACCCGCAGGTTCGAGACCCGCCTGGGCAGCAAGACCTCATCTCTACAATAAATCAAAATATGAGCCGGGCATGGTAGTGCATGCCTGTAATTCCGGCTACTTGGAAGGCTGAGGCGGAAGGATCGCCGGAGCCCAGCTGGTCGAGGCTGCGGTGGCCGGGAGCAGCCACTGCATTCCAGTCTGGGTGACAGAGTGAGACTCCAACTCAAAAAAAAAAAAAAAAAAGTACCTACTACCTTCTAATATAATTACAGTTCACCCTTGAAAATCATGGATTTGAATCTTGTGAGTACACCAACACACACATTTTATTCAATAAATATATTGGAACACTTTTTGGAGATTTGCAACAATTTGAAAAAAATCTTGCAGATGAACCATGTAGCCTAGAGATATTTAAAAAATAAAAAAAAAATATATATATATATATAATTGATGTGTAAATATATGTAGTCTACTTTTTCACTTAATAACAATATATGTATAAATATATCATACATTTTTACAAAATAAACACACACATGTACTTCAGACAGACTATGCATGGTGCCACTCACAGTGGACAGAAATGCAAACAAATATAAAACTAGAGTATTAAACCATAGCTGCATACAATTAATTATAGTCCACATTGTACTACTGTGATGATTTTGTAGCCACATTCTCTAGCTATTGTGTTGAATTCAAGCATTGCCAGTAACTGCTTAAAGCACTTTGTGACACTAATTACCTCTGCGTGAGCAGTTCCTCTTTCCAGCAAATTGAATATTGCAGTAAAAGTGATCGCAGTAAAAGTTCTTGCATATTTTTCATCATGCTTACTGCAATGCCATAAACTTAGAATAACACCAATCTAACCAATGTGACAAGTCACTAGCAATGCTGGAAGTACTCTCAAGTAGCAGAGAAAAGTAATGACAGTAAAATAAAATGTTGAATTGCTTGATAGGCACCATTGATGTCTGCAGCTGCAGTTGCCCAATATTTTAAGATAAATGACTCCAGCATATGTGAGGGACATTGTAGGAAGAAAAATACAAGAAAATAAGTAAGAAAGAAAGGAAATTTATGAAGCCATCACAGCTGCTATGAAGCAGGCACAAAAACCTTGTACTTTTTGCATAATATCTTATCATCTTGCAGTAACAATGCAGTTTTATGTGGGTGCAGTGTTGCTATATGAAAGGCATACCTACCTTTCTTTCCATTGACTAGCCCAGGCTGCTTTGCCTATGAAGCAGTCTGATCTCTGTCATGTCAATAAACTTATTTTCACAAAAAGCAATTAATCAATCAAACAAGATTAATCTATATGCTCTAATATGATTCAGGACACTTAGAGCAAAAAATAAGGTGAAAGATCTAAAGCTTGAAAATTTAATGTCAGTAAAGGATGGTTTGACAATTTCAGAAAGAGATTTGTCTTTAAAAAAAGTCAAGATAACAGAAGAAGCATTTTCTGCCCACCAAGAGGAAGCAGACAAATTATCTAGAAGTCATTAATAAAAAATCAGCCAGAGCTAGGCTCGGTGGCTCATCCTGTAATCCTGCGCTTTGGGAGGCTGAGGTGAGTGGATTAACTGAGCCTGCGGGTTCGAGACCCACCTGGGCAACTTGGAGAGCCCTCATCTCTACGATAAATCAAAAAATTAGCCGGGCGTGGTAGCGCTTGCCTGTAGTTCCAGGTACTTGAAAGGCTGAGGCAGAAGGATTGCTGGAGCCCAGCAAGTGGAGGCTGCGGTGGCCAGGAGCATGCCACTGCACTCCTGTCTGGGTGACAGAGTGAGACTCCAACTCAAAAAGTAAAAAAATAAATAAATAAATAAATAAATCTCTGCCGGGCTCGGTGGCTCAGCCTGTAATCCCGCGCCTTTGGGAGGCTGAGGTGAGTGGATTGCCTGAGCCCACGGGTTTGGGACACGCCTGGGCAACTTGGCCAGACCTCATCTCTACAATAACTAAAACACCATCAGCCGGGCGTGGTAGCGCGCGCCTGTAGTTCCAGCTACTCGGAAGGCTGAGGCAGAAGGATCGCCGGAGCCCAGCAGGTCGAGGCTGCGGTGGCCGGGAGCGGCCACTGCACTTCAGTCTGGGCGACAGAGTAAGACTCCAACTCAAAAAAAAAAAAAAAAAAAAAATCTGCCAGACAGATTTTTAATGGAGATGAAGGTATTCTACTCGGCATACAAAAAAAGTTACAAAGGGAATTTATTGTAAAGAAACGGAAGTCAGCACCAGAATTTTAGGCAGAAAAGGATAGGCTAACTACTGTTTTGTGCAAATGTGGTTGACTTTATAATCAGAACTGCTCTTATCTGTAAAAGATGCTAGTCCTTGAGGAAAAATATAAGCAATAGCTACCAGTCTTTTAGTCATGCAACAGGAAGGCCAGGATAAATTGTTTTCTGAATTGGTTCCATCTATGCTTTGTCCCTGAAGTCAATAAGTATCTTGCCAGTAAGGAACTGCGTTTTAAAGTTCTTTTGATATTGGACAAAGCCCCTGGCCAACCAGAACCCCATGAATTCAAAACTGAAGGCACCAAAGTGGTAGGTTTGCTTGGCTCCAAACACAATGTTTCTAATTCAACTTCCAGGTCAGTGGGTCATAATGACCTGTAAGGATCAATACACACGATACTTTATGGAAAGAACTGTGAGCACTGTTGAAGAGAACCCTCATCCAAAGAACATCAGGAAAGTCTGCTGAAAGGATTATACCACAAAGATGCTATTGTTGTTATAGAAAAAAACTGTGGAAGTCATAAAGCCTAATAAAATACATTCCTTCCAGAAAAAAACAAAAACAATTGTGTTCAAATGCTGCACATGACTTCACAAGATTTGTGACAGAGCCAATAAAGAAAATCATGAAAGAGAATGTGATATGCAAAAATGCTATGGAGGTTGGCATCTCAAAACTCTCAAAGAAGGGCTAAAAGGTATGGATCATGGATACATTCCAGGGCTTACAGACATCACACCAGAGGAATTAACAGAAGGTGACTTGAAGGAGATGAGTGTATCTGAACCTGTGTCAACTGATGAGGAAGAAGATGTAGATAAATCAGTGTCAGAAAACAAATTGAGATTAAACAATCTGGCAAATTATCTGACTGATTATTAAAGACTGATTTTGACTTATTTTATTACAAGGACCCTTCTATGATAAAAGCACTGAAACTAAAGCAAGCACTGGAAGGAAAATTAGCTCCATATAGAAGCATTTTTAGAAAATTGCAAATGCAGGAGACACCCTTATGGAAATTGGAACTGGCAACCAATTCCTGATCAAAACTCCAAGTGCCCATGCCATAAGAGATTAGATAGACAACTGGGACCTCTTCAAATTGAAAAGCTTCTGCAAAGCAAAAGAAACCAAGAAGTGGGGAGACAACCCACAGAATGGGAAAAATATTTGCCAACTCTATATCTGACAAAGGCCTAACATCTAGCATCTACAAGGAACTCAAATATGCTGAAAGAAAAAAAGACAAAACAAAACCAAATAGCCCCATTAAACAGTGGGCAAAATACATGAATAGAAACTTCTAAAATGAAGATATACAGGCAGCCAACAGACACAAGAAAAAGTGCTCAGTCTCACTAATCATCAGAAAAATACAAATCAAAACCACATTAAGATACCACCTTACTCCAGTAAAAATGGCCATCATTAGTTGGAACTGGCAACTGATTTCTGATCAAAACCTGAAGTGCCTAGGCCATAAGAGATAAGATAGACAAGTGGGACCTCATTAAACTGACAAGCTTCTGCAAAGCCAAAGAAACCATCAAGAGAGCAGGGATACAGCCCACAGAATGGGAAAAAATATTTGCCAACTGTATATCTGACAAAGGCCTAACATCTAAGATCTACAAGGGACTCAAACACGCCGAAAGGAAAAAAACAAACAACCCCTTTAAAAAGTGGGCAAAAGACATGAATAGACACTTTTCAAAAGAAGATATATGGGCGGCCAACAGACACATGAAAAAGTGCTCAGCCTCAATCATCATTAGAGAAGTGCAAATCAAAACCACATTGAGATACCGCCTAAGCCCTGTAAGAATGACCATCATTAATAAAACAAACAACAAATAGATGCTGGTGAGGATGTGGAGAAAAAGGAACACCTCTACACTGCTGGTGGGAATGCAGACTAATACAACCTCTTTGGAAGACAGTGTGGCGATTTCTGAAAGAACTAGAAATTGACCTTCCATATGACCCAGCAATTCTCCTATTGGGAATACACCCAGAGGAACTCAAATCATTCTACAGAAAAGATACCTACACACGTTTGTTTGTTGCAGCTCTATTCACAATAGCAAAAACATGGAACCAACTGTGTTGCCCATCGAAGCTGGACTGGATTAAAAAAATTTGGTACATATACACAATGGAATATTATTCAGTCATAAAGGACAAATATGTGGACTTTGCAGCAAATTGGATGGATTTGGAATCAATCATACTCAGTGATTTATCACAAAAACAAAGAAATGAGTTCCATATGTTCTCACTCATAAGGTGACTTTGAACAATTACAATGCTATAAGAAAGTAATTGGTAGTAGTGGAAAACTGTCAGGGGAAGGAGGGGTAGGACTGGCAGTTGGGGAAAACTGCTAGGGGAGGGAGGGGCATACCTTATCAACAAGGGTACCTGTATGATCAATGTTTGTATACCTAACCCTGAATTGTACCTTACATCTTTATAATAAATTAATTAATTAAAAAAAGAATGACCATCATTAATAAAACAAACAACAACAAATGCTGGTGAGGATGCAGAGAAAAAGTAATGCTTCTACATTGCTGGTGGGAATGCAAACTAGTGCAACCTCTTTGGAAATCAGTGTGATAATTTCTGAAAGAACTAGACATTGACCTTCCACATGACCCAGCAATTCCCCTACTGGGAATATACCTGGAGGAACTCAAATCATTCTACAAAAAAGATACCTGCACATGCATGTTTATTGCAACCCTATTCACAATGGCAAAAACATGGAACCAACCGTGCTGACCATCGAAAATGGACGAGTTAAAAAATATGTGGTGCATATACAAAATGGAATATTATACAATCATAAAGAAGGGCAAACATGAGCTTTGCAGCAACTTGGATGGATTTATAGTCTATCATACTCAGTGATCTATCACAGAAACAAAAAACAGAGTACCACACCTAGTCTCCCTCATAAGCAGATCCTGAACATTTACTATAATATAAGAAAGGGGTTGGTAGTAGCGGGATACTGCTGGAGTGGCAGAGGGGGACTCAACATCAATAAGAGTACCTGATCTCAAACCAGGCAAAGTGGGGACCCAAGAGAGACCCAAACTTTGCCTGTATGATGACCACATTTATACTTAATACTGAATTGTACCCCACATCTTTAAAATAAAATAAAGAAAGGAAGAATTTGCACAGTATTTCGATAAAGCTACACTTAGTGTGCCTTCCTCTTCTGCCTCTCCTTACACATCTTCCACCTTATTCTGCCTCTGTTACCCCTGAGATGGTAAGACTAACTTCTTGGCTTACTCAATATTAAGATAATGAGGATAAAGAACTTTATGATGATCCCCTGTCACTTAATGAATAGTAAATATATTTTTTCTTCTTTATTATTTTTGTAATAGCATTTTGTTTCCTCTAGCTACTTTATTCTAAGAATACAGATAGTACACATAGCATACAAAATATATGCTAATTGAATATGTTAGTTATTATCAAGTCTTCCTGTCAACAATAGGCTAGTAATAGTTAACGTTTTTTTAAAGTCAAAACTTATATATGGATGTCTGACTGCATGGGGGTGGTCAGCAACCCAAGTCCCACATTGTTCAAGCTTCGACTTTATATCATTAATATTTGTGTCTATTTTATACTGTCACTTCCCATTAAAAGTTATGCTTCATTAGGACATTGATATTGTTAAATACTTTATTTGTCAATGTATTCCTAGCACTGAGAACTATACTTGGCTTTTTTTTTTTTTTTTGAGTTGGAGTCTCACTCTGTTGCCCAGACTGGAGTGCAGTGGCCGCTCCCGGCCACCGCAGCCTCGACCTGCTGGGCTCCGGTGATCCTTTCGCCTCTGCCTTCCAAGTAGCCGGAATTACAGGCATGCGCTACCATGCCTGGATCATTTTTTTGTTTGTTTGTTTTTATTTATTGTAGAGATGAGGTCTTGCTGCCCAGGCGGGTCTCGAACCTGCGGGCTCAGGCAATCCACTCACCTCAGCCTCCCAAAGGCGCGGGATTACAGGCTGAGCCACCAAGCCCGGCTCTATACTTGGCATTTAATGAATAGGTATTGATTGAATATTCCACACTCATTTGACAGCACGTTTCACTTATAGAAGGTGCATAAGTACTATAAATCTGCTGTAGAACATTGTGCTTATAGTTAAGGATACTGTATTGTACAAATAAAATTTGTTAAGAGGGTAGAGCTCATGTTAAGTATGCCTATCACAATTAGGTGAGTAAACAGAGATTTCATGGATAAGAAAATGAATAAATGAATGAACTTTAAGGAGTCTGGAAAAAAATCACTGAAAATTTAGCAATTTTCACCATTATTAGACTTTTTGAAGAAAATCAACTTTGAAAACTTTGAGTGGAATATAAATTCCATAAAGTGAATTTTAGATTGGTCAAATAAACTTAAATCAATTATGAAATTCTTGAATAGATTTAGGCTAGAGATTTAAAATGTATTTTGCAGGCCACAAAAAATCTACTGAAAAATTCTGAATGTTGGAAGAAAAAGAAAAAGGATCATATACAAATGGAGCCTCTTGTTAGTTGATTGTAAGTGACACAATATGTGTTAACATTGATACCTGAGGACGCTTTTTTTAAAGTATTTTTTCCTGGAAACTGAAAAGAATGAAAAGAGGAGAAAATAATATGAAAATCAGAAATAAAGCTAAAATAATTCTAGTAATTATGATAGCACCTTGTAAAATTAAAAAAATAAGATAAAATAGTTTAAAAAAATCTAACAAGTGAAGCAAAACAAGCATCCAAAAAAAAAAAAAGAAAAGAATAAAAAATAAAGAAAGGAAACTTAGCCAGAAACAAACAAAATGACTGTGAATTAATAGTGGAAATTTTATGGGAAGATGCTTTCATTAGTTTACTTTTAGTAAACAAATTTAAACAGTTTGGCAACCTATTTTTTCTTGGGTTAACAGTATATTTTATATAATATTTGGCTCCTTAATCCTTCATGCAATTCTGAACCCACTGCCTCTTCACATATAAATGTGAAGGTTGCTTATGTGATAAGCAAACTAAATCACATATGTTATTGCTTTTTCTTGCACAGTATCTCAAAAATATTAGGGGTAAGTTATCTTAAACAAATTCTGAAAAGGGGTCACATTCTAAATATTTTAAAAATTCAAGTTTAATAGAATCCAACTGTTCTAACAGCCTACTGATAAATGTGTTTAATTTCTTTTTTGTTTTTTGGTAAAATTTATATTTTGTTTCTTCTTTTTTACTTGACAACACTGCATTATGTATAAACCTACAGGCCTATAACATTTACAAGTATCACTTCATTTGCAAGTGTCCCAGAAATACAACTGAACATATGGGTAAATACACAAAATTTCCCAACACATAACTAATAGAAAATGTGCAGCACATGGTTACATTCAGAAGCCCGTGACATGATGTATTCTTTCATCAGAAGAGCAGCTTTGTGTATGAACACACAGTAGTGACAACCAAGAGACACTGTTGAATGTGATTGATTACCTTTGATGTAGTCTATTGTAATAGTCCCAGAACATGGCAAATGATTTAATAGAAGGGATAAGCCGGTAGAGTGATATAAGGACAAACCAAACAGATGCCTGTTGAAAAGTAGGACTCCCTCAGAAAACATCCTTGAAAATCAAGTACAATCAGCCTTCCATATCTGTGAGTTTTGCATCCCTGAATTCAATAAATCTTGGACTGAAACTATTCAGAGAAAAGAAAATCAACAATAATTGTGACTGTACTAAAAAAGTACAGAATTTTTCCCTTGTCATTATTTTATGTTGCTAAAAATATTTAGCTAGCTTTAATGTTGCATTAGGTATTATAAATAATCTAGATGTGATTTAAAGTATCAGGGATGATATGCATCTGTAACATGCAAATACTATGCCATTTCATATGAATAAGGGACTTTCGCATACATGGATTTTGGTATCTGCAGGAGTCAGATACCGAGGGTCGACTCTAATCTTCATTAGCCAGGCTTCCTTTAATTTTATTGATACAGTGAAATTTGAAAGAAAAAAAAGTTTTGTTATTAAATTATGGATTAGGTCACAGAAGAAATCATGCTAGGCCAAAATAAGCATTTCCTATCATCAGAGTTCATAGGAATTTCTAGAAATCTGTGTCACCTCTAATTTGGATACTAGTAAAAGAGAGCGTTCTATTGCCTTTTGTGTCTTTTCTTTATAGGTAGAGTTTTTAAGTAAAATATTTATCAGAGTTTCTAGTCTTACCACAATTTCAATACTTGCACTGTTAAGCCTTTGGAAACAACTAACGATGGTCTGAATATCTTATTTTAGAAAGTAGGAAATCAAGCCTTAATAAAATTGCCCAATTTGTTGATACAAAGACCAGAACTGAAAAGAAAACCCTCTGACTTTGATAATCCTTATTCTTTAGCACAGGGTCTCTCTGGCTAATTGCAGCACTAAATGCTCATACCAGGGTGCTTCTTTGTCTCTGGTACTGCCACATTCATTACATTCTCTAGAGATTTTTCAGATTTCCCATTTTCATCACATTCCTTACAGATTTCTTCAGATTTTGTTTCTACACCCCAGCTAATGTAGATCCACGAGATTACAATTTCTAATATTGAAGAGATTTATCTTAGTGTTAACAATCACATATGTATTTTAATATGCAGGTAAGTACTGAAAAATATTATTGTCATTTTTTAAGTTATCAAACTCTAGATAGATCTAACGCTGAAAAAACAAGAAAATATTTTCTCCTGGCTTCAAAAGTAATACAAGGTAATTATGGAAAAGAATGAAAATATAAAAACTATAAAGACAAATTTAAAAATCCAATAGTTATCTAAGTGCATTTTACTTATGAAACTCTGCATTTTACTACACAGACACTTGTATATCTATCACTACAAACAACATGTATAACAGTTCAACTACTGCAAAAAATTCTCTCATGCTCTCTGTAATCAACCATTACCTTTTCTTCCTGTCCCTGGTACCCACTGATCAGTCCTTTCTAGTTTCGCCTTTTCTAGCTGGTTTAAAGGTGGAATAAGACAGTACATATCATTTTGAAAAAAGAAGATGATTTATATGGTAAAAGTTCTCATATTGTTAGAGTTGTCTCAATATGCTAAAATGAAAGTTAATCGTTGATTAAAGAATATAGTAGAGTTTTATCTTTAAGGGCAAAAGGACATTATGAACATTTTATCACGTCACAGATGTGTGTTTGTGTGTATGTAAGTTGACAGTTCATCTTTTATCTCATTTAATCATCCAGATCTTATGGGATATATATTTTTATTACCAACCTTTTGCATATAAATAAACTAAAGCACAGTTAAATAACTTAACCAAAGCCAATTTGGAATTCTTATCCATGTAATTCTGGCATCGGATTCTGTGTTTCTAGTAACACTTAATATGTGGCATGTGTTCTGGTATAATGAGTTTGTTCTTAATAATTTTCTATAGTATAAATTGTTTGTTTACTTATATAAATAAAATACAGCATTCCCATCATCACAAAAGGATTAGGGCTCTTTCAAAGTGCTCATTTGGATTCATCTTTGAATTAATTCAACCTGGAAATTACAATTTTGCTATGAGTAGATGACATCATTTTCTTCACCCTGTAAATAAGTTTTATCTACTTGAGGATAATTAGAAATAATGAAATATTATTAATATCTGCCTTTATGTGTGTTCCAAGGAGGGCTATATTCAAAGTTAGTTAAATTCCTCTTGCATGTGACATCTTTCATCATTGGCAAAGTGGTCAAGATATCATTGCTTTGTGATTCCAAAATAAAGACAGTCCTTCATATATTTGTATAGAAATCAGAAAATGAACAATAGCATGTGTCACAACTGTTCATTATATAGTTCTCTTTGGAGCTGTATTTTTTGCATTTCTTATGACTCATCATCATTTAAACAACTTTATTGAGGTACAGTTGGCATACAAAGCATTGCACATGTTTAATGCATACAGTTTGATGAGTTTGGACATATGTATGCACACTGGACACTGTCACCACTGTTCAGATAATACACATATCTATCATCTCTAAAAGGTTCCTTGTGCTGCACCTTTTTTTATGGGGGGAGTAAGTAGACTTAACATACAACCTACCCTCAACACATTTTTAATTGCAAAATACCATGTCATTAACTATAGAAACTACGTTGTACAGTAGATCACTAAACATATGCATCTTGCGTAACTGAAACTTTATACCTATGGACACCAATTCTCCACTTCCATCTACCTGGCAATCACTATTCTATTTTCACTTTTTGTGAATGACTATTTTAGATGACTTGTATAAACAGAATCATACAGTATTTGTCTTTCTGAGACTGGCTCATTTCACTTAGCATAAGGTCTTCCAGGTTCATTCATGTTGTCAATTTTCTTAAGCATGAATAATATTTTGTTGCATATATATTCCACATTTTCTGTATCCATCTATTGGTTGATAGATATTTGAGCTATTTCTACATCTTGGCTATAGTGAATAATGCTGCAGTACAGATATATCTTTGATATTCTGGTTTTAATTGTTTCATTTTTTTTAACTACAAAGTGGGATTGTTGGGTGATTTGGTAGTTCTGTTAAGTTATTTTAGGAACTTCCATACTCTTATCTATAGTGGGTGCACCATCACATTTAGAGTATGCAACTATGTTAACTTCATAATAAAATAATATTTTATTTAAATATTTATTTGAGTTAATATTGCAAAAATATCTTGTAATTATGCAAAATAAAGGTAGATAGGATAAAAGAAATGCAAAACTTTATTTAAAAACCTATTTGAACTCAAATCTATTTAGAGTCTCTGAGGCCAACTAAAGAAAAAAAAAGTAGAAATGATAAGAAAGAACTATATGTCAACACATCTCTTTTTAGATTTGTTTAAGAACTGGTTAAATGTTTGTGAAATGGCTAATGCCAAATCTTTGTCAGAGCAAATTTATTTAAATTAAAACTATTGATTAAATTTATTACCAGTTGCATGTATGGAAGTGAACTTTTACTACAAAGAGAGTAGCATTTTGCCTGCTTTCTGAGCAAATCTGATGTTAAGGACTATTAAGAGATTATCTAAATTATATGTGGCCATCGTAGAATTATAGTGAAATACACAGGTTTACCCTTAAAATAAAGTGAAATAACGTGTTGTTATTTTAAAAGTGACAATAATAAGTAACTGAAACTTTGGGTTTGGGAACTTCACATTTTGGTGGCTATTTTTAACCCGATGCCTTACGAATAATTTAGCTCTTTATCTCACCTATTTTATTATTTTAAATATTATTGCCATATTTAGGATTAGAACCAAATATGATAAATTATCAGATAATTTGATAGCAGTATTAATTTGATTAATTACATAGAATGGTCAATAGTTTTACTATTTTGACTTTAAAATAATTTGTCAATATTTCTACTATTTTGACTTTAAAAAAACTTCCCCATAAGTTTCTTTCCTTATAAAATGTAATTAGTATGTTAACAAGTTTGAGTGCTTATTGTGTTCAAAACACAAAATATATTTTAATTGCCCACTCTCACAATTTTACTGAGTGGAGCCATTTCCCTGGATTGTTATTTTATCTATGGCTTCTGCTTGCTTTAGGGTGACAGATATACCTGCAGTCATTTTAAGACACAAACAAAATGCTCATTCTGTAAATAGAAGGCCCAGATCAAATTAATAACAACATAAATTCCCAATTTGGTTTATTTGTTTACTTATTTATGTATTTATTTATTTTTAACTTTAAAATTTTTATTTTAAAATTGTGGGGTACAATTCAGGGTTGGGTATACAAATATTCATTGTGCAGGTACCCTTGTGGATGAGGTGTGCCCCCCCTTTCCCAGGCAGATTCTTACTGCTGCCAATTTCACCTCGCCACCCCCCAATACCTTGGCTTGAGTATCAATGTGATGTAAGCTTCATAAAATGATTTGGAGAGAGTTTCATCTTTCTCAATCACCTGGAATATTTTTAATAGGATTGGTATCAGTTCCTCCTTGTAAGTTTTATAGAATTCTGCTGAAAAGTCAACTGGTCCAGGGTTTTTTTTTGTGTGTAGGTAGTTTTCTTATGACATATTCAATATCTTGGATTTCTATTGGTCTATTTAGGGTCTTGATTTCTTCTTGTTTCAACCTGGGGAGGATGTGTAATGTCAGAAAGTCCTCCATTTCCTTTAGGTTTTCAAGTTTGTTTCTATACCAGTGTACATAGCAATCTCTGATAATCTTTCGTATTTCTTCAGGGTCAGTTCTGACTTCATCTGTTGTGTCTCTGATTGAGTTTATTTAGGCTTTTTCTCTCTTTTTCTTGGTCAGTCTAGCTAGGGGACCATCAATCTTGTTTATCCTTTCAAAGAATCAGCTTTTTGTTTCATTGATTTTTTTTGTTTGTTTTTTTGTATTATTATTTTGTCTCTTATGTCCCGGATTGGGGCTTTTATTTTGGTGATCTAGATTCTTATGCTGAAGTTAGGGTTTTGGTGGTCTTGCTTTTCCAGCTTCCTTAGGTAACTTGTTAGGCTGCTAACTTGTAATCATTCTGGTTTTTTGCATGTGTGTTTGTAGAGATATGAATTCCCCTTTACTGCTTTCATGGTATCCTAGAGATTACAATAAGATGTTTCTTCATTTTGATTTGTTTCCAGGTATCTTTTAATTGCTGTTTTGATTTCCATGTTGATTCAGGAGTTGCTTAGCATCATGCTGTTTAGTGTCCCTGTCTTTGTGGATTTGGGGGGATCTTTGTTGGTGTGGATATTTATTTTTATTTCACTGTGGTCTGAGAAGGTGCATGGCTAGATTTCAATCTTATGAAATTTGTTTATGCTTGATTTATGGTCAAGGATGTGGTCAATTTTAGAGTACATTTCATGTAGTGATGAGTAGAATGCATATACTGTGGTCATTGGGTGAATTGTTCTGTAGGTATCATTTAAGTAGATTTGGTCAAGAGTCATATTGAGGTTCCAGATCTCCTTGCTGATTTTTTGTTTTAATGATCTGTCTAGGGTTGAGAGTGGGGTATAAAAGTCCCCAGCTATGATAGTGTTAGAGGCAATATCTTTTTTTAAGAGCTGTTTTATGAAAGTTGGTGCTCCTGTGTTGAGTGCATATATGTTTAGGATGGATATTTCTTGTTGATGGATTGAACCTTTTATCAGTATATGCTGACCGTCTGTATTTTTTAAATTTTTGATAGCTTAAAGGGTATTTTGTCTGATATTAAGATCCCAGCTCTTTCTTTCATTTGTGTTCCATTTACCTGAAATTTTGCTTCCCCTCTTCTTACTTTGTGTCTGTAAGTGTCCTTTCTGGTGAGATGAGTCTCTTAGAGACAATATAAAAGTGCTAAATATATTTTATAAAAATATAAAAATAATGTTGCCTCATGACATTTTATCCATTTTGCCTTTCTATGTCTCTTCAGTGGTGCATTTAATCCATTCACATTCAGGCCAATTATTGAAATGTGAGTGTGTATCCCTGTCATGAGGTTCTTATACAGTTGTTGTTCCTGTTTATTTGTTGTCTTTCTTTTGATTTTTGGGTTGATTGATGTGTGTTTTCAATCTTTTTCCTGCACTCTTGTCAAGAATGTTGTCATACTTTTTCCCTTTCTTCTGTGTTTAATACTTTATTAAGTATTTCTTGTAGAGCTGGTCTAGAGGCAGCATAAGTTCTTAGGGACTGAATGTCTGGGGAAGTTTTTAATTCTCTCTCACTGATGAAGCTTAACTTAGCTAGGGAGGCTATTCTTGGTTGAAATTGCTTTACTTTGAGAACTTTGAAGACTGGGTTCTATGTTCTCCTAGTCTGAAGTTTTTCTGTAAGTCAATCTGCTGCTATTCTAATTGGTCCTCCTCAGTTAGGTAGTCTGACCTTTTTTTCTTGCTGTCTTTAGGATTTTCTCTTTTATACCTATTTTGTTTAGGTGAATTATTTCGGGTCTAGGAGTTTGTCTTCTTGCTTCTTGTCTTGCAGGGGTTCTCAGAATCTCTTGTTTTTGAATGGTTGCATTACTGATGTGATGAGGGAAGTTTTCTTAAATAATTTTATGGAATGTTTTTTCCAGGGAGGGCTTTGTCTCTCTTTCTGCCTCAGGAAGTCCAATTACTCTTAGGTTCGGCCTCTTGAAAGAATTGCTCACCTCTTGAAGGTTTTGCTCTGTTTTTTAAGCTTCATTTCTATGTTTTTGACAGTTTGGGTTAGTTCTATATTTTGGTCCTGACTCTGAGATTCTTTCTTCTTGGCTAATTCTGCTTTCCATGCTTATCAGTTTGTTATTTATTTCATTCACAGTATTCTTTACTGCTGCTATCTCAGTTATCAACTCTTTCCAATTTTCCTCTTATCTCTCCTCAGTTCTATTTAGTGCCTCTATTAATGTCTTGATATCTGGGTTTGTAGGTTGATCCCAGTCATTCTGGGGGCTCTTCGTTGCTTGCATTCTGAAGTCTGTTTTCTCAGTGTCTGACCTCCCAGGAGTCTGTATGAGACCCATATTCTTCTTGTGGTTTTTCTTCATTTGTGTAGATTTTCCTCCCCTCCATGTTTTTTTTTCTCTTCTTTGTTTCTGTTGCTCAGGAATGGTGGGTTGCTTTTACTTCTTTTGCTCAATCACCTATTCTTGCTTATGTGGATCCTCTGACTTTGTTCAATTCTGAAACTGGACTGTGGGTTGGGGCTGTACTTTTTGCAATCTTGAGATTTAATTGAGGGGGGAGCTGTGATTCAAAATCTATCTGCAGATCTCAGTATCCATCACAGGTGTATGGGTACCCTGGAACCCACTTCCTACTGCCTATACTCTGTGCATGCAGTGAGTGTATAGGTTTGCTCCCTGAAAGCAAAACGAGGTAAAGAGAAAGGAAACGAATGGAAAAAGGAAGGAGGGGGGCTAGAGAAAGGTGGAGAGAGAGAAGAGTAAGAGAGAAAACAGACAGACATACTGACTAACAAATGAAAAGAAACACAAAGACAGAAAAGAATTTTAAAAAACTAAAATATACAGACAATCATACAAACAGACAAACCAACAAAGACCTCACTATTGATGTACTCTTCCCATACACAAACAGGAAGTCTAAAGAAAGAAAAAAATCAGCAAAATAACAGAAACAAAGCAAGTATGAAGATGCTATAAGAAACAGAAAGAGAGAAAAGAACTAAAACAAACAAACAAAAAACCAAAAATGAGCAAAACAAACAGACAAAAAACAAAAATGAAAAAATAAAGATAAGGAGCCAAACTTGCTCTGAGGTCATTTCTGTAAGTCCAATGCCCTTTCCGTTCAGATCTCTAACTCTTAGCACAGGCTGATATGGTTGCTCAATGCTTGGGTCAGATGCCCAAGGCCTGCTGTGAAAGGAGGTTGGATCAGTTCTGTACTCACCAGCCTTGCTGCTTGTCAAGTCTGCCACTAAGAGCTGACCTGTCTGTGTCTGATCCAGCATGGGGGAGGGGCTTCTGTCTCTCCAATTTGATGAGATTACCTTAGGCCCCAAATTGGAGGATAGGTGGAGCTGGGTGGAGCTGGGCGGTGCGATGCAGGTGTCTGCCTAGTCCTGGGACAGAGAAAATAGCTGCTCTCACCATTTCTTCACTGGGCATGGGGCTTCTCTCCAGCTCCCCCAGAACTTTTCTTTCCACTGATTGGATTCAGGGCTCTAGCTGATTTGTTATAGCAGGTGATGGTGTGGGCCAGGTGCCAGGTGATAAGAATCAACTGGATTTGGCAGGCTTTTCTCAGGAGAGTCCTGTGAACAGCAGATGATCTTGCATGCTACAGGGCGGTGGGGGCTTGCAGTCACCTTCAGAGGAGGGCCTCCAGGTGCATGAACCCGAGTCTCCCCTCAGACAAACTTTCACTCTCTCACCAGTACACACTCATGCAGAGAAACTTTATGGACACTTGGTTTTGCGGAGACTCTCATAGTCCAACATGTATGGTCACCATCTTGTCTGGACCCCCCCCAATTTGGTTTAATATAAATAACGTTCTCCTTCTCCCAGGTGTGCATACTTTCAGAGTGTAAGGCACTTGGCTCTCCTGTTTATTTTCTGTTTTCTTTGTTAGTGTTGCCATGTGAGTATATGTGTGTGTGAGTGTGTGTATGTGTGTGTGTGTGTGTGTGTGTGTGTGTGTGCGTGTGTGTGAGAGAGAGAGAGAGAGTGTGTGTGAGAGAGAGAGAGAGAGAGAAACAGTTTTGTAAACATTTTAATATTCAATATTATTTTCAATTGTCTTACAGATCAACACCAGCATTTCTGACTTAGGAATCTATTAAAATCTTTTAGCTAGAGCTGGTCAAGCTCATAGAAACACATTTTTTTCCACATTAGAAAAAATGTATTTGCTTCAACTTAGTTCAATCACAGGACACAAGCTATATTACCTTAAGTACTATTAAGACTTAGGTTGCAGTAAACAAAAACATAATGCATTGCAAGTCACTTTTTTTTTAAAAACCTGTGTTCGCAGGTCAGTTAACACTTACCTCTGGTGCCTTCTGTCAGATAGATGTGACTGATAGCAGAGAAGAATAATACTAATGCTATTCTTTGAACTTCTGTAAGGATCAGTAGCCATTGTGGCTGCCTGGCTATCGCTTTTTCAGGTTGGAGAAGTGAGATCAGCATCTGGCAAGGGCTTAGCATTCTTACGGTCCCTTTTTTGCTGTTGTCTTTTTTTATACCTTTATTTTATTTTATTTTAAAGAAGTGGAGTAAAATTCAGGGTTAGGTATACAAATGTTGATTATGCAGGTACCCTTGTAGATGAGGTGTGCCCCTCCCTCCCCTAACAGTTTCCCACAACTGCCAATCCCACCCCTCCCTCATCTGGCAGTTTTCCACTACTGTCAATCCCTTTCTTATAGAATTATGATAAGTGTTCAAGGTCTGCTTATGAGTGAGAACACATGGTACTCTGTTCTTTGTTTCTGTGATAGATCACTGCAAATGATCAACTCTAAATCCATCCAAGTTGCTGTGAAGTCCATATGTTTGTCCTTCTTTATGGCTGCATAATATTCCATTGCGTATATGTACCACATTTTTTTAATCCAGTTCAGCTTTAATGGGCAGCATGGCTGGTTCCATGTTTTTGCAATTGTGAATAGAGTTGCAACAAACATATATGAGAAGGTATATTTTTCATAGAATGATTTGATTTCTTCTGGGTGTATTCCCAATATGGGAATTGCAGGGTCCTATGGAAGGTCAATTTCTAGTTCTTTCAGAAATTGCTATACTGTCTTCCAGAGAAGTTGCACTAGTTTGCATTCCCACCAGTAGTGTGGAAGCCTTCCTTTTTCTCCATAGCCCAAATACAGGGCATAGCAGCCAAAAGTATCATAGAAAACATCAACAAAACATAAAGCTGGTTCTTGTGAGAATTAACAAGATTGATGAACCCCTAGTCAGAATGGCCAAGGAAAAAAGAGAAAAAGTCCAAATAAACACAATCAGAAATACAAAAGATCAAGTCACAACTGAACCCAAAGAAATACAAAACATCATCAGAGATTACTATGTACACCTATATGCAAACAAATTTGATAACCTAAATGAAATGGAGGGCTCTCTGACATCACACAACCTCCCTGGGTTGAAACCAGAAGACATGGAGACACTAAATCGATCAACAACAACCTAGAAAATTGACTCTGTCATATGAAAACTACCTACAAAAAAAAGCCCTTGTCCGGATGACTTTCCAGCATATACACGGCATATGTGGTACATATACACAGCATATGTGGTACATATACACAATGGAATATTATGCAGTCATAAAGAACAAACATAAGGACTTTACAGCAACTTGGATGGATTTAGAGTTGATCATATGCAGTGATCTATCACGGAAACATAGAACAGAGTACCATGTGTTCTCAAAAAATGTATAAGGAGGAGCTAATACCAATTCTATTGAAAGTATTCCAGGCAATTGAGAAAGATTGAATTCTCCCCAAATCATTTTATGAAAATAACATCACACTGATACCCAAAAAGGTAAAGATCCAACAAAAAAAGAGAACTACAGGCCAATATCCCTTATGAAAATAGATGCAAAATTGGATCCAAAACCACATCTCAAAAATCATCCACCATAACCAAGTAGGCTTCATCCCGAGGATGAAAGGCTGGTTCAACATTCACAAGACCACAGATATAATTAAATATATCAACAGATGTAAAAACAAGAACCGCATGATTATCTCATTAGATGGGGAAAAAACTTTTGATAAAATCCAGCATCCCTTCTTGATAAAAACACTCAAACACCCAGGTATAGATGGAACATGCCTCAAAATATTAAGTGCCATCTATGATAAACCCACAGCTAACATATTGCTAAATGGACAGAAACTGAAAACATTTCCCCTGAAAACTGAAACAAGCCAAGGCTGCCCATTCTCACTCCTCTTGTTCAACACTGTGTTGGAAGTTTTAAAGGCAATTAGACAAGAGAAGGAAATCATGGGTATCCAAATCATCATTAATTTTGTTTTATAGATTTGGGGTACCATTCAGGATTAGGTATACAAGTGGTTATCATACAGGTAAATGGTTTTTGCTGTTATCTCTTAATCAGGACTTGCTACCTGCTTTCTACCTCTGTCATTTTCAATTGCCAAGAGTGTGATAATTTCCAAAAGGCTTATGTTCTTTTATGAAAAATCTTATATTAAAAGTTAGAATTCATGTATACACATTTTATTGGTTCAACTATTGTCTTTGGTTTCAGGGTATTCATTAAAATGCAAATTTTAATGGAAATTTTTCTTATGTCATAGATAAAACATCTTTAAGGAAATAATTCAAAATGAGTCAGGGTAAAAGATTTGAATGAATCTCCACTTTCCCAGTGTACAATGACAATGGCAACATTGTTTTAAAAGTTTCTTATCCTATAGGGTGAACATGTTAATGTGTTATTGTTTTATTTATTTATTTATTTTTGGTAAATGTTCAATTCACCGCTATTGTCAGTTTTTATAATGAACTATTCGTGGTTTTCAGAATAATTTGAAAAAGCTTTCTACATAAATGTCTGTCTCTTCAACATATAGAGTAAATTATTTCCTCAATTTGTTACCTGCTTTTATGATATATTTGAAAGGGATCAAATTCACCAATATTTCTATCAATTCTTCCAGCTTATGCTAATGTATTATTTTCTTTCAGATTAATTTTATAATAAGTATATATAAACTAATAAACAACTTATATATACGTATGTGAATAAGCATCACATGTATATATGTTACATATATATTTTTTAATATTCTTTTTTTTTCTCCTGGAACAAATCCCTATTATGAATTTTGATTTAATAAATAATTACTGCACTGCTTGTCTGTATATGTTTTCTTTAGTTTAGGATTGTTGCACCCATTTTTACAAATAATATAGGACTGTACAATTCTCTCATTTTTTCTAGTACTGTGAAATTTTGGAATGAGTTTTATATCAGATATATGAATTGGATTGGAGGAAATTTTCTTGTTTCATTCTGACTGAAAAAATACATTAAATATGAAGTTAATTAGCAATACATTTCATGTGTGTAAGTAAAGCATTTTATTGTTCACTTAGGGAAGATCAATACAGTCTGGATGATACAATGCTCAATTAGACTAAAGCAAGCAATAAAATAGCCTTACCACACATTAAATACTGCAAGAACATTTCAATGAGAAGTGTATATGTTTACTAATTAGAAAAGCCTGACCAATTTAAATATATGTTGAGGCTCTATGACACAAAGTATAAAGTTGTTCAACATTATTACACAGTATTTAGTATGTAATTTTTAAACAAGCATCAATGATGAAATGATGCATTGATTCATCTTTTGAGTAGTTTTTAGGGAGTATAAACCCTTTCTTCGAGTGAATTTGTCCATATTAGAGAGAGTGTCAATAATTTTATTGTATTTTACTTTCTAATAATGAAAGGCTTCACTTTTCCAACCTGTACTACCTGCTTTTCCAAGACATATAGCTTAGATAAGAGATTCCTTGCATTACAAATAAATTTACTTAATAAATCAGAAGTTCTTACCTAGGGTTATCTCACAATAGGTTTTCTGATTTCTATAAACAAACAAACAAACAAACAAAATAAACAGTTTCCCAGTGGCTTATTCACATTTTGTAAAGTAGATCAAGCAATTGACAGCATATATACACTATGATTCCAAGTTTAACACAAGATCAGCACACATTTTATCATCAATGACATTAAATCATTCTAAATTAATCAGCGGCATATTGAATTTCTTTGTAAAATCTAGTGAGGAAACTAAACTTAGAAAGTCACAATTGTTTCTACAGATGGTTTAGGATTTAATACTTGGATGAAAGAAGCAAACAAACATTAGGTAAGATGGAATAAAATAAATATTATAAGACTGATATATACAATATGCCATGGGCATTTAAAGAAGGAAGTAAATATAGAAAATAAAGAAAATAAAATTCAGAAATTTAAATAAAATTATACAGCAAAAATTTGAGCTGCAAAAATGTTAAAGTTCAAAATAACCATAGAGGGGAAAGGGGCAAGATGACTTCGGATCCAGTTGGAGTGTAAGAGTCTCTGCATAGGTGAGCAAATGAAAAAACTAATCTGTGTCCATTTGTGTGCAAGTAGGTGAACAAATGTCCAACTGACGGGGGACAAAAAATCAAGTTCCCAGGGTCCCCTTGCAAAAAAGTGCTCTGAACTTGGCACCCACTGTGTGCAGAAGGATCCACCATCCCCAGGGTATCTTCTAGGAAAAGGCAGAAGAGATTAGCTGCCTCTAATCACCCGGTACCTGGCTCACACCATTACCTGTGGCAACAGGCTAGGCACTGGTGGCAGGGATCATGGAGGAAGAACAAGGTGGAAATCTGGAGCTAAGCCCTACCAGAGGAAAAAAGTCATAGGCTGTCACCATTTTCTCTGTCCTCCTCCTTTCCCTTTTTTACTCTCCTTCTTCCCTCTCTTTTTTCTTCTTATACCCTGTCTTGAACTCTGGGGCTATGTAAGCATACCCACTGTAAAATCATTGTGTAGAGATGGAGAGCAAGTCCCAGCTTGCCCATTCACCAGATAGCAAACATTATGCCCTGCCAATAGGTTCTGAATCCTTGAAGCCCTCCCAACCCCTAGTAAGTGCTAAAAATTGTAAAGAGCACAATGTCTCATCCCCAGCCCTACTTCAGAATTAAACAAATTTGGAGCCACAGCTCAAGGAAGGAAAAAAGGTAGAGGAAATATCAGAAGTGACTGCTTTTCCATTTTCCACTGAGCAATGGAATTAAAGAGAAAGATAAGAGAACTGCTATAAATGAAGAAAAATCAACAAAGAACTGCTGGTAACCATAAGAGCCCCAGCAGAAAGTCAGTGCTAGAAAGAACAGCTACTGGGGACAAACAATGGCTATCTCCTAGAACAACAGTACTCAGAAGGTACTTACAGAGATGAGAGAATTGTTGGATAGAATGAATAAAAAACAAGAAATGCAAAGGCTAAAACTAAATGAAATTGCAACAAAGCCTGACAAACTCAAGAAGCATACTTAGAAAAAACAGAAATAAAGAACTCCATCCAAGAAACAAATAACAAGCTGAAAAGCATGGGGAGCAGAAGTGACCAAGCAGAAGAAATAATCTCAGAGCTGGAAGACCAAAATATGGACTTAACCCAATCTATTAAAAAATATAGAAAAATATTTAAGAAAAAACTCTGCAAGGGATGTGTAACTTTATTAAGTAACCATACGTACGTCTTATAAGAATACCTGAAATAGTAAAAGAAACAGAAGACACTCTGGCAAAAACATTCCATGAGGTAATTCAAGAGATGACTATACAAGCATAAGAAATTCAGAGAACCCCAGAAAGACATCTTATGAGAAGACCAACCCCTAGACACATAGTAATTCACCTACACAAAGTAGGTATAAGATAAAAAATCCTAAAGGCAGCAAAGGAAACATTCCAACTACCTACTGGGGAGATCAAACAGAATTGCTGCAGACTTATCTGCAGAAACACTGGAGGTGAGAATAAATTGGGCCCCACTCTTTGATGTCCTCAAAGATAAACAATTTCAGTCAAGAATCTCTTACCCAATCAAGCAAGTTTTATCAGTGATGGAGAATTAAAATACTTCCCAGACATCCAAACTCTAAAAGAATATGCTGCTTTGAGACCAGCTCTACAGGAAAAAGCTCTACTGAGAAAAGCTCTACTGAGAAAAGAAGAAAAAAGAAATAAAAGAAAGACCATATATTTCACAAGATCACAAACAAACACAGAAGCAGCAGAACACATAGTAGCTCACAAAAATGAAAACACATGCATGTAGCCTTATAATAGCATCATGACAGGGTCAAACTTTCACATTTCAATAATCAACCTGAATATGAATTGACTAAATGCACCAATGAAAAGACAGAATGGGAAACGAGATTATAAAACATGATCCAGTAATTTGCTTTCTCCAGGAAACTCATCTCACCACAAAGGATGTCCATAGACTCAAAGTTAGGGGATGAAAAACAAATTTTCAGGTGAATGGATCACAAAAGAAGGCAGGAATCATGATTTTAATACCAAACAAAACAACTTTTAAGCTATCAAAAATTTAAAAAGATAAGGAAGGACACTACATAATGATAAAAGTTTTAATCCATCAGCAAGAAATATCCATCTGAAACATATATGCACCCAACACAGGTGCACCAGTTTTTATAATGCAGCTACTAAGTAAACTAAAAAAAAATTGACTCTAACACAATAATAGCTGGAGGTTTGACTAGTCTACTAACAACCCTAGATCGACCATCAAGGCAAAAAATATCAGCCAAGAGATGCAGAACCTCAACTTGACTCTTGGCCAAATGTACTTAATAGATACCTACAGAATACTCTACCCAAAAACCTTGGTATATGTGATATACCATATGAAATGTACTCCAAGATCAACCACATTTTTGGCTATGAATGAAGCATAAATAAATTTCACAAGATTAAATACTCTCATGCATCTTTTCAGACCACAATGGAATAAAAATAACTATCACCACCAACAAAGTTTCCCTCAAACCCACAAAGACATGAACACTGAACAGCATGATGCAACTCCTGGGTGAACACAAAAATCAAGACAGAAATGAAAAGATTCCTGGAAACAAATGAAAACAAACATGTTACCAAAAACTCTGGGATGCCATGAAATCAGTACTGAGAGGGGAATTTATATCTCTAAGAAAACACATCAACAAAATAGAAAGAGAACATGTTAACAGCCTAACAAATCACCTACAGGAAATTGAAAGGCAAGACCACCAATACCCTAACCTCAATAGAAGAATCTAGATCACCAAAGTAAAAGCCCAAATATGGGATATAAGAGGTAAAAGTACCATGTAGAAATCAATGAAACAAAAATCTGGTTCTTTAAAAAAATAAACAAGATTGATGGATCACTAGCATGAATGACCAAGAAAAAGAGAGAAAAAGCCCAAATAAACAATTAGACATGAATAAGTTCAAGTCACAATTGACCCTGAAGAAACATACATTATTTTCAGAGATTACTATGTGCACCTGTATGGAAACAGACTCAAAAGCCTAAATGAAATGGAGGATTTTCTGACATCACAACCTCCCAAGGTTAAAATAAGAAGAAATTGAGATACTAAAATAGACTGATAACAACCCATAAATTGACTCTGTTATAAGAAAATGACCTATTTAAAAAAAAGCCCTGGACCAGATGGATTTCCATTGGAATTCTACAAAACATACATGGAAGAGTTAATACCAATCCTATTGAACGTATTCTACACAATTGAGAAAGATGAAACTCTCACCAAATCACTTTATAAAGCTAGCATCACATTGATACCCAAACCAGGTAAAGATCCAACAAGGAAAGAGAACTACAGGCCAATATCCCTGATGAACATAGATGCAAAATTCTCAACAAAATTCTAGCAAATTGGATAAAACAACACATCTCAAAAATCATCCACTATGGCCAAGTAGGCTTCATCCCTGGAATGCAAGGCTGGTTCAACATCCATAAGACCATAAATGTAATTAAATATATCAGTGGATGTGAAAACAAGAAACACATGATTATATCATTAGGTGCAGAAAAATCTATTGATAAAATCCAGCATCTCTTCTTGATAAAAATCTGTGAAAAACTAGACATAGTGGAAACATACCTCAAAATAGTAATAACCATCTATGATAAGCCCACAGTCAATATACTGCTAAATGGATAGAAATTGAAAGTATTTCCTCTGAAAGTCAGTCAGACAAGGCTCCTGTTCAAAATAATGTTGGAAGTCTAGCTAGAGCAATCAGACAAGATAAGGAAAACAGGGGTGTCCAAACAGGAAAAGAAAATGTCAAGTTATGTTTTTTTGCTGATGATATAATCCTATACCTCAAAAATCCAAGAAAATCTGTCTAAAACCTGCTTGCACTAATAAAGAACTTTGGCAAAGTCTCAGGGTGCAAAATCAATGTGCAAAAGATAGTCACATTCTTATACACTAACAACAAACGGGCAGATAACGAAATAAAAAGCACAATCCGACTCATAATAGCAATAACACACAACAGTGAAATAGCTTGTCATCTTCCTGCCCAGAGAAGTGAAGAAATTTTACAACAAAAACTATAAAACACTCCTCAAAGAAGTCAAAGATGAAACAAATGGAAAAATACTCCATTCTAAAAGGTTAACAGAACCAACATTGTTAAGATGTCCATGCTACTAAAGATAATCTACAGATTCAATGCTATATCCACTAAATTACCAACATCAATTCTTCTCAAACCAGGAAATGACAATACAGAAATTCATATGGAAACATAAACAACCATGAGTAGCCAAATCACTCCTTAGCAAAAGAAACCAAGTGTGAAGTATCACACTTCCAGACTTTAAATTTTATTATAAGGCTACAATAATTAAAACAACCTGGTATTGGTACAAGAACTGACATACAGACCAATGGAACTAGACACAGATTCCAGAAGCAAAAACCTCAATTTCTCAACCAACTTAACTTTGACAAAGCCTCCACCAACAATCACTGGGGAGAGGAGAACTGATTCAGTAAATGGTGCTGGGAAAACTGGCTGACCACATGCAGAAGCATGAAACAGGACCCCTACCTATCACTATAAACAAAAGTCAATTCTAAATGGATCAAACACCTAAATGTAAAGAATCTTAGAAAATACAGGAGACACTCTTACAGAAATTGGAGTAGGCAACACATTCCTGATCAAAATCTCAAAAGTCCATCCCATAACAGATAAGATTGACAAGTGGAATCTCATCAAACTGAAAACCTTCAGCATAGCAAAAGAGACCATCAAGAGAGCGGGGATGCAGCCCACAAAGTGGGAAAAACTATTTGCCAACTGTATATCTGATAAAGGCCAAACATCCAGGATCTACAAAGAACTCAAGCATGTTGAACGGAAAATAAAAACATTCCCATTAAAAAGTGGGCAAAAGACATGAATAGACATTTCTCAAAAGAAGACATACAAGTAGCCAAGAGACACATGAAAAAATGCTCAACCTCACTAATCATTAGAGAAATGCAAACCAAAACCAAACTGAGACACCACCCAACTCCAGTAAGAATGGCCATCATTAGTAAAAGAAGAAGAAGAAGAAGAAGAAGAAGAAGAAGAAGAAGAAGAAGAAGAAAAAGGGGGAAAAAAAAAACCGATGGTGGGAGGATGCAGAGAAAAGGGAATACTTCTATACTGTTGGTGGGAATGCAAACTCATTCATTCTCTATGAAAAACTGTGGACATTCCTAAACAAGCTAGAAATTGACCATGCATACGATCTAGTAATGCCCCTTCTGGGAATATACACTTAGGAACTTAAATTATTCTACAAAAAAGATATGTGCACACTCATGTTTCTTGCAGCACTATTTATAATCACAAAAATATGGAGCCAACCATGCTGCCCATGCTGTGCTTGATTAAAAAATGTGGTACATATACATGATGGAATAGTACACAGCCATAAAGATAAACAAAATTTTGGACTTCACAGCAACGTGGATGGATTATGAGTCTAAAATACTCAGTTATTTATCACAGAAACAAAGAATTGAGTACCACACATACTCACTCATAAGCAAATCGTGGACACTTACCATAATAGTAAAAGAAAAGATTGTCAGTAGTTGGAAACTGCCAGGGGATGGTGGTGTGGGGTCACATGACATCAATAAGGGTGCCTGATCTCAAACCAGGAAAAGTTGGGACCAAAGGAAGCCCCAAACTTTACCTGTCTGATGACCAATATACCTAATCCTGAATTGTACGTCACATCTTTAAAATGAAATAATAATAATAGCCATAGAGAATATAGCAAAATGAACAAATATGAGGATTGCATATGTTGAGACTCAGTAATGAATAATTATATGGTTAATTTAGTCAAGAAACATATGTTGAGCTGCTAGGTAAAAAAAGATAAATAAAATTAACACCTACTGACTTATAATCACTCACACTTCAGTGGAAGAAAGAGATAAATTAACAACTATTTACAATGAAAGTGGTGAAAAGGAATACTTTACAGTATTCAGGTCCAGTTAATTAAGATTTTGTGCATCAGGAAGGTTTTCTAGAAAAACTGCAGATTCTATATTGGGCCCTAAAAATTAGTAGGAATTTTCCAGTTGAAGTGAAGACTGCTACAGTGTTAACATATTTCTATGTTAGCATGACTGTTTATCTATAAATAAACTACTATACTTTTTTGTAAATATTTGTGTAACTATTTCCTTATTCCTTCACTCAACCTCCCAGATAATACTGTGCATCTCTCTACTACACGCCTGTTTAGCATTATTAATACTACTATATTTATTGTCTGTGATTCTTCATGCTATTTTTGCTTTATGACTTTAAAGTGTAATTCAGACATTCTTATGGGGAAGGGTAATAATAGTAATGAGTAAGAATAAAACAGTACAACAAAATTCCTCTTCAAATTCCCTAGGAAAAACAAGCAGGGAAATCTGCATAAGAAAATAAATCAATATTACGTGGATAACATCATTAACACAACTACAAGATAAAGAAACTCATGAACCACAAAATGAGTGGATTAGGTAAAGCCACACAGACTCAACAAAGAAATAACCCAAGTTTACCGGCAGTGCATAGGTGGTGGAGTGAAGAGAAAGAGGAACTTCAACAATTCAAATAACAGAGAAACACAGAAGTTGCTAATGGATATTCACTTGAAAATTGAGAGAATTTGTTGTCAGCAAGTAACTATGGCAACAGTATGAAAGTGGAAGAGGCCTCCACAAGCTTCAATTTTTTAAAAACAGCTTTATTCATATATAATTTACAGTCCATAAAATGTACCTGTCTTAAGTGTACAATATCATTTCTAGTAAAAATTTAGGGTTACATAATCATTACAACACCTAATTTAAAAATATTTTTATCAGTCCCAAAACATTCCTTGTTTCTTTCCTAGTCACTCCACCTTCCCCACCCGAGCCCCAGGCAATCGCCAATCTACTTTTTGTTCCATTCATGGAGATTTCATATAAATTAAATCATAAAGTATGTGAGTTTTTTTATGCGTGGGTTATTTTTTTATACTATTATGTTGAGAGTGATCTATGTGGAAGGTATCGATACTTAGCTTCTCTTGAAGGCTGAAGTGATTCCTTCATATGGATTTACCACTTGTTGCTGTTAACTTGCTGGTTGATAGATATTTGTTTGTTTTCAGTTCTGGTGTATTATGATGGATTGTAATGCTACAAAATCACACATAAGTCTTTGTGTGGATATGCAGTTTTATTGTTCCTGGGTAGATTCCTATGAGTGATATTGCTGAGGCATGCGTTCAATTTACGTTCAAGTTTTTAAGAAAGCCAAACTATTTTACAAAGGCACTATGACATTTTACTTCCCCTCCTGCAATGTATGAGAGTGTGTTTTTCTATACCTTCAACCAAAAGCTGTTTGTCGTTAGAACTCTAATACCTGGTGGTATGTTTTAGGTTACTGTCATCTAAATTTGCATCGTCCCAGGTAAGATGCTAAGCACCTTTTTCTGTGATAATTGGTCAGTTCATATTTCTTTAATAAAGTTTCTATTGGAAACTTCTGCCAATTTTTAAAAGTATGCCACTTGTCTTCTGGATATTAAATTATAAGGCTACTTAAAAATGTTTGAATACAGGTCTTTTTTTTGTTGTTTTTTTGTTTTTTTGAGTTGGAGTCTCACTCTGTCGCCCAGACTGGAGTGCAGTGGCCGCTCCAGGCCACTGCAACCTCGACCTGTTGGGCTCCGGCGAACCTTCCGCCTCAGCCTTCCGAGTAGCCGGGATTACAGGCGCGCGCTACCATGCCCGACTAATTTTTTAATTTTATTGTAGAGATGAGGTATTGACCGCCCAGGAGGGTCTCGAACCCGTGGGCTCAGGCAATCCACGCACCTCAGCCTCTCAAAGGTGAGGGATTACAGGCTGAGCCACCGAGCCCGGCTACAAGTCTTTATCAGATAAAGAATTTGCAAGAATTTTCTCCCATGCTGCATCTTGCCTTTCTCATTTTCTTAGAGATGCCCTCTGGAGAACAAATGTTTTAAATTTTCCACAAGTCCAATATAAATTATATTATATTGGACTTGTGGAAAATTTAAAACATTTGCATACTATCTAAATATATTTTCTTGCCAGTTTTGTTTCCTTTATTTTTTGATAATTCTTTCTCTTTCACTTATATCTTGAATCCTTTTAGAGTTTATTTTTTAGTATGATTTGGAGAAAAATTTAAACTAATCTTTTTATATGTTGATATTCAATTATCCCAAAGCCATTTATTGGAAAGATTATACTTTTTTCCATTAAATTAATACCTTTGAAACTGTTTTGAAAATTAATTGACTATAAGTGTACAAGTTTATTTCTGGACACACAATTCTGCTCCATTGGTCTTTAATGCCTATCTTTTTATCAGCACTACACTCTCTTGATTACTGTAGTTCTGTAATAAGTTTAAAATTGGGAAGTGTAAGACCTCCAATTTTGTTCTTTTTCAAGATTATGTTGGTGATTCTGTGGTCTCTGCCTTCTCATATAAATTTTAGGATTAACTTCTCAATTTCTAAAGAAAAAAGATAGCCTACTGGGATTTTAATTGAGTTTGCACTGAATGTATAGATTAATTTGGAAAGAATTGCAGTCTTCATTATATTGAGTATTACAACCCATGAACTTGAAAGTTATCTGGTTATTTAGGTCTTCTTTACATGTTTCTCAGCAATATTTTAGTTTTCATTTATCGATCTTATAATTGCTTTGTTTATTTTTCTTTATTTTATTTTTTTGGGTGCTAATATATATGGAATTGTTTCTTAATTTTGTTTTCGTAGTGTTCATTGTCACAATGTACTTTTTCATTGATATTTTTGCTTTAATATAATGAATGTATTTATTTTATTGTAGCATATTATAACGGCATAAAATTGAACTTATTTTATTTTTAAAATATTTTTTATTGTGCATATTTTAGACATATAACATGTAATTATAAGATGAATATAGATAGTAAAAAAGTTTCTACATTGTATCAAATCAACATAACCATCATTGTACATCACTAATCATTTTCTGTGACAACAGCAGCTTAAATGTACTCATTTAGCAGAAATTTCTAATAGTGTATAGTTGTATTAATTCATGTTATACATTATATTTTTTATACTGTTTGAACCAATATATCTTCTAATTTCTATTTTTAGATATATATATATCCCCATTTTCTCCTCCATCTCATCTCTTGCCCCGGATACCCATTGTTCTATTCTCTATCTCTGCATGCTTAAATTAAAAAAAAAAAAGTAGATTCTACATATAAGTGAACTTATAGAATATTTTTCTTTCTGTGTCTGGCTTATTTCACTTAGCATAATGTCCTCCAAGTTTGTGTTGCAACAAATGATAGAATCTTCTTTTTTAAGGCTGAATAATATTCGGTTATGTATTTGTGTGTATCTCAAAGTTCACTTATTCATTTTTCCATCTATGGACACTTAGATTGCTTCCATATCTTGGCTATTGTGAATAAAGTTATAATGAACATGAGAGCACAGTTGTTTTCATGAGGTGATGATTTTATTTCCATTGGATATAAAACCAATACAGAGATTGTTAGGTCATATAACAGTTTTATTTTTAACTTCTTCAAGAACATCTACCTTGTTTTCCATAAAGACTTCACCAGTCTACATTCTCAACAACAGTCGACTAGGGTTCCTTATTTTTAAATTCTAATAGTTTATCATCTTACGTGTTTTTTATAATTGCATACATACAGGTTTATGTCAACTGTGAATAAAGTGAATTTATTTTATAATTTCCAAGTGATGCTTCCAAAAACAAATATTTTGCAGTTGAACAGTAATTTAGTTATTATTTTATTGGTATATATATAAAGAAATTTATAGGAATTAAAGATTGCTTGTTTATGTTATTTTACATCTAAAATGATAAATTCACTCCTTCCTGTTATTCTGCCATGAATAAAATTTTGTATTTTACTTTACAATTTACATAAAATGCAGTAGGTTTTACTGTGTTATTGAGTTGGATAGAATAGTCAGTGCATGTTGATTAGAAGTTGATGCAGGGCATATTTGCCTCATTCTTGACTTTAACAAGCCAACTTTAATGTTTCACTATTAAGAATGGCATTTTTGGCAAGGTAGTGTTTTACGAATCTAATACCAGCACTTTGAGACTGAGACAGGAGGATTGCTTGAATTTGGGAATTTGAGACCAGCCTGGGTAACTGGCTAATGTAGGGACACCTCGACTCTACAATTAAATAAATAAATAAATAAATAAATAAATAAATAAATAAATAAATAAATAAGCTGAGCGTGGTGGCACGCACATGTAGTCCTAGCTATCCAGGAGGCTTTAAAAAAATTATTTTAAAGATTTGGGGTACAACTCAGGGTTAGGTACATAAATGTTCATCATTAGGTATCTTCCTCACTTCCCAGGCAGTGTCCCAATCCTGTCAATTCCTTTCTTACAGTGTTATGATAAATGTTCAGGGTCCGCTTATGAGTGAGTACATGTACTACTCAGATCTTTGTTTCTGTGATAGATCACTTAATAATATAGACTCTACATCCATTCAAGTTTCTCAAAGTTCATAATTTTTCTTTCCTTTATAGCTGCATAATATTCCATCATGTATATGTACATTTCTTTATCCATTTCACTTCCATGTTTTTGCTATTGTGAATAATGCTGCAATAGACATGCATGTGCAGGCATATTTTTTATACAGTGATTTGAATTCCTCTGGGTATATTCCCAGAAGTGGGATTGCTGGGTCATATGGAAGATCAATTTTTAGATATTTCAGAAATCACCACACTGCTTTCCATAGTGATTATCCTAGTTTACACTCCCACCAACAGTGTAGGTGTTCTCTTTTCCCCACATCCTTTCCAGCATCTGTTGTTTTTTGTTATTTATGATGGCCATCCAGACTGGAGTTAGGTGGTATCTAACCAGTTTGGTTTTAATTTGCATTTCTTTGACGATTATTAAAGCCGAGCATTTTTTTCATGTATTTGTTGGCTGCTCATATGTCTTCTTCTGAGAAGTGTCTATTCATCTCTTTTGTCCACTTTGTAATATAATTTTTTTTTTCCTTTTCGCACATTTGAGTTTTTTGTAGACCCTGAATATTAAGCCTTTGTCAGATACAGTTGGCAAATATTTTTTCCCATTCTGTGAGCTGTCTCCCCACTCTCTTGATATTTTCTTTTGCTTTGCAGAAGGTTTTCGGTTATGAGATCTGACTTGTCTCTTATCTTTTATGGCATTCACTTTTGGAAAATTGATCAATAACTGGTTACCTAATCCGTTGTGTCTAAGAGTGCTTCCTATGTTTTCTTCAAGGATTCTTATAGTTTGAGGTTTTACATTTAGGTCTTTGATTCATTCAGAGTTTATTTTTGTATACAGTGACTTATCTTTACAAAAAAATTAGCTGACCATGGTGGCATGTATATGTAGTCTAGTAAAGGAGACTTTACTGTAGAGAAATTATGGCATTATTTTTATTTTAAAAATTCTCAGTGCTCATGGTCTTGTTAGAAAAGCTTCTAACTATAGAAGCTAAAATTGCCAAATATTCCTGTTCTCAGTTTGTTTTCCATGAAGACTGTTGAATGCTATCTGCTTTCTTTAAATAATGCTCTCTCCCTTCAATGTCATGAGGTCAGATTACAAGACAAATCATTCAATACCAGGTCAAACATTGCTGCAAGAGTCAGATCCTTAGTTAGTGGTGGTAGCGTAATTAGAACATTCCTCAATATCTAGTGCTTTTATTATCAACATTTGCATCATAATGAATAAATATTTAATAAGGGCATTGGTTAATTTTAAGGAACACCAGACTATGAATAACTGGTGTTACCTAAATGTTGCATATGGCTGACTTTGCTGGTAGAGTCTGGCAACCAAAGTGACCTCAACATTTATTTGGCATGGCTCTGAGCATTGGTTTTGTATTCAGAGACTCCAAACAAACTGTCCACCTATCTTTTTGATTCTACAACCCACCTGATATCCTTTTGATACATTTGTTGCCTGCTTATATTATCCGAGTTTATTTCTCTTGCAAACAAGAACTTTGTGTAATGGTGCGCTGGAGCCAGGTCCTACTTAGATGCAGGAGCCAACAAGGCATCTCTTCCAAACTCTGTGTTTATTGAGGTTATTTTAATAAGCTTAAATCAACCATGATGGGAATATTTATGCTATAAAAATCACTAAAACCTGAAAAGTCAAAACTTTTGTTATTATTGTTGGTTTTTAGACAGCCAGTTGTTAAACATTTTCTATTACACCTTTGCTTGACAAACCCAAACACATTCATGAATTGTATGGACTAGAAGTTAAGATATTATTGCTTATGAGGAAAGAAAACTTCAACACAGCATCAACAACGAGAAAGATATTTATCTTAAAATTTCAGAGATAGAGAAAGCTGTAGTGATAATTAATTCTAGAGTTTTGTAACATCTTTAAAGACCCAAGATTGCTCCATCTTTCAGGTTTTTCATTTTTTATCACACTATGGATATCACAGTTTCAAAATTTATATATAGACATAAATTAGTAGCAGAAAAGGAGCTACTTATAAATCATTTTAAATAACAAGACAAGCTTTATCAGAAACTCCAGAAGATTGTCTGTTGCATATCATCATGCAAATCCCTAAACAAAATATTTATGATAGGAGCATCAAGATTGGTTTAGAAAATCAAAATTTTACTTTTGAATGGGAGATGGATATTATACAGAAAAAATATTGACTTTGTCTACAAGGGAAAAAGGAAGGAATGGCTGTGAGTTAGAAAACCAGCAAGGCAGTAAACTAGCTTTAAGTAGTTATTCATTTTTCCTCTTCTTTGAGAAACCCATTTTTCTTCATTTTGAAGATTTGGTAAGACTTACTGGAAAAGCATCTCCACCTGGTGCATTTTAGGAAGTGAATTTAAACAGCATTAAAAAGGTTATCTATCGTGATTGATTCAGGCTTACCATACTTCCTAGTTGGAATATATAATAATTTCAGCAAGCAATATGTAATATGAAGACAATGAAAATAGGCAATATGCTAGTAATTATTTTTTTGGTGGTGAGAAGGTATTTAACATGAGAATGGGGAAATATGTTTTTATCACTTAAGAGATCACTGCTGAAAAAGGAAAGTTAAAGTCTGAGAATATCTCCACTGGGTTAGCTGTGTCTGGTGCTCTTCCCAAGGAAACTAATAACGCATTTGCTATTTCTAAATGTTGCTTCCCAGGTTTGGTGCTCATTTAAGTCTAATGCTGTTCACCTGCAACTCAGAGAACTGCCTTTAATATGTTAAAGTCACTTGATGCTTCTCACTAAGTGGCAAAGTACCTGAGAGCTTAATGCAGGAACTAACCAGTCACTGTTGGGTAAAGAAGTGAAAGCTCAACTTCTTTAGAGTCAATAGAGTAAACATTTAAGGCTTAATGTATATTCCAGAATACCCCTTCAGGATGAGTCAGAGGTTACTCTCCAAGAGACTTGTCTGAAACCATATTCTCATTTGACACTGTCAGCTACTTTTCTCTCCCTCCTCCCTCACTTTTTTCAGGTTTCTCCAAAAAGCACTCTCTTAATAAATTCATGACACACAAACCCTTATCTGCTTCTGAGGAATCCAGTTTAAGACATCTTTGAATTTTTTAGAATTTTTTTTATTGTCAAGTATTTTATTTTTTTATTTTAAAAATGTGGGGTATAATTCAGGGTTAGGTATACACATGTTGATTATGCAGGTACCCTTGTTGATGAGGTATATCTCTCCCTTCCCTAGTAGTTTCATTCAACTGCCAATTCCACCCCTCCACCCCTATAGTTTCCCACTACTGCCAATCACTTTCTTATAGTATCATGATAGTTGTTCAAGGTCCGCTTATGAGTGAGAACATATGGTACTCTGTTCTTTGTTTCTGTGATAGGTCACTGAGTATGAGAGACTCTAAATCTATCCAAGCTGCTGTGAAGTCTGTAAGTTTATCTTTCTTTATGACTGCATAATATTCCATTGCGTATATGTACCACATTTTTTAATCCAGTCCAACTTTGATGGGCAGTATGGTTGGTTCCATGTTGTTGTTATTGTGAATAGAGGTGCAACAAACATGCAGGTATCACCCCTCTTGTTCAACATTGTGTTGGAAATCCTAGCTATTGTAATTAGATAAGAGAAGGAAATCAGGGGTATCCAAATAGGAAAAGAGGAAGTCAAGTTATCCCTCTTTGCTGATGATATAATCCTATACCTTGAAAATCCCAGAGAATCTGTCATAAACCTGCTTGCAGTGATAAAGGACTTTGACAAAGTCTCAGGGTACAAAATAAATGTGCAAAATACAGTTGCATTCCTATATGCCAACAACAAGCAGACAGAGACCCAAATAAAAAGCACAATTCCACTCACAATAGCCACACACACACACAAAAATGAAATACCTCGGCATCTTCCTAACCAGAGAAGTGAAAGATCTTTACAATGAGAACTATAATACACTGCTCAAAGAAATTCAAGAAGACACAAACAAATGGAAAAACACTCCATGCCAATGGATAGGAAAAAATCAACATTGTTAAAATGCCCATCCTACCAAAGGCAATCTACAGATTCTACGCAATACTCATTAAATTGCCAACATCATTCTTCTCAGATCTGGAAATAACAATACAGAAATTCATATGAAAACATAAGCGACCACGAATAGCCAAAACAACCCTTAGCAAAAGAAACAAGGCTGGAGGTATCACACTTGCAGATTTTAAACTTTACTATCAGGCTACAGTAATCAAAACAGCCTGGTATTGGTACAAGAACAGGCATATGGATTACTGGAACAGAAGAGATTCCAGAAGCAAAGTCTCAATTTCTCAACCAACTCATCTTTGACATCTTTTCCACACTATGCATATGTGCAGATTTGAGTATATGAGTACATTGAGGCAGTGATAGGCAATCAAATTATTTAATATTCCCTGATTGTTATTGTTAATTTGGCTTGAGAACTGGCAATGAATCCCTGAGTGGGGAGAGAAGCTAGTCCAACAATGACAAAATTGAGAACAGAGACTAGAAAAATGAGGTGAGACTAAAATGAATAAGTTTAAAGTGCACTAAGTAAACACTAAAGATTAAGTGCATTGAAACTTATAATCAAAGGCAATAGCAACAGAAATGCAACAAAAAGATACAGAGTTTACATAAGAACAGTCCAAGTGGCTGGGGTCAGTGGCTCAGCCTGTAATCCTGAGCTTTGGGAGGTTGAGGTGAGTGGATTGCCTGAGCCCGCGGGTTCGAGACCCACCTGGGCAACTTGGCGAGACCTCATTCTATTAAAAAAAAAAAAAAAAAAAAAAAAAATTAGCCGGGTGTGGTAGTGCACGCCTGTAATTTCAGATACTTGGAAGGCTGAGGCGGAAGGATCGCCAGAGCCCAACAGGTGGAGGCTGCGGTGGCCGGGAGCGGCCACTGCACTCCAGTCTGGGCTACAGAGTGAGACTCCAACTTAAAAAAAAAAAAAGAACAGTCCAAGTATTAATTGATGTGATTTAGAGAACTATCGGCAGTGATGCTAGTGAGACTTAAGCCAGTCTTTTTTCCTTCAGGTTTATGAAGTATAATTGACAAACACAAATTGTATATATTTAAGCTGTACAACATGATGTTTTTCTATTCCCATATATATTGCAAAATAATTACCAGTCAAGTTAATTTTCATATCAATTACCTCACATATGTTTTTGTTTTAGGAATACTTAAGATCAACTCTCTTAGTCAATTTCAGGTTTACTTGAATAATTTATATCCTTTCTTCTTCTTCTTCCTATTATTATTGTTATGAGTTGGAATCTCACTCTGTCGCCCAGACTGGATTGCAGAGGCCGCTCCCGGCCACCGCAGCCTCGACATGCTGGGCTCTGGCAATCCTTCCATCTCAGCCTTCCAAGTAGCTGGAATTACAGGCGCGTGCTACCACACCCGGCTAATTTTTTGATTTATTGTAGAGATGAGCTCTCGCCAAGTTGCCCAGGCGGGTCTCGAACCCACGGACTCAGGCAATCCGCTCACCTCAGCCTCCCAAGGTTCGGGATTACAGGCTGAGCCACCGAGCCCGGCTTCAAATTATTAATTATCTTCATCATGCTATACATAGAATTAAACCAGTTTTTGGAGGAGCTGTAAAATCTGGATACGTGAAAAGAAATGAGAATATTTGTGGTAGTATGGGGCCAAAGAAGCAAAGGCTTTTTTTCATTCAAAAACCATTCTGGTGATGCCATTACATCAATAAACATGACAAGAGTAGATAATCATTATTGAAAGTTCCATGAGTCAAACATTCTTTCAAGGAGTACACTGTGTGTTGCGTTTATTTACTAACAAACCTGTGAGGCAGGTATCATTATTGTGCCCTATGACACACAATGAGCCTAAGGCACATGGAGCATATACTTTGCTCAGTGACATGCGGAATATTTACATTTATAAATAATATATCTCTGGAAGGAAAAAGTAGCTATTAACTTGAAGTTTATTAGCAGAAGTGTACTTTTAACTTAAAATGAGGATGCTGGTTTTTTTAAATAGCAGAGAGAAAAGCTAGAGAGCTTAGAGTTCAGGCTGTAGGTAAGTCAGTTTCATCATACTCTTAATTTGTCAGTGATGTAAAAATAGTTGAGAAATACTGGACTAGACAAAAGACAACCAGTTACGAGGTCTTCATATACATTTAACTCATGAGCTAAAAACTTGAACAGCAGTTGTAGTTGCCAAGTTGTAAAAACCTGGTAATTGATATAATACAAAATATAAGTGAGGGAAAGAATCCTGGGATAAATGACCAGATTGTTTAGATTGTTTCAGCTACATTTGAACATTTTTACCTCTGTGTCTGGGTGTAAGCAGCAGTAACAACAGCCTCTGCAGCAAAATATTGTAAACCATACTTGAGGTCTGAAAATTCATAGGATATTAGTTTATCAGCCTGTATTTAAACCCCATGTCTAAAAATTACATGGAAGCAATATTCTTAGAACTTAATTAAATGGGAGCAAAATGCACAAAATAAGGCTTCAGCAAATATATTAGATAATCAAAATCACTTATGTTGGATTTTTTTCCCAGAATTTAATAATAAGCAAGGCGAGATTGTCGTAACCAAAATTCAAATTGTTGCATATATTTTCGTCAAAGTTAATATTTTAAATATTCTTTCATTAATTTTTGGTGTTAGTTTTATCTGTATAACCACCATGCCTTTTTTTCTTTTTCTTTTTTCTTTTTTTTGAGTCAGAGTCCCACTCCGTCGCCCAGACTGGAGGGCAGTGGCGTACTTGTGGCCACTGCAGCCTTGACCTGCTTGGCTCTGGCGGTTCTTTTGCCTCAGCCTTCCAAGTAGCCTGAACTACAGGCGCGCTACCACACCCAGCTAATTTTTGATTTATTGTAGAGATGAGGTCTCGCCAAGTTGCCTGGGCAGATTTCGAACCCTCAGGCTCACTCGCCTGGGCCTCCCAAAGTGCTGGAATTACAGACTGAACCACAGAACTCCACCTCCACCCCCTTTTTAAAAAATTATTATTGGATAATTCCCTTCTTTCTGTGATTTTATATAGAAATTCAGCACTAGAGGGCATTCATAAGATTTTTTTCCTATTTCTAAATTCATAGGCCCTTTTTTAGCTCCATACATAATTATTTTTGTAAGGTTGGTAAATTTCAGTAGATTTTTTCCCTTAAAACTATAAAAACAGCAACTTGCCTTTACTATTCATGATGCCTAAAATGATAGTTTAGGTTTCATTTTTAGGTAGATAATATATATTATCATTTTCTAATTTTCACTTTAAGTCAAGATTAAGTTCTAAAATTTACTTTATTTCTGTATAAAAAATTGCCTAGTTATTCTTTTTTAGGTATTCTGTCAATAACAGCCAAATAAATCCACTCCTATATAAAAGTAACATCCATTGAATGATATCTTTTTCTGAATTTAGATTCTCTACTGAATAATTTAATCTCAACCAATTGATGATCTTATATTAAGATTCTCTCATCCTTTTTTGTTGTTTATATTGTCTTGAGTTATATATTATATATTTAGGTAAAATATGACTTGAGATTTAAAAATTAAGTTGTGTTTATATTTACACTACCAAAAATCCAGCAAGAAAACAGAGAAAGTATCCGTTGTGTTGTCTGTTTACACATACAATTGTAGGAACTTGGCATCATATATCGGATTCTGCAATTTTAAAATAGACTTTTATTTTTAAAATAATTTTCTGTGAACAAGAGGTTGTTAAGATAATAGAGATAAGGAGATTTGTCATATACCCCTATTATTAATGTTTTGCATTCATATAGTACATTTGTTATAATTAATGAACTAGTATTTCTAAATTATTAATTGAAATACATAGCCTCATAATTTCCTTAGTTTTTAATCTAGTTACTTTTTCTGTCCCAGGAGTCCATCCACAATACCTTATTATTGGCTATATGTTTTCTTAGTCTTCTATTTGATGACCTTGGACATTTTGAGGAATAATGGGCCGCAATCAGTCATTTCTCCATGGATTCCTGGTTCTTTTATTGGAGAATGATATTAGAAACCATGGTCTGGGCACTGAGTGTGTTTGTTGCTACTGTGCTGCCATTTCTTTTAGGCCCTCTCAGCTGACAGAGCAGATAAAATTATGTGTGTATACCAACCCAAGCATGATGTTAGCTGCAGTTTTTCAAAACAGATTTTTCTCATCTCACTGAAGATGTTATCTGTTCTCAGTTTTCTAAAATAGGTTTTATTATGCAAGAGTGCTGGATTTTCTCAACTGCTTTTTGGCATTGATTAATATGAACAAATTATTTTTTTAGTCTGCCACTGTGGTAGATCACATGTAATGATTTTTGAATGTTAAATCTGTTTGCATACCTGTAATTAAACCCCACTTAGTCATATGTACAATTATTTTTATATATTGTTAAATTCAATTCTCATATTGTTAGAGGATTGTTCTATCAGTGTTCTTGAACGAGACTGGACTGATTATTTCTTTTCTCGTAATGTCTTTAACTGATTCTGGTATTGAAGTAATGCTAGTCCCATAGAATGAATTAGGATGAATTTCCTCTGCTCTGCTTCCTGGAATAAACTGTGAACAATTGGAATAATTTTGTCTTTAAATGTTTGATAGAATTCACTATTAAATCTTTCTGGATATATTGCTTTCTTTTTGGAATGTTGTTAATTCTTCATTCAATTTCTTTAACAGGTGTAGGGTCTATTTAGGTTATCCATTTCTTTGTGTGACTTTTTACAGTTTGTATCTTTGAAGGAATTGCTTCATTTGATCAATTATAAAATTTTGGGAAATATAATTGTTTATATTTATTTTTTATCATTTTGATGTCTGTAAAATCATTTGTGATATACCTTATTTTATTTCTGATATTAGTGATTTGTGTCTTCTTTTCTTTTTATCTTTGTTATTCTGTCTAGAAGTAAATACGTTTTTAAAAGTTTAAAAACAAGCTTTTAATTTCAATGATTTTCTATACTGATTTTATGCTATCAATTCATTTATTTTTTTCTAAAATTTTTATTTGTCTCCTTGTCTTGCTTTAAACTTAAATTGCTCTTCTTTATGTAGTTCTGCAGAATGAAAACTTAGAAATTTGTTTTTAAGTTATTCTTCTCTGTTAATATATCTATTCAATGCTATAAAATTCTAATACTGAATTTTCTGCAATTTATGCATTTCATGGTAATCTAGGAAATTACTTTTTATACTTTCTTTTAATTTTGATAAGTGTATTTATAGCCCAGGTCACGGTCTATTTTTTAATGTTCCATGTAATTTTGAAAACAATGTATATTCTACATTTTTGGGATATAGTACTCTAATAATATCAATTAGATTAACTTGACTAATGGTGATGTCCAGATTAGCTATATCCTTGCTTTATGTACTTTGATGATTTCTTGTTAAGTACATACATGATAAAGATTACTATGCTTTATTAGACAATTGATCTATTTATTATTATGAAATGTCTCTCTTTATTCCTGATAATTTTTCTTCTAACTCTTCACTGTTTAACTTTATGTCATAGTTTTTTTTCAGTTCTTGTGACTCTTTCTCCCTCTTGTTTATATTAAAAGTGATTTTCTTATGTGCATCACATGGTTGAGTCTTGGTATTTTTGCAGTATCCTCTGACAGCTTGTCTTTTAATTGATGCATTTAGAATATTCAGCTTTAAGATGATTTTTTTAAAAGAATTGGATCAATACATGCCATGTTTGTAATAGTTTCTTTTTTTTTGAAATCACTTCTTTTATATGGGTTCCCTAGTTTCAGTTGGGCATTTCATATAATTAGATTTTATCTTCTCTCTTTGTATTTCAGCTACTTCTTTTAAACATTTTAATATTTTACCTAGAATTTTTAAGATATATTTTAAATAATATATATCTACTTTCAAATAATGCTATGCTCATTCACATATAGTGTATGTACCTGATAGCTATGTTGCCCAATCCTCATTCCTGTCTTTTGTACCACTACGTCATTTATCTTACTTATCTCTAAGCTATACTATATAGATACAATGCTACTAATGTTTTTTTTGTTTTGTTTTACTTTGTTTTGTTTTTTTGAGTTGGAGTCTCATTCAGTTGCCCAGACTGGAGTGCAGTGGCCGCTCCCGGCCACCGCAGCCTTGCCTGCTGGGCTCCGGCGATCCTTCCGCCTTAGCCTTCACACAGAGTTATCTATTAGACCAGTAAAAATTGAGAAACAAAGATTTTATTTACATTCGCTAGTTCTTTCCACTGCCACATCTGTTATACAGATAAACCAATCTAAATAATGCTTCATTTATGTATTTTTATTTTTTTGTTGTTTCTGGCATTTATTTTTGGTTCTTAGAACATGTTCAAGCATGTTGTAGGCTATTTACATTACAGTTCTTTTTTTTGCTTTTTGTTTATCTTTTTATTATAACAGAATTTTACATATTAATTCTAGCATTTTTTTGGAATTATGTAGATTTATAACATTCCTCAAAATATTTATATCTATAAAAATTAATATTAATGTTACAAGTGTATGACACATTTTAAAATGTGTAAATATTGACTACATATTACAGAATCTTGTTATACCCTAGTGACTTTTCCACAAAATATCTAAAGTATATGCAAATAAAAATAAATGTGGAGATTGAGATAGTTAGCTTGTGGCATACAATTCTTTCTTTCTTTCTTTCTTTCTTTCTTTCTTTCTTTCTTTCTTTCTTTCTTTCTTTCTTTCTTTCTTTCTTTCTTTTTCCTAGAATTATACATTAGAGCTCTTAACCTATTATCTGAAGTTATTTTAACCTACCCAGTATTTCAAAATTGTTGTCATACCTGAGTCTGATTCTGATAATTTGTCACTTCAGGTTTTTTTTTTTTTTCCTTTTTGTATGACTAGTAATTTTTTTAATTGAAAACCAATTGTAATATATCTGGTAATAGAAGTTTGGATAAATAGGACTTTAAAATGAGATTTTATGTTAATATGACTAGAATTGGATTTGTTTAATGTTTTCTGTAGCTGTAAGTACTGGATGATTAAATTTTCTTTAGTATTTTTATGAGGTAATCAATTAATTTATTTGATCAATGAACAAGTATTAAATAAACACTGTTATTAGTCCAGTATACTTTTAGATGCTGAATACACAGTGGTAAACAAAATAATAAAGTCCTGGCCCACAGCTTATGTTCTAGTGAGAAAGAAAATTATAATTATTATTATAAAATACACAACCTATATTTCATGTCATTTGGTAATGCAGGGAGACAGATACTGTACTGTAAAAAAGACACTGGAGTTTTAAGCAGAAGGAATGTTATTCATTCAATTTTTTAATAGAATGATTGGATAACATCTCTCTAATATGCAATTTAATCAGAGACCTGAAAAATAAGATAATGTTTTGGAGGGGTGTAATCCAATGTAAAAGACCAGCATGAACAGTTGCGCCTTAGAACATTTCTGGTGTTTGTAAGAACAAGCAGACCAGCCTGACTGAAAGGAAGTGAGCAGGTGGAGAAAATATGCTCAGTGTGTGGAGAGCAGGTGAAATATGTAGACTTTCAATTAGATATGAAGAAAGAAACTAATTTGGAACTCCCACATTGGTAGATGATAACTTCAAATTGAATATTAGACACTTGAGTGAATGTGTCAAATAGACATATGGGATATTAGCAACTATATCATATAGTCTCTGGGAAATACTCTGCATCTATGAAATATTAGTAATTCATCATCTGTGACTGAAATTCTCATATCCTCCCACTAGAAAATATTTTTCAAATGTTTTGCAGAAGTAAGAGCAATCTGGGGGGATTTATGATTAGTTAAAAGAAGGGCCATTAAAATAATTTTATCTTACTCTATCCCTACTTTAAGCTTTTAAGGTAGATGCAGAAGATCTGGGAAGCTGTTCCTAACAAGGTTGATTGTGACAAAGCAAAAATGGGGCATAAAAGTTGAATATATATGCAAGAAATTAATTTTAGTTATGAACAATAAATTTTAAACATTGTAGAGAAGAAACTAAAGACATTAGGAAGGTGACAAATGCAAATATATGCTATTTTTGAAAGAGTAAATAAGGCATTTGGACAATGGAGTGTACTTTTAAGTGCTATTTGTAAATTATTTGTGTTAGAATACTAAGCTAGGAATTAAGTTGAAAAATATGGTGCATGAATGATTATATTGACGGGTTATTGATTTTGCTAGTAAGAAAAAAAGTGGTGTGTAACCATAGTTAGTATAAGTTAGTATAGTGTACAAAACAAAATCATTAGAGCACAAGAGTTCAAAATACTAAAGTTTAGAATATTGGAAGCATCACCAAAATAAATATTAAAATTACCAAAAATAAAGACAAGGGTACAGACTGAGAGTTATCCAAGTGCTAAAATATTCAAGGAACAAAATGAAGTCCCCATGGGGTATTTAGAGAACTAGAACAGAGAGGAGTAATATCTGTTATAATTTGGTGAGGTGCAAGAATTAAAAGGTAACTGAGAAAAGTTATGTTGTTATGTCAGATTGGATTGCCTATTTCAAAGTCTGAAAGAAATAACATCTTTATTGAAAGAGGTTTATCGATTGCTATTTTTCTCTACAAACTATCTTAATAAAACAAAATTTTTGAAAAAATAAAGTTTTTGGGAGGAAGAAGGGTAATATTGCAGAAGTAGAAATGAGTAATAAGAATGTAATCTGTTATACCTTCAAGTCAAATGATACAAGGTGTATGGGAAAAAATCATTTATTCAAACAAATTCTCAAGTGGCAGAGTTCACATTCAGATCTCTCTACTGTAAAACATATACTCTTTTTACTTTTCTTTGGCACTGCAAAACAAAATATTTGACTTTTGATCTAAATCTACTGCAATTGAGGCTAGAAAATGTAGTATTCAGGTGAGTCCAAGAAAACAAAATGGAGCCGTAACCATCTCGCCATGTTTTGCATTATTCTGAAAAAAATAAATACATATATATGTATGTAATTATTACATTATTCTGGTAAGAAAGTAAATTTCAGGAGGTGAAAAAGAAAATTTTGAAAATATATATAAGTATAGTGAGAAAAAAAATAAGGAGAAAAGTTCTAAATATTGCCATGAGCCAGACAGCAGGCTGTCAGATGAAATAAAAAATAAAAACAGCAACTCATATATTAATAAATTTGAATGACTTTAGTTGCTTAAATGGTTAACAAAGTTATATTATATAAGCAGAAGCAAGAAAATATGCTTTCGTAGAAAAATTTTAAAACAGTATAATATCTAAAAGAAGGATGTAAGAGTCTTTTAAAAATGTATTATTCTAGAATGTTGTTCCTTAGAAATGTAAAAACACTTAGGAGAGGTCATACTTCATGAGATAGTTTGAAACTCTGGCAAGTACCTGAAATAGGAGAGCTGAAATAAAAAGTGTAGCAAGTTACCTGGTTATGTGAAGGCTTGACTTGACAGGGCATGGGGATTGAACAGCCTTCTAGCATGGAATGAGAGAACAACAATCACCACCACCACAACAATGAACTAGAAAAAGTGGCAATACATATGCAACATTACTTTTAAAACATTTTACAATTATCCACTTTTATTTATTAATTTTGAGTAACTTTCTTTCATTATAGAGATGTGGGGTACAAGTCAGGAATAGGTGCATAAGTAAGTAATCTATGTGAAGGTCAAGTTTGCATTTCCATCTGGTCCTCATTTCCTGTGGTTTAGGACCAGGTCCCCATTGTGTTGTTACATGCCTCCCCCACCTGGCAGTGTCCAACGATTGCCAATTCTTCCCTTGTGCTATTGAATGAAAACATGTGGTATCTGGTTCTGTGTTTCTGTGATAGATCGTAAGAATGATTGTCTCTAATTTCATCCAATTTGCTGAGAAGTTCATGACTTTGCCCTTTATGGCTGCAGAGTTTTTCATCATGTTTACATACCACATTTTCTTTATCCAGTCTACTTTCGATGGGCAGTAGGGTTAGTTCCATTATTCTGCTGCTGTAAATAGTGTAATAATGAACATGCATGTGCAGGTATCTTTTTTTGTAGAATGATTTCTGTTCCTCTGGGCATATTCCTAAAAGGGGGAGTCTGGATCATATGGAAGGTCAATGTCTAGTTCCTTTAGAAATCACTGCACTATTTTCCATAGAGGTTGGGCTAGTTTGCACTCCCACCAACAGTGTAGAAGTGTCCCTTTTTCTCCACACCCATGCCAGCATCTGTTGGTTTTTGATTTATTAATAACAGTCATCCTGAATAGAGTTCAGTGGTATCCAAATGTGGTTTTGATTTGCATTTCTCTGGTAATTAGTGAGCCTGAATATTTTTATATGTGTCTGCTGGCTGCTTGAATGTCTTTTTTTGAGAAGTGTTTATTCATGTCCTCTGCTCATTTTTTAAAAACAGGGCTGTTTGTTTTTTATTCCTTTCATCTCATTTGAGTTCCTTGTAGATCCTGGATGTTAGGCATTTGCCAGATATACAGTTAGCAAATATTTTTTCCCCATTCTGTTGGTTTTCTCTCTGCTCTCTTAATGGTTCTTTTGCTGTGCAAATCTTTTCAGTTTGATGAGATCCCACTTTGTATTTTCTCTTATGGCATTTGCTTTTGGGGATTTGGTTAAGAATTGGTTCTAACTCCAATTTGGATAAGAGTGTTTCCTGTATTTTATTCTAGGATTCTTATAGTTTGAAGTTTTATGTTTAGACTTTTGATCTATTTAGAGTTGATTTTTGCAGATGGCAATAGTTAGGAGTCCTATTTCATTCTTCTTCATGTGGTCAGCCAGTTTTCCAAGCACCATTGCTAAATAAGGTCTACTCTCTTTAGTGGTTGTTATTGGTGGCTTTATCAAAGTTGAGTTGGTTGATGAATCAAGGTTTTGCTTCTGGAATCTCTATCCTGCTCCATTGGGTTATATACCAGTACCAGGCACTATTGATTATTGTAGCCTTATTGTAGAGTTTTTAAAGTCTAGATGTGTGACACCTCCTGCTTTTTTTTTTTTTACTTTTGCTGAGGATTGTTTTGACTAATCCTGCTCTTTTTTGTTTTCATATGAAATTCTGTATTGCCATTTCCAAGTGTGAGAAGAGTGATGTTGGTAATTTGATGGACATTGCCTTGAATCTGAAGATACTGACAATATTGACTTTTTAAGTCCATAACCAAAGGATGTTATTCCATTTGTTTATGTAATCCTTGACTTCTTGGAGTAGTTTTTAATTGTTCTCATTATAAAGGTCTTTCACTTCTCTGGTTAGGTTGATGACAAAGGTCAATACATTTCTTTTTTTCCTATTTTTGGCTATTGTCAACGAGATTGTGCTTTTTATTTGGTTCTCTGGTTATTTGTTGTTGGTGTTTAGAAATGCAATTGTCTTTTGCATGTTGATTTTGTACCCCGAAACTACCAAAGTCATTTATCAGTAAAAGGAGGTTTTTAATGGACTCTCGGGTTTTTAAGGTAGAGGATCATATTGCCTGTAAAGAGGGATAAATTAACTTCCTCTTTTCCTATTTGGATACCTCTGATTTCCTTTTCTTGCCTGATTGCTCTAGTAAGAACTTCCAGCATTATGTTTAACAGGAGGGACAAGAGGGGGCAGCCTTGTTTTGTTCATGTTTTCAGGGAGAATGCTTCCAACTTCTGTTCATTGAACTATATGTTGGCTGTGGGTTTATTATAGATGATTCTTACTGTTTTGAGGGATGTTCCTTCTATATTAGGTGTTCAAGCATTTTTATTAAGAAGGGTTGCTGGATTTTGTTGAAAACTTTTTCTGCATCAAATAATATTATCATGTAGTTCTTATTTTTATATCTGTTAATGTATTGATTTACATTTATGGTTTTGCAAATGTTGAACAAGTCCTGCATCCTGAGATGAAGCCTACTTAGTCATTGTGGATGATTCTTGAGATGTGTTGTTGGTTTCAAATTTGTCTTGTTTCAACCTTTGAAGGTTGTGTGATGTAAGAAAGTCCTCCATATTCTTTAGGTGTTTAAGTTTATTTCCATACAAATGTGCATAATAATCTCTGATAAGCTTTTAAATTTGTTCAGCATCAGTTGGGACTTCATCTTTTGCATTTCTAATTTTATTTACTTATTTTTTCTCTCTCTTTTTCTTAGTCAATCTTGCTAGGGGTATCAATCTTATTTATCCCTCCAAAGAACCAACTTTTTGCCTTGTTGATTTTCTTCTATGATATTTTTGTCTTCTGTGCCCTGCAGCTAATTTGTCAAACAATGTTATTTTAGTATTTATGTTTTGGTGGATTGTTAGCAGTTAGGCAATTTTAATGATGACAACAAATGGAATTTGTCTTTAATTAGATTTGTATAGTGATAGTTTGACCTGCTAAGAAAAGAATATGTAAACAATATATTCAATTAAGAAGATATTAACAAAATATTCTTAAGTAAAGTTTGAACAGCATAGCATTAAATATATATATATATATATATATATATATATATATATATATATATTTAAAGAATACTGGGCAGTTGGTAAAAAACAAACAAATTTCTCTACTGTAATGATTTTGCTATTTTTAAAAGTAGTTATGCATTTTTTTATATGAAAATCTCTAAAAGGGATGCAAACAATATCTACAGAGTAATTATCTCTCACCAGTAATATATCAGATATTTTGTAATTTTTATTAAATTTTACATCTCTAGATAATGCAATGTTTGTAAAATTAACATTTTTTGAGTAATGAATATAATACATAGAAAGGGCTAATAAAATAAATAAGTGATAAACAATCTCTTTGGGAAACAGTTTGGTGATTTCTTTTCTTTTCTTTTTTTGTTGGAAAGTGAGAAAGCAGGATTTATTGAGAGGACAGAGAAGCTCCCACAGTGGGAAGGAACCCAAAGGGGCTGTGTCCAGTGTGGTGATTTCTAAGAGAATTAGACATTGAACCTCCATAAGATCCAGTGACTCCCCTGCTGGGAATATACCCAGAGGAACTCAAATCATTCTACCAAAAAGATACCGGCACATGCATATTTAGTGCAACACTATTCACAATAGCAAAAATATGGAACCAACTGTGCTGCCTATCAAAACTGGACTGGATAAAATAAATGTGGTACATATACATGATGGAATATTATGTAATCATACAGAAGGACAAACATATGGACTTTGTGGCAACTTGAATGGATTTAGAAACTATCATACTCAGTGATTTATCACTGAAACAAATAACTGAGTACCACATGTTTTCACTCATAAGCGAACCCTGAACATTTACCATGATACTGTAAGAAAGGTATTGGCAGTAGTGAGATACTGCTAGGGTGGGGGAGGGGGACACAACATCAATAAGGGTACCTGATCTCAAACTAGGCAAAGTGGGGACCAAAAGGGCCCAAACTTTTACTTGTACAATGACCAATTGTTTACCTAATCCTGAACTGTATACCATATCTTTAAAATAAAAAAATATGAAAATAAAGTCCAAAAGAAAACTATTTCAAAAATAATAAATAAACTTGTTTAGAAATTGATGTTTTTTAGACTGTTCTGTCACATACAATATGCACAGGGCATATAATACCATCTTCCAGTCAATGGCTAAGAGTGACTGAGTAACCTGCTAAATTTTTAGAGTAGAAAATTTAGACTCCAGAATAGATTCCAGATGCTTTCACACCTTGTTCAGAGGGCTCTTTCAAATCTATAAAGAATGTCAAATTAGCTCTCTCAATGTCACACCTCTTCCTAGAACACCCAAGATTACAATCAACTGACGACTCACGTATAGGAGAAGAGCAGCTGAAGATGAGTTATAGAGTCAAATAATGTATTTATGGAGTTCTAAGCCTTAAGCCTTATTTAAACATTAACATATCCTGTCACTTCAAAAAAATAAACAAAATGATGAAGAGATTCTAATTGTTTAGAATCAACTTGCTTAACTTAATTATTTTATCTTATGTTTATTTTTTCCAAATGTTACAACCTACAATAATGTTGAAAAAATAGTACAGTGAACACCTATTTATCCTTCACTTAGAGTTAGCAACTGTTTACATTTGCCATGCATGTATAAATCCATACATTTTTTTCAATTTTTACACCATTTGAAAGTAAGTTACAGGCATCACATCACTTTTACCCTCAATGCTTCAATATGCATCTCTTTATGAAGCTATTCTTCCACATAACAATGTATCTTTCTATATAAACAGTATCTTAATTTAAAAAAAGATGCTTTTAAATGTCATTTGCTTCACACACCACATTTATATTTCACCTTTTAAAAAAATAAAAACAACTTTGTCAAGCATTCTTTTAAATTTATGATTCAATTATGCTGTACTCATTGCATTTGGATGCCATATCTATTTAAACTCTTTAAATTAGATTAATTCTTTTATCTTTTTTAAATAAAGTTTTTATTTTAAGGTAGTTTTGAATTTTAAAAAATTGTGAAGATGATATATAGAATTCTCAAATACACCACATTCTATTTGTCCTACTATTGACAAAAGAATGGTACATTTATTACAATTTATTAGCTGATATTCATACATTATTGTTAACTAATGTCTGTAGTTTGTTCAGTTTTCCTTATTTTTTGACTTAATGCTTTTTTTCTAGAATATATTTATCACTTTTCTTTAGGTTTCTCTTGGCTGGTTGTGATTTTACTTTTTATGATAACCTTGACAGTTTTTAGGATCACTGGTCATATATCTTCTATAATTTGAGTGGAAATGGCCTGATATTTTTCTCACTATTTGAATGTGGTCTTGGGTTTCTGAAGGAAGACTACAAAAGCATTTAATTTTATCAATTAATATCATGGATTTTGTAAAGTTTCTATATCTGCTACAAAAAAATACAGTAGACTGATGGCTTAAAGAATAGAAATTAATTTTTATTTTGCTTAGTATTGCTTTGGTTATTCTGGATCTTTTTTTGGTTCTGTGTGAATTTTAGGAATTTTTTCCTAATTATGTGAAAAATGACATTGACAGTTTGACAATTGTGTGTCCAATTTTTTTCTTTTTATAAGGGCACCACAGATATTGGAATATACCCCACCCAAAAGGTTACTTTTTTAACTTAGTCACCCCTTAAAAAAAAAACTCTGTTTCTAATTACAGTCACATTCTGAAGTCCTAGAGTCTAGAGTTTCAGCATATGAATTTTTGGGGACACAATTCAGACCATAATAGGTTCATACTATTATCTTGACTATCATTGTTAATGTTGACCTTGATTACCTGGCTAAGATAGTGTTCATCAGATTTTTTTTTTTTTCTGAAAAATTGCTCTTTCCCTTCTCTCTTTCTTCATATTCCACTCTTTTGAAAGGAGTTACAATGAGAGTCTCACATTAAATAAATGAGAAGTTGTGCTTTTCCTTCTTTAAGGTGGAATGTCTACAAAAATTGTGTGAAATTTTTATGCACAAGAGAGTTGTCTATTCTCCCCCATTTATATACTTTATCAATCATTTACTTATAGTAGTACATATTTATGGATATTTATACTTTGGGTTATAACCCATGATTTCTGTGTAAATTATTAAAGGAAGGGAGAGTGGCTTATAAAATGTAACATATTCTGACAATTTTTTGGTATTTTCTTTATAGTCAGATGCAGATTAAATCTTTTTTGGCAAGAATACCACAAATGCTGTTGTGCATTTCTTTCTTTCTTTCTTTCTTTTTTGAGTTGGAGTCTCACTCTGTCACCCAGATTGGAGTGCAGTGGCCGCTCCTGGCCACCACAGCCTCTGCCTGCTGGACTCCGGCGATCCTTCCGCCTCAGCCTTCCAAGTAACTGGAACTACAGGCGCGTGCTACCACGCCCAGCTAGTTTTTTTGATTTATTGTAGAGATGAGGTCTTGCCAAGTTGCCCAGGCAGGTCTCTAACCCACGGGCTCAAGCAATCCACTCACCTCAGCCTCCTAAAGCACGGGATTACAGGCTGAGCCACAGAGCCCGGTTGCACTTCTTATTGCATCTCGTCAAGGAGCACATGATATCAATGATCCACTCTTGGTGAAACTAAATTTGATCATCTGATGGAGATGTAAATCTCTTTTAAAAATGAGTATTATTTTCCCTTTGTAATTGGAAAGTAGTCTGTAGGTTGATTCTTGGAGATGTTCACCGGCAGTTTTAGCATTCATTTTAATTATTAGATTGGAATGTTTCAAAGTGGTGATTTTTCTAATTCTAATTCTAGCTGACATTTTCTGGAAAGCAATTCCCTCTTTTTTTCTTTTTTTCACCCTCTCTTATTGTTAATGTCATTATCACTTGTATAGTTTTTCAGTGCTCTGTAATCCAAATTTTTCATTATTTTTTATGCTAAAATTGCCTCAAATTTGGAGTATGGAAGCCTCATTACATTGATTATTATGTTCTGTTGACAGGGCTACATTAACACAGTAGTTAATTTTGGAGGGATTTTCTTTTGAGTATTTTTTCATATGGGAGCAGGTTGTTTAGAGTATTTAATAATTCTTTGTCTATCCATCCCAGTATACACATAGTCCCATTTGCACTTTCTTCTACTTTGACAGTAGATAGAAATTCTCAAATTAGAGCTAGACATTCTCTCAACATTATTTTTTTTATACCTCTTCAGTCTTTATTTTCTGGAATCAAATACCTCTTGTTCATTTTTATGGTGACTCCATTTACTCTTTATAGAAATGTACTTCTCAAAATTTGTTTTCTGTACTGTTTAACCTAGAAAGTTTATACAATAAAATTACTCAAAATACATTTGGAGATTTTATTATTTATTTTCTTGAATAAAAAGTAGTTGGTTAAAAAAAATGGAGTCATTTAAAATTTTTGGTGTTTTAGACCCTTGGGTGATCAGGAATTTTGTAACAGACTTGGGCTTTCTAAAATAGACAGTTTGATCAGGTATTAAGGTCACTTTCCATGGGATTATTAAAACAGATATTTGATATCCAGCTGGTGCAGATACTGTCGAAGAAATTAAAACCACAGATGAGAGGAAGAATAAATGAGTTTTAAAGTCTGTCCTCTACGTCTGTACATTTATAGAGTTTTTTTAAACCAATGATAGTGATTAATTTCACTTGAATCAATCATCATATTTATCTTACTTTTGTGACTCAAATAATTAAATGTTGGTTCAGGATCTATGGTAGAAGGGGAAAAAAGCTGCCTCTTGACAGAAACATTGAAGAAAGTGACAGAACCAGTCAGAATGTGTGAGTCTCTGCATGGGTGAGTGTGCACAAAGACAAGTCTGAAGGCGTGTGTGTGTGCAAGTAAGTAAGCAAATTTCCAACTGAGGAGAGACACAGGAACATGCATCCAGGGATCCCCTGCAGACACTGCTGCAATTTATCACTACTTTGAATTTGGCACTCTCAGGCACAGAAACATCCACCATTCTTGGGGCATCTCTCAAGAAAAGAAAGCAAAGATCAGCTGACTTATAGCACCTAGCACCTGATCAGACCTCATCACTTGTGGCAACAGGCCAGGAACTGGTAGTAAGGACTGTGGAGAAAATGTGGGGAGGAAATCTAGAGCTGAGTCTTATCAGAGGAAAAGACATGGGCTGATGCCATTTTCTCTGTCCTGGAATCTGGGCAGAGACTTGCTTAAACTCACCCAATACTTAGCAACTTGCACCCTGAGACTGAGCGACTATCTCCAAATCCCTCTGGAATTGACCATTGTTTACCCAGAGAGGATACACCATGTGCACAATACTGGAGAGACAGAGCTGGTTTGGAAATCCGGACACCCCATCCTTCTCACTAGACCATTCACAGACACATGCAATCAGATTGAGAGAACTAGTAACAGACAAGTAGGGATGAGTCTTAATCTAACCCAACCCCTTTCCCCCAGCAGTCCATGGGACATCTGACCAACATGGAAAGCAGCCTAATCACCTAATCAGCCTGTGCTGAGAGCAGAGGGGAGTGTGTAGGGACCAGTGCCAGCTCTGTCTCACAGCAAGTCAAAAGCAGTGGTGCATGGGGCATGTCAGTAAAAGGGAAGAAAAAAATGGAAAGGAATTTGGAGTTCCAGAAATGGCTAGAAGAGAAAGGTTTTTTTTTGGGGGGGTCTCTCCTTCCATACATATCATTCTGTATTTGTCTTCTGATTTAATTCATCCTTTTTCCTCCCTCTTTTCTTGTGTATGAGTATATATGTTCGGGTTTTGTTAGTTTGTTTGTTTATTTGTTCACTTGTTTTCCTTTTTCTTTCTCTTCATCTTCCTTTCATCATCCTCCTTTCTTTCTCAGTTCTTTTCCTTCCTCTTGCCTAATTTTGGTTTCAGGGTATATACATACTCTTATGACAAGGTCATATTGTAAGATGGAGGAAGAGAGTTCCAGGAGACTTACACTCCAGTCAGCATATACTGCAATCTGCAGGTAGCTTCTGAACCTTAGCTCCCACATTACAGCTCAATTAAATCTCAAAACCTCTAGCCAGGCTTGGTGGCTCAGCCTGTAATCCCGCGCCTTTGGGAGGCTGAGGTGAGTGGATTGCCTGAGTCCGCAGGTTCGAGACCCACCTGGGCAGCGAGACCTCATCTCTACAATAAATCAAAAAATCAGCTGGGCGTGGTAGTGTGTGCCTGTAATTCCGGCTACTCGGAAGCTGAGGCGGAAGGATTGCCGGAGCCCAGAAGGTTGAGGGTGCGGTGGCCAGGAGCAGCCACTGCACTCCAGTCTGGGGAACAGAGTGAGACTCCAACTCAAATAAATAAATAAATAAATCTCAAAACCTCAAAAAGACAACACAACCCCCAACCCAACTTTAAAGTTAAACAAATCAAATCCACAGACCTTTGGAAAGACAGTGGATGAAAATACAAACGTCAGAACAGAAACTGTGAAGAGCCGCCAGAATGACTGATCTCAGACCACAAATCCAGAGATCAAGGTATTGATGGAGAGGATAAAAGTAAAAATTTAAAAAATGAACTAAAGCAAAAAGTAAGAATGAAAAAGTTGATAACTGAGATGATGGCAATGAAGGATACAGGGATCAAAATAAATAACAAACTGGCTGGCACGGAAAACACTATTAACCTAGCAGAAAAAAGAATCTCAGAGCTTGAAGACTGAAATATAAAACTAGCCCAACTGTTAAAAACATTAAAAGGTAATTTTAAAAGACAGAACAAAGCCTCAAAGATATGAACAGTTATACCAAGAGGTTGATCTTATGCCTGATTGGCATTACTGAGGCAGAAAAGGAGACAGAGAACACCTTGGAGCAAACATTCCATGAGGTTATCCAAGAAAACATCTCTCATCTCATCAGAGACACATTCATCCAAACATAAGAGATTTAGAGAACCTCAGCAAGGCATCACATTAGACACATAGTAATTTGCTTAAACAAAGTAGGCATAAAAAAAATCCTAGAGGCAGGGAGAGAGAAAGATCAGACTACCTATTGGGAATACCAATTAGAATAGCAGCAGACTTATCTACAGATACTCTATAAGCTAGAAAAGACTGCACTTCAATTTCCAAAGTTCTCAAAAACAAACAATTCTAACCAGGAATTTCCTACCCAGCTAAGCTAAGCTTCGTCAACAATGGAGAATTAAAATCCTTCCCAGACATCCAATTCTTAACAGATTTTGCTGCTTCCAGACCAGTTTTCAAAAGACACTAAAGAAAGTATTAAGCAGAGAAGAAAGAAGAAGAAGAAAAAAGAACAATCATGCACTTCCCAAGAGAACAGGAAAATGCAGAGCCAACAGAGAATACATTGTGACAGCAAATTTTAAAATACAAACATACACGATAGACTCTCACGTTTCAATAGTCAATCTGACATGAATGGACTGAATCACCACTGAAAAGACACAGAATAGCAAACCAAATTAAAAAAAAACATGACCCAACAATATGTAGCACTCAGGAAACACAACTCACTACAAAGATTACCCACAGACTCAAAGTTAAATGATGGAAAACAAAGTTTCAGGTGAATAGAAAACAAAAGAAGACAGGGGTCATGATGCTAATATCAGACAAAACAGTCTTCAAGCTATCAAAAATTATAGATTCAGATAGACATTACATAATGGTAAAAAGTTTAGTCCTTCAACAAGAAATATCTGTCCTAAGTATATATGCACACAACACAGGAGCATCTAGATTTATAAAGCAACTACTAAATAAACTAAAAAAGGATATAGCCTCTAACACTATAATAACTGGGAATGTAAATACCCCACTAACAACCCTAGATAGATAATTGAGGCAAAAAAATCAATGAAATCTTCAAGATTAACTTGATGCTTGATAAAATGGACTTAATAGATACCTACAGACATTCAACCCCAAAATCAAGAGATATACATTCTACTCATCACCACAGGGAGCTTATTCCAAGATTGACCACATCCTTGGCCATAAATCAAGTATAAACATATTCTATAAGATCAAAATACTACCATGCACTTTCTCAGACCACTTTGGAATAAATATAAATATCACCACCAATAAAATCCCCCCAAAACACACAAAGATATGGGCTGAATAATTCCTGGGTCAACACAGAAATCAAAACATAATTAAAACATTATTGGAAACAAATGAAAATGAAGACACATCTTACCAAAGCCTCTGGGATGCCATAAAATCAGTACTAACACAGGAATTTATATCTCTATGAACATATATCAAGAAAATAGAAAAATCACAAGTCAACAAATTAACAAATCACCTAAAGGAATTGGGAAGGAAAGACCACCAAATCCTTAAATTCAGTAGAATAATCCAGATCACCAAAGTAAAAGCTCAAATATGGGATATAGAAGACAAAAAACTTCAGAAAAAAATCAATGAAGTAAAAAGTTGATTCTTTGAAAAAATAAATAAGTTGATGGGCCCCTCACCAGACTGACCAAGAGAAAGAGACAAAAAGCCCAAATAAACACAATCAGAAACACAAAAGTTAAAGTTACAATTGACCCCAAATAATACAAAAGATTATCAGAGATTACTATGTACAACTTTATGGAAGTAAATTTGAAAATCTAAAGGAAATGAAAGACTATCTGACCTCACACAAGCACCCAAGTTTGAAACTAGAAGAAATTGGGACCCTAAATAAACGAATAACAACCCAGGAAATTGCCTCCATCATAAGAAAGATGATCTTTCTTCTCCATAAGAAGAAAGATTATGCCTCCATCATAAGAATTTTATCTTTTATCAGATAAAAGTCCTGGGCCAGACAGCTTTCCATAAGAATTCTTCAAAACATACAAGCAGCAACTGATACCAATCCTACTGAAAGTATTCCACATAAGCGAGAAAGATGGAACTCTCCTCAAATCATTTTATGAAACCAACATCACACCAATATTCAAATTGGGGTGAAAAAGTGAACAAAGAAAGATAACTACAGGCCAATATCCCTGATAAACATAGACACAAAAATTCTCAACAAGATTCTAGCAAATTGAATCCAACAAAATCATCAAAAATCGTCCACCATTACCAAGTAGGCCACATTCCTAGGATGCAGGGCTAGTTTAATATCCACAGATCGTAAATATAATTAAATTCATCAACAGATGTAAAAACAAAAAACACGTGATTATATCATTAAATGCAGAAAGGGCTTTTGACAAAATCCAACATCCGTTATTCCTGAAAACCCTTGAACACACAAAATGTAAAGGGAACATGCCTCAATAAAGTAAAAGCCATTTGTGATAAGTTAACAACCAAAATGTTACTAAATAGACAGAAATTGGAAGCATTTCCCCTGAAAACTGGAACAAGACAAGGCTGCTCACTCTCACCCCTCCTGTTCAACATAGTGTTGTAAGTCCTAGCTAGAACAATAAGGCAAGATAAGGATATCAGGAGTATCCAAATAGGAAAAGAGAAAGTTAAGCAATCCTTTGTGTATGATATGATCCTACACCTAAAAAACACTAGGGAGTCTGACTAAAACCTCCTTGCACTGATAAAAGACTTTCACAAAATCTCAGTATACAAAATAAATGTGCAAAAGGCAGTCACATTTTTATACACCAACAACAAACAGGCAGTGAACCAAATGACAAGTACAATCCAATTCACAACAGTCACAAAAGAAAAATAAAATAACTTGGCATCTTTCTCACCAGAGAAGTGAAACACATTTACAATGAAAACTAAAAAGCATTGCTCAAAGAAATTAAAGTAGACACAAACGAATAGAAACATAGTCCATGCTCATGAATTGAAGGAATCAACATTGTTAAGATATTCATCCTACTCAAGGCAATCTACAGATGTGATACAACACCCATTAAATTACCATCATAATTCTTCTCAGACCTGGAAACAACAACACTGAAATTTACATGAAAACAATAATGACCATGAATAGCCAAAACAATCCTCAGTAAAAGAAACTAAGTGTGATGTATCACACTCTCAGACTTTAAACTCTATTTTAAGACTACAATAATCAAAACAGCCTGGTATTGGTACAAGAACAGGCATATAGACCAATGAAACAGGAAAGAGATTTCAGAAGCAAAACTTCAATTCCTCAACCAACTCATCCTTGACAAAGCTTCCACCAACAGTCACTGGGAATAGGAGAACCTATTCAGTAAATAGTGCTGGGTAAAACTGGCTGACCACATTCAGAAGAATGAAACAGGACCCCTACCTATCACCATACACAAAGATCAACTCCAAATGGATCAAAGACCTAAATGCAAAACCTCAAACTATAAGAATATTGGGAAACACAGGAGACATCCTTAGGGAAATTGGAATAGAAAACAAATTCCTGATCAAAACCCCAGACGCCCATGCCATAAGACAAGTGAGACCTCATCAAACTGAAAACCTTCTGTAAAGCAAAAGAAATCATCAAGAGAGTGGGGACACAGTACACAGAATGGAAAAAAAATGCCAACTGTATATCTGACAAAGGCCTAACATCTAGAATTTAAAAGGAACTCAAACGTGCTGAAAGAAAAAAAAGCCTTATTAAAAACTAGGGGAAAACTATGAATAGACACTTCTTGAAAGAAGACATATGAGCAGCCAACAGATACATGAAAAAATGCTCAGCCTCATCATCAAGGAAATGCAAATCAAAACCACACTGAGATACCACCTAACTTCAGTGAGGATGGCCATCATTAGTAGCTCAAAAAACAACGGATTCTGGAGAAGATTAGGAGAAAAGAGAATATTTCTATACTGTTGGTGGGAGTGTAATCTAATTCAACCTCTATGGCAAACAGTATGGTGATTTCCACAAGAACTAGCAATTGACCTTCCATATGACCCAGCAATCCCTCTTCTGAGAATATACCTGGAGGTTCTCAAATCATTCTACAAAAAAGATACCAGTGCACACATGGTCATGACAGCACTATTCACAATAGCCAAAATATGGAACCAATCGTGCTGTCCATCGAAAGTAGACTGGATTTTAAAAAGTGGTACCTATACACAATGGAATATTACACAGCCAAAAGGAAGGACAAAATTATGAACTTTGCAGTAACATGGATGGTGTTAGAGTCTATTAAATTCAGTGATCTAGCATAGAAACAAAGAACTGAGTACCACATGTACTTATCAGTGGACCCTGAACACCTATCAAAATTCTTCAAAAAATGGATTGGCAGTAGTGGGACACTCCCAGGAGAGGGAGAGGGAACACAAAACAATAATAAGGGTGCTTGATCCTAATTCAAGCAAAGTGAGGTCCAATGGGAGGACCAAAACTTCACCTGTATCTAAGTCACTTATGTAGCAAAGTCTGACTTGAACCCCACAACTTTAAAAATAAAACAAAACAAAAAACTAAAAGATAAATCCCAGAGCTGGGATTCTAGAAGAAGGAACAAAACAAAAAAGACTGCCTCTTGCTACTATCTGACCAAAATTTTCACATAAAGCAAATCCTTGAGATCATATATTACAAATTCATTTTAATACTTTAATATCTACATGCAAATATTATTGTCTGCCTTAAAGGTATAGGCTTATTTTTTGACCTAGTATGGTAGTTGTGGATTAGAATAATTGGTGGAAACTTACTTTATGTGTATATGCACCTAACTTGCTATAGAAAGAGCAGAATTAAAAGATGAAAGGATGAGTTGGCTTACAAGAGGTTGACTTTGATTTGTGAGAGTGAGAATGAAATATTGTGTTTTATGAAACATAAGAAGGATACAAATAGGAATAGGGTATAAAGATTTGTGACTGATGTGAGGTAATACATAAACTTTATGATATAAAATTATGTAAAAGGGGTCAGCTATCAGAAAGCATTGGAGTTCCAAAGTGTCAGAATTGAAAAGACCTTCAAGGAGTCGGTGAAGGGCTTTGAAAAGAACTTGTTTTGAACTATGTGCACTTTGCAAAATAAAGCAATTCAACTCCAAATCCTCTAACATTTATTCAAGCGATTTTAGGGGCAACCAGTATATGGGATCAATATTGATGGCAAATTGGATTTTCAAAAACATCCAAGAAGCACTTATTTTACCAAATAAAACAGATTCATTTTTTTATGAAATAAAAGCACTTTAAACAGGCATCGCATTAGCTTTAATGATACCCAAGTTGGTGGCTATTCATTCCAGTTTGTCCATTTGATCCCATTATATTCTTATTCTCTCAGGCCATCTTCAATTCATTATGTTTGAAATGCGATTTATAAAACATGGTGATGCTTTTTAGATAGCTTCCAGTTGTTCATGATTGGAATATGCATTTGCAGATAAATCTATTTGGTGAAACTTCTTTGCTTATCTATCCTAGTTCTTGGAAACAAAGGATGCACTATCTATGCTAGTTCTTTGGAATATAGGATACATTGTTGACTTTCACAGTGATTTCCATGACAGTGATTCTGTTGACTTTATTGGTAACATGAACTTTACGAAAATTCAATACATTCATGCTTAGAAAAACATTCCTAACTTTCCTTGATGGAAGATGAATTAGTAGTCCCAGGATATCATAAAATTTTCTTTTGAAGTAAAAAAAAAAAAAGATAAAAAAAGACATTTTGACTTGAGGAATACTTACTGTTCCCTACACTCCTTGCACTTTATATTCTATGTTGAATATAAAGATCATGTGAAAATGAGTATTTTGTTGATCTGAGCTACAACTCACACAATTGAACAATAAATACCAATATCAATATTGTTTCAAATATTAAAAAGAGCTCACACAGAAGAGAAAGTTTTTTTAATCCATCCATAAAAGCAAATAATTCTATTTTAATTGGATTTATTATGAAGGATTCCTAAACATTGCAAGATTAAATAAGAGGTTTTAGATGCACAACTGGTTCGTGAATTAAAAAAAAAAAAATTGGCCATGGAAAAGACCAGGAGGCCTAAGCAGAATTCTAATGTCAGAGCTAAGGGCTCTTCTCAATATAATAAACAGACTTACATGTCAGAAAACTTGTATGTCAGGAAACCTCTTATCCAACTTAAATTTAACATCTTGATACAAGGTAATGTGTCTTAATTGCTCACACAGCTAGAGCTAATGGCTAGAATAGATAAGTAATTAATAACAGGTAGTTTAGTTTTGTTTTTAATGCTCTACATGCCAGACACAAGACACAAACTGGCTTTAACACATATGCTGAAAACCATCCACGTCAAAAGGAGAGCTAGAAAAAAAGGTGATGGTTATGTTCTTTATTCTTTTTTATACCATTTATTTTAATGAACATACTCTCTGGGATATGACATATTAGAGGCAGTATTTTAGAGTCTTGTCAATAACTGACTACCCAGGGACATCATATTTATGGTATCCAGTGCACATACCCAGAACAAATAATTATTGAGTGATAATTTAGTAGATTTGTTGTGTAATAAGAAAAGACTGGCACTTTATTCAACCAAATATTGATATCATTGTTAAGTACAGACATTGATGTTCTCAGAAAGTCAAGCAAGACACAGATGGAGTCCAAATTCTTAGGATAAGTTCTGTCTTTCTCATTTTATTTATTTATTTATTTATTTATTTTGAGTTGGAGTCTCACTCTGTTGCCCAGACTGGAGTGCAGTGGCCGCTTCCGGCCACCGCAGCCTCGACCTGCTGGGCTCCGGTGATCCTTTCACCTCAGCCTTCCAAGTAGCCGGAATTACAGGCATGTGCTACCACGCCCGGTTGATTTTTTGATTATTTGTAGAGATGAGGTCTCGCTGCCCAGGCGGGTCTCGAACCCGCGGACTCAGGCAATCCACTCACCTCAGCCTCCCAAAGGCGCGGGGTTACAGGCTGAGCCACCGAGCCTGGCTTTTCATTTTAATAATAGCAACTTCTTTAAGTGTTTGATGTGAGATTAAGCAAAACAATGCATTGGAAGAGCTGAACATAACACCTAATTCATTAAATGTGAACATACAATATGTCTTTTTTCATAGTTCTTACATCATGAGGACTGTATCCTACAATTATGTCTTGGGAATCATGATGCTAAATGTAAAATACTGTTATCCTTACAGCAATATTTGGGTTCAACATTAAAAATGTTGTATGAAAACAATTTAAATTATGGCTTGTGATACTTATATATTGACCTATCTTTTAATATTACTTATATATTTTATTATAATATTATTCTATATTATGAGAAAGTATTTCATATAAACTTTGACAAGTTAACCTCTCCATGTCTCGAGATATTTTTTAAAAAATTCTTATTTGGTTCTAACATTGATAAATAGAATGTGTTATATAATCAGCAAACATATGATCTATACTTTATTTTATTATTCTTAGTAAAAACTAACCAACATATTACAGCAGTCAGATGATCTGTAAGGGTACTGAAATATTCCCAATGTCACTCTAATGTTTGATCTACACCAACATAATTTGCTGTAGGTCTCTTTGCTCTTCATATAGGAAGCTCACCTGAGGGACCCAAGAGAGTCACAATGGCAGTCGCAGACGGGCACAGGGTAAAGCTCGGTGAATATATACTGACTTATCTGCTCATTAAGTCACTTTGTATACACGGTTTTTTCTAATTTTGACTTTGCTAAGTTGTTTTATTTTTGGTGTTATGTAGATATTGGTTGTGTTGTAATAGGTGGTGTGTTTTACCTGCTGTGAGGAAAGTAAGAATAAGCACTTACTATGCATAGGCTGAGCAGTAACTGTTGTGTTACAAGTGGTACATAAATGGAAGCCCAAACTCTTATCTCCATACACAACATAATCTATAATCTTGAGAAGGGAAATTGAATATGTTGCTAAAATGTATTAGGTGTGATGGAACAGTTAGGTGTAAGATTGAAAACTTTGGTAAACACTGTTTAAAAATTTTGACTTAGGAACCCTTTATTTTATTTTTAAATTTTACTTTAATATTGAGTTCTCCAATGAATATTTGCCTATAAGGATTAAATACTTTGATATTTACTATTTTATTTTTAATACTTTTTTGAGTTGGGGTCTCACTCTGTCACCTAGGCTGGAGTTCAGCAGCATGATCATGACTTACTAGAACTTTGATCTTCTGGGTTCAAACAATTCTCTTTCCTTAGTTTCCTTGGTAGGTAGGACTACAGGCATGTGTCACCATATCTGGCTAATTTTTAAAATTTTTTTGTAGAGTCAAGGTCTTGTTATTTTGCCCAGGCTGACCTTTAACTCCTGGACACAAGCAGTCCTTCTGTCTTGGCCTCCCAAAGTGCTGGTATTACAGGTGTAAGCCACCATGACCAGCTTGATATTTACTATTTTAGACATTAAAATTAAAAAAAAAATTAAACTGCAGGAATATGTGTGCACACATTCTATTAGTAGGAGTGATGATGTCCTCAAACCCTATATGGACTCTGGAAATTTTCACTATACTCTTGTGAAGGTATAAGACCTAATTGGCATTAATATCTTAGCATTTTTATAAAAACAATGTTGATTTCATGTTTTTTTTCTGACAGAGTCTTGAAGTCCTCCAAGGGTCTCCAGTCACCCTTTGAATATGATTTGTTTAGACAAAATTTCACAAAGAGAAAATTTGAACTCGATTTTGAAGGACAAGTAATACTTAGTCAAGTAGATAATAAAGAGGAAGTACTAACTCGATTTCTTATAAAAACAACTAAAAACAAACCATACCATTTTACGTGTACTAGTACAAACTTGCATAACTTCCATACACTTGATTTTGGCACAATAATTTATATATTTTGTGACTTAAATTCAACATATATCTCAAATCAAATGTATGCTAGGTGCTTTCTAAAACACTACACACATTAGGTAAGTTTAACTTATACTATGACTTATCCAGATAGTTTTAAAGGAAATATATGCCAAAATATGATGTCTTTATGCTCAGTATATGAAAAAAAAATGCCCAAATCCACTAATCATCGAAAAAATGCAAATTAAAAGCACAATTAAATATCATTTTACACCAGTCAGAATGGCCGTTACTAAAAAAAATCACAGAACAGATGTCAATGTGAATGTAGAGAAAAGGGAAGACTCATATGTTGCTGGTGAAGCTAAAGCTGAAGGTCAATCCCCACTAGTATGCAATATGCCCACGTAACAAACGTGCACTCGTACCTCCTGAATCTGAAACAAAACAAGACAAAACAAAAAGAAGCAAAAACATTAGGACCTTGGAAAATTAGAACATAATTTTTTATTTTAAATCTGCCTTAACTATAATGAACATTTAACAATAGATCTTACACTTTCCGTTTATCAACAATTATACATTGCCCTATATATCTTTAGTGTTTTCTATTTGATTTTATCTTTGGTCACTTAAGTTTTATATATTGACATTTTGTAAGGCAGAAAAAGATTCCTGTATAGATTTTTTTCTTTTACCTAACATTTACTCTTCTTTTGTTAAATGACAGAATATAAAAATTGATACAGGTACTTACATTTATTTGGCTTTCTCATGAGGATTTTGATTAGTAGAAAGATGCATTTGGAACCAGTCATTATTCTTCAGTGCCTTATAGGAGTCATGCTTCAAATGGGTAAGAAATAAGTATTAACATTTAATAATATCTATTCTGCTTTCACACCAGTTGAATAATTTATAAATTTTAATAATGATATGGAAATAGCAATGGGGAACAATTGTACTATGGAAAAATTTCAGAAAAAAAACTATTTTTAAGTAAAAGTTTATAAAATACAGTCTTTTAAAGATATTTCCTGAAAATAAATATGCTCTAGTCAAATTTAAGGTATAATATATTTTGTGATTTTATAAAAACATATTTCAATGAAAAATACTTATGCTAATGTTGATTATTTAGAGCAGAGTAATTTGCAAAAAGGAAGTATTTTGATAAGCATTAAAATAGGCACTTGGTTTATTTAAAATCAAAATAGAAATAATTATAAAAATAAACTGAGATTTTTTTTATTTTCAAGATAAATTCTTTAGAAAATATGTCACTTAACTTGCATGTACTATAAATATTTAAAACAAAAAATAATAGTATGTACAATATAAGTTTTAATATAATTTTTAATTTGTTGTTTAGAATCCTCTTGTCTTGGCTTTCATTTATTAATTTGCTGATTTTGTTCTATGTAGATATGTTTTTGTTTTACTGTTTAATTATAACTAATTACTTGAAAACTGGACTGGCTACCAGGTTGGCTCAGTGATTCTTGCCTATAATCTTAATACTTTAGGAGGCTAAGGTAGTAGGTTTGCTTGAACCAGGGGTTCTAGACCAGCCTGTGCAATATAACAAGATTCTGTCACTTAAAAAGAAATTGCCATGCACAGTGTGTCCCTATAGTTCCAGAAGACTGAACCAGGAGGATGGCTTGAGCCCAGGAGTTCAAGGCTATAGTAAATAGTGATTGCGCCGCTGCACTCATGTCCAAGCAACAGAGTGAGAACTTCTCTCTAAAAAGCATCAAAAATACCTGGCACTTAAAATGGATTTTTCTTTGACCAACATGAAACACTTGTCCATAATTTTCTGTCTATGAATATATATGTATTTGTATGTATGTGTATGTATTAGCTTAAACAATTATTCTATGGTGCAATTAACAAGAAAAATGTAATACAGCATTGACTGTGAGACAACTTAAAATACAACTACCTGAGTTCAAAAATGCATTGTTTTCAGCAAATTGAGATATGCATCTGAGGTGAAAGTGTTATTTTTAAGATGTCATATTCATGCATAAATGTTATAATATGGTCAGAGTGTGTGTATGTGTGTTTGTGTGCGTGCGTGAATGCATTAGAACCATAGACCATCATACTACATATGTGAGCTACACATCTAAATTAAAATTTCCAAGTAGACACATTAGAAAGAAGTAGAAACAAACAAATGAAATTAATTTTAATAATGTATTTAATTTAGGTCAGTCTACTCAAAATACTATTTTAATATGCAAGTAATGTAAAAAATCACTAATGAGATGTTATTTTAGCTCTTCCTGAGTAGGTAATGGCTCTTATTGGTCAGTACAATCTACACAAAGAAACAAAGGAGGTTTCTTAACAGTAACTGTAGTCATGGGAAGAACAAATATTTTTCCCTCTGAGCAAATACTTACCTATACTACTTTTACTTCACTGGAAATTGAAAATTTAAATTTATAATAAAACTCTTGTAAGTATGAAATCTCTTTCTAAATGCCCATTTATAAAATTATTCCATATTATTAATTATGGCTACCACAAACTTAAGACTCTGGTGATTTCAATATTTCATTTAACATACTCTGATGTATTAAAGACAATTCTGTGAAATGTGTGTGAATATATTAGAGTATTGAATGAAGAAACATTTATTTTTCAATTTTACAGTTGTTTAACTTTACAGAAGTTTGATGTCTTTTAACACTAAACATAAATTTTTTGTCTCAAATATTTATTTATATGTTCACTGTCTATATAAGTGAAATAAACTATTAAAATATTTCTCTCAATAGAATGGTTTATACGATGGTAAAGTTATACAGTAGAAAGAGCTTATACTAGTAATTTATGGATAAACAGATTATAATATCACCTTCCTTACTTACTTGTTAGGTGACTTGGGGAAAGTTACTTAATCTCTGTGAACCTATTTTCTCAAGTCTAAAATGATTATGCCTTCCTATAATAATTGTGACAATTAAAGAAATTTTATCAGACACCATTCCAAATTCTATGAAATAAAGTTAGTGCTTTTTAATATTATTATAAATTTGCTTTTTTCCTAATTAATCTGTTTTCTAGTGAATACAGCTTGGATATTGACCATTATTTAAATCTTCTAAAGCATCACTTATGGAGTAATATATTTAATAGGCACACCATATATAAAGTGTTTTGTTTGTAAGTCTATCAGTATTTTTGTAGCACTATAACTTCTTTATTTTCAGTAAGGAAATATTTCCAATAATATGCCTACATTAACATTAAAAATATTCCCATAGTGTAAAATTAAAACTATTAAATGTTCATATTAAATTATAAATTTAAGTGATAAGTTAAAAAAATAACAGTAATTTTTATATCTTCTCTATTATTAGATTATTTTGTTTTCCACCATGAATTCTAAATCATGAGAGAAACTGTGATATGAATGGCATTATTTTAGTTATGTAATTAGTATGTCACACACTTATATTATAATCAGTCTATATTAATTTAAAAGCTTGGATGAATATGGACAGTTTCTGAGATACCCTGTGACTGAAGCTGGATTTGTGGGTAAGTTCTGGAGACAGATAAGGAACACTGTGTAAGAAACCTACTTTTTCTAGTTCAGATTAATAAATTTAGAAATAATCATATGACAGATTTATGCCATTTTTATTCATTTGAATCAAATTTTCCTTTAAAATTGATGACATCTAGAAAGGAACTGAATTTAAAGTTTATGACTGAATCTTAAGGATTGGGCCTGGGAATCTTTATTTTTAACTAGCTCCCAAATTGATTTTTGCATACTCTCATATTTAATTAAGAACCACTGCAGTAACTCAATTTATCATTAATGTGTCCAGCTAAGCACAAATTGAGATATACAAATGGAAAAAGACACACTTTCAAACCAGGTGAATCCGCTTTCGGTAAAGTAATCTCAGAGAACTCAGAGAAACAACTGAGATACACAATTTCAACACAAGAGCTATCCGCTGCCACAGACACCTGCTACCCATAGGTAGACAAAACAGTAGAAGGGAGTAATTTTATATCCATTTTATAAAGCCTGAATCCAAACATAGTTCAGAAGAGAAACAGAAAATCTGTGAAGAAAATTGAACTCTGTGTATGCCAGGTTTTATTGAGTGGAGAGAAAGCACTGTACTGTTTAAGAATAAGGAATATATTACAGGAATTAGGACTCACACAGTTGTAAGAGGATCTTGGAAAGTGAAGGTCCAGGAGAAGTTGCTGCAGGACTGTTGGGAGCCAGCCTTGGAGGTCCACCTGATTGACAAAGTCCAGGTGCACTGAGGACCCCCGGCCGCAAAGCGAGTCCGGGCAGCTGAGGCCCTTCTGTCTACTGTCTTTGCTGTTGATACAGCTGAAGAAATTCTGTGCAGTCGTGGAAGAAGAAGATGGCATGTTTATGCGAAGAATCACAGCTAACCTGGAAATATCATGGTTTATTTTTCCATTTTTCCCACTATGCCACTTGGCCTTTTCTAACATATGCAAGGGTTAAACTCTGAAGCACATCAAGAATGCTTTCTTTCACTTGATTATAAGTTACTAGATATTGCTTAAGTAATAAATGATTTAAGTCAGGACCATAGAAGTCATCAACTACTCATTTTGACAAGTCAGGCAGATATGGCCAGTGAGTTAGAATTGTTAACAGAAAGTTACTGGATGTGTTTCTACCTCTGTATATCCAGGTAAGAGGCAGTAACAGGGGAACACAGGGGGTTGCAGCAGTGCTAGCATTTGGGAAGGATTGGATGCAGAGTGGAGGAGACCAAAGAAAAATTGGAAGGTACTGGCACTTTTGTCTGCCACCATATGTAACTATGTGGAAAAAAAGAGATGGCAAAATTTAGAAAGTATTAACACTGTTTCACTGTCTAACTCCAAATCTCATGCAAATTCCTCTGTTGGTCAACTTGAATACCAATTCATATATAAGGAAGAGGGTGTTAAAAAACACAGATCCTGGATTCACCAAACTGACCCAGCACAAACCAACATACATCTTACTATTTCCAGGCGGGAGTTAGGACTCATTACATAACATCATTGCCTGAATTAAAAATGATTAAGCATGCAAAAATTAATTTTCAAAGAATAGAAGAAAACAATTAATAATGATAATAGTAATTGATGAAAAGAATATCTGCAATGTTTTCTCCAAGAATTAAAGGAAAAATGAAGCCTTCCCAAGCTCCAAATTTTCAAGAAAATTAAATAAAGCAAAACCCCTATAAATCATATGTGACAGAGCATAATGGAGGAAAAAGATGGCAAAGACCTATAATAAAAATGTAAACCATGGCAATAGAAAGAAATAGGTCTTTTGAAACCTGATGTCAAGCAGTTATTAGATATGAGGTAGGCCCAGAGGATGCGTACCCTGCTATGCAGAGAGGCAGCTCACCTCAACAAGTACCAACATTTTTGGGAATATACATCTTTAAACAAGGCCAATTGAAAGGTCTAGTCTCCTTTCAACTGACATCCATGATGCTGATTTATTTAAGGTAAAGATGTTTCTCTATACATTAACCTCACCCAATTCTCAAAAGTATTCAGTAGCACCTCTTTTGTATGCCATATTCTGACTGGGTTAGGATAATCTTTAATTATGGGTCTAACAACACTTCATCTGATATCAAACCACTATCATGCAGCAATTTTGAGAATGTCCTGCCAGTCTTCTCTTACTACCTTCGGCTCAGTTTCACATGTCAGATCCTCACTAAATCAACTATAAGTCAATTGCACTGAAAGTGAACATACAGAATTATCAGTTCTGTGAGATTAAACATATTTTCTGTTTGTTTGGTAGTCATTTTCTTTCTTGTCATTACTGCCCTTTTAGTAGAAGCACTCCATATAGAGTGTGTCTTGTTAATATTCCTAATGACACAATATTTTTCACATACTCATCCAAGATCAGGAATGTCCAAGAGTCACAGCACCCACGAACTAAGTATAAATAATGTAGTTATCCAACTCTCAGGAGAAAATCTCTCATCATTGAACATCTTTAATTTAAATGCTTCTAGACAATGGATCATGGCTTAATGGTCTTTTGCCTACAGTAGCAATATGTACAGTCTGCTTTTACATACTTTTTCATTCTTGGTTTTGCTATTCTACTTCACATTCTTGACTTAATATGCAAATTAAAGTATTATCAGTGCTCAATAAGTTAATCACATATGCAATAGTTATAAAATACGGGGTTTAAGCTGGGCTCGGTGGCTCAGCCTGTAATCCCGTGCCTTTGGGAGGCTGAGGTGAGTGGATTGCCTGAGCCCGCGGGTTCGAGACCCGCCTGGGCAGCGAGACCTCATCTCTATAATAAATCAAAAAATCAGCAGGGCATGGTAGCGCATGCCTGTAATTCCGGCTACTTGGAAGGCTGAGGAGGAAGGATCGCCGGAGCCCAGCAGGTCGAGGCTGTTGTGGCCGGGAGCGGCCACTGCACTCCTGTCTGGGCGACAGAGTAGACTCCAACTCAAAAAAAAAAAAAAAAAAATATGGGGTTTGTAAAAACGCAGAGTTATTTTAAAAAGTGTCTAAATATAAGATGTCTAGTAATATCACTGGTATGTTTGTTTAATTAATACATCAATTTCTCATCACCCCCTGTTTTTGAGAGTTCATGCAACATAAATATTTGCAATGGAAAGTTAATGGAGATCATTTTATTCTATCAAAGTTGACCTACCTCTCCCCATTTTTTCATGGTTTAATAAAAATAAAAGTGAATTTCAGCAATTCTGTGTATAATAAAATGTAATTTTGAGTTAGGAAGCCTCACATTACTTATTTGTGGGCTACCAGAAAATCATTTTTTTTAATGAGATTTGGAAGCCATCCCATAATTATTACACTATGTTCCTGTAGAAAGTAAATGGAATAAATCATATGTATGTTTGAGAGTGAACAGTTAAATAGTGGGATTTTCTGTAGACAAATGACTAATATGGAGTCACTGAGATTCTGAAAAATTAACACAATAGAGATCAAATTTTTGCTGCACAATGCGATTTAATCCTTACTCACTAATATAAGTTTTAAATGTGTTCTCTTTACTAAATGGATAATTCTATGTGGGTTTTTAATGTATTTATTAAACGTGAAGCTATGTATTTAATGTAATAATAATTTTCTTCATTTGAGAAGACTAGAAATTTTGTTTTCTCCTACCAAAACATTAAAGAAATAGTGTGTGAAAGACCACATCCTAATAAAATTTGTTCAAAGAAGTTTTGGAAGTCAATATCTTCTACAAAGGAACGTAAGATTTTTATAGGTAATCATTTCTGCCACTTTTGTATTTCTATCTATTGTGTGTAACTATTTGTTTCCATAATGGACCAGTACAAGAAGAAGAAACAAATTAAGATACATTATATTGCTCTATTTTCTCATGTAAATGTGTCTCGAAAAGGAGTGGTGATTCAGAATTTTGCAGTAATGTGGCTTGTATTAGTGTAGAAGGCATCAGTAGCTGTGTCCATAGAATGTCATGTATGCTCTTTGGTCTTAATTTTAATAGTTCATTTTTTTTTTTTTGAGGTGGAGTCTCACTCTGTCACACAGACTGGAGTGCAGTGGCCGCTCCCGGCCACTGCAGCCTCGACCTGCTGGGCTCCGACGATCCTTCCGCCTCAGTCTTCCAAGTAGCTGGAACTACAGGCGGGTGCTACCACACCCAGCTAATTTTTTGATTTATTGTAGAGATGAGGTCTCATTAATAGTTCATTTTTAATGGAATTTGCAAAAAAATTATCTGTGTAATGATCAGATTCTACTTTAATAGTAAGTGTTATGATTTCAAGGGTTAATTACTACAGCGATATAGTGATAGTTTCATCTAGCTTATATGGAATCCAAATTGTACATCCACACGTTGTAACTTTTTTTTTTTTTGAGTTGGAGTCTCACTCTGTCGCCCAGACTGGAGTGCAGTGGCCGCTCCCGGCCACCGCAGCCTCGACCTGCTGGGCTCCGGCGACCCTTCCACCTCAGCCTTCCGAGTAGCTGGAACTACAGGCGCGCTACCACGCCCGGCTGATTTTTTGATTTATTGTAGAGATGAGGTCTCACCTGCCCAGGCAGGTCTCGAACCCGCGGGATCAGGCAATCCACTCACCTCAGCCTCCCAAACGTTATAACTTTTAATATAATATGTATAAAATACATGCACATATGTGTGAAGATATGTCTTTTATTTCTTTGAAAATTAGCTTATGAATAGAATGTGGATGTTTTACTTTGATGTTTGAGATGTCAGTTAGGTGTACTATATGAGGACCCAGAGCTTTAAAGAAGTGGAAAGAACTCAAAGTCAGAAAAGGATAAAACGTAGAAACCAAACTTAAGTCTTCT